>CM073505.1:21265000-22515000 GCA_037074495.1 Acacia confusa | reverse complement strand
CTTTGATTATCTTTCTCCTCATTCAACTTCTTTCAACTGTGGAACTAAAAAATGGAGACGACTTGGAATGATTCGGAGGACTCAGAAGTGGTGTTAGAAACCCTAAGAGCAAGAGGATGGTGTTTCGGAGACTTGCAGCAAGTAAAGGCTACGATCACCATTCACTACGCTCTAGCCATTGACGACACAAAGGTGGTTGATTCCGTGGAGTCGGAGGTATTGAATTTGGACCTTCGATCAATCGGAGGCAAGTCCTTGCCTGAACCTTCTCTTCTTCGCAAGTCTTCTTATCTTCAGGGCCCCAAAGTCCTACAGGCAAATTATTACCCTTATTTCTTCTTTCTGTTGAACTCTGTCTGTCCGCTTTCATACAGTGGACGAATCATATTCTCGGATTTCGTGCTTTTTAGATACTGTGGTACTAATGGATGAAAGTTATTGATTGACGTTGCTCCGAATTCCTAATTACGGTTCTTTAGTTGCATTTCTTTAATGGTAAATTATACTTCTGATCATAGTTTCCCTCCCTTTTAATTTAGTTTTGTTCTTATGATTTGATAACTTTTTATTGAGCCCTTATAGGTTACAAACTTTTTAACTTAGTTCTTGCTTTTTAAATTTTCAATATTTTGTTTAATTCTATTGATGTAATAAACTTATAATGAATAACTATTTGTTGTCTTGCTACTCCAAATCCCTAATATATACGATTTATACTTACAAAATAGACAAAAGTATGGACAACGAAGCTAAATTAATCTCATATTTAATAAAATATTAACAAAAATATGTGAGGGACTACACTAAGTAGTATTTAAACTAGAAGATTTAATTACAATTTAATAAATTATTTGGACTAAATAGAAAATTAATTTAAACAATAAAGACCACAGGTATAATATTTCCATTTTTTTGGCTCATGCTTTTGTTAATTTATTACCATACCATCAGCTGAGTGCAGTGGGAACTGGTTTTTTTGAATCTTATAACTTCTGAACTGCTTGAGTTAAACTTTCGCTCCAGACATCATGACTTTTTGGTTCTGGTTCATTTGAGCAGATATCTTCAGTAAGGGACATTTCTAGAAGCACTGTGGATGAATTTTCAAGAAGCTCAGGTGATCGGCGACTTCTTCGATTAGTTCTCACGGATGGGCACTCTGATGTAACTGCCATAGAATATTCTCACATCCCACTTATACCTGATAATGTTGTCCCTGGAACTAAGGTACTGAAATTCTGTTTATACTTGCTTTTCCTAGTAGATTAGAGTTAGGAGAGAGGGTGTGTGATGTAGCGAGTAATTTTTGCTTTAATTAGACATGTATGGGCTTAATCAGGCTGGCTGCCCTAAACATATATTGAATGTGGTAAGGGAATTAATTATTCACTACTAGAGGGCATATATTGGGATTGTAATCCTAAGCATGTTGTCTATTGTCGGGGTAATTCAATATTTTTGTGTAGTTCTAAATGTTTGGTTATAGTCAATAACTTCAGCAAAATGAATCGTACTTGGTTGATAAATCTTCTGATATTTGCCCTTGGCAAAATTGAAATTTTGTTTATGTGGAAAATCTTACATTGGTAGTTTAGTTTTATATGAAATCTGAAATCGTGATGTTTTAATTTTTAACCATGATAAATGGAATTGAATCTGAAGTTTGGCTTGCTTCTGGCAATAAAAGCACGTATGATGATTGAGAAAAGCTCATGTTTGGAAGAATGAGTAGCTTGGATGTAGAAGAGGCAATGGCCGGAAGTTAAACCTCCTCCAGTTTTACTGTTTCAGTGATGTTGTTTAATTCATTTGAGAGTATTGATGTTAAAGAAAGGTAGTCTGGTCCGTGGCACTTCTCTTTTTCTTTATGCTATGGGTGGAAGAATTGTCCCCATGTTAGCTGAGGTCTTTGGGGAATATTGCTTGAATGATTGTTAGCTCTGCTTAGAACCAATGGAATGCTTGAGATTCTATAGAAGGGGCCTGCAAATTTATGGGCTCTTGCACTTGAAAGCTTTAGAGGTTCCTTTGTATTTGTTGCTCTTTCAGTTTAAGCTGGGAAATTCTGGATTATGGTTCGTAGCTACGTGCTATAATGCAGTCATTATTTGGAAAAGCAAATATAAAATTGTTGGTTTTGTCAAGTCACTGATCATCGGTTGACAATGGATAATAGTAGTAAAAAGTTTCAGGTGAATATTGGTATTTTGTACTTTGAGTTGTATTGTCAAGCTTGAAGTTGATGATATTTTTCATTATTTCTTGAGGGAAGTAGTGTTAAAATTTCTTGTATACAATAATGTTATGAGGTTCTTTGATGTGTATCCAACAGGAAACTGTCCTAGAAAACCTAGAAATTACAAATTGGTTAGCGAAATGCGGAAGCAAAGATGGAACCTGATCTCAGCAACCAAGCTCTGATGCCAATTTAATATGGACCCTTGTTCTAGAAAACCCTAAAATTATGAATTGGTTAGCGAAATGCTAAAGCAAAGAAACTAGAATAATAATATAGAGATAGATAATTATGATATTGGAACTAGGAACCTAATGAATGCACGCTCTAGAAAATAGTATGAAAACTAATGGAAATAATGACACTAAAAGTTCCAAGTATAAGAAAGTAAGCAACACTAGAGTCGATCACTCACTTGCTACCGAGGCATATTAATATATCCTAGCAAAATTGAAAAGAAACAGCAGGAAGAAGCAAATTGAAACTGAATTAAATCACAACAATTCTCCCCCCTATGAACTGAAGTTACAACAATAGTCAGCTCACACAATAGGCACAAAAGGTTCTGGCTTTGGAGAAGTCAGAGCTCTCCTCATCACACTCAAATTACAAAATCCATCTTACCCTGCCCCAAGATGCACCAACTGCTATATGAGTCAAAAAGCAACTCACACAATCCTCAAAATGCCCTTTTTCCCAATGTTTATAAAATTGAGTTTCTACATAGAATTGGAAAGGGGTGGTAGAAATGTAAATTGTAGAAACGACATGAAATGTAAAGTTTCTACTAATTAAGGTCAGGATTCAAAATTATATATATATGCATGTAAAAAAACATAAATAACTAATTCAATGAACAACTTCATATTTAAAATATATAAGTCACATAACTATATAAAACATAACTCCAAAAACACAAAAAGAGTTTAATAACTCCTATAACCAAGTTCCAAAACATTAAAAGAATAAAATTTAACAATTCCTAAATTATATCAATTGATTCAAGTCAAACACATCATCTTGTATTAGTTGCATGTTCTCAATGTTCTCATCTCTTGCTCTTATAACTTGGAATGCAAAACTTGGGGGAAATGATAGTAGGGTTTTTTTTTCCCAGTAAAAACGGTATGCTGCAATTTTACTCATTTTTACTAAGAACCGTTTTTACTTGCGTTTGAACACGCATAAAAAGCATAAGTTTTTACGGTTTTAATCTAGTTTTTAACAACAATGTTTTCACCTATAATAGGTCTAAAGCGCAATCCCCAAAATACTCTTTTACTAGTAATAGGTCTAAAACACAATCCCAAAAATACTCTTTGAGCAGAAAAAGGCCTACCAAAAAGGGTAGGGGTAGGAAAATCATGTTTTAGGCAATTTTTTTATCTGAGTTGAATTTATAGATTTCTGATTATTTTCAAGACAAATCCCAGCTGAAGTGGAACTCTTCCTTGAAGAAGAGGCCCCCCTCAGTTCATGTCAGCCTGGAAAAAGCCCAACGTGGCAGCATAAGACATTATTTGAATATTTTAATTGATACAGTTAATATTTGTTCATATTCATTAGCCTAACTATTTTTTGTAATGGTACATTTATATTTCCTAGGTTTGTTCTACAGTTTATGCTTGATCTGTTGATCTCTTTCTTTCTCTTTTATGTGTTTGTTAGTTGCATGTATCCTTTTTGTTTACATGTTCTTGATTATTATCACTCCTAATTAATTGATTTTGCTCTCATGTTCTGTTTGACAGATTCGTTTGGAAGATAAAACTGTGATTCGTAGTGGTATAGTTTGTTTAAATCCTCAAGTATTGACTATATTAGGAGGTGTTGTTCAACCGCTTTATGAAGAATGGCAGATGAACAAAAAATATTCAGGGTTCTCTCGATCATCTGTAAGGAAGCTAGAGGAAAGTGATGCAGACCAACCTCCTCAATTTGTGAAGCTTCATGTTGGATCTTCCTCAGGTCTGTTCTGCTTGAAAGCCTGTTGGTTTTGGTGCTCTTCCTTTTCTGAGTGTAAAGCTAAAAGAAATTAAGGGATACTTCCACAAGGAAATTAACATGGCCAATCATTGTACCTGGACAAGCTAAAAAAACAACCCATCCAACATCAAGAAATTAAGGGAAGAAAACCTATTAACACCTTGTACCTGGAAAAGCTAAAAAAACAACACATTCAAGTACATAGAGCAAGAAAACCCTTGCATGTGGTACTAGGGCAGAGCCCTCAGCATTAACTTCGACCATCATGAAATTTTTTCTGAGCCAAATCAAGCTTTCATTTATGCCGGACTGCTCTTTATCTTTTCCTACATTCATCCTTAATGGTGGAGCTTGACCTAAAAAGTCTTCCCATTTTTTCTCTGCATTTTGACAATCACCTATGACAGCTTTCCTGTCAAGGGAAGCCTCATCAAATAAAAAAGTTATCCAAGCCTTTATTAAATCTATGATGTCCAATTTGAAAACAACCGTTATTTATGAGTTTAAAAAAATGACACAAAAGTTTCATGTCCAATTTGAAAGATGCCATGGTGAAAGTGCTTATGAATGCTACAATTCTTCACAAGATCTAGACCTCTGGTATCTAACTTCCAGTCTCCCCAGCTTTTGAAGATGGTCACTTGATGCCAGCTAAATTGAAACTACAAATAGGTTAGAGTGGAGAACCAAAGATCAGGGTTGTTTATTGCCCTTGCTCATTCTTTTACAACAAAGAAAGTAGCTGCTGCTTTTTGTTTAAAAATTGTGTGCCTTCCCAATGGATTGCTTGCAAGAAAACACATGAATAGCTGGATAGAGCTGACAATGAATGTGATCTCGTGCAGGTTATGGAGATTCTATCTTTAGGACCAGTAAGCCTATTGCTGTGGCTGGAAAAACTGGGATGGGGTCAGCTGGTAGCCAGCTGTACCCTGGTCAGAAATCAGATAGCGTGGAAGTAAATCAGAAATCTGGATTGCTTCCAAAAACAGATGAAGAAAAGCCCGGCAGTTCAGGGACAAGACCAAAAGAAGGTGCTGCTTTTCTCTCAATCTTTTCGCTGATTACTTTCTGTTGTTTTTGCCAATCTTAAGACTCATCTGGAAATGATATCATTAAATATTAATCTCTATTGCTCATGCTTATGAACTGAAAGGAGTGTCTCCCTAATATAGTTCATATGTTACTAATTGGGTTGCAACTCATAAATCCCCTAGGAAGAGTGTTGGAAGCAGCTTTGCGGAAAGGCAGTTTATGGATGGGGTTGCAGATGGGGATTAAAACCATCCAATGCTGCTATTGGCCCATAAATGTTACTAGTATTTAATTTGTAATTGAGTTACTGTTATTATTGATTGAGAGCAGTTGTGTTACTTAGAGTTAATATATTTTTGCTGTGAAAGGAAATATGGACATTAGAGATAATTTTTGGTCCAAGAAAAATCCGCCAAAGAAATGTCAGTTTATCAGAGAAAAATGGATAATGCATTCTTCTCTTTGAGAGGAAACTTGATGCATTCAGTAGTTACGAGAACCCATATTTAGAGGCTCAAGGTATAAGAGAATTTAAAAGAATAAACTTTTGAGATAGGAAAACTGTACAATAGTGTCTCTAGTATATAACTTATTTAAAATAGGCTTGATAAAAAAAAAAAAAAAATCCTTCTAATAAGAATGAATGACAATCTTAGATGCTATACAAAGATAAGGTGTTGTAGAGTTAATTAACATTATGCTTATGTTGGGTAAATAATTATTCCCAGGAGAATGTGATTTGAGTCCCTTGCAAGGGCATTACTCCTTGCTTTCTTGAAACAATGACCCTTATGAGATCAACAGCTATGATATACTGTACGAACAGCTTTTTTTTTTTTTTTTAAAAAAGGGACCTAAAGTTAATTATTCCCTTACAAAAAGACCCAAATGTCATTCTCCCATTATTCAGGAGTTAATTTTAAGTTTTTAATCAATGCTGAGATGATTGTATTTTGCTTTAGAATTCACCATGGTTTGTGAGAACTTACAAGACTAACTCTGCTTATATTCAGAAAAGTGAGTTAACATTGAGCAGAATTGAATTTACCATAATAATAACAACTAAACCTGGACTAAGAAAACAGTCAAAACACTCGAAATGTAATCTAATCCTATTGATTTATAATATGACATTGCCTTATATTGAATTTAGAGGAATAAAACACACTTTATTAAACTCTGAATAAAAGAGAGTAGATATGGGCCTTTATATAGGCAAACTTAGAGCTATCCCTAGAATCTAATCTAATCTAATAAATCTAATTAAGATATAATATCCTAAGGGATAATAAATATCTAACTTAATAATAAGATAATGATTAATCTAAATATCTAACTAATCCATAATATTCTAACACCTTAATTATACCCTGAAACATTCTTAACGACATTGCTTAGGAACCAATAATCTTTCAGGTTGATGGGTATATTGTGTTACAGAAATGAGAAAGAGGAGGGAAAGAGAGAAATAGAACATTGCAAGAGAGAGAGAAAACCAGTGATGCTCTTTATTCATTCATCATAAAAGCATATCATACATTGGAGATTCATATGCCTTATATAGGCAACACCTCAATACCTATTAATCCAACTAACACACCATTTAGTTATTAACAACTAACCAACTAACTAATCCCTTCCTAACTAACTAACCTAATTAGTTATTTATAGTTTACATATCAATACCCCCTTCCCCAAGACATCCTTACCCTCAAGCATGTGAAACAACAAAACACAAACCTAAAGAACAAAAAATACAAACTCAAAAATACAAATCTGAATCAATCAAAAACATTCCCTTCGAGAGCCCACTTCGCTTAGCCATTTCTCAAAGAACACATCATTGATTGATGGAAAGTTTCTTGGTTTTCCTTCAACTGTTGTCCCATACCAACAAGAAGAGGAATCGTTTTTTTTTTCTTTTTGTTTCCTTCAGCCATTGTCCCATACCAACAAGAAGAAAGAGTTTTTTTTTTTTTTTTTTTTTCCTTTTCCCCCACAAGAAATCAGAATCACAGAAGAACCAGAAACAGAGATCAGAAATTTCTTGATGGTCTCTTGAAGTTCTTGATGAAGACAGTCAACTTGGTAATCACAGTACTGGAATCAGTTCCCAAAAATTTGACAGTAGACAGAAATGAAGAAGCACAGAATATTTGGTGGTATCTTGATGATTTTCTTGCTGCCTACAATTCTGAATCAAGAAAGAATGAAACAGAACCGATGGCAGCCTTAGAAATGATGGCTTCTTGACAGTTCTTGAAGGGTTCTTGCTGCCTAAAACTTCAAAATTCTGGCAGAGATGGAATAGAGCTGATAGTAGCCTCAGAACTGATTAGAACAGAACCAATCTTCTTTTTCTTTCATTTTATTAAGCAGAACAGAAGGTGATGAGGATAGAAATCACACAAGAGACAGCCAAGGAAGGACTGCTCTGATACCACCATTACAGAATTATGATTCTGTAATATATGTCACTAACAAATGAGAGTACTCAAAAGGAGAGGGATTAAAAAAACTGATGTAGTTTATAGCTCGGGGTTTGGTTGTTGGCAGCAGATTGAACAAGATGAAAAAATTAAGACATGATGAAAACAGTGAAAGGTCCATAGAAAATCATCGCTACAAAATCCTGTGATTTTCACTGTAATTTATTTTTGATCCATTCGTTTATCCAATGTATTTTTTCTCAGTAAATTCCTATCAAGAAGCTGTACTCAATCTAAACCAGTCCATGAAGTCATTTCTTTAGATTGACTTGGTAGAGTTGATATATTGGTGTATGGACTGAGGTTTGTGGTTTACATGCATATTGCTACTTCTAGTTGGCAGATTGAACGCCATGAGACTTCCTGCTTCTCTTAGCTTCCATTGGGTTACCAAGTCATTGACAATGAGATGTTCACCAGACAATTACTGAAATGATTCTAACAGATGTAAAAATAGAATTATAAGCATACTTTATATGCACTGCCTAAGGCTTACTAGCTAGCTTTGAAATGTTCTTCAGTCAATTATTCAAATGATTCGAAACAGCTGTAAAAATTGAATTATAAGCATACTTTTGACTATATGAAATGCCAAAGGCTTACTGGCTAATTTAAGTTTCTGGCTTCAATCCCTTTTCATTTGTTATTGATTCAAATTATGCATGATTATTCGGGATTTGATCTTCCTGGAAGATTGGATCAAAGGTAACATATGAAAGGATTGTGGTCTATCGACAGGAGACATAGCTTAATCCATTAAGCTTGAAAGAAAGCTCTGAAAGCCCTGTTTCCAGGTAAGAGCATGGAAGGGTAAGGAATTCATTCAATAGAGGCCAAGGGGCTTATGTCATGGCTTGCTGCATGTCATGTATTATTTCTCCCAGTCTGTAGAGATCACAGTTGCAAAACTATGAATGGCAAAGCGAGTTTCATGGGGAGAAGGAACGGTCCTAGCTCACGAATTTAGCATATGAACAATCAGTCACAGTCTGAAGGAAGAAAGAGATTGCTCTATCTTCAAAGCAAACTCCTGAGATAGAAGTAGTACCCGCACATATACATATAGTTTTTTTTTTTTTTTGGGGGGGGGGGGGGGGCAGGGGTTTGCCCCAAACCCAACCCCACATAGTTAGAAAGTAACACTTTAGTACTTTATATAATTTACTGCATGCCAGTCCTTCGAGTATGTGATTTGTGGGATACATAAATACCTTTTCCAAAGCCACTCATGCTCTCACTTGATTACTTTTTTTTATATATACAATTCTCTTTCTCCTGTTGTAAAGACTGCTCTCATTTGTCTTCTTTCATATAGTTGTGGAATCTGTTCCAATTCAAAATCAAGCAGCTTCCCAGAAATTACGTCAGAAACTGAGTCAACCAAATCCGAAGCATCATCCCCGCAAGGGTGGGAGACACAGGGGCAAGGAAAAGGAAGAAGATTCAACTGTCTATACTCTGGAAGAATATGAAAATAGAAAACTTCAGGCAAAGCATCCTATGGCACAGAATATTCCAGATACTAGTCAAGATGAAAATCTTGCTTGCCAGCTTCAGAATCAATTGAACGTGGAGGATTCTCAGGTCAGCATCTTATTTGCTCCTAATTTTGTTACGTTGTCTTGTATAACTTTCTTCTCTTCACTTTTGCTATGCTTCTTCCAATGTCCATTGTGCAACTTGTTTATGTACAGAGGGGCTATCATCATGAAGCTAATGCAGAAGATATTAGAATGAATATGTTTAATTATGAAAGAGACGACAGCAGCCATCACATGGGATATGGAGGAGGAAGGGGAAGAGGAAGAGGAAAAGGAAGGGGGAGAAGTAGAGGAAGAGGAAGAGGAAGGGGATGGTGAAAATCTGATTATCCATGTTGCTCTCTTCCAATATCCGTTTCAATCTTCCTTTTTACTGATTTCTAAATGTCTGTGCTCGCCTTTAATTGGCGTATGTATAATGGAGTTGGAAATGCATAGTTTCTGTTTCTATATTAAATGGTTCAGTTCTTGTTATTTGGGGGTGGATTGTGGAAAAAGTTCTCTATTGAAAATTTTATTGGTGAGGATACTATATAATTTTTTTTTATTACATAAATAATATTGGTGCTCTGCAAATTGTGTATAGGTCATTGTCACCAATAAAATTTTCAAATTGGAGACTTTTTCCATTAGTTAATTGAATGTCTATTTTGAAAATATGCAAAATAGGCAAGATAAATAGAAAAAGCATGAGCTCGTCTGGTTTTCTGTTCTAAAATGGTGTTAGTTTAACTTGTGTAATATTTTTTATATTTTATATTTCCTGTTGAATATTTGAATTGGACTTTTCTCCTCTTTAACTCATGCTGGTTCATTCCATTGTGGCATTGTCCGAACTACGGACATATGTATGCAAATGCTTGTCTGGATTACATGTGCACCCATGTGATCGAAATGTCAAATATCATATATTGTCATTCAAATTCATAATTGGTCCGTATCAATAACCTTTATTTTTTTTTTTCTGGGTATATTATGAGTTTGTATCAGCATGAAGAGTAGAGCTAGGAAGGCCTAAAAGGGATAGCACTTTTAGGCATAGTTGAAGAAAAACATCTGGTTTTTAAGGTCCGACCCAACAGCATGTGGGCCAAGGCCGACCTTACATGATTTGAAGCTATTGTTCTAAATGTTAATTATTTTCCTTGTGTTCTTTTTAAAGATATAATTAGTAAATTATAACAATTAAAATTCTTATTTATTAAATAAATATTATCAACGTTAAAGTTTAACTAACAAGTATCTTGTAACAAAAAAAAACAGTCATTAATTTATAATTAAAAGTAAACTATTATTCATTAATAGCTCATACAAAGTATAAGAAGCACATAAATATACAATGAGTATAATAACTATAATTTTCATCTTCCTTGCCACTCATCAATTTAAAAAACATTTGATTGTGTTTCACCTTGAGTAACCGGCTTTACTTTATGGGAAAAAATAATAAAATTTATTTTTCTATATCATGAATACATCTATAATATTTATTTGCAACAAAGAATAAGCCAAATCATAAAATCAAAATATAATTATTGTGTATTTGTAATTAATGGATAAATACCTCTATAACAAAAATAAAATGCATATAAATTAGTACATTACCATCATATGTGAATTCATGGCATCCAATTGTGAATACAAATAAGAGCTTGAACATTACATCGAAAAATAAAACTTCAATATTTTGCTAGAATATGTAAACCAATACTGAAAGCTGATTCATTAACTACTATAATATTTAGAACGCTCAGAATTTCAGTTGCCATATTTGAAATAATAAAAAATCTTTATTGATTGTTCTTCCGCCGATTCAAGACATCCAATTCTTAGGCTTCAGTATTGGTTCTTTCAAATAAGTTTCTAATTTAAACTTGTTCAGGGAAGATTCATGCTCGCATAAATATCTTGATAATCCTGTATCATTACAAAACATTCAAATAAACACTAGTTGGACACCCAAAAAATTCAATTGACACTAAAATAAAATAAAAAAAATTTAACGGAAAATGGACATGCCTTTCTTAAGTCCCCGGCCCTTCATTTTATAAGCCCGAGCCTTGAAAGGTCATGCTTAAATGGGCTCGGCCTGATTTCCCAACTCTATTAGTGAGGCATATGACTTTTACTCTAACTAACTAGTTAATTTGTCAACTGATGGTTTTGAATTAATATGTTTTTTTCCAAGTAATTTTTCGTGATCAGTTAGGGCCAATGACACAGAACAATAACACACGAAGGGATCAAATTAATCAAGTCTTGCATCAATATGACGTTGACTAAAGCCCACTGATAATATAATCAATAGCCAGGCTTATTGCATTGTTTTTTTTAATTAGAGTTTAATTGAATTTTAGTCTTTGTAGTTTCAAGACTATGGTGACTTGTGTTGAGTAAATGCCCTCAATTATAAGGGTCTAAATCAAAACTTGTTAAAAGTATATAGACCAAAATTAAAACTCGTCAAAAGTATAGGGGCTAGAGCAGTCGAAATTTTAAATCGGATTAGTAATTAAAGAATCATACTTATGCAAACTCGTGTGCGTGCTTTAGAACTCGTGGGGTAACACCTTCTTGGTCCATCAATCTCTAGGAGCCGACTCTACAAATTCACTCCCTCTACTGGTATCCACACCGAATAGCACTCCAACATGAACGGCAGCGTGCTAGCGCCTTCAAGATTTTGTCTCATGTCTCTCTTCTAGGGTTATTTTGTGGTTCTTCAATTCTCTTGTGTGTGTAATCCAATTACTTACAGCCTAAGGGTATTTATAAGCCTAATGGGCTGCATTAAATATTCAAAATTAATCTTATTAATTTTGAAATTGAATTGGAAATTAAATCTGTCTAACTGATTCAATCCAATCTATTTATTTAATGTGAATTAAAAGCCAACTGATTAGATTTATCTTCATAAATCAACTCTGAGATATGATATCTATCTTCATAAATCAAATCTAAGATACAATATTTCAATTAGTCTAAATGATTAGCCCCTAGGGCATAATTTCCAACATATTTTTCATTTTTTTGGATCGTGTTCAATGCATAATTAAGCTTTTTCATTGAAACATTATGTTCTATATTCAGCTTCACCTTGATAGTAAACGAAGGGCTACGGTAAGAAAATATAGTTAAATGATTTATGTTCATATTAATTAAAGATAACTGTTACACAGCAAAGCAAAAGACTTCCAATAAAATAGACGAAAATCAATAAGGTAGGTTCATAATTGAAAGAAGACATGAATCGTATAGTGAGATCTGCTTCGTATGAGGAGAGATATTAGAAGAGGATTTAGAGATAACACAGAGGCAATTTAATCTTTCTAGGGTAAAGGTGCAAAAATGCCCTTGAGCTTTGCCCTCAGGAGCGTCTAGCACCATGTGCTTTTTTTTGGAGCAAAAGTATCTACATGGTTACATTTTAGGAGCAAAAATACCCTTTTTCGTTAGTTGACCGTTAACCATGGTAAAATTACCCTTTTGTCCTAAGTTTTAAATAATTAAAAAAATAAATAAAAATACCCCACCCACCTCCCCTTGCCGGTGGGCCCCATCGCCGGTGACTAGACGCCAGTGACCACCTTCGGCATAGGCCGTTGGAATTTTTTATTTTTTAAAAAAACCCCCACCCACCTCCCCTTGATGGTGGGCCCCACTGCAGGCCCCCCACCCTGACGGCTACCCGCTGCAAACAAAAATACCCTACCCCCACCTCCTCTTGCCGGTGGCCCCACCGTTGGCCCCCCACACCGGCGGCCACCCTCTTCCAGCGACCACTTTCGACAACCGGCCGCAGGCAATTTTTTTTATTTTTTATTTTTAAAAAATTGTTAAAAAAAATTGCCGGCGGCCGATCACTGGAGATTGTCACTGGCGGCCGGTCTGTTAGCTCCAATGTTTTGATGATAACAAAGATTGAAAATAATTTGAATAAAAATTAACAAGTGTGTTCCTTTATGCTTTATTGATTTGTTTGTTAAAAAATCAACTCTCATGATTCTCGAGAATTTACACAAGCTTCACTAGAACCCAGTTGTAATAATCATCTGATATGATTATGGAGAATTGGGAATCCATTCTCAAGAATGGTTCTTGAGAATGCAAGTCAATTCTCAATAATGAACGAAAGTCATAAGTTCTCAATATATTCTTCTGAAGCGATTCTCAAGAATTGGAAACCAATTCTCAAGAATGGTTCTCAAGAATGGAAGTCAATTCTCGAGAATGAACGAAAACAATATGATGGTCTGATACGTTCTTGTGAAGTGATTCTCGAGAATTACAAGCAAATTCTCAAAAATGGTTCTCGAGAATGTAAGTCAGTTCTCAAGAATCATCGAATGTAAATTGATCTTGATATTCTTCTGAAGTAATTCTTGAGAATCAGAAATCAATTCTCGAGAATGGTTCTCGAGAATTAGCAATAGTTCTTGAGAATGACTCTGAAAGATCAGAACATTTTACTGATTTAATTCACGAGAATCAGAAGCCAATTCTCGAGTGTGAACGAGAGTTTCCTCAGTCTTCTCATATAATGCTTAAACTGTTTACATATTCATGTTATCACTCTTAAGTATCATCCAGGCATACTTACTGATAAGTAATAGTTCTCAACAATGATAAAACAAGTATTACTAACGAAAGTAATTTGGACTTTGCATATATTCTCTCAAATACTTTTATGTTTCCAGAATATCATCCTAAAAGTATCATCAGGTATAATGGTGGAAAGACTGATAGCTCTCAAGGATGTATGGTTATTCTTCTCAGAAAGCATACACATCATATTTAACGCATCAATTGATTCTGAATCTCTATGTGCCTAACCTCAATTAATATTTTCAAAAGTATCTTATATAATACTCAAGTAATGTTTATGAAAGATTTAAAATATTTCATAGAATCATTAAACTCTCTTGTATTCAGACTGGGCTACCTTCTATTCATTCTCAATCTCTTTTATTATATCTAATCTGTTTGCTAAGAGTTTTCAGGTAACCAAAATATTATTTTGAATAGTATCAAGATTCGTTTGGACAACTGGAAAGTCACAATTGCGGTATGGTGTGCTGTCATGTATGTCAGAAATGTCTGCAACTTACATTAAACAAAAAGAACTGTCCAGATGCTGCCCATCCTGATAAATGGACATGGAGACTTCAGACCAGAAGAATGTCGGCCACTGGTGAATCTGTGTCTAACGGAATCTCAAGGAGACACAACGGCTATATTCAGATATCTCACAATGGCATCAGTGGAGAATGCTATAAAAGCTGGACACGTTCAAATTGCAAAATACCGAACACTGATGAAATACTCTGCGCATTCATTTATGAGTTATTGTGATTAACAGTTTCATCAACTACACTTAATATCTTCGGATATTTATTGTTCTTCAATGATTATCATTATCTACTCATAGAGAGAGTATTTCTGATTTGTTGAAATCATTTGTTTGTAAGAATCTCAAGTCAAGGGACTTGGAGATTGAGTGTACGATTACAACGTGTAAGGGGGAGTGAGTCCGAGAGTGAAAGGATCATCCTGAGTTGTTGTAATTGTATTGTGAAGAGTTAGTAGAAATCCCAAGGTGTGCTTGGGGACTGGATGTAGGTCGGAGTATTAGATTGAACCAGGATAAACCGTTTTGTGTTCATTTTCTCTTTCAGTCTCTGCTTTATCTGTGTTCAAGCTAGCTGTGCGAAAAGATTTTTGACATCACCTATTCACCCCCCTCTAGGTGATATTCCACCTTCACGGTCACTGGAAGCGGGCGTCCGTCAGTGTGGGGGGCCGAAATTGTTAAAAAAAAATTGCCGGCAACGGGTGGGCGTCGAGGTGGGGGGCCGGAGGTGGGACCCACCGGCAAGGGGAGTGGGTGGGGTATTTTTGTTTTTGTTTTTTTTTTAAAAATTGTTAAAAAAAAAATTCCGGTGGCCAGTAGCTGGAGATGGTCGCCGGCAGCGGGCGGCCACCGACGATGGGGCCCACCGGTAAGGGGAGGTGGGGGTGGGGTATTTTTATTTTTATTTTTTTAATTATTTTAAACTAAGGGGCAAAAAGGTAATTTTACCATGATTAACGGTCAACTAACGGAGAAGGGTATTTTTACTCCTAAAATGTAACCACGTAGGTACTTTTGCTCCAAAAAATAGCACATGGTGTTGGACGCTCCTGAGAGAAAAGCTCAAGGGCATTTTTGCAACTTTACCCATCTTTTTATTTTGACATTTTAATTTCTGGTCTTTCAAAATAATTACTATTTTTATGGTTCTTCTTAATAAATATAATTTATCCTAGGTCCTTTATTATAATTTTCCCAATATTATATATGATAATGATCAACCAAAAAATAAAAACTACATCAAACTATTATAACAATGGGGTTATTGAAACCCAGTCATTCAAAAGGTCATCATCATTTCAAGAGAGTCACTGCGCCTAGTCCAAATGGTCGACAATGTTGTTCAATGTTACCGCCAACTCCTCTAGTTGTTTAGAGAAGCGATCTTCCTCGCCATGACCTCCAAAACGGTGCCCGAGAGGCAAAAGATGAGCTTAGCAATTTCCTCCAAGGTCGGAGGTGGAGGGGATTGCAAAGAGGAACCTACGATGGCTACTACCAAAGGAGGAGAAAGGAACAATGCCTCTATGTTCTTGTCATTGGAAGTGTTGCCGCTCAAGAAGAAAGAGAGAACTAGAAAGGAACTTTTGAATTTAAGGCGCCTTGATATTTATAAAGTTTAAGGTGTAAAAATGCACATGGGCTTCTATTTAAAGGGCATCCAATACAAAATGCTTTTCTGAGGTGTAAAAGTACCCATGAACTCTCAAAATAAATAAAAAAATAATATGACTGTTAAATCTAACTTAACACTATCACTTTTTATGGTGGGTCCCACACTATTTTCATGAAAATACTAACATGCCCCTCATTCAAAAAAAAAAAAAGTTCACTATAACCTAACCTTTTTTTATTTGCCATGATACTTGTTCATTGGTACTGACACTAAAAGCCAAACATTAACAGCTGGTTCTTGCTTGGTGGCACCCTCCACCTCCGGCAAGTCTTCCCTTTCTCACTCGCCCTCCTTCTTTCCCATAATCCAATCAATTGTGTAAGACTTGGATCTCTTTCATAGTTCAGAGACATCTCGAACTTAAATGCAGAGCAAGGGATTGAGCTCTAGGCTTTCCACCATGCCTATCGGTCCCAGATTCCAACTCTTTTGATCTTTATGTTCTCTATTTTTGCTTCTATCTATATAGCTGGAAGGTTCATTTTTCTGCTCTTCTTCTTCTACAATTATTTGGCTATCATTTTGAGAATTCATGGGTACTTTTACACCTTTAGAAAACCCTTTAGTACCTTGTGAGTAAAAGCCTATGTTCATTTTTGCACCTTAACTCTAATTATAATCGGGACTCGTGATTGGAAACTTCAAACGATATTGACATAACATTATGATATGCGTTGGAAGTTGAAACATTACGTATTTAGACTAGTTATATTTGAAAACTCAGTCTAAATAATAATTATGAGACCATATGTACATTTTATCTGGTCTAAATAAAATGTGAATGTTAAAAGAATAAACTACATTTAGATCGGTTAAAAGTAAAACGGTGGTTCAAATTAACATATTTAAACCTTGTGCCATTACAACCAGTCTGAATATTATCAAATTATATGTTTAACATGAAAAATATCTCAGATATTATAATTTTTTGAAAAAGTATATATATTCTATCATAAAATTCTTATCACGCGAGAGATAGAAACAACAATGGAACAAAGATGCAAGAGATGTGATTAGGATCAATATTAGAAATAAAAATATTTTTTCATTAATAATATATTTTTATGTTGCCTACATTGATTAAAAAAATCATTTTATATAATAAAAAAAAACCTTCAATGTTCCTTGTCATCATTGTAGGCGATGGAGGAAGAAGGGGAAGGGGAAGAGAGGTCATACAAAAGATTGTACTTAATGTCATTGGTGTCTAATTGTAATACCCCAGATTATTATTATTCATATTTATAATAATAATAATAATAATGATGATGATGATGATGATGATATAGTATTAATTTGATTTTAGTAGTTTAGATTGATTAGTTTAATTTTAATAGTTTAGATTGATTTGATTAGTTTAGATGAATTTGATTTTATTAATTTAGATTAATTGATTTGATTGAATTTAATAGTTTTGGTAATATTTTATAATTCATTAATTGACAATAGCTAAAGAGCTCAACTCTAACTTTCACTACAAGTTTAGCCCTAACTTAGACTACAAGTTTAGCTCTAACTATAAATATTAGTTCTAGCTGCCCAACCTTAGTCTTCGCTCATATTTCTCTTTTCCTTACTCATTTCTCTGTAAACTTTATAGCAAATTGCTCTTTTAGGAATTTAGCAAACACAGAGACCAGGTAATCCTAATCCCTAGAACAAGTGTGTTAGGTCCGCTTGATTTAGGGAATTAAATTATGGCAATATGAGTTATTTACATTCTTGCATACATTCCTCCATCTTGATCTGTGAGTTTGCTTATTATATGTCCTGTTTACACACACACACACCTTCCTCCTTCTTGATCTACGCAATTGAATAAGTAATGCCCTGTTTACTTTTGCGTTTTGCTTCTCCTCTGTACATGCGCAGGTTTTATATATATAATATCACTTATATACATTACTTTTTCATTTTGAAATCTGTACAAACGCAGGAATGTATATATCCATTTACTCACCTTGACTTGTGTGCGTGAATATTGCAAATGTGTTAAGCCTTTGGCCGTTTTGTCTTTCTGTGTATTTATTTTATGTTATATATATATATATATATATATATATATATGGTTTAAATGATAGTGCTGGGAAATTCCTATGAATGTCTCATAGAAATCATGTGTATTTACTTTATAGTTTAATTTCGGAAATCCCACGATAAAATAGATACAACATTTTAATAGTATAATTGTGAAAACTCACGAGCTCTCGTAAAGAGTTATAGTTATTGAGTTTGTTAAACTAAGATTCTTTCTTGTATGAGTTAAGGCTTATTATTATAAATATCTGATTACACGTGATAAAGATTATTTAGGAATTTTATAATGAGTCTAAATTATTTAAAATAATTTAATAGTGGGAGGATAACTTTGGGATGGTACCTCCTAAAGTGATGAACACAACCCTTAGGCTTTATGCCCTCGAAATAATATTTGATGTGAACTGATTGTATCCGTTCTTTCCAAAGTGGTGTCTGACAGGTTTCCGGGATACTAGTAGCAACTTTGGGAAGATGTGTGCACATTAGGAAGAAATATTATTATGGCCAAATTTGATGAATTGTGACTGGCAGGTTTCCGGGTCACAGGGTAGACTGGCAGGTTTCCGGGTCTACCATGGTTCTCTTCCCACTAAACAGACTGGCAGGGTTTCCTAGGTCTAAATAAATTTAAAAAGATAATGATTAATGTTTGATGCAATTTTATAAACAATGATACATTTGAATTATATATATATGATACTTTTATTCTGTTTTATTTTGGAGTTATTTCATTTTATGGTATAATTATTTTATTCTATTGCAATTTATTTTAAATTTATTTATCTATTTAATCATTTTATTTTATATTATTTTTACTTAATTAGGATTACCAGCTTTTTCTGATGTTTGTGTTCTTGGGTTGCGATGATCCTTTGGGGGAGTAGAATTTTAGTGAAACAGGCGCTAAGAGTTTGGGGCTAGCAGTGAGAGTGAGGAAGACGACAAATTCTAATTATAATTTCATCTAGTTATTTATTTTCTTTCATTTTATTTTTCGAAATAAACTTTCTGTTTAAGTTTAGATTTATTTCATGTAATAAGAAGCCTTGCACTTATTCCATATAAGTGCGGCAGTGACACCTCGCGAAGTTGGTTATTTCGGATTTTTGGTTATTATTTATGAAAACTATCGCTATTTTGTGTCATTATAACTCCTAGAAATTCGGGGGTGTTACACTAGTATAAGGTTGAGCTTGTTGATAGTGTGGAGCAACACGAAGAGTCTTCTAAGGCATTTGTCGATATGATCAACCGTTGCTTGGAGGTGCTATAGAAGCTACTTCACTAAAGGTGGTAGAAAGGGCAGTAGAAGTTGCATAGGAGGACAAGGAAAAAGAGGATGAAAAGAATTAGCCCTAACGTGTACCGTATTGATATTCTAGAAAAGAGAAGAAGAAGAGTTGAATCTGAAGAAACAAAAGCATAAGGAGTTTAAAAAGACAAGACAAATGAATATTACATTTATTGAAAGATTTCAAAGAGATGCATAGTTGGGAATTTTACCTTAAAAGCTTAAGAAACTCAAACATTTAAGATTGAGCATAAAGAAATGACAATATTTAAAAGAATATTTAATCAGGATGTATAATTGTCATGACTAAAAAGAATTTTAAATTTTAAATTTCCTCTCTATTTAATATTTATGACATTGCATTACATTACAATCATTCTAAAACATATTATTTAGATGCATGTAATTGCAACTAGTGTTGAGTTGTATCAATATTTATAAAAATCTCATATGTCATAATTTTTAAACCTTCTCCTCCTATGAAGGTCTAGATATGACGCTCCTATAGCCCCTTTTTTCTAGTAGTGTAATAACTTAGATATACACAATAACAATTTAGGGAGCTCAAGTTATTAATCTCTACACCTGAGTTGCTAATTCTTATATTCAATTTGTCAACACCAAAATTTCAAAATTTCATATTCATACCATATCCCCTATCTGTCTTTTTACTAATTTAATAGACATTTTGGGAGGTTTTTGTAATTTAAATGATATTTTCTATCTTCTTTTCATAATAGTTTGTTTAAATACTCCATCTCCTCCTCATTATAGCAGATTTCTTAAAAGTTTTATGTGGCCTTAAATATAAGATCATAGTGCAAATGTAATTAGTACTGTATTGTTGTTTTTATTACATATACTCTTATTAATGCTAATGCAGCCAAGAGAGATTCTATAAGAAAGACAATAAAAGTAATGAAGATAAATTGATTTTAATTAGAGGATAGAGTTGGAAAGTAGTAATAATTTTCTTATCATTTAACTTTTAACTAATCTTTTGAATCCTTGAGAAGTGGTTAGAATGGTCTTATATTAAGGATTAAGGGAATACTCATATATATATATATATATATATATATATATATATATATATATGGGATTTATGTTCATATCATTGATGAGTTGTGATTTATCCATATTAAAAGCTTAGGCGAGTTACTTATTGCTGCTATAGTGACATGAGGTTTGATTTGGATCCGAAATTTAGGATTTATTTATCATATATATTAATGTTTTTTTTAATTTATCCTTATTTATGTTTTCTCAATAGTAATGAAATAAGATGGAGATTAAGAAAGATAATTATAGTGTTTTTAGAAAAAACATGTCATATTAATTAATTCAGTCAATTTTTACGATCTAATCAAATTGAATAAATAGGTTTTACATTTAGAAAATGGGGTAAATTTTAAAAACTGAGAAAATATTTGTACACAGTTCAAAATTTATACTCCTGGAATTTTGTGTAATTTAGACTAAACAATATAATATAATATAGTCCTTGGACATTAGTGACTGCCTAACTGGTGAGCAATCTCCCAGCTCAAGCACCACAGCGAATGAATGAAAGATATAAAGAATTGTGTTAGTCAGCAATCGATGGTCACGAGGATTTCAGGCTCTGGCGACGCCATAGCTCCAAATTCTTCACAATATTCTTCTTCTTCTTCTTTCCTAATTGGTAGTGATGAAGGCCATGGAATCTGCTCCATGGCTTCAACCCTCAATCGCCGTCTTTCTCTCATTCTTAATCGCCGTTCGTGCTTACAGAAGAAAATCTCTCAGTCTTTCTGGAGCGATTTCCGGTTTCGTCGTTATGGCCATTCACATTTCTGTTGGATACAGGTGGTTCTTCCCTCCTTTTACTTACTTGTGTGGTTTTTTCACCCCATTCTTGGATTTCATCTTTCGTAGATTTAACGTCTTTTTTCCTTTTTTTGTTTTTGGGATCAAAGATTTGGGGCTATGATCCTTGCGTTCTTTTTCACTTCGTCTAAGCTCACCAAGATGGGATCAGATAAGAAGCGAAAAGTTGATCCTGAATTCAAAGAAGGTGGACAAAGGAATTGGTATGTTGTTCTCTGTGCTCTCTCTTTCTTAAGTGTTAATGAGTACTTAGGTAGTGCTTTTTGTGTTTAACATAGAGCTTTCAATTGATGTCCATTTAATTAAATTAAAAATAACATATGAAGTACGCATGCATATTTACAAAAAGGAAGTAACGTCAAACAAATAGATTAATAATTTGGCTTGAAACTGAAAAATTGAGAGACAGACATAGAAACAAGAACTGAACAGTTGGTAATCAAGAAAATAAGAATGTAAAAAATCCAGAAAATTTGTCTGAGGACATTGTGAAGTTGTGCTTACAGGGAGGGGACTCAATGAAATTCATTGTGTTGGAGGCCAAGTTGGAGCAATATGGTTAAGGAATGAATGAGTGTAGAGTTTTTTCTTTTGTGACATCTTTGACACAGCACACCAAAAGCCACATGCAGGAGGAAATGATAATCAATCAGAAAAAAAAAAAAAAAATCTGTTCCTCACAGTGGTGGTTACTATATATATGCCATATTCATAATTCATTGGCAGGCAGGAAAGTAGAGCTTGATAGGTCTCCCTGTCATGGAGGGTTTATGGTAGATGGGCTACTGGTCCAATCTTTATACTGTGGTGGTCACGGCATTGATCTTTGACAACACTAATGAAATAGTTCATTGTCTTTTAGGAGTTAAATTTATATATGTTTATGGTATACAAGTAGATTATTTACCATTCTGTCTGAATTCTTTAGTTTTGTCTTGAATTTGACTTGATATGTTGTAACTGAACAATTTTTAGCATACTAAGGTTGGAATGTTGGATAGTTAAGCTTTATTACAGAAAATCTTTTGTTGGCCTCGTGGTCTTGCGATGAATACCTCTTCAACCACTTTTCTTTACTTTTTAAATTGACAGTATTTGAATTTTCTATTTTTTTAAAAAGAATTCTTTCTATCCTTTGTGGTCAATACATCGTTCTTAAGAATAACCTATGAAGATGTAAATTTATTTTCTGCTACTATTTATATAGTATGTGATTAAGCCTGCTTGAGAACCTTGTAGCCTGCACTAACTCCCTGCACATGTGCTATCAAAATACAAGATGACTAATGCAACTTCCTGACAATTTTGCTGCTGCTTCTGTATATCAGGATACAAGTTCTATCAAATAGTAGCATTGCCACAGTTCTGGTCATAATTGTATGGAAACTGACAGAAGGGCAGGATAAATGCTTAAATTCTAAAGACTCAGCTCTGATCACCTTTCTTATTGGTGGCATCATAGGCCATTATTCCTGCTGCAATGGAGACACTTGGTCTTCTGAGCTTGGAATTCTAAGCGATGATCAACCTCGTCTAATCACAACCCTTAAGGTAAATAATCTCTTGGCTGCAACTGTACAAGCATGGATTTCTCTGTATACTTTTGTTTTTGTTTTGTGTTTTTTTTTGTATTCCTGCTTAACCTTAGTACAAATGCATGGTTGTTAGCCTGTTCGGAGAGGTACAAATGGTGGTGTGACAAAAGCAGGACTTCTAGCAGCTACAGCTGCAGGAAGTGTCATTGGACTGTCGTTTGTTCTTCTGGGATTTCTAACAACCAGATGTGATTTTGATGTGGCCCTTAAGCAACTACTGGTCCTACCTATCTCCGCCCTGGCAGGATTAGGTGGAAGTGTAATTGACTCTCTGTTGGGTGCAACATTGCAATTCAGTGGATTCTGCACTGTTCGCAACAAGGTAAAATTAATTTTGTCCCAAGAAAGCTAGCATAGTGCACTTGTCCTATCTTTGGTCTGTTGTTTTAGATTTGTTATGTGAAAAATTTTCTTCTTCGTCTGCAGATTGTTGGAAAGCCAGGACCAACTGTTAAAAGGATCTCTGGTCTCAGTATCCTTGACAACAATGCAGTGAACTTTGTCTCCATTCTGTTGACCTCAATTATAACTTCGATTATTTGTATGTATACCTTCTAAACTCATTAGCTCGAATTGGTTATGGTGGGGACCGAAAGGGGTTCAGAGTTTGAAATTCTTAATTGCTTAGTGTAATTGTACTAGTAGTCAATCATATCTCACAAGATGTTGTCTATGACAAATCCCATAATGCACTTTGATTTTGTTGTTAGCCCTCTTTCAAGTTTCAACCCAAGATGGATAGAAAGTAGAAACCTTGCACTTCAAAGGTTCTTTTAGATTTATAAATTGCTGGCAAATGTTTGATGTCGTTCTGATGAGTTTGGCTGCTAAGATTGAAGTATTCATTATACCCTTTCTTCACGGTTTCTCTTTGAATCAAATAATTTAATGATTATCATTCTTTAATATCTATCCTGATTTATTTACATCATACTGCCATGGTAGGAAATATGGTAATAGGATGTGTGAGCCCAAGTAATTTGAAATTAACTGCCAAGTTTTTAATGTTGACACTTGGATGTGAAATTAAAGTCACGATCTGTTTCTTTTATACTTTGACGCCCCCTCACCAAAAGAGAGAGAGAGAGAGAGAGAGAGAGAGAGAGAGAGAGTAGATCATACTTATCTTGAATGCTAACTTAAGTATATTTTAATGGAAGAGTTATACAATGTATAGTAATAATTCATCCTAAATTGGTATTTTAATTGTGATGCCTTTCGTTTCGGTTGATGTTTAAATTGGGTTTTGGATGCATTGGACAAGTTTGGGGTTTTGAAACAAGTTTGTGCTCGGTCTATTTTAATCGCTTTCCTTTTGTTTAGCTAGGCGCGAGTTATTCAATCATTTAACAATGTTTTAAAGGGGAAATTATGTTTTTAATAAAGATATTTATAATAAAAAAGTTTTAAATATAAAAAATATTTTAACAGATTTCTAGTTATAATCTAAGCTATGCAAAAATTATGATTCAGGTCCTGAAGTTAATATTCTAACATCCTTAAAAGCTATTTTAAAATTTAAGGCTATTCATGATAAATATATTTAGTTAAATTATAATTACCCTTTAACTTGGCTTTGTTAATGGTTCTTTTAGTCCGATTCTATGGGAGAGAGACTTGCATATTACCTTGATATAACAGACTGATCATGATATTTGCTTGGGCTTATGTAATGAAAATAAAGCCGGGAAATAGGATTAGCTCGGTCTGTCGGGCTAACCCTTTTAGGCCCTAGGTCTTCAAGGGTTAGATTTGAAAATTAGAGGAGTTAAATGAAATAAGTCTTTCAGGGTCGGCCTTGGGCTTAAAAGGGCTAACCTTGTAAGGCCTTAGACCGACCTTGTAAGACTTTTTAATAAATGTGTTTATGATATGAGAGAAAAAATTAATGATATTCTTGTTCATGAAAAAGAGTCTATTACTCAAACTGAAGCGCAATTAAATGTTTTTGAAATTGATAATAGTGGTGAAAAGGATGACAATGATAGTCATCGTACTAATGTTGTTTAATAGTATACTTCTTATGTTTTATGTGAGTTATTTATGAACAATAGTTTGCTTTTGATTCTGAATTAGTGAATGTAATTATTTGTTAGATGATTCGTGGTGTTTAAATATTAATATTGACAACATTATTTGATAAATTAAAAAGTTAGTTATTGTAATTTACTAATTATTTCTTTGAAAAAAAACATAGGAAAAGTAGTTAAAATTTTAAATAGTAACTTCTGGGCCATATAAGGCTAGCCCTGATTCCCAACTCTAAATATAAAGAAAGTTACATTTTGTAATCATGATTATTATCATTTGATATGGTCAGGATTACACTATAAGACTTATGAATGAGGACGTCTCTGTAATGTAGTGAAAAAGACATTATTGCCAATATTGAAAAAATTACCATGAATCCAACATGTACATTATACATGTGTGTTGACATGGCAATTTTGTTTCATGCTATTATTCTCATATATTCTCATGTTTGATATAATGCAACCAAATATTTTTATACATATACATAATCTTTCTTTAACAAGGAACCAAATAAATTTATATAATCATCATTGCATTACATTCCCTCTGAATCCCGTAAAGGTAATAGGGCATTAGTGTTTTTTCTTTGCTAGAGCTTTGATTTTTTTTTTTGTTACAAAAAAGTTTTGAAAGGGTTCGACACCAGTCCCCTACCAAAGCCAGAGCACGGCCCCGGGCTCTATGAGCACTTACTGAGGACTTACAAGATCGCTTACCAAAGAAGTCCCAGTGACGGAAGAGGGGATCGAATCCACAACCCAAGGGCCTAGTCCTGGATCTCTTACCATGTGTGCCAACTCTTAGTGCGCAGTATTGGGATAAGCTGAAGATTATCATGGTAGCTAGAGTGATGCCTGCGGACAATTGGAAGTTTGCTTTTATATGGTGATTTCATTTTTTTTTTTAAAAAATAATAATAATTCAATTATTTTAAAAAATTAAATTTAAATTATTCTTCACAATAAGAACGACCATGATTACATCAATGGTTTATCTAAATAATTTGTGACATGGATGGCACATGGTGATGGTCTCTCTTTCAAAACCTCCTCCCCTCTGATGTTTTGAAAGCCATATCAGAGACCACAATCCATAGTAGCCCTCAAATTCTTCCTTGCTCATGGTCTTTAACCAAGAATGGAGAATTTTCTACTCAATCAGCATACAGATCCTTGGAGTACTTAAACTAGAATGATCGGAAGACTATTTGGCTAAAGATATGGAAGCTCCCCATGGCACAAAGGATAAGAACCTTTACCTGGCTTTTGCTAAAAGCGAAACTGCTTACAAACGAACAACATGTCAAAAGGGGTATGACTGCAGATTATCTATGCTCTCTTTGTCAACAAAGCAAGGAAGATTTGGACCACTTTTTTGAAGGTTGTTCTTTAGCCGCTAAAGTTTGGAGGAAGATTTTGCCAGTTGATATGTGGATTGATTTTTGTAGACTTGATATTTAGAATTGGTTGACTTTAATCATTCAATCCTCTTCTTTGGACAACTCTTAGAAAATAGGTGTGTGTATCACCTGTTGGAAATTATGGGAGATTCAGAACAAGAGAATCTTCACTGATGCTTCCTTCTCTGTTTAAGGAATCTTGGCTCATGTTAGGTCTATAGTTGTTCATTCTCAATTTAGTTTTTCTTGATTTAAACTCTTATTGTAATTGAATGCCTATTCTTGTACTCCTTTTTGACCAGTATTAATGGAATTCCCTTTACTCAAAAAAATTGACATTGTTCTGTGTTTGGCCCCTCACTGAATAATATATTATGGGAAAAAATATTATTTATTTATTTATCAAATAATACTATGATATATGATTAAAAATATTATTTATATATGTGTGTGTAGTAAAAACAATAAAATTCTAAAATGAATTGCACCCAACTATAAAAAATTAGTAGTTTTTGCACGATCTTATGTTTCAGTTGAAAAAATCAGTCGGCCCAATAATAATCCAAACATGATATTTTACACCCAACTAACTTTTTGAAGTCATAACTTAAGTTTTGGGCTTACATTGGTACAGGGAAAAAAAAAAGGCACAAGAATTTTAGGGAGGTGCAAGTAAACTCTAAATATTATAATTTGACTATGTTATATTTAGATAAATCATTATTTAACAATGAATAATGGATACCTAAGGACCTTCCATACGAATATATTTTAAGAAGTTTCCAAAAATATTTCGCCGTAATAGAATTCCTACAAGAACTTTTGAATTGTACCTCTCGCGTTAAGTCTTTTGAGTTCCTATAATCTAAATTAACCAAACTTTTATATAAAAAATATTTAAAATAAATTACTTTTACTACACAATCATTGCACAACTCAACTCAGGTGTGAAAAAGGGAAGATTCATGCACTTAGAGCAAGAGAATAAAGAGAAAGGAAGCTTTAGCAATTAGCCGACATAATAAAAACCAAAAAGCTCCGCAATTTGGGATTTATTACTGCGAGTGAATAATGATGGAGTAACTTTCACTGCTAAATGTTAAAAATACTATCCCCAATTATTATCAGTCTCTTTTACGACAATATGCCCCTTTTGGGATGAAGTTGTAAAATTAAATTACTCCCTCTAACCTTTAATATAAAGCATTTAAACTAATTTATCATAATTAATAAATAATAGTTAACAGTTAGCTCATTAAATTTGTTTATTAAATGGGGTATTAAAGGAGAGAGAAAAATATAAGAAATCATATTAAAAATTAATTACGTGGAAAAAATTTAACAAATAATTATTAATTGCTTTGATTTATATTATGTACTAAATTATTCTTCTAGAAACAACTTATATTGTGGATTGAGAGAGCACATCTTAGCTTTCATATGCATTGGGCATATACAGTAGGAAAGAGATAAATCACACATATATTCCTATTAGTAAATTATTTCTAATATATTTCACTGAAATTATGAAAAAACTAAATCTCATTAACTTTTAAAATTTATTAATTTTTCACCTTTATGGGGCTACCTCTATTGAATAAGCATCCTATCCCAGGGGTATAAAGGCTAGAAAAAAAAAATATAAAGATTAAAATAGTATATTGATGTGAAAATTTAATGCAATGATTTATAAATATTATTAAAAAAAACTTCCCTTTCAACCTTATAAATAGGACAGTGGTTGTATATTGATAATGACTTAATGAAAATTAATGCAATTGAAAATCATATTATATATTGATATTAATGAAATTAAAGACATGGATGAAAGTTAAGGGCCTATTTGATTTGAGGGGAGGAAAAAAAGAGAGAGAAATTTTTTTTTCTCATTTATACTAAATAACCTATGAAAAGTTTTTAATATTCAAAAAATATACTCTAAAAAAAAAAATCTTTTCATTAATAATAATTTGGTTAATATCCTCTCTAAGGACTCTTCCCTTCTCACTCTCCCTCAAACCAACCAAGCTCTAAAAGCTATAAACAATGCTGTTTTGGATAATTTATTCATGTACGTTAGAACTTGACAGTTTTATTAGTGTTGAATATACCCTGATTTGAATATAAGAAAACTAGTAGAAAGATTATTTTGTTGGATTTATTTTAAATTATACAATAAACCAATCAAATTACAGGTTTGAGGCTATATTTCTAACAAGTCTCATCACTTCTTCCTACATTGATCTCCAAATTTTAGCCTCTTCCACAGTTTAATCGTTTGACCAACAAAATTAAGGAGTGTGGTCAGAACTTTTTTTAAAAAAGGGAATAAAATAGAAAATATGTCACTTCATGAAGGCAAAATAACAAAATATTAAAATGAACTGGATGTAGTAAACTCCTAGTATACAAACTCTATGACCTTGTTTGACACGTAGCATTGAATTCTGATGAATAGGGATTGAGATTGGGATTGAGATTATGATTGAGACTGGAATTAGGAGTTTGACATTACATTTGTAGTTTGGTGCAGAGTAATATTTAGATGGATTAAGTAAATTAATTTTACTCCTTAATAAGCAATAAATTATAAAAATACAATAATGCCTTTAATAATAAATTTAAACAAATATTATCACAAAGCCTTTTGCCTCTACTCCCACTATGCAAATCATAACTCTCTAAATGTTTCATCTTCAATGGGTATCATTTAAAATCCAAACTTGGTGTTATTTTCTCAAATTGGAATGCTTCAACATCTGAGCTTGAGGCTTTTCCCTCTGAGTGGAAGAGAAACAGGTTACATGAGATTGAAAGGATTGTGAAGGAAAAGAGAAAGTGACAGGATTGAAAAAAAGAGCGTGAAGGAAAAGAGAAAGAAATTGATGGCTTCTGGAGGATTGAATCAACGAACTGACAGTGGATGAATCGAGAGGTTGGAATTCTTGAAGTAACATAATGTATCTTTGAGTTGAGGGGTATTTTGGTATTTTTATATTGTATTTAACGTTTGTTAGGAAAGTTTAATGTTATTGATATTTTTACTCATATTTTAAAAGTTAATGGTTACTTTCACATTTATGAAAATCATATAGTGGTGGGTGCATTTTTTTTTTTTTTTTTTATAAAAACTCATGAGTATTTTTGCATATTAACCCTTTTATTTATGAATGCCCCTTCAATTTATGAAAGTATACGGATAGTTTAAAAAAATTATACAATTTATAAGATAAAAGGGAATTGAAGTATTATTTTGATTACCAAAACAAATCTTTGACTAGCTCCTATTAGGTTATGGATCAATGATTCCATTTGTTAACCCTACTCTAATTGGTATAATTACTATAAAAATGCATTTAAAAAAACTCATTTGGAGTTGCATGTACTCTCACTCAATTTTTAATTTTGTACCTGTGTGTTTCTCTCTCTCAATTAAATTATTAATTTTGCTCTGTTAACACTGTTAGCTCTTATAATTTTGTTGTTTTATCAATGTTACCATTCTACAAGAGTTAATAGTTCTAATAGAGTAATGTAAAAAAAAAAAAGTTCTAATAGAGTGAAATTAAAGCATTTAATTCAAAGAAAAAGGCACATAGGTATCAAATTAAAATTAAAAAAAAAAAAAGTTGCAAATGCGTGTTCCTTTTTCATAATTTATAATTTTTTACGGAATTTTTACATGTTGAGTTATTAATGAATAATTCTTTTTTATTTTAAAAGATTCGCTACCATTGCCCTTAAACTTTTAGTTTTCAGATAACACTCTTGTTTATTAAATTGTACAGTAGCAGTTAATATATTTACTTTTGTAGGTAATAAAACTGATTTAGTATTTCAATGTTCGAGTGGTATTTTTTTTTGTCTTTTCCCATATTTTTTTATTTAAATATTTTTTATTTGAAAAAATGTATTCGAAATTTGTATATCTTCTGTTATGGTGTAAAACACAAGTGTCTAGCTAATGGGCTAGTGGTTCGATGTAGGATCAAGAGACTCTCCTGGGTTATATGGATTAGATACTAGTTAGTGCCAAGGATCACTGTGCAAACTAACAGCTTTTGTTAAAGGGGTGGGGTGTGTGCACAGTAATGGCAGAAATTCTACAGTTAGAGAGCGTGCGTACCTTTTAGGGTTCATTCCCTATTTATATATTTACCTGGGCTCTTGGATCAGTGGTCTTTCTGTTGCCTTATCATTAAAGATATGTGTTATCTTTTATGATAAGATCCTTGATTATAGGTGATTGGTTATGATCCTCCTTAATTTGAGAGTGGTTAGGATCTGATATGGATCTTTGTTATGGGTTGTCGCTTGTTGAGCCGCACTCTTATTGGGCCTCTTATTTGAATTCGTAGCAGTTGCCCCCAGCCTTGGAGTTCAGGCTTCTGATCTACTAGGATATGTTTTGTCTTTCTGAACCCATATTATTGTATCTTGGATATTATTTGTGTGTTGGTTGTATGTGATTTTGCGTGTGTGCGTGATTTGTCCATGCTTTTTTGAATTTTTGCTCCATATTCGGTGATCCGTGCTTCTTGTCTGTTGACATTTGTTCTACCGAGTTCATATAAGTCGCTGTCATATTGCCTCTAATTTGAAGGAGCATGGGCAAATGCCGGATTCCATTTCGTCGATGAGACCGAGTTACTGATCGAGAATGTTTGACTTGACTCACTTGTTTGTGATCTTGGTGGCTGAAGTCGTGTCTGTTTAGATTCTTGATGTTTTGATTACTTTGTCGATTCTGCTTTTGTGGTGACCATGACTGCTTACACCATCATGATCCCTGAAAGTTGGCGATATCTGAGTTGCCAATGAGATGAGAGCACTTGACTTGCCGTCTGTGGTTTTTGTGCGCATAACTACGCGTATGGTGCACATGTAATGCACACGTCTTTTCTGCCACATCGACTTTATGTTGGGCTGAAATGACTTTTGGGGCCCTTAACAGTTCAGCTTCCTTTTCTCTAATAGCCATTTGTTAAGACTATATATACACTTGATTTCCCTCCTTTCTTCCGTTTGAATGTTTATTTGTTGTTGCTTGTGAAAGAAGTTCCTACTACCATTTCTTCATCTTTCTTCATCCATTTCCCATAATCTATGGCTTGTGTGTTTCCTCTTCCCCTAAGTTATTTGAAATCAGGTACTTGCGTCTGTCTTTTCTTGCTTTTCTTTGATTTTTCGTCTCTTCGTTGTTTGGGTTTCTGGTCTAAGTGGATTTCCATAGGAATTTTGAATTTTGGTTTGGGTAGACTTTAGATAGGCTTTTGTGGATTTTTGGGTTTTACTTTTGGAGTCTAACCCACCATTTTGCTGTGTTTTACTACATTCTTTGCAACTTTTGAGTTGTTTGTCTTGCCTTTTCCTATTGTTGGCCGTTTGGGCCTAATTTCTTTGGTTATTTGGTCAAGAACCTCTTGCATGTTCTTGGTTTGCCTTTTATTCGATGAGTAAGGATACTCATCCTTCTTCCTCTTATCCTTATAAGATCTCCCCAGAAGAGGAGGAAGAATTGAGTCGAATCATCCCTCTAAAGTCTCTGTATTGGTTCTAGGGTGTTCCTCTGACCGAGGAGCAAAAGCGTGAGTCTGTGCTCCGGGGTTATAGTAGCGGAGGTAGTAAAAAATCATCCCGGTCTTCCCAGGCTAGTCATAAAAATACTAGAAGATGATCTTGGTATTTAGAGCCCTTAGTTCGGATGAGGGGGTGGCCATTTCTGGGGCTGCTTCCTTGGAGTTAGGGTCTATGAGTCAGGGAGAATATGAAACCATTTCAGCATTATCTTCCTCTCCACCACAAAATGTTCAATCATCAGATGTATTTCCTCGTCCTGTTGGACTCGTCAGACCCTGTGAGGATTGCTCATATCTTATTTGTGAGCTCAAGTTGATGGGTTAAGAGTGGGAATCTAACCAGGTTACATCATCATGTTGGCATAATTTGTCACAAAGTGTCCCGGCCACTGGTCGCGCCATTGTTTCTTCAAGTCCTAGTTTTTCAACTCTAGGTATTTTGTGTACTCATTCTGATTTATTTTTATTTTTATAGGCAATATGTTGCCTTCTTCCCATCTTGCTGAGGAGTCTTGCTTTGGGGAGTCAGGTTTAGCATGCCCTCCTTAGCACTTGTCTGATAAGTATTCGTGGGTTACAGCTGAGGTGCTAACCAAATTATCCATTATAACAGCAATGCAGATTGCTGAACTACCTTTGGGGGCTCTGATGGTTATGTTCTTTCTCCTCCCCATCCTAATGAGTCAGTTTGCTCAACTTGGGATGGGAACCAACCATGTTTTTTCTTTCTATATCGGGAATTTGTGACCCGACTTGGTATCCGCTTTCCATTTACCAAGTTCCAGAAAGAGGTGTTGGGTCTCCTTCATATGGCTCCCACCCAACTTCATCCCAACTCTTAGGGTTTCATTGTCGCTTTTGAGCGACTTTGTAATTCCTTGTGACTTCCAAGCTTTGCTTCTATTTTCTTTTACTTTTCTTTCCTATTCAAAAGGTTCGTGCTCCCGGTGAACCCTTAGAGAAAAAGGGCTGGATTTCTCTTCGAGGGATCCTCGATAGAAAACTCTTCCATTTATTTACTGATTTATGGAAGAATTTTAAAGCTTCCTTTTTTAAAATAATTGCTAAACCTGGAAAGAAGCTGTGGTTTTTAAAGGATGTCAACTCCAAGGTTGTGGAGTGGGAGTTTCCTTTGTATTAGACCTATGCTCATTATGAGCAAGATCCTAACACCTTTCAGTCTGAGGAGGGTGACTTGCGGGAAGCCGAGCTTGCCGTGTTAATTTCCTTAGTTGAGCATGTTGATCTTAATGGCATTGTGGACGCCAGGGATCTTATCCAAGAGTCTATTACCAAATTGTACCTGTCAAAAAATAGGGTGCCTGCAAGTATTTACTCTCTTTTCATGTTGATTATATTATGTAATTGCAAATATTTTCTTGGCTTTTTTCTGGAGAACCAAAGATGGGGAAAAGAGCGGGGTATCATGAGCTAGCAAACCGTGTCCGGGTTTCCAAGAAAGCTGAGGCAGCCTCTAAGAGAGACGAGGCGAGTCAGAAGAGGGCTTCTCCTGCCCCAGGGCCTTTTTGGCCAAGCTGACTACTGAGAGCTTGGTCCCCATAAAGCAGGCGAAGACCGGGAAGGGGCTCTCGGTTCACAATCGGAAACCATCCTGGCCTCTTCCACTCCAACATCTTTTGTCGTGGTTGTAGCAGCTTCCTAAGATCTTCCACCACCACCTCCTTTGCCTCCTTCACATCATCATTTCCATTCTCGGGAGGGGGGGTTTGGACTGATGGCGTCTTAGTCAAGCTAGCATATGCGGTGAAGCCTCCCACTAGCTATTTTAAGGCAACCGACTTTTCGGATGTCAAGATACAAGAGCTGGTGGACATTCAACGTCATTTCATAAAGTCGGCTAGTGTTGTTGATGCTTACGCGGAGGTGAAACATAAGTATTGCCTGGCATTTTTGGAGGTTAGCCAGGCTCGTTTTGAGAGGGATATTGCTGTTTCTCAAAAAGAAAAGGTTAAGGAGGAGTGGGATAGGGCAGTTGAGGAGCTGTCAAAGGCCACTGCTGAGAGGGATTCAATCCGTGCAGAGCTGGCTCGGGTGCAGGCCGAACTCCTCAAATCTCAAGAGGCCTAGGCCTTAATTGGGCAATAATTGAAAAATCTCTAAGCTAAGCATGGGGATATTGAGGTAGATTTGGCGTCTGTCAAAACCGAGCTTGCTGCTGTTGACGCCGAGATAAACTAGCTCTAAAACCTTATGGTGGAGACGGCCACAGACGCCTTTGACAATGCGATGGAGCAGGTCCGGTTCCTTAACTCGGATAAGGACTTAACTCTTGATAAGGCGCACTTTAGGGCTGTGGTCAAAGATGTTAGAACCGGCTGAACCCAAGAGGGGGGGTGAATTGGGTGAAGATAAAAAATTCTTGCAATCTTTGAAAATCTTTTCTCAATTCGTTGAAATCAATTTGAATGATATTAAAGAGTTATAAAACTATAAACAATCACTCAAACATGTATGTTGGAAATAAAGAGTTAAGGGAAGAGAATTGCAAACTCAGATTTATACTGGTTCGGTCCAACCTTGACCTACGTCCAGTCCTCAAGCTCCACTTGAGATTTCCACTATTCTCCTTGTTTAACCAGGCACAAGAGACAAGCCTTTACACTCTCCTTGTTTAGCCAGGCAAAAGAGACAAGCCTTTTCACCCCACAAGTTTGTCCAGGTACTTGTGCAACCTTCACAATCTCTCACAAAAACTCCCCCTTACTACCCGTAAGGTTACAATCAAATTCCCAACTCAAGGTCACCCAACCTTGAGTATATCTCAAGAAAATATGATTAACAATGTATCTTCTCTCAAAGAAGTGATTATGATAAAACACTGAAGCGTATTACAAATGATTTCACTCTCTATATAATAAAATATGAGACATTGAAAAAACAGAGAGTAAGAGAGGATTCAGAATTTCGGCATTATGACTGTATAAGCTCACTCTTCTACCTCCTTTCGTTTTGAATCTAGCTCTATTTATAGATGATGATGTTCTTATCATTGAGAATAGAGTTGTTGAGAATATGACAGTTGCAAAAATATAGCCGTTGGAAGCTTTTGGCACTTGACAGGTCAGCATATTGATCTCCATGTAATCCTTCGTTTGATCATCTGAAACATGTCCACAAATGATGTAAATGATGATAATAAATGTTATGAATCATTTGGGTAAGTATCAGGATGATTTGGATCAAAATCGTGATCTTCAAATTCTTGAATTTTCTGAGGTGACGGTGTAAACTCGAGTATTGACCTCAATACTGCGGTATTGAGCTTATTTTATAACTTCAGATTCATCTCTGTAAGTTTGATACTCGAGTTTTGCTTCCCATACTTGAGTATTGAGTATCATCTGACGTTCATTGCTCTCTGTCTGAGCTATACTCGAGTATTCATTTATAAACTCGAGTTTTTGAGTTGTTCTGGCCCTTGGTTGCTTTCTGACTTGATATAGCTTTATATTTAGCAAACCAATCATCCCCTTTTAGCTCTTTGTGTCTTCTTTCCAAATAAACAAGAATCAGATCTTAATTTGCTGGAATTCACCCATTATGATCCGTTGAAAGAAGATTATTCTTTAACCATCGTTTTTGCATTGTTCTGAACAGTCAGTAAACTTTTGAAGACCATATCTCTCTGGGCTGATCTTCATTTTTGTTGAATCAAATCTTGATGGAAATCCTTATGAGTCTTCTTTCAAATGCCACCGATTTCAGCTCATTTCGATTTGTAGATTGTGAGTTATACTCAAAACACTAAAGCTTGGTCGGAAGTGTGGCGTGGATATTTGATTCAACTTTAGAAATTCAAATCTGTTTGATTTGATCTTCTTTGGGCATGAAACTTTGTCAAAATGACGCATTGGATGTCTAGTTTCAGCCAAATTTGATTTCACCTCAATCTGATGTCTGGTTCAGGAGATATCATTGAATTACCAGACCTCGCCCAAAGCTGTCTGTGTAACAGAGGTGAGCAGAGTTGCTGATCAAGCTGGAAACTTGAGTTTTGAAGATGAAACTCGAGTTTTGTCGGGTTTAGACGTGCGAGAGAAGTTGAAAACTCCCAAACTCGAGTCATTAAGTTCCATACTCGAGTATTGACTTCAATATTCAAGTTTTGACTCTTTGATGCCCAAACCGTGGTTTCCAGAACCCTAGTTTTCAAAACCACAGTTTTCTTATCCAGAAGCCAATTTTTCCAGTAAGCTTGTATACTCGAGTTTTGACTTGGAAACTTGAGTATTCACTTCTAGAACCCAATTTTTGCTGTTTTCAACTCTGAATTGACCGTCTCCAACATCCATTTGTTTGTGGACACTTCTATAATCAATCTAAGACCTTGAATATTGATTTTTCTCATTTTCTTTGCCAAGATCTTCTCTTTACTTGATTATTCTCCACAATTCTATTCTTTCTTTCTTCTCCTTCTCTTGAACATCTTCCACATTTACATTTGAGCTGATATTGATATCTTCATTTTATTATTCAACTTCCTCCATCTTCCATTATCTCCCATCTTGATTATTCTTCATCATGAACTCAATTTCTGCAAGTTCTTCAATATTTCCTCTTCTTCTTGAACTTGGGCTGATCTTGAATAAGGATATTCCATTCAAAGTTCCTTCTTCTTCAATCTCTTCTCTTCTTCTTTTTATTCTCTTCCTTTTCCTTATCCTCATCTACATTCTTGACCTCATTGATCTTCTTCATGATTGAGCTTTACACCTTTGATTCTACATTCAATTCAAGAATTCATCAATGAAGAAGATAAACATATTGCTCAATCTTTTTGCTCTTACTAATGGCATATGTATAAGTCATCATCAAAACTAATTATACCTAACAAAAGATGGTCAATTAATCCCGGCGCCTCCTTATCCGAGCATTGAGTCGGCCTTTCAAGCTGATGGTGGTCATGGCCAAGACGGTGAGGAGGAAGTGTCCCTGGTGACTCCTATGGAAGAAGGATTTCCTGGCTAGCCAGAGTTTTAACATCGATCTGGCTAGCCTTGAAGGGTAGTAGGCATTCACGGTTGTGGATGACTTAGCTGAAGCCCTTCCTACCAAACCTGTTGACCTCTTTTTGCTATTTTGATACTTTCCTCTTTGTAAATGTTTCCCAGGTTACATTCTCGGTTTCTTTTTGTGTAATAGTCTATAGGTCAAATGTAACTTGAACTTTTAATGAATGAACATTTAATTTGACCCTTTCGACTTCGGTTTTTATTATTACATTTTTAACAAACACGTTTTTATGGAAGTATTTGTTCGGAAGTAATAATGTGAACCCGGGTGTTTAATAAGGGCTCTATTCAATGACTTGGCCAAAGTCAAAAATATATTGCGCAGATTCTGCTAAGATATTCTTCTGACTATATCAATCAGGCAAACTATTGTAAACAATGATTTTTAATAGAAAATCATCATAGTACTTTGGTTTTTAACCAAAATACAATCCGAGGTGCTAGCAATAATGTCACATGTTCAGGACTTGATTTTTTAAACAAGAACTTAAACATTTTGACCTGATCAGGGTCCGTATGACAATTCAATATATCACCCTAGAGTTGCTTCGCGATGTATCGAAACTTTGAAAATTTATGTTCGACTCCTTAGAATTGGTAAGGCCGGGTTAGATTACCTTAGAGCCTCAAGCGTGTTAGTGCCTGTGTGCGTAAAGCTTGTATGTCATTTGTGTCAAACTGGGAAAATAATTTATAATTCAGTTCATAAACAAGAACCACTTTCTTTATTCATCAATTGCTTGCCACCATGGCAATTGTCGAAACTTAAACAATGAAAAGGGAAAATAATGCTTAAAATAAAATAATCTTAACATGAAACATGGTATCCAACTGACATATGTTTGGTCATAGCCGGGTTCCGTTTGATATGAAACTAGGCATTCAATTATAATACGTTCTCAGTTTATCCGCATTTCATGTCCTTTTTATTGCTTTCTTGCCCAATGTTTCCAAAACGTAGGCTCTCTGGCCTATCTTGTCTTGAATCCGGTAAGGGCCTTCCCAGTTTGCTGCCAGCTTTCCATCTCGCGCATTTTTATTGCCTATATCGGCCCTTCAAAGTACCAAATCGCCTTTTTTGAATGATCGAGGCTTCACTTTGCGATTGTACTTTGCCACGATGAGTTGTTTAATGGCTAGATCTCGACAATGTGCCTTAATCCTAACCTCATCTATGAAGTTCAACTCTATGGCTATCTGCTTGTTGTTGTTTACTTCCCCTTCTTGAAGTGCCCGCATTCTTCTTTAGGATGATTGTCCAATTTCTACTGGGATCAATGCTTCGCATCCGTAGGTCAATATGAAAGGCATTTCCGGGTTGATGTCTGTAAGCTGGTTCGGTATCCCCATAAAGTAGGATACAGTTGGTCACCCAATCGAACTTTTCTTCAATCATTTGCTTTCTAAGCCTATCGACAATAATCTTGTTTGCGGCCTCGGCTTGTCCATTAGATTGTGGATGTTCTACAGAAGCAAAGTGGTGTTTGATATTGAGCTCAAACATCAGCTTTCAAAAGCTTTTGTCGATGAATTGAGTTCCATTATCCGTTATGACTTCAGTAGGGATGCCAAATCTTGATATAATGCGTCATTCAACAAATCTTTGTACCCGTGCTTCCGTAATGGTTGTTAGTGACTTGGTCTCAACCCATTTGGTAAAATAGTCGATTGCTACTACGAGCCATTTTAATTATCCTAGGGTTGGTTTGAATGGTCCTAATACGTCCATGCCCCATTTATAGAATGACCATAGGGCCGTGATGGATTTCAGCTGTGGTGGCCAAATAATTTAGGCATGTTTTTGGCAGCTTTCACATCTCCTCACGTGGTCTATGGAGTCAATCTCCATTGTTGGTTAATAATATCCAGCCTGGAGGGCCTTGTTGGATAAAGCCTTAGCTTCCATATATTGGTCATTTATTCCTTCATGTATCTCAGTTAAAATGTACTCGACTTCTGCCGGTTCAAGCACTTTAACATTAGAGAATGGAGGCCTTTATTGTACAACTAGTCTTACACAATTGTGTACATTGCCATTGTTCTTACCATGTGCTTTGCTTCGAATGAATCATCCAGGGTGATTCCTTTCTCTAAGTAATCTAGAATAGGTCTACGCCAATCTCCAGTAGTCGAGATAACCATGATGCAACTAGGGTTTGCCATGTTTTGCTGGATTACTATTCTGTGATTTCTCAGGCTTGTCGTGCTTGCCAATTTAGACAAAATGTCTGCCTTAATGTTTTCTCTTATTGGAATATGTGTGACTGTGACTTCATCAAATTCGACCATTACTTCCTTTACTTTGCTCAAGTATTTTACCAGTAGCGGTCCTTTGGCGATGTAAGTCCCATTAATTTGTGCCGCAACTAGTTAGGAATTAGTCGATATGTGGATTTTTTTAGCCCCATTTTCTTTTGCCTGGGCCAAGCCGACCAAAACTGCTTCATATTCGGCTTGGTTGTTGGAGGTTTTGAAGTTTAGTTGCAAGGAGTGTTCAATGGAGAATCATTCTTGGCTTTCAACAATTAATCCTGCCTTGTTACCTTTTGCATTGGAAGAGCCATCGATGAACACCTTCCATACTTCGTGAGTTATCTATCTTCTGTTGTTGTTAGGGTCAATTCCATGATGAAGTTGGCTAAGGCTTGTGATTTTTTTGCATGTCGGGCCTCATATGAGATATCGAACTTGGATAATTCTATGGCCTAGCAAATCATTCGACCGGCTAGGTCTAGTTTATGAAGAACTTGGCAGACTTGCTGGCTGGTTTTGATGATTATGCGGTGTCCTTGGAAGTAAAGGCGAAGTCTTTTGGCCGTGGTAAGAAGAGCAAAGGCCATTTTTTCAAGTTTTTGATATTTCAACTCAGAGCCTTGGAGAGCATGACTGATAAAGTATACTAGTTTTCGTTTAGTTGCCTCCTCTCTTACCAGCGTAGTACTTACAACCTCTTCACTAACAGATAAATAAAGAATCAGGTCCTTGCTGGGTTCTGGTTTTGACAGGACCAAGGGGGTTGCCATACATTTCTTTACTTTGTTAAATGTTGTTTCACACTCTAGGTTCCAACCACCATGTGCCTCTTTTTTCAATAATTTGAAGAAAGGAAGAGCATTCTCTGCTGATTTCGGCAAGAACCTAGTTAAGGGCGCCAATCTCCCAATTAACTATTGCACCTCTTTTTTGTTTCATGGTATTGCCATATCTAACACAGCCTGACAATTGTCTAGGTTTGCCTCGATTCCTCTACCGGTTAGGAGGAATCCTAAAAATTTGCCAGTTGGGACTCCGAAGGCCCATTTTGTCGGATTAAGACGAATATGGTGAGTTCAAAGTTTGTCAAACGTCTGCTGAAGATCCCAGATATGGTTTGTGTGATCTTTTGACTTGACAATCATATTGTCAATGTACACTTCCACGTTTTTTCTGAGTTGAACTTCGAATACTCGGTTCATCATTTGTTGGTATGCGGCTCTGACATTTTTTAGGCTGAATGGCATTATGTTGTAGCAATAATTGGCCTTGTTCGTGATGAAGGCTGTATTTTCTTGATCGTCGAGGTGCATAGCTATCTAATATTTGGAATAAGCGTCCATGAAAGAGAGCAGCTGGGATCCTGACGAACTATCTACCAACTAGTCTATATTTGGCATAGGGAATGTGTCCTTAGGGCACACCTTATTGAGGTCGGTATAATCAGTACACATTCTCCACTTGCCATTTGGTTTTTTAACCATGACCACGTTGGACAACCAAGTGGTGTATTGTGCCTCTCAAATGAAGCCTGCATCCATCAACTCTTTCACGTGTTCTGCTAAGGCTGCTCTTCTGTCTGAGTTGAGTTTTCTCTTCTTTTGCACCACGGGTATTGAGCCCAGCTTAATAGCCAGCTTATGGCAACAAAATTCCGGATCCACTCCTGGTATTTTAGACGATTTCCAGGTGAAGATATCTTTGTTCTTTTGCAAAAGTTCCTCCAACTCAGCTTGTCCCCCTTCTTCTAGTATTTTGCCGATCTTGGTTATATCCTAGTTTAGATCCTAGAATGGAATCTATGAGGTCACCATCAGGTTTTGCTCTTATCACTATAAGAAATTTGACCAACTACAGCAGTCATTCTGAGGCAGTTCAGGTGGAACCGTTGTAGAATGCTTCGGTCATTCAAGCGGTGGTGGATCTTCAGCTGATCCTTTGTAGCCGCTGGAGAATGCTTTGGTCCATTTGATTTCTACTATTCAAATGTTTTAGTCAGCCCACCAAAACACACGTTTTCCCCTCTAAATTTTCCCTCTAATTTACCACACGTCAGCAATCATTCATTCCTTTTATTTAGGTAAAAATTTTTTAACCTAACTCCTTCCTGTTGCTCCCTGCTCTCTCTTCCTTTTATTGCTTTGCATCTCCTCCTGGTCCATGAAGCTATTCGTGTCCATTTGATTTCTACTTTTGCTTGGTCTATTCGTGTCCATTTATGGTGGCGTGGGTGCATCACCATCTTCAGTGCATCATTTATTTTAGTCTCTACTTCTAACCCCTTACTACTATTTTTTTTTATTTGTAAATTTCTCCCTTATATTAGCTATTACGTTGCTTTTTGGTTGTGTGGGTTGTTCTTTGTTTATTCCCCATATTGTTCTGTCTGTTTTCTTTTTATTTGTGAAAGGAAAAAGGGGTTTCGAGTTCTATGTACTGTGTAGTATATCCTTCTTGTGCCTTTCATATTTCAAATTAGATAAAACAGAGTAATACTGTGCCCTTATTTAATAGTCAGAAAGAAAATTTTCTTTTCACTCCGATTTTAAAAAGAATACTTCGTGGATAATTAAACTACAGTATATTAGGCAAAAAAAGTGGAAAGAAAAGTACAATAACATTATCGGAACTCGGTTGAAAAAGTATGAGGATTCTTGATCTTATTCTATTACTGTGGCTATGTTCCTTATGCTTGTGGGTTATAGTCTTATAGAGTCTTAGCTTACCTTGCATTGAAGCGTCTCAAGGGTTGAAAATAAAGCAGATAGATTTCTGTATTTGAAATTAAAGTTTCTGTATTATATTATTAAAGATACCCCTTGAATGCCAGCATTTTAATGACATTGAGATGTCATGAAACAGATGGATCAATTTTTGTGGGGTCATATATATAATAGCGAAGCAACCACAAACTTTTAATAGATTTTGATAATATCCCCTCCTTCTATCCGTACATCCTCCCTCCTCTCTTTATTTTTGAACCCTTTGATCAATCTGACACCACAGGTTATTTCTCCCTCAAAAGTTTTATATAGATGCTAGCTAGATTGACAAGGTTTTTTTTTAGGTAAATAGATTGACAAGTTAATTCCCAAGGGCCCTACTATATATATACATTTGGGCTTCAAATTTCAAATGAATCTCTTTCAGTTTCCGTATTGAGCGATGATCTACAAATATGTTCTTCCTATTAACACTTGTGTTTAATAGCATATAGGCAGGACTCAAGGGTATCAAAAAATTGATGCATCTTGTTTCTTAGAGAGCCGAACTGGTGAGAACACTTGTCTTTGAGGTAAGAAAATGAACTCCATTCCTCACTGCGACTATCCCCACACATTCCTCACTCAACACTTCATAATTCCCTCTTATCCAGTTTTATCTCTCGCAGCCACACCACCACCACAACTACTCCATTCTTCCTTCAATTTTTAATATAAAACATTTTTATCTAATTTAATTAGATTAAGAAGGTAGTTGAGTTAATTAATATGACATACATTTTTTAAAACATCATAAAAATCTTCTTTAATTCTCTTGTTCTCTCTTATCCTTAATTGTTATTGAGAGAGCATCAATAAAGGTAACTTAGGAAAAGAGTTAATTTGAATATATTGAGAAAGTTTGTTATGCTAATTATTTGTAATAAATATATGTTGATTTTTTTAAAATACCATAATCCATCATGACGCTACTTTTGATCTTTTTCAGATACTTTTGAATAACATTATCGGAATATAGCAAATTATATTAGATTTCTAGTTTTAATGGTTTGGTATTACCTCACTTACGTTCAAACTTCTTATTGGAATTGAAAATGAGTTCTTTATATGACTATCTTATTGAGGCTACATTTAACAACTATCGTCATCATCATAGTCCCAGATGGCTCACCTTAATTTGTAGCTAGGTGCCTTGTTCTTTGCTTTTCAAGGTTGTTTCATGTTAGTAATAATTTTTGTTTTTTTGGGTCAACTTGCTAGTAATAATCATTAACTGTGTATGAATGTTTTATTGGAAAATCACACACACAAACATACTACCTATTCTTTTTCATAGTACAAGTGAAGATGTAGATAAGTATGAGTGCTATTTTAGTTAATGGAAGGGGCGGGAACTTCTTGATAAGGCAAAGAGAGAGACTTGTTTTGTTGTTTTTGTTTTTTTTTGTTTTTGAATTAGGGGGGGTGGATTGACCTGTGATATCGTAATTTCTTTATAATATTTATGTCATGAAGCTAGCAGGCCATTAGAGAAAGCTTGATATGAGATCATGAAATGAGGAAGCTAGGAAGGGTGTGATTGGATGGATTACCACTAACACTACTCGTAATGGAAGTGAGAATACTGTGCCAGTGGATAGGATTGGAGTTTGGAGAGGCAATTTGGGGAATAAAGGGAAAAGCTTCCATTACATTTAGGAATAGCATGACTCTCTTTAATTAATTAATAGTGGTTAACAGTAGAAGTCAGAACCACTATTAATTAATAGTATTTTGATAACACCTTATCAGGTGTTAAGCTCCTAGGCAATATAATTATGGAATGATATTATTTTGTGCATTGCGCTATTTACCTATTTGTATAAGCAACTAGAATAGGACAAAAATATATGATTGAGAAAATCATTTAAATCCACTTTGCATGTCCTTATCCAGGAGTATTGAAAACTATGGATAAGTCATGGATTAACATGCCACGTAGTTCACAAGGGTATGTGCACGGAGTAAGGGGTTTTATTGAATTTGCTTTTCAATATAGTTTAGTTGAAGGGAAAATAATATGCCCTTGTCCTCGGTGTGGTTTTCAAAAGTGGCAAACACGAGATGATGTATTTGACCATTTAATTTTCAAGCAATTCCCTGTAGGATACACTTTTTGGTCTTACCATGGAGAGACTACCGTTGTTGAGCCTATTAATGTTGTTGATAGAAACATTGAAAATGATGAAAATGTTGTACTAGATACTTGTGTTGATGAAGATCCAATCTTGAACATGATCAACGAAGCTTTTGGTAATGAAGCATACAATGTACGAAACGAAGAAAATGCACAAGGCGGACCATCAATACCAAACATTAATGAAATGGGGAGTGAAGCTAAAGACTTTTATAACTTAACATAAGATGGTGCTGAACCCTTGTATGAAGGGTGTACTAAATTTTCGAAACTTTCTTTCTTAGTCAAGCTTTACCACATTAAATGCTTATGTGGGATGAGTGATAAGGCTATGACAATGATTTTGGAGTTACTACAGGAAGCATTTGAGCATGCCAAATTCCCAACTTCATTTTATGAGGCAAAGAAAACTATAACAAAGTTGGGTTTGGATTATGAGAAGATATATGCTTGTCCAAAAGATTGTATATTGTATTGGGGGGCAGATGATGAAAGTCGGGAAACATGTAGGATTTGCAACACTTCAAGATGGAAGCCAAATACAAAGAGTTGCTAAAGTTGTTCGTTACTTTCCTCTGAAACCACGTCTTCAAAGATTGTATTTGTCATCAAAGACTGCAGAGGATATGAAATGGCATGCTACAAATAAAAATAATGATGTAATAGTGAGGCACCCTAGAGATTCTGAATCATGGAAGAGTTTGATTCATTACACACAAATTTTGTTGCAGAACCCCGAAATGTGCGCCTTGGGTTAGCAACAGACGGATTCAATCCGTTTGGAAACATGAGTACTAGTTGCAGTATTTGGCCAGTTCTCTTAGTTCCTTACAACACCCCCCATGGCTATGCATGAAGTCAACATCTACTATCATGTCCACAATAATCCCCGGGAAACAAATGCCTAGCAATGACATAGATGTTTATTTACAGCCTTTAATGAAGGAATTGAAGGAGTTGTGGTATGAAGGTGTAGACACATTTGATGCTTCCACACATGAGATGTTCAAATTGCATGCAACTTTGATGTGGACAATTAGTGACTTTCCGGGTCTTGGGTTATTAGTTGGGTGGAATACACACACTGGTCTAGCTTGTCCTTATTGTAACTTTGATTTTAGTCCTTGTCGTCTTCGTCATAGTAAGAAATTTCACTACATAGGAGCTCGTCGGTTTCTAGATAAAAACCATAGATGGCGTTCAAACAAGGTTAGATTTGATGGAAAACAAGATATGCGTGATCCACCTAAGTTATTATCTGGATGTGAAATTTTGGAGCAAATCGAACCTATAAATGTCACATTTGGTAAGTCCTCAAAAACAATAGGAAAGGGGAAAAGGGCATGTGGCAATGAACGTAAAAGTCAAGGTAGCACTCAACAATGGAAAAAGAAGAGTATTTTTTTTTTGAACTTCCATATTGGAGGCATAACTTGTTGCGACACAACCTTGACATCATGCATATTGAAAAGAATGTGTGTGATAATATCATATACACAATTCTAAATGATGCAGTGAAGTCAAAAGACCACATAGGTGCTCATAAGGACCTACGGGAAATGGGTTGTAAGCAAGACTTGTGGCCAAATGAAAATGGGAAATGTCCTATGGCTATTTATACATTGTCTAATAAGGGTAAGAAGACATTTCTTAATACATTGAAAAACATCACTGTGCCAGATGGTTATTCATCTAATATTAGTAGATGTATTGATGTAAATTTAGCACGGTTGAGTGGGACGTTAAGAACACATGATTGTCATATCATCATGGAGCAATCAGCATTACCGGATGCAGTGTCTTTTGTTTTAATTGAGTTATGCTCCTTTTTCAAACAGATTTACTCTAAGGTGTTGTGTGTTACAACATTGGACAAGTTGCAACATGATATTGTGCTCACATTATGTCGCATGGAAATGTTATTTGTTCCTTCATTTTTCACAGTCATGGTTCATTTGGTTGTTCATCTTGTGGATGAGGCTAAGCTTGGTGGTCCGGTCCAATATAGATGGATGTATCCCATTGAGAGATATTTGAGACAATTAAAGTCATATGTACGAAACAAGGCATGCCCAGAAGGGTCGATAGCAGAAGGCTACCTTACACAAGAGATATTGACTTTTTGTTCTAGATACTTAGACAATATTGAAACAAGGTGGAATTGACTACGTCATGTTGATGATATACCAACTGATGAACAACCCCAAACACACATATTTGAGATGATTCCTCTGATAGGGAAACCAGTTGGTGGGATCTCTCATTTTAGCCTTACATGCAAAGAACAGACATAAGCCTATAGACATGTTCTTACCAACTGTCCAATAGTTGAATCTTATCGAAGGTGTGTAACTTTCAAACCTTGTGCTTAGTAAACACTTTCATCATGTATTGAACTCATATTGTTATAATGTTTTTATTATAGGATATTCAAAGATTTAGTTCAAAAAAGGATTAGGTCTTGGACACGGAAAAAACATGAGGTAGATAGGGTGATGCATAGAGAATTTGCATCTTGGTTAGCCAAACGGGTAAGAACATTTTTGTGTGTTTGTTAAATTACTTTTGTTTAGCAACTCTTTCATTAACAATAACATTTGTCATAGATTTCAAGATGTGGACAAAATTAGTGAAGCAGCTAGAGATATCTTGCTCTGTTTAGCTAAAGGTCCCTCTATCCAAGCTAGAAGGTTTACTGCTTATAATGTAAACGGTTTCAAATTTCAAACCATAGCTTGAGAGAATGGCTTGAAAACTCAAAATAGTGGAGTTTTTGGTATGTTTGGCACTAGGAGTTATTCAAGCACTAGTGACTCTCAAATGCAGTTTGGGGGAGTTCCATACTATGGAAAATTAATAGACATCATTGAGATATTCTACAGTGGCTTGTTTTCCGTCGTTTTATTCAAATGTCAATGGGCTTATACTACGAACCCAAGAGGAATAAATAAGGACAAATTGAACTTTACATCGATTAATTTCACAAGACACATACATTCTGGTGAACACGATGATGATGAACAGTATATTAAAGCATATGAAGCACAAATGGTTTTTTATGTGGAGGATGATAAAGAAAAGGGGTGGTACATACCAATGCATTTAAAACCTAGAGACTTATACGACATGGGCGATGACGAAGATGTAATACCTTCTATTGAGAACTTTCCATCACAAAATTTGGAAGATGATACTTTATTCATACAATTAGCTAGACCCGCCACAGATGATGACCCTCTGATGATGAACATAAATGAAGATAACAATGAAGAACATATGGATATATGATAGGGTTAGGTAAAATTGTTTTGGCCAATATTCTTCCTTTTATTTTCTTTATTTATGCATCTGTACGTTTAGCATTGTTTACACTAATAATTGATTGGAAGTTTAATTTCACTTTTGTTTGCATAGGAAAATGCCTCGAAGCAAAAGGTTTACACGTCGTACTGCATCTACAACTACAATTCAAAGTGAAACTAATGGAGCCCAGAATCAAAGTGGAGGAACCCAACCTGTAATCCAAAATCATAGTGGACAAGTTGATCAACAAGCTGAACTTGATCCTGCATCTGAACGTGTTTCAGAAACTCAATTTGCAAACCAGGGAAGAAAACCCAAGAGACAATGCGTTAGATATTGGACAGTTGATGTAATTGGTATGTCTATTTGTATGCACATAATTTTTATTTGCTTTATTTATGCATGCGTTAGATATTAATCTTTTACTTACAATCAATGGTCATGTTAGATACTGCTGGTGTTATAAAGAAATAAAAATTGAGGATTAAAGATGTTTGCCCCTTACCTGAAGACAAAAGGATTGTGGTTCAATGGAATGATACAATCCAGGCTGTTAGAGAGGTAGCTGGCCTACTAGCGGGCTATTTAGGATTGCTTGCAACACAATGTACTGCATTTCCAATTTCTTATGATAAGTGGCTAGAAGTTACACTATTTTATAAGACCCATGCTTTGACTCACTCCATTAAGGTGTTCACATTTAACAATTTTATTTTCATTTCTTATGTTGGTTTAATATTTAACTTTTGTATTTTTATTATTGAAGTCAAAGTTCCAACTCCAAGAAATACATCAGAAATTTGTTTTTGAAAGTCTTGGAAAAAAATGGAGGGAACATAGGCTGAGACTATTTTATGAATGCTATGATTTTACATTGTCCTTGGAGGAGAACATAGAAAGGTTCCCTGAAGGCTTGTTAAGGGAGCAATGGGCAAGTTATTTGAAATATAGATTGGGTGAAAAGGCTCAGGTACACATTCAAAAACCATGAATTATATTGCAACATTATGCCATTACTAATCATGTTATTGCTCACAATACAACGGTACAGTGAAATAAATACAACAAATCGTGAGAAACAAACAGTTACACATACACTCGAGTCAAAGAGTGCAGCAAGGACAAAGAAAGATTTGGTAAGTGTTTAAAAATGTTTTACTGTTTCTATATTTGTAACACTTTTTTTTTGAAAAATTTACAGGAAGATGAAACTGGACAAGAAATTGGTAGAAGTGAATTCTTTGAAATTGCCCACAAGAAAAAGGATGGCACTTTTGTTAATGAAGAGACTCGACGATTAAATGTATGTCAAATACCTATTGCTTGATTCTGAAACTTTATTTATTTACTTTCTTCTTTGCTATACATTATATAGTAGTAATAGTACTAAATTGGTAAATTACGAATGCCCATTTCATTTTAATTACAATGTTTTCTAGGAAGCAATATATTACAATAACTAGCAGTTTAAAGTAGTTTAGGTTGGGCAACAATACCTCTAACTAGTGTGTGTGTTTTAGTTGTTTTCTTGTCTGTCATTATGCTCCTTGTTTTGCTTAACTGCCTGTGTATCTGCTAAAATATTTACGTATACACACACACACATTAAGTTATGGTTCATGGAATGAAAGAAAGAGATGAAGAAAGAAAAGAGTTGTAGGGGCGTGTGTGGGCTTTTGAACTTAGTTTAAATATATATATACATATATACCTCGCGTGATCTGTTAAGTGAATATATATGTATATGTGTGTGTGTGTGTGTGTGTGTGTGTGTGTGTGTGTGTGTGTGTGTGTGTGTGTTAATGTTGTAGATAGTTTCATGCTTAAGGGAAGAGAACCAGGTTGACCGAAACATATATGTATATATGTATAGAAGTAAATGGATGCATTAGGCGATCTACTACCTCTGTCAGCATCTTTTTGTTCTTTTAGTTTATGTCTTACGTGTGGGAGTGTTTAGATATATGAAAACAAAGGAGGGGGAGTCATCTTTATAACTTAGGATTAAAGAGGCCTTAATTCATGTTTAATTTTCCAAGGCTTAACGTCTCATACTTAAGAGATTTCTCTTTCTCTCTTTTATTTCATGCCACGTGCATCGATCTCTTTTCTTTTTTCTTTTTCTTCAGTTGACCATTGTAGATGCAATGTTAAGTAGAAGTGTATCATAGTAGGCTATTACTAGTATTTTTTAATATGCTTGATGGCCTTAATAGGATTTGATCCTCTGTGAGCCTATTCTAGGTACCGAGTGTTAGCTCTCAACCAAGTTTTGATGATAACTAAACACCTGTAAATCAGTGATTTAAATAAAAACTCGATTTCATGTCTTAAAACTCCAGTTCTTGTATTAGTCAGTTTAAGAACTCGAGTTCTTGAGTTAAGAACTCGAGTTCGCGGCCCCTGGCCGTGGAGAATGTTCAAAGTATGAAAGAACTCGAGTTCATTAGTAGCAAACTCAAGTTCATCAACTCGAGTTCTTGGATGAAAACTCGAGTTCTCTCTGTAAGAAATTCGGACAAAGCTAAGAACTCAAGTTCTTGGTAAAGAACTCGAGTTCATGAACTTGAGTTCTCAGTGAAGAACTCGAGTTCCTTTATGAGCATCTAATCAAAGTTTAAGAACTCGAGTTCTTAGACTAGGACTCGAGTTCATGAACTTGAGTTCATGATTAAGAACTAAAGTTCTTTAAAAACCAATTTGAACCAAAATGAAAACTCGAGTTCTTGGTTGTGAACTCGAGTTCTTGTCATGCAAATCTGAGATGATAAAAAGGAAACCAAAAGAACTCGAGTTCTTGGTTAAGAACTCAAGTTCTACTTTGACAACTCGAGTTCTTGTCGCTGTCACTGATCTCTGATTCTGCGAAAGATTTGATCTTTGGGTTATAACTTCCAGATTCACATAGAATGATATTTAAAGTGTTTCTAACGTGTTTGCTAGTGATTTCAGGAACTTAAACGATGTATTATTCAAAATCAACCTAAAGCAAATGCTCACGTCATTGCATTTAATGCTTAGCAGCAGAAACAGTGCAATAAACGGAATGAGCTGTGCAACAGAGAGAAACATTCTTCCAAGGATTACTTAATCAAAACATTTTTCTGCAAAAGCATTCTCAACGATCAACACATTTAATGAAAGAACGGATTTCATTTAATGAAGGCTCAACGGTCTATTTGGTTGAACGAGGAATAGAGCTGTGTCTAACGGAAAATTAAATAAGTCACAACAGTAATTCTCAAGTTCCTCCCAACGACATTAATGGCGAAAGGATATAAATACCAAGCATTCAATTCAGCTACCTACCGAAAACTCTGTGCATACTCTGAGTTATTATTCATATCAGTTTCATTACTTCCAATATCTTCAGATATTTCCCTGTACTTCAGTGATCATTTATTATTCACTCATGAGGAGTTATTTAACATTCATTTCATTCGGTTGTAAAATCTTAAGGCTGTGGAACATTAAGTGTGGGTGTATGATTACAAGTAGTAAGAGGGAGTGAATCTGTGAGTGAGTGGATTATCCCAAGTTGTATTTGTAATTGCAAAGATAGTGAAAAATCCCAAGGTGTTCTTGGGGACTGGATGTAGGTCAGGATAGACCGAACCAGGATAAATTCTCTCGTGTTCATTCTTCTTTAAATTCCTGCTCAGTTAGTCCCCTAATTTGCAAAATTTTGATTGAGCGATTAGATTTTTAAATCACCTATTCACCCCCCTCTAGGTGATATTCCATCTTTACCGAGTTTTATAGTTCTATTCTCTATTATATTTATGATGGCCTTTACAGGAACTTTTGCAAGCACAATCTGATATATCAGAAGAAGACTGATTCATTGCAGTATTTGGCAAAGAGCATCCCGGGCAAGTACGTGGTATGGGAATGGGGATTGTTCCATCTCAAATATTCAAACCTTCAAGTAGCTCTAGCACATCAAGTAATCATTCAGTAAAGGATTATGCTGCAATGCAATTAAAAATTAATAGTTTGGAAGAGAAAGTCCAATTTCTTCTCCAAAATTACAATGGTTCATTACCCTCTGGTTTTAGCTTGTCTGAGTCGGTAAGATTTTTCACTCAACATTCTTATAAGTATTTGTACTTGGTTGATTGATTTTTGGAATGATAACGACTCTACTAGTTGCTTTGATAACTTGACTGTTTTGATTCTTTTGCTAGAATATTATTCCTTTAATTTGTGGAATATAATGCCTACAATGATATTGTCTAAACTGCCTGAATTAAGTACTTCATTGGTTTGATTGATTTTTGGAATATAATGCCTTTAATGATAATGATTGTACTGGCTGGATTGATTTACTGAACTGGTTAGATTGATATTGGAGAGTATTAGTAACCTTATGCTATTCCATTACGTATTACTTTTTAATTTGGGTTATTGTATTCGCAGTTACTTGGTGACTTGGATTCTCCGGGATGTAGGCCTTCCTCCTCTGCAAGTCATGATCCGCAACATGAAGGACCATATTCTCTGCCACCTCCTCCACTTTAGTGATTTGGTCATTCACTAGTTACTCATTACAAACATCTTATTTTGAGAAAATTGATATTGTTGATGGGATCATTTCAATTATTATTTTGAACAATTTGTTAGTTGATAGGATAATTTCAGTTGTTATTTTAGACAATTTATTTTGTTGATGGGATCATTGCAATTGTATTTTTGAACGACATTGTTGATTTATGTATTTGCTGTTAGTGCTAATTTTTTGGTAATTCAATGTAGCAGCTATAATTGCCACTTCTTTATATAATATGCTGGCTTTGACTTTTGTTCCAAATATTTTTTTTTACAATAATACTGTATGTTAATTATGCAAGGTTTGTAAATAAAATTGTATAAAATTTAAAAAATGTCCATAGCGATTCGGTTGGTAGTTTAAAATTGTTGTATGCACGTTCAATATTTTCTCACATTTCCCACCTAAATTTGCACCAAACAAACACCAGTGGTTCTTGCGGGGGTTCTTATGGGGGTTTTGAATTGTTACTGTGTACCATGTAATTCGCGGGGGTTCATACAGGGGTTTAAACCGCCGTTATTTACAATGTAATCTATAGGGGTTCACACAGGGGTTATGAATCACCGTTGTATATCTTGTAATTAGCGGGGGTTACAAACCCCTGCTGTTTGCCTATAATCTGCGGGGGTTACAACCGCTGTACAAACTGCCGTAGGTTGAACTTACGGCGGTTATTCAGGCGGTCTTGAAAAACCGCCATAGTTTGACCTTATGGTGGAGTTAACCGCAACAGAATTTCAACCGCCGCGTGTTGCAATTAATGGGGGTTCAAACCGCCGCCGGTTGACCACTTTAACCACCGTTAAATGCAGTTTATCTTGTAGTGTATGAGCTCAACATCATCTTGTATGTCCAATTCAACCACGTTCACCAATTTCCCTTGTTGTAAGGGACCCTTGTTTATACCTCCTTCTCCTTTGTGTATCCGTGGTGGGGAAGATGATCCTGGCTCGCCATTTTTGACAGTGGAGAAGTAACATTGTCGAGATTCCCTCTGGTCTCCCTTAATGGTGACCGCTTTATTTTTATTGCTCACCATATTTAGTTTTTGATGTTTGGTAGATACCAACATATCCTAATTGTAAATAGTTGGCCTACCCAATATGATGTTGTACGAGGATGGGAAGTCGGATACAATGAATTTTACGCACCCCATCTTGAATGCTTCCTTAGACCCCAGAGTTAAATTGAGCTCAATGTATCCCATAGGACACATGTCTTCCCCATTGAACCCTATAAGGGTTGTTCTGCATGGCTTCAAGTTATTCGGGTCAAGGTTCATTCTCTTGAAAGCATCCTATAGGATGAAGTCTATAGTGCTAACGACATCAATAAAGATCTTTTTAACTCGGCATTTTCCTAGGAGTCTCGTTATTATTAGTCCGTCTTGGTGTCTCGGGATTACATCTCTAAGGTCTTCCTAGGTGAAACACAACTGAGGAGGTTCTGGCTTGTGAGGATTATCTTTAAACGCCGGCTAGCCCCTGATTGAAAGGACTTCCCTAAGATATTTCTTCCGTTGGCTCACCATATCACCTCTGCCGCTGTAACCCCCACTGATGACATTATAGTCAAATTCGGGTTCTGGGAATTCTTCATCATTACTGGGCTTCCTTCGCTTGTCATCTTGTTTCTTCTTCTCATGGGTCGGGCTCTTGCTTCAGCCTATCTGCTTATGTTTATTATTTTCTTGCCCTTGGGTTTTGATGACGTATTGTCGTAGTCTACCTTCTTAGACAAATTTCTCTTCTGCATCTTTGAGGTCGCAGCACTCATCAATCGTATGCCCGGGTCCGTCATGGAATTCACAGTACTGGGATCGATCTAAACCACCATTGTTATACAATGGACGAGGTCAGTCCACCTTCTTCATTTCAGTTAGCGCCACTTCTCTCCATAATTGAGTGCATGAAATGTTCAAGGGGGTACATTTTTCATATTTCCCTTCATACTTTCTACCTCGGGGCTTATGATCCAGGTTCCTGACTCAGGAATCAGATCAATCTTTAGCTATCTGCTCCCTTCCTTTAGGTGGTAGGCTCTTTCGCCTTTCTTTCCCTGGGGCGTTGGCTATTTCCATTTTCTCTATCTCTAGATATTTTTTAGCATGTCTGTTGAAATCTTTTAAAGTTTTGATATTGGCTACCAAGATCGATGTTCCCATTCGTGATTTGCCATCGAGTCCCGATATAAGGAGGTGTACGTGTACACTTTCCTGCAATCCTTGTACCTGTAAGGCGGCCGCTTTAAAGCGATCAAGGTACTTCTAGAGGGTCTCACCAGGATGTTGTTTGATTTTTCCTAGAGTGAATACGAACTTCGGTTGCTTTTTGCTTATCGCAAAGTTGAGTAGGAATTTATCTCCTAACTCGTTGAAATATGAGATTGACTTGGGTGGTAGGGTACGAAACCATACTTGTACAGCTCCTCGTAAGGTTGAGGTGAACAGTCGAGAGATGATAGGTCCCCTATACGCTCGAACGAGCATGTTTCGATATCGGAGGTATTGAGATGAGCTTGGGGATCTTGACTTCTATCATACTTGGGCATGTTGGGCACATCAAAGTTTTTTGGATATATGACTTTTGCGATTTCGTCTGAAAATGGTCTGTTGTTTTTCCGCCCCTCACCATACCACATTTTGTGTTTTCCAGAGGCGTTCATTCTGGTATCCCGATCCTCAGAGGATTGTTTGCTTTTCTCAGATGTCTGAGTTTCCTCATTTAGAACTCGATCCTGATGGATGTTATTTCGCTTAGTGTTGTTAGTCAAAGCATCCTTGCTTGGTCCGGGTTCTTTAGCTTGGGGAGGATCAATAGACTGTTGATTGGTGTCCCCATTCCTAACAGGCGGATCATCTTGAATCTCTCCTTGAACCGAGGTCTTTGATTGCTTCAGGAGTTCTTCCAGCATCAAGGTCATTTGATCGTTCTTTTGGCTCTGGAGGTAGTTACATTTCTCCATTGTCTCTATCTACCTTAACAACAATCCCACCGTGTTGTGTAGGAGACAAATGTCTAGGTTCTCAACCTAAAACTGTTGAGATGGGTTTAGTTGGTCAGCCTGTTGGAGTGCCAAGTTTGGAGGGTCAGCCCTAGATGGGGAGGAATCTATGTCCGGGGACTCTTCAATTGGCACAACATCACAGTCTAGAATTCCTTCCTGTTGTTGGTAGTGGTGATCATGTTGTTCTTGATTTTGCTCTTGTATAAGCATTTGGCTTTTGCTTCTTGTGTTTGTCATCGTTGGTCACGGGGATTGAATTTTATAGTCCTATGGTCGGTGCCAATGTTCTGATGTAGAACACAAGTATCTAGCCAATGGGCTAGTGATTCGATGTGGGATCAAGAGACTCTCCTAGGAATCTATGAATTAGATACTAGTTAGTGCCAAGGATCACTGTGTATCTATGAACTAGATACTAGTTAGTGCTAAGGATCACTATGTAAATTAACAACTTTCGTCAAAGGGGTGGGGTATGTGAACAGTGATGGCAAAAATTCTAAAGTTAGAGAGTTGCGTACCTTTTAGGGTTTAGACCCTACTTATATATTTACGTAGGTCCTTGAATCAGTGGGCTTTCTGTTGCCTTATCATTAAAGATATGTGCTATCTTTTATGATAAGATCCTTGATTATAGGTGATTGGTTATGATCCTCCTTAATTTGAGAGTGGTTGGGATCTGATATGGATCTTTGTTATAGGTTGTCGCTTGTTGGGCCGCACTCTTAGTAAGCCTCTTATTTGAATCCGTAACACCTTCTTTATGTTCTTCAACGAAAATAGTTATTTAAGAATTTAAAATTCAGATAAAAATATGCTAAAAATGAGGTGATAAAAAGCGCCGAACGAGTGATACACACATATATATTTAAAAAATATTCATGTAAAATTAATTGAAAAAAATATGATAGGATTTTTGTCTCTAGCTCCAAAGTACTTTTAAGAAATATTTCTACTTCACATAATTTCCTTTTAAAAAAAAAGTTGGTGAGTGAAATAATCATAACCTAAAATTTCCAAAATTCTAATAAATCTCATATAATTAAATGTATTGATTATCAAAAGGTGAGTTGACTGGGCCAGTCGTCGCCCACAACATTTGAATTGAAAGTTTAATGGTCAAAACGCAACTCAAAAATATCGAAAAAGACTTCTTTTATGCTATCGATATAGAAAAATTATTAGAATATTTACAAATAGAAGGTCGTTCCGGTCACTGCAATAACTCCAATAATTTATTTCAAGTAGCAAAGCAAAACCATTCTGTTCGTTTTGATAGTTTCCTTGAATTTTTAATTTAATATTTATATTTTGTTGTTAAATTCTTATTTTACTATGTTAGTACAATTAATTTCTTTAGGAGGCTAATAATGTTAACATAGTAAAATTATAAGAGTAAAATTAAAAGATTCAATAAAAATTTAAGTACCAAATTAAAAATTGAAGGAAACTATAAATAGCTTAAGGATGATTTTTTCAATTATAAATTTTGAATTCTATTTTATTTTTTATTCAATTTTTATTTTCAATCCACCTTAAAATGGAAACTAAATACCTTTTGATGTTTATCAACAAATATTTTTGTCTCTCCCAACAAACACGTTTTCCAATATTTAAATTTATATTCTCTTTAGGGTTAAGGTGCAAAAATACACATATGTTTTTCCTCCAGGAGCGCCCAGCACCATATGTTTTTTTTTGTGCAAAAATACACACGTCGTTAGGTTTTAGGAGCAAAAATACCACTTCCGTTAGTTGACCGTTAACTGACCGTTAGTTGACCGTTAACCATGGTGAAATTACCTTTTTGCCCTTAGTTTAAAATAATTAAAAAAGAAAAGGGTTAAGGGCAAAATGGTAATTTCACCATGGTTAACGGTCAACTAACGGTCAGTTAACGGTCAACTAACGGAAATTGTATTTTTGCGCCTAAAACCTAACGGCGTGTGTATTTTTCCACAAAAAAAAAAATGGTGGTGGGCGCTCCTGGAAGAAAAACATATGTGTATTTTTACACCTTAACCCTTCTCCTTATTAAAAGGTGAGATTACTTGCCACTTTAACCAATAATTTATTGGTGTGAATTTTATTTTTCAACACAGTTCATTAAGAAAATATTGTTAGTTAAATTAAAATCAAATAGTAAATCAACCATAACCAAAATAATATTAATATAACCAAAGAGTCATCATAAATAAGTAGACAATAATTTCTAAGAAATCACATTATTAAGCGTTAATCTTTTTTCATAGCCAGCATTTATAACCATCTAAATTTAAATTATAAATTCAAGTAGAATTTTATAGTAGAATTAAGATTAAATTGTATAAAAACCCCTGAACTTTGAGTAAGTTGCATATAACCCCTGACATTTCAAAGTTCAAATTTAAGTTCCATGACTTTTCATTTTTTTAGCTATTAACCTCATGTCGTCAAGTGACCATTATATTTTAAACAAAAAAAATGCCACATCAAATTATGAGATGATACGTGGCATTTCGTGTAAGTTACCAATTTCATAGAACATTTTGAACTTTGAACAGTTGTAGAGAATCCCTCTGAACGTTGATCAATTTACAAATAATCCCCTTGGCATTTCAAAATTTAAATTTAACTTCCTTAAAAATTTGATTTATAATATTAAACCACATGCAGTTACTTTTATCATTTTAAAAAATTTATTAAGCTTTGTTAACAAATTTTTTTTACCTAAGATTCTTACTATCATTTTTCAATTGAAATCATTACTTTGTAGGGAAAAAACAAAAAGAATAATATTTAGAAAAATATAAAAATAAATGTTGAACTCTGATACAAGATAAAACGTATTAATTAGGGAAAAAGCTATCCTCTAACAAAAATGTAACACTTAAATTATTATCCCAAGAAAATAAGTAAATGTTATGGAAATGATGACATTTTTTAAAAATACTATTCTTCTAGATTTTTCCATACAAGAAAACTATTTTAAATGATAAATGATAGGAAAGAACTTAATACATTTATTAAAATGATAAAAGTAACAACATGAGGTTTAATATTATAAATCAAAATTTCAAAGGAGTTAAATTTAAATTCTGAAATGTCAAGGATTATTTGTAACTAATCAAAGTTCAAAGTGTCATCTATAACTATTCAAAGTTTAAATGAGTTTTATGAAATTAGTGACTTACACAAGACGTTATGTGTTATCTTATAATCTGATGTGACATTTTCCGTTAAAAAGATAATAGTCACTTATCGGTATGAGGTAAATATTTTTAAAATGGTTTGTCATGAGGGTTAAATTTAAACTTTGAAATGCCGGGGATTATATGCAACTTACTTAAAATTCAAAAGAGTTTTGTATGATATAGCCTACAATTAAATGTTCCTCCTACTATTGCAAAATTGCTTGATATCATCCGTCACCTTACCTTATGTTGGAACGAAGGATTTATTAAAGTAGTTCTTTTTTTTTTTTCTTTTTTTATTGCATAGAAGTTGTTAATTTGTTAACTAATGATTATAGTAGCGCACATCCTTTTAAATATATTATTGATGATGCTAGGTTTCTTCGCTACGGGGATTGGCAAGTCCTTGTTCCGCATGTGAATATGGATGGTAATGCTACTATTGATTTATAAAAATTTGAATATTATAAGGAAAAAAAAGACGAGGAGTATAATATTATTAGTATTATTTTAAATAGTCAGTGTCGAGTCGACTATAAATAGTAGATAATATTTTTTTTTTTAAATTATTCCATACTAAAATGTGATTGAAAGTATCCCTTTAAAGATACTTTATTTATTCCTAGGGAGTGATAAATTCTTGTGAACCATTCATTGAGAGATGACATTTATTGATGCTGATCAATGAGCTACACTTTCTGACGAGTTTGTAGGAAGCTTTTGCATCTTCAATCAATCTCATCTTGTAGACACTGCAAGAGGATGAAGGATGCATGCTTTAACTCTGTATAATCTGTGGGTTTTGCCTCTAGTTTAAATTTATGGACTTTCAGTAATCCAGTCCTTATTAAAAATAATACAGGTCATAAATGACTTATCATTGTTCCTTTTTCTGAGTTCTCATACAGTCTTGTATTTATTTTAAAATAAAAATAAACATTAGAAAACCCATATTCAACAGTGAGAGAAGTTGGACCAGGAGTACAGGTGGGTACCACCTAAGAAGAAATAATGTGCTGACAGACCAAATAATTGCAGCCACCGACAAACACAAAAACATGAACACCTCAAAAACAAAAAGTGAAGGAACTACAATGCTCATCAGGTTTTTTTTTTTTTTTTTTTTTTTTTTTTTTTTTTTATTGTAATTAAAAAAAAGGAACTACAATCACATCAAACCCCTCAACCACAATTTTGCAATATGCATGCTTGGAAAATATACAAAAAGAACATTTTAATAAAAAAGACCAAAAATAGAAGAAACTTATAGGCATCATACTAACAAAAAGAAAACAATAATCTTATATTAATAACGATAATAATAATAAAACTAACTCATCAGTATGTGAACAAGAAACACCCTTCACAACTTATATAGATGCTCTGCCTGGGGTCTTACTACTTCAGCTTGATTTGCTTGTAAAGCAATTAACAGCAGGCCACTGAGCATGCAGCCGCAGGTTTTACTGCAACCATTATGTCACTGCCACTACGGCCACCGTCGCTGTTATTGCTACTCACACATGGCACATTGGCGGCTGCCACGGCTTCCAGGCACTCCCATGTTGTCCGCCGCCTCTCAGCGGCTGTGGCGCTCGACGACGCCAACTCTTCCTCCTCCAACTTGCGTTGGCAGGTGGCGACCAAATCTTCGTCCATTTGTGACAGAGTCTTCCTCACATTCTGAGTTAGATTCAGCACTGCTTGGTTCCAGTGCTTTTGAGCATTATGTACAAGGGCCGACAACACCATCGGCAGCAACACCTGCCGGTTTTGTGTGACGAGGTTAAGGATGTGCTCGTTGTTCCATAGCAAGAGGGCTCGTTCCGCCACCTGTGCATACAAGAAGGAATTTACCTGATTAGCACATTTTTTTATTGTTACTTTAATAGAAATAATGAAACAAAAAGGATCAAAATGGTTAACTTAAGATTACAAGAGAATAATAAGCATTGCAAAGAATGAAAGGGAACCAGATTAGCTTTTCGCTATTAGAAAAGATAATATGGGGACATTCTTTACAAGCTAGCCCAACACTGTTGACTTGTTGACAGAAGTTTCTCTATTTATTTATTTTGGTTATTGTGTCTTTATTGAAGAATCTAAGAGCACCTATTTAAAAACTAGAACTAGCTCCGTTCTTTTCTTGGAAACTATCTAACGCATTTGACACAACAGGCTCAAGAATTAAAAATATGAATAACTAGCACATCAAAGTTGGCTCCAAGCAACAACAGAAGGTTAATAAATCAGTTTGAATCTGATTAATTAAAACATAGAAAAACATAACATCAATCGTTGACACGACTTAGTCGATACAATTAAGGTGATGTCTGAACTTCCAGCTTCTTAACAACCACCAGCCATATAAATATTCTCTTCAGTTGGTAGAAGAAAAGATACTATTGCAAATAGGACAAAAAATCAGAGACACAAATACCAATTCCTGTATGAAAACTATAAGCATTTTTGCATAAATCACACGGTATCTTAAAGAAGTCACATTATTGATATCTTCAAAATATTGGAGCTTGCTATAAATTTTATATTGATGCGGATAAAAGGATTTGCAGAGCAGTACAAGAAACTACCTGGTAATGCAAACTATTTAGGCAATAACATATACGGCGAAATAGTGGGACCATGATCATCTGAAATTCAAATTCAGGCATGCTAGTCATTTCCAAAACCTCTTCCAACTCACTCAAGAACATAAGCTCCTTTTGGCTATTTGTTATTGGCCAGTACTTTAATAGTCCCTTTATCACAGGGCTAGCCAATTTTTGATCTTTCTCTATGAACTTTATCACACAATATGTTAGCTGCTGGTGATAGATACCCAATGATCTCGGTTTGTGCAGAGGAATCAAAGCCCTAAACAAAAAAGTCTTGTGCTCCTCTTTCAATGGCAAGGCAAACCCACTAATCACACTCCCAAAAATCTCCAACAGCTCAGCAATGCCATTATGACGTTCTGTCTCAAAAACAAAACGATAGATGATATTGCTAACAGATTTCCTTATAAAAGGCCTGTGTACCATGAATTTGCCATAGACTCTATGCAGAATTGTCTTCAAGCAATCTCTTTCTCTAGGGTCTTCAGAATCAAAAAGGTCAAGTAATCTTAAGATAAAAGCATGGTCAATGTACATTTTCGCCAACTTCACATCAAGGGAGTTGTAGTTAATGAATTGGAGGAGTAGATCATAAACAATTTGTAGGTGAGACCAGGCAGGATCAAACATTGGTTCTTCGTCTTCTGTTTCACCAACGGTCGAACTGGTTCGAATCTTGGGAGGGAACACCCTGAACAAGTTACTTGCACACATTTTACACACAGCAGCAATTGCTGGTTCTGTAAACTTTGCAGATCCCGAAGAAACAAAGTCAACAAGATCAACCAATGTTTGACGTTTATGATCTTGATCTGCACTATTCTTATCCAGATCACTCATATCATAAACTTTGCAGCAAAGATTTAACTTACTAATAAACAGGTTTTGCTTCTGTGTATTTGAAACGTCTTTGAAGGATAAATTGGGGTCAACTGCTTCTACCCCAGCATTCATGCTTGCTGGAAAAACCACAGAAGATACTCGCTTCACGACATTCAATTTGCTTGAAATGGTACTCCCTACGTTTGTACACTGAAAGACATTCCCAAAACTTGTTGAATTCCCAGAATCACCCCGGGCAGAGTCAGTTGAATCAGATTTTGGCACCTTCTTAGGCAATTTACTAAGAATTTGCTTTAGCATGGTGACAGAGGCACAATCCAAACAGAAGCAATTCCTGCAGCTAACTTATCACTTTTAGCTACAAACACATGCCCTGTTCTTTTCTATGATTTCAAAGTTGACAATAAGATTACACAAAGTTCTGTAATCGTGCATGAGCACATCGACAATTATGGAGAGCAAGGCATGTTTGAGACTCTAACACTTGTAATTAATAACATCCAATAATAGATTAGAGCAGATCACAAACCAGTAAGGATAGAAGGAGGAAGAACAGAATGAATGCTAAAACAAAAGTTACGACTACAAAGTACAAACTTGCTAAGGTCAAGATGACTTTCCTGATCAACGAGCTTAAGATGATTCAAAGAACTGAATAGATATACACAGTAAGACAGTGTTGGAATGTCAGTTAACAAATGTAAATAAAGTAATCAATTCCAGCCAAATCTAACTCGAATTCCTAAATTTTTCCAAAGAATGTTAAGGAATTCAGCACATATATAGCACAGCATTTCCAGCACGTTTCATCTACGAATAAACAGAGGAACATAACATGTCTTTCTCAGACCCAAATATGCCAGATCAAGTTCATCTTCACAAATTCTGGAAACATAAAAAAGGAGAGGGAAAATTCACAAAAGAAAAAATTCAAACACACGCAGAAACAGCATCAACAGCGTAGGGAAACACCGAGATCTGAGACTAAAATTAGCAGAAAATAGACAGGAACCTCAGCCTCCTGAGGAATCACTAAAGCACAACAATTACTAGAAAAAGACAACCACCTTATGATAACAATTTAGTCAACATCACTCCTAACTATAAGAAACATAACTCAAATTAGCACATTCAAGAATCCAAACTCATAAATTGAAGGAGAGAAGCAGAAACAGTACCAACCTGATTACTGATGGAAAACCCCACTTGAGATACAGAACCACAAGTTTCTCTCCACCGAGATCAACAAGCAAGACGATGAGTGGGTCAGTTTAGCATAATCTTCTTCCCATCTTTCTTCTATTTTTTTTGGGCGCACCAAAGACAGAAAATGCGGAGAGAGAAACTGGGCTTGATCTGAGAAAAACAAGCCAGCTAGAGGAATCTGTTTAAATGGGTTAGCGCAAGAATGGAGAAGCCATCTGAGAAATTTCACGATCGACCATCGCCAAAAGATGAGTGGTGGAAGAAGCGACAGAAGATGGGCTTTCCTCGATTCAAGAGAATAATAAGCGAAGCGACATGGTACTCTAAACTGTGGATACAGTAGTCCCAGTCATGAGTCCCTCTGTACCTTCAAGCAAGCTTGATAATAATAGTAGGTATATCTATTTTTTGTTGCTCCTATACAGTGTTCATATATATATATATATGAAACTTTTTCAAAATTATTTCCCATCTTGTTTTCTTTTTGTATTACATGTTTAAGGCAAGTTTCACGACTGGCAATTCTAGATTTTTGCGGACGTTTTAATTTTAAACTGTCTGTGTTTGCCAGAGGAAATAACGAAGAAATTATTCTATGGGATATTATTTACCAAAAGTGTTCATTTAATTAAAAAATAATTTAATATAAGGCTTTGTGGTTTGCTTTTGTTTTTGGTGAAAATTTGTTTAGAAATTTGGTTGTATATATATATGTCTTAGTATGTATGAATGTGATTGTATGAGAATTTTACGTTAAGCATCTATTTCTTCATACCACTTTGGGGAAACGAGGATCCATCTTTTTTCCCCTCAATTAACAACCCCTTCTTGAGCAAAAAATTAACAACCCCTTAAAATAGAAGCCCTTTAGTAGAGAGAGAGAGAGAGAGAGAGAGTTGTATTTTATTAGAAAAAGATTAATATATATAATATATTACTAGAAGTATTATATAGTTCAGTTCTCGTATTTTTCACGAAAATTTCTTATTATGTATGGGTTGAGAAAATTATGACTTCTTATAGGGCTATTTTTGTAATATAATGATTTTATATTTAATATTAATCCCTCTTATTCTCAATAGAAGATTTAATTAGAGATTTATTTTAATATTAAATATAAAATATTAATTCACCTTATTTCTCTAAATTTTTAAATATTTTTATAAATGATTCCTATTGATTACACATTTAAATAAGATAAGACAGTTTCAACATACTTAAATGAAATATCTTAGAAAAATTAATATAAATTTTTATTATTAATTAACTTAAATAATTTCTTAATCTGTATAAATGAGTTATTTGTGCACTTTCTTAGACTTTGTAAATAAATTGTAAATGATGAAAACAACAGGACTACGATATAAATGCTGCATAGGAGGGAAAAGGTATACTCAATGTGAGTTTTTTTTTTTCATAAAAAGAGCTTATCCACAAGCTAAATGATTTTATTGTTGATTAATTAATACAACAAAATTTAAATTAGGAGAAAAAAGGCGCAAAGCAGACAACCCCATAAGACATTCTACTTTATGTAATTTCTTTTACTGTCTTTTTTATTTCGTATGCAAGTCGAATCATATTATTACATTACACTCCAAAAAGAAAAGGGTGATGATTTCAATTTAGTGCCTTTTTATGATCCGCAATTTTTTTTTTATTGATTAATAATATCTTTTCAATTTTTTTATTTCGCCTGCACCAAAAAGTTTATTCTCATAGATTGCCTTCGGATTATTTAATAAGTGCCCTTTGGGCCCCATGATATTAAAGTTACTGGGATTTTTGTTCTTATTTTGTCAATTCATTGCCGTAAATATATAATATAAGAATTCATTTTTAATAGTCAATTCTTTTGGCCAAAATTTTAAGAATGCACATTATGTGCCAAGCATTTACATGCTTGTTATGTGCCAAGCATTTACATGCTTGTTATGTGCCCATCCCTCTATTAGAGGGATGAACATATTTTTTTTTTTTTTTATATATTGTATTTATTTATATTTAAATTATATGCTGCTTTCTGATTTTTTTTTCACCCAGTCTCTTAAATTAATTAGTTTCCATGATACTGGTGTTACAGATAAATATTACTGAGTGCAGGACCGGAAACTAATTAATTTGAGATATTAAGTGAAAAAAAATTCAGAAAGCAACATATAATTTAAATATAAATAAATACAATATATAAAAAAATAAAAAATAAAATAAAAAAATATGCACATCCCTCTAATAGAGGAATGGGCACATAACAAGCATGTAACATGCTTGGCACATAATGTGCACCCAAATTTTAATAGTCAATTCTATTTAAATGTCTAATATAAATATAGGGAAAATTTCATCAAAGGACTACATAACTAAATTTACTTAAACTAAGGACCAAAACATTATAGAATTTCACCACGGCTATGTTTGGTTTGAGGGAAGGGTGTGGGAGGGAAAATTTTTTTTGGAAGTACATTGACCAAATCTTTTTTGTTTAGAGTATATTTTAGGAATATTGAAAATTTGCTATGGGCAATTTTGTAAAGATGAGAGAAAAAATTTCTCTCTCAGCTTTCCCTCTCACTGCCTTCCACACCCTTTCCTCAAACCAAACACAGTGTACATGACCAAAGGCCAAAATGAAAATAAGTTTTATAGGTAAGTAAAAAGACAATAATGCCTCTTGCTTTATTTTAGTTTTTTTTTTTTAAAATGTTTGATTGTTGCTAGAGCTTCAGTAACTAATAATCACCGACGACAATTAAGCCGGAGCAGTTGCCAGTCAACTGGCCATCGTTGCTTTACATAACCTAGAACCAAAATGAAAATAAGTTTTATAGGTAAAAGGATAATAATTCCTCCTTTCTTTACTTTAATTTTATAAAATAAAATGTTTGATTGTTGTTGGAGCTTTGGCAACCAATCACCGACAAACACTAAGTCGGAGCAATTGCTGGCCAACTGGCTATCGTTGCTTTGATGCCAACCAACCGAAGTTCCAACCACCGAAAATTAATGTGTTGTTCATAAGAGGATTCTATTTGTTCATGAAGGGTTGCACTTGTTCATGTTGAATATGATTAGTTTTGATGATGTCTTATATAAATGTCATTAGGAAGAGCAAAAAGCTTGTATACTATATTTATCTCATACATTGACTAATTACTATATTTAATATAGATTAGTTCAAATTGAATTGTGGAGAATGATCAAGAGAAGAGAAGAAAGAAAGTGTTCAATTATGGGGAATAATCAAGAAGGAAATAAGAGATTACATAAAGAAGAATCTACAAAGAAGCAAGAAGTTATCAAAGGATTTTGGGGATAATCAAAAAGAAGAGGAGAGATTGAAAAAGAAAGAACTTGCTGAATGGAATATCATTATTCAAGTTCTTAAATTGATACTAGAAGTTTCCATGATCAAATAGAAGTTGCAATGACTCAATTCGGAGTTAAAACAGGCAAATATAAGGTTCTGCATGAGCAAACTCGAATTCCAAGGTTTCAACTCAAGTTTACCACTTTACCACAGTGATTTGCTTTTCTGATATGAGCAAACTCGAGTTAAGGACACAAAACTGGAGTTTGGGACTCAAAACTCGAGTTTGCCACTAACTAACTCAAGTTAGTAGTGTTTTAAGCACATTTGGCGTGTCTGAACTAGTTAAACTTGAGTTAGCCACTATAAACTCGAGTTTGTTGTGCTTTCAGCTCCTTTGTTTACCTCTGTTTCATGTTCAACATGTACAAGCTCTGGTAATTTGATGATATCTCCTAAACTAGAGATTGGATTGAAGTGAAACCAATTTTATATGAAACTAGACTTCCAATCAGTGAGTCAAGTCGGCCATCACTTTGACCCAACCAATAACCTGGTCTCATCGACAAAAAGGAATCCGACTTGACTCACCCATACTCCTTTGAATTGGAGGCAATATGACACCGACTTATATGAACTTAGTAGAACAAATGTTGATAGACAAGGAGCACAGATTACAGAAAACAGAGAAAAAATTCAAAAAAGCATGGGCAAATCACGTGCGCAAACACATATGACCAACTTGGATGAATTCCGGGTTCAACTAGATAAACACATCGCAGAAGATCAAAGACCTGAAATACCGGGCTGGGGGTAGCTGTTACAAATTCAGATAAGAGGCCCATTAAGAAGTATGGCCCAACAACAACAACCTATATCTGGGTCCATATTGGATCTCAACCACCCCCAAATCAAGGAGATCCTAACTGATTAACTATAGTAAGGATCCTATCTTTAATCACGACACATATCTTGGGTAAGCCCATTAATCCAGGACCCCAGGTAAATATATAAATAGGGCTTAAACCCTAAGAGGTACGCGCCTTCTCTCCCTAATTTACAACTCTGTCGTTACTGTGCACACACCCCACTCCTTAGGCGAAAGCCACTAGTTTGCATAATGATCTTTGGCATTTACTAGTATCTATTCCATAGATACCTGGGAGAGCCATTTGATCCAATATCAATCAGAACATTGGCGCCGTCCATGGGGGATATAAAATTCAATCCCCATGACCAACGATGACAGACACTAGAAGTAAAAGCCAAATGCTTATGCAAGAGCAAAACCAGGAACAACATAATCACGACCACCAACCATAGGAAGACATTCCAGAAGGTAACGCTGTGCCAATTGAGGAGTCCCTGGACACGGATTCTTCCCCACCTGGGCCTAATCTTCTAAATATGGCGCTCCAATAGGCTGACCAACCTGATCCATCTCAATAGTTCCAGGTTAAGAACCCGGATATCCATCTCTTGCACAATACGGTGGGTTCGTTGTTAATATGGATAGAGACGATGGAGAAGAGTAAATACCTCCAGAGCCAAAAGAACAATCGAATGACACTGATGCTGGAGGAGTTCTTGAAACAGAAGAAGACCTCGGCCCACAAAGATAGCCGGGATGATCAGCTTTTGAGGAATGAAGACGCCAATCAACAAACCATTAATCCTTCTCACACTGAAGAACCCGGATCTAGCAAGAACGCTTTGACTAACAATGTTGAACGAAACATCGTTCATCAAAACTAGCCTCAAAATATTGAAACTCAATTATTCGAGAAGAGCAAACCGTCTTCTGAGGACTGGGATGATAGAGTAAATACTGCTGAGAAACACAGAATGTGGTATAGCTAGGGGAGGAAAAACAACATCCCGTTTTCAAATGAAATCGCAGAAGTGGTGTATCCAAAAAACTTTAATGCGTCCAACATGCCCAAGTATGATGGAAGTCAAGACCCCCAAGCATCTCAATACCTTCGATACCAAAATGCTTGTCTGAGGATACAAGGGACCTATCATCTCTCGACTGTTCACCTCAACCTTATGAGGAACTACACAAGTATAGTTTCGTACCCTACCACCCAAGTCAATCTCGGATTTTGATGAGTTAGGAGACAAATTCCTACTTAACTTCACAACAACAAGCAACTGAAGTCCGTATTCACTCTAGGGAAAATCAAACAACATCGCGGTGAGACCCTCCAAAAGTACCTTGATCGCTTTAAGACGGTCGCCTTGCAGGCACAAGGATTATAGGAAAGTGTACACATACACCTCCTTATTTTGGGTCTCGATGGTGAATCATAAATGGGAAGATTGATCTGAGCAGCTAATATCAAAACTTTAGAAGATTTCAACAGATGGGTTAAAAAATATTTGGAGATAGAGCAAATGGAGATAGCCAACGCCCAAGGGAAAAAAAGGCAAAAGAGCCCACCACTAAAAGGAAGGGATAAGGTAGCTAAAAACCAAGCTGATTCCCAAGCAAGGAACCTGGATCATAATCCCCGAGGCAGAAAGTATGAAGGAAAATATAAAAAAATATACCTTCTTGAACGTTTCGTGTGCTCAGTTGTGGAGAGAAGTGGCGTTAACTAAAATGAAGAAGGTGGACCGACCTCATCCATTATATAACAAGGGCAGGTTAGATAGATCTCGGTACTGTGAGTTCTATGACGGACCTGGGCATACAACTGACGAATGGTGGGACCTCAAAGATGCAGTAGAGAAGTTTGTCCAAAAAGGTAGGCTACGACAATACGTCATAGAAGATCTTTTCAATCAGGGGTCATCCGATGTTCAAAGAAGATCCTTTTAAATCAGAACCTCCTCCATTATGTTTCACTAAGGAAGACTTGAAAGACGTAATCCCGGGACATCAAGATGGATTAGTGATAACAGGGATCCTGGGAAAATGCTGAGTCAAAAAGATTTTTGTCGATGCCGGAAGCTTGGTAGACATCATCCTTTAGGACGCCTTTAGGAGAATGAGTTTTGATCCAGAAGATTTAAAGCCATACAGAACAACCCTGATCAGGTTTAATGGAGAAGACACGTGTCCCAAGGGATACATCGAGCTTAACCTAACATTAGGGTCCAAAGAGGCCTTCAAGGCTGAACAAGTAAGATTCATTGTAGCCGACTTCCCCTCTTCCTATAACATCATATTGGGCAGATTGACTATCCACAACTGGGATATGTTGGTATCAACAAAACATCAAAAGCTGAAATGGTGAGCAATAAAAATGAAGTGATCACTATCCGAGGAGACTAGAAGGAATCTAGACAATGTTACTTCCCCACTATAAAAAATGGCGAGCTAGGATCATCTTCGCCACCACGGATACACCAAGAAGGAGGAATAAACAAGGGTCTCCCACAACAACAAGGGAAACCGGTGAACGTGGTTGAACTAGACATATAAGATGATACTAAGCTCGTTAAAGCAAAACCTGATGGTGAACTCATAGATTCGGTCCTAGGAGCTGAATCGAGGCAAATAACCAAGATCGAAAAGATACTAGAACATGAGGAACGAGTCGAGTTGGAGGAACTTCTGCAGAAGAACAACGATATCTTCGCCTCGAAATCATCTGAGATACTAGGCATGGACCTTAATATTTATTGCCACAATCTAACAATTAACCCAGGATCAATACCCATAGCGCAGAAAAAGAGGAAACTCAGCCCGGATGGAAGAATGACCTTATCAGAACACATGAAAGAATTGAAGAATGCAGGATTCATCCATGAAATACAATACACCACATGGTTGTCCAATATGGTCATGGTTAAAAAACCATGAGGAAAATGGAGAGTGTACACTGATTATACTAACCTTAACAAGGTGTGCCCTAAAGACGCGTTCCCCATGCCCAATATAGACCAGCTGGTAGACAGCTCATCCAAATTTCAACTGTTGTCTTTCATGGATGCTTATTTCGGATACAACAGATAGCCATGCATCCCGATGATCAAGAAAAAACAGCCTTCATCACAGATAAGGCCAATTATTACTACAATGTGATGCCATTCGAATTAAATAATGCTGGAGCCACATACCAAAGAATGATGAACCAAGTATTCAAAGATTAACTCATCAAAAACGTGGAATTTTACATTGACGACATGATCGTCAAATCAACATATCGTGCAAATCATGTCATGGATCTACAGCAGACGTTTGACAAACTTCGAGCTCACCATATTCGCTTGAATCCGGCTAAATGCGCATTCAGGGTTTTAGTGAGAAAATTCTTAGGATTCTCCTAACAAATAGGGGAATCGAGGCAAACCCAGACAAGTGTCAAGCTGTGTTAGATATGGCGGCACCACGGAACAAATAAATAACATTTAACAAAGTAAATAAATATTTGGCAACCCCCTGGTCTTGTCAAAACCAAAACCCAACGAATACCTGATTCTTTATTTGTCCGTTGGCGAAGAGGCTGTAAGCACTGCATTGGTAAGGGAAGAGGCAACTGAACAAAAACCAGTATACTTTGTTAGCTATGCTCTCCAAGGCTCTCAGTTGAAATATCAAAAACTCAAAAAAGGCTTTTGCTCTTCTTACCACGACTAGAAGACTTTGCCCTTATTTCCAAAGATAGTGCATAATCGTCAGAACCAGCCAGCCACTCTGCCAAGTTCTTCATAAACTGGACCTAGCTAGACGAATGATCAGCTGGGCCATAGAATTATCCAAGTTCAATATCTCATATGAGGCTTGACATACAATAAAATCACAGGCTTTTGCCGACTTCATCATGAAGTTGACCCCGGCAATAAAAGAAGAAGGGGTAAATCACGAAGCGTGGAAGGTGTTCGTCGATAGCTCTTCCAATGCAAACAGGAGTGAGGTAGGAGTAATTGTTGAAAGCCTGGAGGGAGTCTCCATTGAACACTCCTTACAACTAAACTTCAAAACCTCCAATAATCAGGCCGAATATGAAGCAGTTTTGGCTGGCTTGGCCCAGGCAAAAGAGAATGGGGCTAAAAAAGTCAACTTGTCAACTAATTCCCAACTTGTTGCGGCACAAATTAATGGGACTTACATCGCTAAAGGACTCTTGTTAGTAAAGTTACCTAAGCAAAGTAAAGAAAGCTATGGCCGAGTTTGATGAAGTCACGGTTACCCATATCCCAAGAGGAGAAAACACGAGGGTAGACATTTTGTCTAAGTTGGCAAGCACGAAAAGCCTGAAAAATCACTGAACAATATCCAACAAAACATGACAGAACCTAGCTGCGTCATGGTTAACTTGGCAGCTGAAGATTGGCGGAGACCTATTCTAGATTACTTAGAGAAGGGGATCATCCAAGACGATTCGATCGAAGCAAAGCACTTGGTAAGAACAGTGGTGATGTACACAGTGGTAAAAGACCAGCTGTACCGAAGGGACCTCCACTCTCAAATGTTGAAATGCTTGAACCCGATAGAAGCCGAGTACATGTTAGCTGAGATACATTAAGGAATAAACGACTAATACATGGGAGCTAAGGCTCTATCTAAGAAGGCCTTCCGGGATGGATTTTATTGGCCAACGATAATGGAACTCAATTTATCGAAAAAGGCTTCTGAAAGTTGTTGTCCAAGCTCAATATCAAACATCATTTTGCTTCTGTAGAGCATCCTCAATCTAATGGACAAGTCGAGGCCGCAAACAAGATTATTGTCGACGGGCGTAGAAAGCGAATGACTGAAGCAAAGTCTGATTGGGTGGACCAACTGTATCTTGTATATAGGGATACCATACCAGCATGTAGACATCAACTTGGGAAATGCCCTTCAGATTGACCTACGGATGCGAAGCGATGATTTCGGTGGAAATCGGACAATCGCCATGGAGAAAAACGAAGTCTCTGTAAGAAGGGGAACTGAATAACAATAAGCAGTTAGCCATGGATTTAGACCTCATAGATGAGGTTAGGTTAAGGCACATTGCCAAGATCTAGCCACTAAACAACTCATCTCGGTAAAGTACAATTGCAAAGTAAAGCCTCGGTCATTCGAAAAGGGTGATTTGGTACTTTGAAGGGAGGATATTGGAAATAAAAATGCGTGAGATGGAAAGATGGTAGCAAATTGGGAAGGCCCTTACCTGATTCAAGATAAAATAGGCCAGGGAGCCTACATTTTGGAGAAATTGGCCAAGAAAGCAATAAAAAGGACATGGAACGTGGACAAACTTAGAACGTATTACAGTTGAATGCCAAGTTCCATATCACACGGAACCCGTCTATGACCAAACATATGTCAGTTGGATACCGTGTTTCATGTTAGGATTATTTTTTTTAAGCATTATGACTCTAAGGAGTTGAAAATAAATCTTCAAAGTTACAATGCATCGCCATGGAGAAAAATGAAGCCTCTGTAAGAAGGGGAACTGAATAACAATAAGCAGTTAGCCATGGATTTAGACCTCATAGATGAGGTTAGGTTAAGGCATATTGCCAAGATCTAGCCACTAAACAACTCATCGCGGCAAAGTACAATCACAAAGTAAAGCCTCGGTCATTCGAAAAGGGTGATTTGGTACTTTGAAGGGAGGATATTGGAAATAAAAATGTGTGAGATGGAAAGATGGCAGAAAATTGGGAAGACCCTTACCTGATTCAAGACAAAATAGGCCAGGGAGCCTACATTCTGGAGAAATTGGCCAAGAAAGCAATAAAAAGGACATGGAACGTGGACAAACTTAGAACGTATTACAGTTGAATGCCAAGTTCCATATCACATGGAACCCGTCTATGACCAAACATATGTCAGTTGGATACCGTGTTTCATGTTAGGATTATTTTTTTTAAGCATTATGACTCTAAGGAGTTGAAAATAAATCTTCAAAGTTATAATGCATCGCCATGGAGAAAAATGAAGCCTCTGTAAGAAGGGGAACTGAATAACAATAAGCAGTTAGCCATGGATTTAGACCTCATAGATGAGGTTAGGTTAAGGCACATTGCCAAGATCTAGCCACTAAACAACTCATCGCGGCAAAGTACAATCGCAAAGTAAAGCCTCGGTCATTCGTAAAGGGTGATTTGGTACTTTGAAGGGAGGATATTGGAAATAAAAATGTGTGAGATGGAAAGATGGCAGCAAATTGGGAAGGCCCTTACCTGATTCAAGACAAAATAGGCCAGGAAGCCTACATTTTGGAGAAATTGGCCAAGAAAGCAATAAAAAGGACATGGAACGTGGACAAACTGAGAACGTATTACAGTTGAATGCCAAGTTCCATATCACACGGAACTCGTCTATGACCAAACATATGTCAGTTGGATACCATGTTTCATGTTAGGATTATTTTTTTTAAGCATTATGACTCTAAGGAGTTGAAAATAAATCTTCAAAGTTACAATGCATCACCATGGAGAAAAATGAAGCCTCTGTAAGAAGGGGAACTGAATAACAATAAGCAGTTAGCCATGGATTTAGACCTCATAGATGAGGTTAGGTTAAGGCACATTGCCAAGATCTAGCCACTAAACAACTCATCGCGGCAAAGTACAATCGCAAAGTAAAGCCTCAGTCATTCGAAAAGGGTGATTTGGTACTTTGAAGGGAGGATATTGGAAATAAAAATGTGTGAGATGGAAAGATGGCAGCAAATTGGGAAGGCCCTTACCTGATTTAAGACAAAATAGGCCAGGGAGCCTACATTTTGGAGAAATTGGCCAAGAAAGCAATAAAAAGAACATGGAACATGGACAAACTGAGAACGTATTACAGTTGAATGCCAAGTTCCATATCACACGGAACCTATCTATGACCAAACATATGTCAGTTGGATACCATATTTCATGTTAGTATTATTTTTTTTAAGCATTATGACTCTAAGAAGTTGAAAATAAATCTTCAAAGTTACAATGCATCGCAAAGAAACTCTGGGGTGATATGGTGAATTGTCATACGGACCCTGATCAGGTCAAAATGTTTAAGTCTCGTTTACAAATCAAGTCCCAAACATAAGACATTTTGCTAACATCTCGGATTATATTGTGGTTAAAAACCAGAATACTATGATGATTTTCTACTACAAATCATTGTTTACATGAGTACACCTGATTGATAGAGTCAGAAGAATATCTTAGCAGAATCTGTGCAATATATTTTTGACTTTGGCCAAGTCATTGAATAGAGCCCTTACTAAACGTCCGGGTTCATATTATCACTTGCGAACAAATACTCAAGTAAAAACGTGTTTGTTAAAAACACAATAATAAAAACTGAAGTCGGAAGGGTCAAACTAAATGTTCATTCATTCAAATATCGTTACATTTGACCTACAAACTATTACACAAAAAGAAACTGGGAATGTAACCTGGGAAACATTACAAAGAGAAAAGTATCAAAACAACAAAAAGCAGTCGACGGGCTCAGCAAGAAGGGCTTCAACTAAGTCATCCATGACCGCGAATGCTTAATACCCTTCAAGGTAGGCCGGTTCAAGATTGAGACCCCAGTTGGCCAGGAAATCCTTCTTCCACAGGAGTCGCCAGGGTCACTTCCTCCTCACCATCTTGGCCTTGACAACCATCCACTTGATAAGCTGATTCATAGCTCAGAGAGGGAGGCACCAGGATAAATTGACCATCTTCAATCGTAGCTCTGAAGTGCGCCTTGTCAAGAGCTAAGTCCTTACCCTAGTTAAAAACCAGACTTTCTCCAACACGTTGTTGAAAGTATCTGATGCTGTCTATACCACAAGGTTTTGAAGCCGAGTTATCTCAGTGTCAACAGTAGCCAACTTGGTCTTGACAGCTGCCAAATCTATTAGTTATGATTAGTTTTGATGATGTCTTATATAGATGCCATTAGTAAGAGCAAAAAGTTTATATCATATACATTGACTAATTGCTACATTTAATGTAGATTTGTTCATGTGGAGGAAGAACAAGAGAAGAGGAGAAAGAAAGAGTTGATTCATTGAGAATAATCAAAAAGAGAGAAGAAAGAAAGAAGAAATTGCTGAATAAACTGAGAAAATCATTATACAAGTTCTTAGTTTGATTCTTGAAGTCTCCAGGATCAAATGGAAGTTGAGATGTCTCAATTCAGAGTTAAAACAAGCATATATCAGGTTCTAGATGAGCAAAATCGAGCCAGACACTCAAAAGTCAAGTTTACTGCATTACAGGAAGTGATCTGCCTCTGGATTATGAGAAAACTCGAGTTTAGAACATAAAACTCGAGTTTAGAACATAAAACTCGAGTTTGGAACTCAAAACTCGAGTTGGTCACTTAATGACTCGAGTTTGTAGTGTCTTCAGCAACTCTGGCGTCTCTGGATCAGCAAAACTCGAGTTAGCCAATGTAAACTCGAGTTTGGAACTCAAAACTTGAGTTAGTCACTTAATGACTCGAGTTTAGCAAGTTTTCAGCAACTCTGTCCAACTCTGTTTCACGATCACAACTGGCGACCTCTGGTAATTCGATGATATCTCCCAAACCAGAGATTGGTTTAAGGTGAAATCAATTTTTTATGAAACTAGACATCCAATGCGTCATCTTGGCAAAGTTTCATGCCCAAAGAAGCTGAGATGAGAGAGCAATGAATTTCAGAAGTTGGAACAGGAATTCACGCCACCCAGCCGACCAAGCTTCAATGATTTGAGTGTATCTCACAAACTACATATCAAAATGAGCTGAAATCGATGGCATATGAAAGTAGACTCACATACCTTTCCAGAAACATAAAGATCATGGAAAACAAAGATCAAATGAGTGAGGTATGAATCTTTGAAGTTGACAGTCAATTCAGGATGCTGGAAAAACGCTGGACAAAGAACAGCCTTCGTTCATCGGATCATAACTATCATATTACAATGAGTTTGGAGCTGATTCTTCTTGCATTAGAAAGAAGACTTAAAGAGTCTTATGGAGATAGGTACTGGATTCCAGGAATTGATATTCATCAAGTCAGAGAGCAAAGAACTTGTGAGAAGAATATTTGATTAAGTCATGAAGAAGAAAACTCGAGTTTGTGTTAGCAAACTCCAGTTTTACACTTGACAGAGAGCAAGATGTTTTCATCTCTTAAGGGAACTCGAGTTTGAGTTAGTAAACTCCAGTTTGTGGCAGACAGAGAGCTCCTCAATATTTTGAACTTTGAAACCTCTAGTTTGCATTCGAAAACTCCAGTTTTGAGTTTTGTGGACTTAAGCTTATTTTCACTCCAAAAGTCTAAAACTCGAGTTATTCACTTAATGACTCGAGTTTAGCCTTATATTCAAGTGTGCTTCAAAACTCAAATCGCGACATTCCTCTCTGGAAGACCTAAACTCGAGTTTGGATTCCTAAACTCTAGTTTAGCCCACTGAAACCTCCAGTTTAGATTCTAAACTCCAGTTTAGCCTGTTGCAAACTCCAGTTTCATTTTGCAAACTCCAGTTTCAGTCGCTGAAGATTTAAAAATCAGATTGCGCCAACTTACGAAAACTTCATTGTTGATCTTAATAGTTCATATCATCTATTGTTATTGTTTCTAATCATGATTAATTAGTTTTCTAGCAAGTTTCAGATGATTAAAAGCTTGAGATAACATCAAACTTGACAGAAATCAAAATCTGTCATAAGTATGAAGATGAAGGTTGCTGCAGATTTTCAGAAATGGCAAAGAAGGCAGAACCGAATGAGAAACTTGGAGAAATGAAGCTGAATGCTCAACTGTAATGGATTCAAATGTTCTACAATCTTGATATGCTTGAGTTTCAGATTTCAGAAGATATTGACTTGCTTTAAAATCAATAAAGCATCTCCATAAACCACTTGTATTATTTTAATACATCGTCTCAACCAAAGCAAATGGATGACAGCCTGGAAAGAAGCCCAACCTTTCTTCAATGCAGACAATAAGGCTCCTACCAACAAAGGCTGCTGAACATCATGAGAGACATTCTTGAAGAGCCAAAATTCAAATACTCATTTCAAAAAATGTTCCCAACAAACAGAAGTGGTCACAACAGCTAGATCCATGGAGAAATACTCACAACAGCTATATTTTCGAATGGATTCAAGTCTCAACGGATCTACAACGTTCATATACTTCAAATCAGTATAAATACCTGAAGACTTGAAGACTCAAGTGCAGAAAAAAACGCAGAGAGATAAGCTTACACCTCCAACATGCTAATACTCTGATTTTCGCATCATTTACTCTCTGTTCTCAATGCCTACATAGTTTATCATTGAGAGTGAAATGATTTGTATTGTGCTTCAGTGTTTATTCATTCACTTCTGAGAGAGAAAATTCATTGTAAATCAGTTTATTTGAGAGATACTCAAGATTGGGTGATCTTGAGTGGGAAATACTGTGTTGTGATTACAACTTGTAAGGGGAGTGAATCCTAGTGAGAGGATTACTTCGAGTACAGAGTGTGTAATCAAGCAAGTGTATTGATTACAGTTTGTAAGGGAGAGTGAATCCTAGGGAGAGGATTACTTCAAGTACAGAACGTGTAATCAAGCTCAAAGCAGATAGTAGATTGAAAATCTCAAGTGAAGCTTGGGGACTGGGCGTAGGTCAAGGATTGGACCGAACCAGGATAAATCACAGTTTGCATACTCTCTTCCCTTATCTTTTACATTTCCAGTACATGCTTATCTTTGAATATATAACTGTCAAGTTATAAGTTGCGAAAAGATTTTTGAAGTTCCTAAAGTTTTATCAAACACCCAATTTACCCCCTCTTGGGTGATAGCCAAATCCAACAAAATCTGCTTCAGTGTCCCCGTGCTTAACTTAGAGGCTTCTTAAAGATTGCCCTGTGGTGACCTCGGCCACTTGAGATTTGAGGAGTTCGGCCTGCACCAGCACCAGCTCTACATGAATGGAATCCTTCTTAGCAGTGGCCTTGGATAGCTCCCCAACTGCCTTATCCCGCTCCTCCTTAGCCTTCACCTTTTGGGAAGCAGTGGCATCCCTCTCCAAACGAGCCTAGCTAACCTCTGAAAAGGCTAGGCAATACTTATGCTTCACCTTTGCGTAAGCATCTACAATGCTAGTCAACTTCATAAGGTGACACTGAATGTCCACCAGCTCTTGTATCTAGGCATTCGAAAAGTCGGCTGCCTTAAAATAGCTCGTGGGAGGATTCCCTACGTAGGCTAGCTTGACTGAGATGTCGTAGTCCAAACCTTCCCTCACGAATGGTAGTGATGATGTGAAGGTGGAGGAAGAGCTTGAGACGACACCACCACCACAACCGAAGCTACTGTAGTAGAAGAGGCCAGGATGGTTTCGGGTTGTGCGATAGAGGGCCCCTTCCTGATCTTCGCCCGTTTCGAGCAACAAGGTTGTCAGAAGGCAACTAGATAATCTGGCCTTAGAAGCCGGAGAAGCTTTCTTCCAACTAGCTTCACCCATCTTGGGAGCTCAGACGCAGTTGGCCAAGTCAAGATATCCGGTCCTTTTTGACATCTCTGCTTCTGCAAAAAGGAGCAAACATTATTATTATTATTATGCATATCATATAAAAAGGAAATGAAAATAAATGTTGACAAATGCCCTACTTGATGGGGGGAACAACTCAACAATAGACTCCTTGATAAAATACTCGGCGTCAACAACACCATTAATGGTGACATAATCGACCAGGGAAATTAATGCATCAAGCTCGGCTTCTTGCATATCACCCTTCTCAGATTGAAAAATGGACGAATCTTGCTCATAATGATCGTAAGTCCAATACAAAGGGAATTCCAACTCCACAGCCTTAAAGTCAACATCTTTTAGGAACCATGATTTCTTTCTAGGTTTAGTAGTTATTTTGAAAAAAGAAGTTTTGAAATTCTTCCATGAATCAGTACCCACATGAAAGAGCTTTCTTTCAGGTACTCCCTGAAGAGAGATCCAACCCTTTTTCTCCAAAGGCTCACTAGTAACCTAAACCTTTTGAACATAAAAGAATTAGAAGAAAACGCTCACGAAGCTCGAAATTTTCAAAAATTTACAAAGTCGCTCAAAAGCGACTAAGAAACCCAAGAGTTGGGGTGAAGTTGGGTAGGAGCTAAGTGTAGGAGGTTTAACATCTCTTTTTGGAACTTGGTAAATGGAAAGTGAATACCAAGCTAGGTCACAAAGTCTCGGTATAAAAATAAAAAAGAAGGCTGTTCCCTTCTTGGATCAAACAAACCAGTTTGTCAAGATGAGGAGGGGAAAGAACGCAACCAGCGCAAGCCCCCACAGGGAACTCAGCAATCTGCTTCACCGTAATAACAGATAATTTGGTGAGCACCCAACAACGACCCATGAGTACTTATCCAATAGGTACCGAGGAAGGCATGCTAAACCCAATTCCCCAAAACAGGACTCCTCAACAGGGTGAATAGGAGACGACATACTACCTATCAAAATACAAATAAATCAGTGAAAAATACACAAAAATACTTGGAGTTGAAAAAACAGGACTTGAGGAAACAATGGCGTGATTGGTGGCTAGGGCACTTGTTGAGAGATTATGCCGACTTGATGATGCAACCCAGTTGGACTCCTACCCCAAGCCCATCGAGACGAGCTCCATAATACAATATGAGCAATCCTTACATGAGACGACGACTCCGGCGGAATGGGAATCCACACCGACCAACCGAACATTTGTCGTTGGGATAGAAGGAGAGGTCGAAGCGGATCGATATTCTCCCTGATTCATGGGTCCCGATTCCAAGGAGGCAGCCATAGAAATGGCCATCGCCTCATCCCAAACTATGGGACTCGTTTCCTTGAACTCTCATTAGACTTGGAAAACTGAGATGATTTTTTACTGCCCCTACTACTATAACCTCGGAGCACATTCTCACGTTTTTGCTCCTCGGTCAAGGGAACACCAAAGATCCAATACAAAGATCTTGGCGGAATTATTTGACGCAACTCTTCCTCTTCTTCTGGAGAAATATTTTTATGACTAGAAGAGGGACGTTTATCTTTGTTCATGGGATAAGGATGAGGATACCAAGGAAACTTTCGTAAAATAACCAAACGAGGGGCTCTACTACTTAGAATGAGAATCCAATGAACAAGAATTCAAGAAATTGTAAACAAATGACAAGACACAAGAAGAATGGGTTGAAGTTCTTAGAACTAACCCAAAAAACACAAATTTGAAAAACACCTACAACAACCTACTCAAAACACAATCCCAGACGAAGAACGACTCCCCAAATCAATAGAAACAGCAAAAAGGAATGATGAAAATACCTGGTTTAAGATAACTTAAAGGTAATGGAAATGCACAAGCCAGAGAGTCTGGAGAAAAGAAGAGTTAATGGTGGAATAGAAAGCTTCTTTCGCAAACAATGGACATTTGTTCAAACGGAAGAAAGGGGGGAATGAAGCATATGTAAAGGAAGTCTTAGTAAGGACTACTAAAAAGAAGATCTACTGAAACATTAGGAGGCCCAAGGGGCATGCAATTGTCCAGCCCAATAAAAAGAACACGTGACAAGAAAGACGTGCACATTAAATGCACATAGTACGCGCATTTAATGCGCACACAAACCACAAGCGGCAAGACAATCGTCCTCACCTCATTGGCAACTCACATATCGCCAACTGTCAGGGATCATGATGGCGTAAGCAATCATGATCACTACAGATGAAGAATCAACAAAGTAATCGAAACTTCAAGAATCTGGACAACACAACTTCAGCTATCGAGATCACAATCAGTGAGTCAAGTCGGCCATCACCCTAACCCAACCAATAACCCGGTCTTATTGACGTAAAGGATTCTAGCATCACCTATACCCCTTCGAATTGGAGGCAATATGACACTGACTTATATGAACTCGGTAGAAAAAATGTCGACAGACAAGGAGCACGGATTATTGAAAACAGAGAAAAAATTCAAAAAAGCATGGGCAAATCACGTGCGTAAACACATACGACCAACTCGGATGAATTTCGGGTTCAACTAGATAAACACATCACAGATGATCAGAGACTTGAACTACTGGGCTAGAGGCAATTGTTACGGATTCAGATAATAGGCCCATTAAGAAGTATGGCCTAACAAAACAAACCTATATCTAGGTCCATATCGGATCTCAACCACCCCCAAATCAAGGAGATCCTAACTGATTTACTATAGTAAGGATCATATCTTTAATCACGACACAGATCTTGGATAAGCCCATTAATCTAGAACCCCAGGTAAATATATAAATTGGGCTTAAACCCTAAGAGGTACGAACGCTCTCTCCCTAATTTACAATTCTGTCGTCATTGTGTACACACCCTACTCCTTAGGCGAAAGCCACCAGTTTGTACAGTGATCCTAGGCATTTACTACTATCTATTCCATAAATACCTGGGAGAGCCATCTGATCCAATATCAATCTACTAGCCCTTTAGCTATACACTTGTGTTCTACATCAAAACACTAAGGTTTAAGCATAAATTCAAAAGTGATGTCAAAACATTAAATGCACTGTAGAAGCTCTAACGGCTAGTTCCAACTGATCTCCAACGACTACTATTCACAAAGATCATATTCTTCACGGTCAAATGATCTTCATCTATAAGTATAGTCACATTCAAAACGGAGAAAAAACAAGGACAAGAGATTACACTGTCAAAATGCAATATTCTAAATCCAATGTTTATCTCATACACACTCTATTCTTAATGCTTATATTGTTCATCATAAAGAGTGAAATGATTTGTATTATACTTCAGTGATTATTCATTCACTTCTGAGAGAAGATTCATTGTAATCATTTTATCTGAGATTTACTCAAGATTGGGTGATCTTAAGTGGGAAATCGATTGTATCCTTACAATGTGTGAAGGGGAGTATCTCAGTGAGAGATTTGACTTCATAAGTGAATGGGTGAACTTGTGGGATTTTAAAGGCTTCTCTTGTACTTAGATTAAAAAAGAGGATAGTAGATTGAAAATCTCAAGTGGAGCTTGAGGACTGGACGTAGGTCGAGAATTGGGCCGAACCAGTATAAATCACAGTTTGCATATTCTCTTCCATGAACTCTTATATTCCCGGCATATATGTGATGTTAGATCTATTTGTCACCCAAGGGGGGTGAATTGGGTGTCTGATAAAACTTTAGGAACTTTGAAAATCTTTTCACAACTTCTAAATCGATAGTTAGATATTCAAATAAGCATATACTGGAAATGTAAAAGATAAGGGAAGAGAATATGCAAACTGTGATTTATACTGGTTCGGCCCAATCCTTGACCTACGTTCAATCCCCAAGCTTCACTTGAGATTTTTAATCCACTATCTTCTTTCAACTTGATTACACATTTTGTACTAGAAGTAATCCTCTCACTAGGATTCCCTCCCCCTTACAAACTGTAATCAATACACCTACTTGATTGCACACTCTGTACTCGAAGTAATCCTCTGACTAGGATTCACTCCTCTTACAGGCTGTAATTAATACAATGTGTTTCCCACTCAAGATCACCCAATCTTGAGTAACTCTCAGATAGAATGTTTATAGATGAATCTTCTCTCTTAAAAGTGAGTAAATAAACACTAAAGTACATAATTGATCATATGACTCTCTCTACGGTAAAATATATAACATAGAGAAATAGAGAGTGTATAGGCTAAGCGTATATTAACATATTGATGGTGATAATTATTTCATTGGCTTCGTTGAGTCATTTGTCATTCGTCTCTCATCAATCATCGTTTTTCGTCATGTCTTCCGATTTGAAGACTTTGCAATTTATAGGTAATCGTCTTTTATCGTTACAAGTATTCCACCGTTGTGAGCATTCAACTGTTGGAAACACATTAGTGTCTATTGGAGCATCTGTGCTTCGCTGGATAAAATGCTTTATCGTTTTACTCATTCCATCAAGTGCTTCGCTGGATAAAGTGCCTTGTCGTTTTACTCATTCCGTTAGGTGCTTCGTTGGATAAAGTGCTGAGCTGTAATTCCACTTGTGTACTTGTTCGTTTGAGGGCATGTCGACCTTAGAACTCTCCTCTACTCCTAGCTGAGCTTCATTGAGATCCTTAGCCGGGATGGTTTTGTTGGGATCTTAAGTCGGGTTACCGATATCAACTTCAAGTAAAGATTTGCAAATGCTTATCTCGGCTAATCAATGCTTAATCATTCATTAATCATCTGAAACTCATTAGCAGATTGATTAAAAACATTTAAGAATAGTAATGAGTAATGATATAAAGAAAAGAAATCATAATCAGTTGATTTGAATTTTTCAGAGACGGCGATTTGAAAAACAGGGTGATCATGCTCGGGCATGATTGTTTGTCTGCTCGAGCATCGGTTGAAATATGCATTGTAAACTTGCCACACCTTATGCTCAAGCATGAAATTGAGCTTGCTCGGGCATGAACGTTCAAGAATTTAACACCAGTGCTCATCTCGTTGTTGCTCGGGCATGAAGCTCTCTCTGCTCGAGCATGCCCTTACCCATACTCGGGCACGGGGACATACAAAGGCGAAGATACATGTTTTACCACACTCCTCGAGTAAGGTTTTTCTTCTGCTCGGGTATGATGACGACCTTGCTCGAGCATGATGATTCCATGCTCAGGCACAGATGCCAAAATTCATTTTTCACTTTGCTGCTCGAACATGTTTCTTGCCCTGCTTGAGCATGACTTTAATATTATTTATTAATTACTTCAATTGCTCTCTGTCTTTCCATGACTGGAGGTATTTTCGTTCGTTGACTCGAGGCATTGAATATGTATCTTGAGGCAATCAAGGTACCTCATAGTATTGAGGCTCTTATCAGGTTTGCCTTGAGGCAATTAGTGACATACCTTGAGGCAGCAAACATTTGCTCTCTGCTGGTCCTTAACTCCAGACACTACTTAAGCCACCTAGAGGCAAATGAACCGATGCAATATTTGAGACTTCCAGAACTAGATTTCTGCTCAATTTGTCAATGATTAGAATTAAGCTGAAGTTCCAGTAATCATAACTTCTTCGTTAAGCTCCAAAATTATAAAGTTGGGCCATCAAATGAAATTTTCCTTCCTATCGATGAAAGGCAGAAATGCTAACACGATTCTTATGACTTATGAGGCCAATTTGAGACAAAAACGACTCTGTTTAATGGAAAAGGATGGTAGCAAAAAGGGATAGCAAAGGAGAGAAGCCAACTCTGACTAAAGAGATAAAAACAACTCTTTTAACATTTTAAAATGATATGACATTTATTTTAGTACCATATAAAATAAAGGAAATTAATATTGCCATAGTATTATAGGACTCTAGATTGTCTGAGATTTTCCAAACGCAGGAGACATTTTACTAACTATGAGGAGACAAGTACTGTAATGTGCAATAACTTTAATCTTATATATCCTGTGTACCTATATATGGTTGTTTGAATCATAATTGTGAACTCGTGTTCTAGACTTGTGCTTAGGACATTCATTTGTTTTACATTCAGCTGCTGTAGATTTATTTTTATCATAATCTGCATGCTTGTTTTTTCGAGCACTGTGGATTTGGGACTTGTAGGATCCTGAGTTTATTAGGGCTTGTAGGTTCCTTTCGCAAATAACTTTGCATCTGTTGTATGATGTTTAAGTTGCTGTGTGTTTGCTAAATGTTGCATTATTTTCTAAATTATGATTATCTATCATATATTGTCTATGCTTTACATATGAGATTAACTGTTACTCTAAGATTCAACTTTGAATCTCAGACCTAACCAAAGATTCAAGGAATAGTTCTAGATTAACGGGGAAGGTTGTGTAGAAGGAGTGGTAGGGAAGTCCTGGAGAAGGGGTAGACACTAACGACATTTTCATATTAATATTTTCGACTATATAATATTTATGGATTTATCTAACGTAATCTTTGGGAAGATTGTAGTACTAATATCCCTAAGGATATTAACCCCGATAATTATTACCCTTTAACCAAGTTATTTATAATTATTTTATTAGTACTCATCCAGTCAAACCGATATGCATGCTCTATTGCACCATTATTCTATTGTGTGGCAGTAGATATAAGGGTTGTTACACCTCCGGTTCTAAATATAGAACATAATTTATAATAGAAATTGCACCACAAACTATATCTTATATTGAGGATTAGAGGAGTATCATTTATCAATAATTTTTGGAATCAACTACCAGTTTTTATTCCATCTTTGCTTGTTACAGGCTTACAGATGAAATACTATTATTTTTGTGTCATATCATCATATGGAATGTTGATACCCTATGGGAAGTATGTAGGGTTCTATCTTTTCCTTTAAATTCATAAAATGCATGTATATATTTCAAAAAATGCTTATATGATAAAGCTTTCAAGAAGTTACAATTTATATTATTAACAAAGTTAAAGGATTGCTATCATAAAATTTCTTCCTAACAAAGATAGGATCAATCTAGTGCATCATATATCAACAAAAATAATTTTATAAAACAAATATAATTGAAGAAGTTCTAACAATATCATAAAAGTTAACCTATTAAAAAGAAAGTAAATGAAGTGGTAAGATTAAACTGAAACTAAAGAATGGGAAACAAAATCCCTGGACAAATAAATCCTTAAAATATACCCCGGCCCCCATGAATAATAAAATTTTAATACAAAATATGCAAAAGAAGGCCTCTTGACTTTTTCGATTGAAAAATTGTAAATCCATTTCCTATAATATGGGTATGAAGATGAGTCCAATAAAATTGAGCATGCCATTACATATAAAAGTTATAAGATAACAAACGAACTCCTCTTAAAGTATGATGCTTTAGGAACATTCCAGTAAATTAGGACCAACCTTCCTAAGAGCACAAGTTCGGTTATGACACCCCCAGGAAAACAAAAGATAGTAAGTATAATAAAAAATAATTAAAAGTGTAAAAAAAAAAAAGGATAATACAACCACCTCCATCACCTAAATTCTTAAATACGATGGTACTTGGTCAATTTTAACAGATTCTACTTTTTGTGTCAATTTTAAAAACTAGATGAATATCGTGTATTTAAGAACTTAAACAGTACCTACACACTTACTGTCACTGCAACAAGCTTTTCTCATCCAAGTTAAAGCAAGTGATCATTTCATCAATGCATTCACAGCAGCAAGGACAAACTTTCACATGCAAACCCAAAGCCAAAGGATCTTCTCCTCAAGCACCAGCCCATGTTCGTTAGGTTGCTGGTACAGTAGCCAAAGGATGATATGGCGTATCCAGAATTCTATAAGAGTTGCTGTTAGGATTTTGAGGCTAATTAACTAGGTCTTCACTAATTTAAATCGTTAAGTCAACAGCAAGGGATGGGAAATTAGTTTCAAGTTACGTTAGACCTCAAACACGAAAGAATGCCAACAATTAGATCTTCACCATTGATAGCTAAGGCGAGTAAAATGGACTCATTACTATTTCTTTATACCCAAAATTCACCAACCATAACCATCTCAAAACATGAGTAAAAAGACGAACAGTCAAAATATAAAGGAAATAATCAAGTAAAAGATGCACAGCAAATATCCCTATAAAAAAAACATATACCTTTTTATCAAGGTATCATATGTAGCTTTATCTATTCTTCCCCCACCTCATCATTCAAGAAGAGTGGTTTCATTAGCGTGGTCACAATTATCGTTTCTTTCTTTCCTCAAAGAGAGCATAAAGCATTTCATCCACACGGCGGCAGTAACAGTGAATCCCTTGAATTCTGCTTACAAACAAAGTGAGCTAAAATTTATTCTAAAATCTTGGTAAATCCGAAATCGCATAGTATTTACATTTTGTGCGAGTCTGGGTTCATATTATTGGTTTGCCTCTAGATTATTCCACAGCAAAGGTTGCGCGTGAATTGGATAATCAACTTGGTTCTTTCCTTGCATATGATTCAAATAGTTCAATGAAGCTATAAGAGGTTTTCGCATCAAAATTGCTTTGCAAGGAAACATTGACTTTTCGAAATTTCCAACTTTGATGCTTCGGTCAGGGAAGAAACTTGATCTTTCTTTTCTAATTGAGTGCGTAGGCCGGTTAAGTTGTTGTGGCTCTTTGGGTCATAATATCAAGTTCTGTGCAATATAGAAACTCTTCTGCTTTATTCCAATGTAAGCTCATTGGCCCTACCTAAATCAGGCAGAATTGTCTTTTCTGGTTCTCAGTATCATTTTAACAGAAACTTGGGTGTGTTAATTAGCTTGACCACTCTTGAGGAAAGTATTATGGTAAAAGGCCCTTTAACTCAGCCTCTCTCCATCAGAAATGTGGCATGTCGGTCACTAATGAAGGTTTGTCAAAATTTAGATTTGTCATAAAAAAGAGGAAATTTCAAGCTTCTGAGGTTACAAATGAGGAAAGAGAACTTGCTGATCTGGTCAATGCATGTAAGCGATCTAGAACAGATATTACTGATGATGCTTTTCATGAAGCAAATTGCAATTATGACATTCTATTCCAGAACAATTTGCTTTTTCACTCCATAGAAGTAGGAAACGCAAGTATGGTCAACAATTAACCTCTCTTGTCTTGTGCTACAAAAGAGCTAGATTTTCTTCAAAAGATGCCTGTACTTTTGATGCTATAAGAAGCATTTCAAGGCAATTGATGAAAGAGAATTCTTTTGAAACTTCTTCCACAAGATCTCTGAACAATAAAACGTCCGAAAACGCCGCCACAAGGATACAGATAGAAACCTCCATGCGGCGGAGATAGTAGCCCCACCAAGGGGGGATGAAAAGCTCAAAATCGTAGCAGAGCCATCTTTTTCTTTTTCTTTTTTGGGTCAATTGTGGCTCTTGTGGGCTAATTTTTGTGTGCTATTTTTTGAAAAATATCAGAAACTTAATAGAAGTATGATTCAAATGAATATTACTTTAAATAAAAATAAAAAATTAAAACCACTGCAATTATCTGACATACCTTTTTTGCTAATAAATAAATAAGGGTTAAGATATATTCTACCCATCTTCCTTTTCATGGAATCTGATTAGGGCTGAGCATGAAACCCATAACCCATAAGCTCGCCCATAACCCAGTGTAATTGAGTCATTTTGAATCCGCCCAAAAAGATTCATAATGAGGCAGGTTGAAACCCGCCCATTTAAGATTTAAATGGGCGGGCTATGGGCATACCTATGGGCTGCCTATAGCCCGCCCATTAGTGTACTTTTTTTTATTAATTACACATCTCATTCAGTATTCTGTCATAAAATAAAGGCATTTCTTACCTCCCTCCCTATTCAAGATTTTGAATATTTGGCCACCTCTAATCCCTCACCATAACAGCCACCAACTCACTCTCACTCACTTTCTGTCTCTAGCTCTATTTATTTGAATTTCTAAGTCACTATTAGCTCTACCTGTAATGCAGAGTAGATTTTAGAAGTGGATAAATATCTTTAAACTAAATTATTAGGCTTTTGAGATCCAAAATTTGATGTTTTGGTGTGATGGAAAGTGAATATTTCCAAGTATCAAGTTCTAAATATGTTGGCACGTGATTTATTGGCTATATCAGTATTTACAATATCTTCATGATTAGTTTTTAATACTAGGGTTGGATACTAGATTCTTTTAGGAGTTTCTTATCTTCAAAGATGGTTGAGGCATTGTATGTACTCAAAATTTGCTATTCAAGACACCCTTAAATTTAAGGACTTTGATATTAATAATTTTGATAAGAGTGCAAATGTTGTTACTAGTATTTTCAATAAAATTCTGAATTTGTATTGTTTCATTTTTTTTATTTTATATTAAATTATTTATTATATTTTTTCTCTTCATTTATTTTGTAGAGGAAAATTTAGTATCTAGAGCTATAGTTCTTTCCTTAAGTGAACTAAAGATGATAATGAAGATTGAAGTATGAAGTTTCAATGGAAGCATGTCATCTTGTTAATTTATGAACTTGTGAAGTTGTAGTTGTAATGTTTTAATTTAAAAATTGGAACTTGAACATCAAAATTATACTATGGTGGTGCTTGTATAAATTTTTGTTGTTTTGTGTGTATTGTGATTATTAAACTATAAAGATTTAGATCTCAAAAATTAGAATGATGAATTTGGATGGATTCTTAAAACTCATGTATGTTTTTATCTAAAGAAAATAAACATGTCAAATGTAAATGGGTTACCCATAACCCGGTTAGCCCACCCATTTATGTACTAGCCCATTTATACATGTTTTAAATGGGTTGAGGTATAGGTATGGGCTAACCCATACCCATTTAAAATTAAATGGGCGGGCTATGAGTTAGATGTCGGGTTACCCAACCTGCCCATTACTCTGCCCTAAATATGATGACTTTTTTTATTATTTTTTTTAAAATCCCGATTCCTGGTTCTACGTCATACTCTTTTTTGGTGAACGAGATGGCATATTGTTGAATGAATTTCATTTTCACTCCAAAAAGAATTTGATGGGATTTGAATCAGAATTTCTCGCCAGTTTCATATAGCTGCACGGTGACAAAAAGGAATTTTGTAATTTCTAATTTTTATTATTTTGTAGAGTATAAAGCATAAATAACGAAATTAATAATTTGTCTCTATATAATTTGTCCTAATACTCACCCACAACGTTGGGTTGGGATATTTTAAGGGAAAATCAGAGCCATAAATTCACATGTTAATAACGTTATATACACTCAGATACATACATACATACATACATACTGTTCTGGTGTAGAACACAAGTGTTGGACTTGGCCTAGGGTGAAATCCCAGGGTCCTACGTACCACAAAGTGGATCAAAGTCCACGTAGTTCGAGAGAAGACAATAGGCTATTGGTAGCTAGAGGGTGTGTGTGTGTGTGCTTTGTGTGAATTGAAGAGCTAGGGTTTCGAAAGGTGTGTACCTTGTGAGAGCTTTCACCTATTTATAAACTTACCTGGGGCCCTATTCCGATGGGCCTTGATATCTCTCTTACTTAAGGATATTAAGATATTCCTTTTTGATAACCTCCCCTTATCTTCTGGGTGGTTATGATCTTGGCCACTATCTTGACAACTACCCCTAAATTCAAGGGAGTAGTTAAGATTGTGGCTGGAGCTGTTTGACTGGGCTCTCCAGTCATTGGGCTAAGCCCATTTTTGACATATCCATAACAGTTGCCCCCAGCCCGGTTGTTCAGGGCTCTGAATTGCCGGGATGAACTAGCAGGGGTCGGATTTGTTTGTTGATCCGAGAGAACATTACCCCGAAGTTTTAATTTTAGGCCGGAATCCTTCCATGCTTTTTAAACTTTCCTCCTCTATTGAGATCGGAATACGTCGATACTTCTGCTTGGGTTTTTTCCTTGTTCGCGGTCTTCTACTCCGTTTTTCAGGGACTGGGATTTACTGCCCCCGTTTGAAATTGCATCGGAGGTTGGCCTTGGTTCGGATGACCGGGGTCCATCTATGTGGTCGGCCACCTGAACGCTATAAGCAGGGATCATCTTCTAGTTCATCAGTTGATTCAATGTTTGCCTATTTTCGAGGCAACGAGTGTTATCATTGCCCCTTATTGATTTGACGTTTGTTAGCCGATCTCTGAGTGGAACAACTGCTCCACTATCCTTGGTTTTCGTGCGCATTTAATATCAGCATTAAATGTGCACGCCTTTTTATGTCCATGTCATCATCTTCGTATGGGCCCTTTGGGCCTTCGGTAGTTGAGTTTCCTGGCTTCCCTCCGTCGGCTTCTTTGTTTATAAGCCTTCGGCCTTTCTCTTTTCCCACTTAAAAACTGCCAAGTCTTGAACTTTCTTTGAGAGAAAATTGCAACCAGTAACCAGTTCATCTTTCTCCAATCTCCATTTCCAGCTTCGTGGCTCGCGCATTTCCTCTTTCTTTAACTTATCTCAAACCAGGTATTTTCCTCGTTCTTCCCTTGGTTATTTGGCTGTGCTTTCTTCTTTCCTTCTCTGTTTCTTCGGTAGTTCTTTGTCTACTTTTGAGTTTTCAATTTTTTCTGGGTTTTTGCTTGTTGTTTTCATTTTATCTGGTCACACTGTTCTTGATTGCCCCGCGTTTTTGGTTTCCTTGATCCTCTTTCTTGGGGATTTAGTATTAGCTTTTTGTTTCGTTTTACCTAAACTTGCCTCCTTCTCCCCTTCATCTATTTCTTATGGGTTTGGGAGAATCATCTTCTCCTCCTAATCCCAACAGCCTACCACTCGAGGAGGAAGAGTTTGTGAAACGCCTTCCTCCTAGGACGGCCTGGTGGTTGTATGGGAAACCTTTAACTGAAGAACAAAAGCTAGAGAATGTGCTTCAGGGCTATGGTGGTGACGGTGGGGGTCAACCAGGTCGGGTCAGGGGTAGAACTAGAGGTCTTTCCCACTCTGTAGAGCCAAAAGGTCCAGGTCGGGGGATTGCCACCGCTAGGGCTTCTTCTTTAGAGCCGCCCTTGGGAGGGAGTAAAAGAGAAGGTCCTCCTCTGCCTGCTTCTTCTTTATCTCAACGAGTGGAGCCCCCCATTTCCTTTTCCCGACCTGTCGGCCCATGCGAGGAGTGTTCCTGGCTGATAACTGAATCCGTGATGGTTGGCCGGACATGGGAAGCTAATGAAATAGCTTCGCGATGCCGACATATTCAACCGCGGGATGTTCAAGCCGTTCCTACCCGTCCTGCTTTACCTCATTCAGGTATCATCTTCCTCGTTTCTAATTTATTTTTGTTTCTCCTTTTCTAGGTAGTATGTCAACTTCTCCCCGTCCTGTTGAGGATTCCGAATCTGTGGAGTCAGCAGCAGCCTGTGTTCCACGTCATCTTTCGGAGAAATATGACTGGGTTGCAGCCGGGGTGCTATCTAGGCTTTCTTCAATAACATCTGAACAGCTTTCCGAGCTCCCATTAGGAGACCGGGATCACTGCTCCCTTTCCCTTCCAAATCCCGATGAACCAGTGTGCACTGCCCAGGAAGGGAATGAGCGCTCTTTTTTCTTCTTCTATCGAGATTTTGTCAGGAAACTTGGCTTACATTTTCCATTCACTAAATTTCAAGTAGATCTTTTCAACGTTCTGCAGCTGGCCCCCACTCAACTTCATCCCAATTCCTGAGGTTTTATCGTCGCCTTCGAGCGACTTTGCCAATTTTTAAATCATACCCCAACTATCGGGGCATTTTTCTATTTTTTTAATATCCAAAGGGCTCGCACATTCGGGGAGCCCATGGAAAAGAAGGGTTGGGCTTCTTTTTGGGGGAAACCAGACAAGAAGGTTTTTCATGTGGCGACCGACACCTGGAAAGGCTTCAAGGTTTCATTTTTCAAAGTTATTGCCGAACCTGGTCATAAACCGTGGTTTCTCCAAGGTGTCGACTCCACCTCGGTGGAGTTGTTGTTTCCTTTGTATTGGTCTAAAACTTATTATGACCAAGACCAGAAAATTTTTGTATCCTCCGATGATAGTTTGGAGCCGGCCGAGGTCAAGACCGTGATAGCTCTGGTTGACCATGTGGCCAAGAAAGATGTCATTGATTCCTAGATTTTTATCCAGCAGTCGGTGGAGGAATTGTATCCACCGAGTATGATTTTTGTTGGTTGTTTGCTGTTTTATCCCATTTTTATGTCCTTTTGGCCTTTCTGATGTTTGTTATGTTCTTTGTAGTGCCTGAAATAGGGGAGGTTTCCTTCCAGGAATTGGTCGAGAAGCTCCGCGCCAAGGCCAACAAGAAGGGGGAGTCCTCTTCTCAAAAGAAGGCGGTGGTTGCTCCTTCACCCAAGAGGACCATTGTGCCCGAGAAGAGAGCTACATCTCCTCCAGCCTCCGTAGACCTCGTTCCCCGCAAGCGGTCGAAGTTGACAATTACCTCTTCGACGTCGACTATAGAGGTTGGTCCGTCCTCTACTCCTGAAGCTGACGTTCCAACAGGCACCCCTCCACCTCCTCCTCCCCGGCAATCACGTCTTCATTCACGAGGCGAAGTATGGACTGACGGGGTTTCGGATGAGCTCAAGTACGCCGTGAAGCCCCCCAACAAGTATTTCAACGCCAACGTTTTCGCCGATTCCGACCTGGATCACCTGCAGGCCCTGCAAGACCACTTGCTGGAGACGGCCGGAGTGCTGGATGCTTATGCTGCCATGAAGCATAAGTATTCCAAAGCTATTGAAGCTAAGAGGAAAGAAGCTGCGGCCCGGCAGGTGGAGGCTGAGGAAGCGCGTCTGAAGGCCGAAGAGGCGCAGATAAAGGTGGTGGAGGAACTATCGAAGGCCATTATTGATAAAGATTGGGTCTCCACCGAACTCAACGCCAGTCAAGCCCGGGAAGACACGCGGAATGCCTCACTGTACGCTTTGCATGGCCAATATGCGGGCCTAGTGAAGGACCTGAACCTTGCTAAATCCGACCTCGATGCTTCCAAGGCCGAGCTAACGGCGTCTACTGCTGACGTGGAGAAGCTGGAGGTCATGGTCGTTGAGACGGCTGCTAAGGCTTTCAAGGGGTGCCTGGCCCAAGTCCGAGATCTAAATCCTAATATCACCATGAATCTTGATGTTGTGGATTTCAAAGCTTTGGTAGTGGATGGGCAATTTGTACCCGCGCCACTCTCTCAGGTCGACGAGTCTGAGCATCAAACGGAGGGTGACCATGATGAAATTGCCAAGGAAGATGCTTCGGCCTCAAATGCACCCGACTCCTCTGTTGCTGACCAAGCCCAACTTTGATGCTGTTGTTTCTTAGTCTTTTTAGTTTCGTTTTTAGTAACTTCAGTTTTTATTTTTTGTTTTTCTGTAATCCGGGCCTATGCCCTAACTTTAGTACAACGAAAATTTTATCCCGGTTTTCCCCGGGCATTTCGAGCATTATTATCTTGCCCAACTTGTCAGTTTTATTTTCATCCTTTAAACCGAACTCGCGTTTAATTTGCTCGTTAATGAATAAAGGGAAACGTAATTCGGGCCCGAAACTCGGTTCTTTTTATTAGACTTGGCCAAAGTCAAGATATTGCGCAGAGTCTGCATGATATTCTACCGACGTTCATAAACGGGCTTGTTTACTAATAATCGAGCGTTTTAACTAAACAGATGATTTCCAATAATCACCTAAGTACTTTATCTTGTAAAGTGTCTGACTGAGATGGTAGCCAACTACCATATGTTCAGGTCTTAATCTCTTTTACAACAAGAACCTAAACATTTCGACCTGATCAAGATCTTTTATGGCAATCTCACACCATCCCAGGGAGTTGTTCCGATGCATCGTAACATTCATAAGATTTGTTAACAAATCCTATGACAATCGGGCTCGTGAAAATCCTGGTTTCATTGATTAAATTGCCTTTACTCGGCTATTTTTGTATTGAACTTCATAAACAATCATCTGGTCAACTTACAAAGTAGGCCGCCTTCTTTATTGATTGAAATAGTTGCAATTACAAAGAAATTTAACATAAATGGAAAATGATGTGTGAAAGTAAAATAATCCTTAAATAGAAAAATGATTCTCTGCCACTGCTGACATCCGTTGAAACTGAAAAGTGGTTCTCAGCCGCCGCTGATATCCACTGTGCGCGGGTCCCGAGTTGACCTCGGTTCCTAACTATAGTAGATCCTTAGTTTGTCCGCATTCCAAGTTTGTTTGATAGCCGGCCATCCAATGCCTCTAGGACATAGGTTCCAGGCCCTATTTTTTCTGAAATACAGTAAAGGACCTTCCCAATTTGCCACAAGCTTTCCATCTCGAGCGTTCTTGTTCCCGACATCCGCTTTGTGAAGTACCAGATCGCCTCTGCTAAACGCTCGTGGCCTAACTTTGCGATTATATTTAGCCATAATTAACTGCTTTGTAGCAAGATCCCGGCAATGTGCCATGATTCTGACTTTGTCAACGAGGTCTAATTCCACAGCTGATTGCTCGCCGTTAGTGTGTTCTCCTTCCTCCATGACCTTTGCCTTCCTTCATGATGTTTGCCCAATTTCGACCGGGATCATGGCCTCGCATCCGTAGGTCAATCTGAAAGGTGTCTCCTGGGTCGAAGTTTGGATACTAGTTCGGTATCCCTAGAGTACTGGGTATAATTCCTCGACCCAGTTATTTTCTGCGTTGGTCATCCATTGGACAATGATTTTGTTCGTCACCTCGGCTTGTCCATTGGACTGTCGGTGCTCTACCGAGGCGAAATGGTGCTTGATTTTGAGCTCGGACATTAACCTCTGGAAGCCTTGGTCAATGGATTAAGTTTCGTTGTCAGTGATGATCTCAGCTGGAATTCCGAATCTTGCCACGATGCTTCTTTCGAAAAATTTTTGTATGCGGGCTGCCGAGATGGTTGACAAGGGTTCGGCTTCGATCCACTTAGTGAAATAGTCCACCGCTACCACCAACCACTTCATTTGTCCTGTGGCTAGCTTGAATGGCCCTAAGAGGTCCATGCCCCATTTGAAGAATGGCCACGGGGCCGTGATGGATTTCAGCTCGGCAGGAGGTGGCCAAATTATCCGAGCATGCTTCTGGCAACTTTCGCATTTTTTTACATGCTCTTTGGAGTCTACGACCATCGTCGGTCAGTAATATCCAGCTCGTAGGGCTTTTTGGGCTAGCGCCTTTGCTCCCATATGCTGCCCGTTGATTCCTTCGTGAATCTCCGATAATACATACTCGGCCTCTGTCGGGTTCAAACACCTCATCATTGGCGAGTGAAGGCCTTTTCGGTATAGTTTGTCATCAGCCACTGTGTACATTAACGCGGTTCTCGCCATTTGCTTTGCCTCCTTGGGATCTTCCGGGATAATTCCTTTCTCCAAGTAATTTAAGATAGGCTTTCGCCAATCTTATGCCATTGTGATGACCATGATACAAGTGGGTCTTTCAAACTTTGTTGTATCACAGTTCGATGATTTCCCGGGTTCTTGGTGCTTGCTAACTTCGACAGGATGTCTGCCCTCGCATTTTCTCCTCTCGGAATGTGAGTGACTACGACCTCGTCAAAGTCGGCCATAGCCTCTTTGACTTTTCCAAGGTACTTAATCAGCAGAAGTCCCTTAGCCGTGTACGACCTGTTAATTTGAGCTGCGACCAACTGGGAATCAGTTGACAATTAGATCCTTCTTGCCCCATTATCTTTTGCCTGAGATAGTCCGGCCAACACTACCTCGTATTCGGCCTGGTTATTCGAGGTTCTAAAATGTAACTGTAAGGAGTGTTCCATAGCAACTCCTTCCAGGCTTTCAATTATGACCCCTGCTCCACTTCCTTTGGCATTTAAAGATCCATCCACGAACACTTTCCAAATATCAAGTCTGGCCTCCGAGATTACCTCCGTAGGTACCAGTTCCGCGATGAAGTCGGCTAAGGCCTGAGACTTGATTGCATGCCGGGCTTCATATACAATGTCGAACTCGGACAATTCGATAGCCCAACTAATCATTCTTCCTGCCAAGTCCGGCTTATACAATACTTGGCGTATCGGCTGACTTGTTCGGACAATTATTCGATGTCCTTGAAAGTAGGGGCGTAACCTCCGTGCGGTAATGAGGAGTGCGAAAGCCACTTTATCCAACCTTTGATACCTCAGCTCTGAATTTTGCAAAGCCCGACTTGTGAAATAAACCGGCTTTTATTCTGTCGATTCTTCTCTTACCAGGGCGGCACTTACCACTTCTGCAGCCACCGACAAATACGATACTAGATCTTCTCTAGGCTTAGGTTTTGACAATACCGGTGGCGATGATAGACACTTTTTGATCTTCTCAAATGCGGCTTGACACTCCAAGTTCCAATCTCCGTGTTGCGCTTCTTTCTTTAATAACTTGAATAAGGGAAGTGCGTTTTCTACCGACTTCGGTAGAAACCTGGTTAATGCGGCCAGCCTACCTGTCAAATGCTGCACCTCTTTCTTGTTTCTTGAGGCAGCCATATTGAGGACGGCCTGGCATTTATCCGGGTTGGCCTCAATTCCTCTATTAGTCAACAAGAATCCGAGAAATTTACTCGCTGGTACCCCAAATGCACATTTTGCCAGGTTGAGTTGGATTCGATGATCCCAGAGCTTATCAAATGTTTCTTGCAGATCTCGGATATGGTCGGACCATTTGACTAATTTAACAATCATATCATCGATGTATACTTCCACGTTTCTACCGAGCTGCGCCTCAAATGCTTGATTCATCATCTTCTGGTAAGTAGCTCCAGCGTTCTTTAGCCCGAAAGGCATGACGTTATAACAATAATTAGCTTTATTTGTGATAAAAGCTGTTTTTTCCTGGTCCTCGGGATGCATGGCTATTTGATTGTAACCAGAATAGGCATCCATGAACGAGAGCAGCTGGAATCCTGAAGAGTTGTCCACCAGTTGGTCGATGTTTGGCATTGGGTAAGCATCCTTGGGGCATGCTTTGTTGAGATCAGTGTAATCTGTGCAAACCCTCCATTTGCCATTTGGTTTTTTGACCATTACCACATTTGATAACCAAGTAGTATACTGGATTTCTCTGATGAATCCTGCGTCCAGGAACTCCCTTACGTGCTTGGCGAGGGCTACTTGTCAGTCTGGAGCTATCTTCCTTTTCTTTTGTGCGATCGACGTATAATGTGGATTTATTGTCAGCTTGTGGCAACAGAATGCAAGGTCCACACCTGGTAGCTCGAAAGGTTTCCAGGTGAATACATCCTTGTTCTTCACTAGCAACTTTTTAAGCTCGGCTTTTTCTTGCTTAGTGAGAGTACTGCCTACCTTAGTTATCTGTCCGAGTTCATGTCCTAGTTGGTAATCTGTGAGCTCCCCATCGGGCTCTGTCTTCATGAGCTTCGCTTCCTCTCTTACATCCAGTTCTACCACGTTTACTGAACACGGTGCGACTGACGTTGGGTTTCGAGTGCCCTTCTGTCGTGATGAAGATGTGTCGGGTTCATTGTTTTTTACCGTCAAAAAGTAGCATTGCCGAGATTCCTTCTGATCCCCTTTAATGGTGACGACTTCATTCCGCCTGCTCGCCATTTTTAGCTTCTGATGTTTGGTAGATATAAGCATGTACTAGCTATGAATAGTTGGTCTGCCTAGAATGATGTTGTAAGAAGAGGGGAAATTTGCCACGATGAATTTGACTCTTCCGGTCTTGAAGGCTTCTTTAGATCCTAACGTCATTTTCAACTCTATACATCCTTTGGGGCTTGTATCTTCTCCGTTGAACCCGATTAGGGTTGTTCTGCACGATTTGAGATTTTCTGGATCAAGGTCCATTGCTTGAAAGCATCCCACAGGATGATGTCAACTGCACTGCCGGGGTTGATGAATATCTTCTTTATGCGGTATTTTCCCAGGAGGCCGGTTATAACCAGCCTGTCTTGATGACCTGGGATTACATCCCTTAAGTCTTCTTGAGTGAAGAATAACTTCGAGGGTTCTGCTTGCAGAGGTTGCGGCTTGAAGGAAGGTCGTCATCCCCTGATGGTTAGGACTTCCCAGAGATATTTTTTCCGCTAGCTCGCTGTATCGCCACCTCCTCCGTAACCTCCACTGATGACGTTGCAATCAAACTCCGCCTCCGGGAACTCGTCCTCGTCGTCATTCTTGCTCCGGTTCTCATCCGGCTTTCTTCTTTGAAGGACCGGGCTCTTACTCCGTTCTGTTTGCTTGCGTTTACTGCCTTTTTGCCCTTGCATCTTGATGATGTATTGACGCAACTTCCATCTCAGACAAATTTCTCTACCGCATCTCAAAGGTCCCAGCATTCATCTGTCGTGTGCCCGGGTCCATTGTGGAAATCACAAAACCGAGATTGGTCCAATTTGCCTCTGTTATACAGTGGTCGCGGTCGCTCCACCTTTCTCATCTCGGTCAAGGCCACTTCTCTCCACAGTTGAGAACATGGGACATTTAGAGGAGTATATTTTTCATATTTCCCGTCATGCCTTCCTCCTCATGTTTTTTGGTCCGAGTTCCTGGATCGGTCTCTTGATGTCGGGTCCTTCCCTTTCGGGCGTGGGCTTTTCTATCTTTCCTTCCCCGGGGCGTTGGCTATCTGTATCTGCTCGATATCCAGGTATTTCTTGGCTCGTCGATGGAATTCTTCCAAAGTTTTGATCTCGCCGGATATAACTGACCTCCCCATTCTGGATTCACTATCCAAGCCCGAGATGAGCAAGTGTACGTGAACGCTCTCGTTAATCCTTGGATTTGCAAGGCGGTTGTCTTAAAATGATCCAAGTACTTCTGTAAAGTCTTGTCGGGTTGTTGTTTGATACTGTCCAACATGTAGACCGACCTGGGCTACTTTTCGCTTGTTGCAAAATTCAGCAGGAACTTCTCACTCAGGTTGTTGAAGTCGGTAATGGACTTGGGAGGTAGAGTCCGAAACCAGATTTGCGCAGCCTCTCGCAATGTTGAGGTGAACAACCTTGATATGATCAGTCCCTTAAATCCTCGAGCCAGCATTTCAGTGTCAAAGGTATTCAAGTGCGTTTGGGGATCTGACTTCCGTCATATCTAGGGAGGTCAGACGTATTGAATTTCTTTGGATACTCAGCTTCCGTAATCTCATCTGAGAACAGGTTGTTATTCTGTCCTCCGTCCCCATACCACATCCTATGCTTTCCAGGATCTTCTGACTGAATTTCCTAGTTATCCGAGGCATGGCTGTTCTTTCGAACTATCCGAGCTTGTTCTTCCTGGTTCATATCCCGGTGATTACTTTGTTCAGAATTTTTCGTTGACACTACTGGGCCTTGCTCGGGCTGGTTGTTTTGCGGCGGATCAACAGTTTGTTGGTTGGTTTTTTCGTCCTCGTTCTGTTGATCATCTCGGTGTTCCCTCTGAAGAGGGCCTTGCAATTGTTTGAGAATCTGGTCTATCACCTCGGTCATGCAATCAATCTTTTGATTTTGGAGATTGTCGCGTTCTTCCACATTCTCAATTTGTTTTAGCATCGACCCGGCAATGTTATGCAGCAGTTGTATATCCGAGTTGTCAATCTGGAATTCTGATGAAGAATTGACTTGATTAGTGATCACCGGAATTCGCTCTATCCGTCCATCCTCAAGTGGAGGGTTTGTATTCGGTGGTTCCTCCATTTGTTCCTGATTAACTCCTCGGACATCTTCCTGTTGCTGGTTCTCGTTAGTATTTTGTTCTTGACTCTGCTCGTTTGTGAGCGCATGGCCTTTGCTTCTAGTGTTTGCCATTGTTGGTCACGGGAATAGGACTTTATAGTCCCCACAAACGGCACCAATGTTCTGGTGTAAAACACAAGTGTTGGACTTGGCCTGGGGTGAAATCCCAAGGTCCTACGTACTACAAAGTGGATCAAAGTCCACGTAGTTCAAGAGAAGACAATAGGCTATTGGTAGCCAGAGGGGGTGTGTGTGTGCACGCTCTGTGTGAATTGAAGAGCTAGGGTTTCAAAAGGTGTGTACCTTGTGAGAGCTTTCACCTATTTATAGACTTACCTAGGGCCCTATTCCGATGGGCCTTGATATCTCTCTTACTTAAGGATATTAAGATATTCCTTTTTGATAACCTCCCCTTATCTTCTAGGTGGTTATGATCTTGGCCACTATCTTGACAACTACCCCTAAATTCAAAGGAGTAGTTAAGATTGTGGCTGGAGCTGTTTGACTGGGCTCTCCAGTCATTGGGCAAAGCCCATTTTTTACATACCCGTAACACATACATACATAAATTACACACACACCATATATGTCAGTTTGCTATAGTTTTTTAAAAGTGTTTATATAGTGTATAATATAAACATAAGACAGAAGTTTTGAGAAAAATGACTTCTAAATTTGGTAGTTCAAAACTTGAATTTGTGGGAGTTTATTTATCCCCATGGCTTTGATAGGCGATCATGTGGTCGTTTGATTATGAATACAAATTAATTTAATTAATTTGCTGTTTTAAGCTAAGTCACTTGAAGAATAAGACCACAAAATTTGCAGTTTAACACATTGTAATACAGTCGACCAAGAAGATACCACAAATAGAACTGGACGTGTAGGTCTCCCCTTTTCCCGGTTGGGAATTTATTTACCCTCGTAACCTGGAAGCTATAGTTTTAAATCACTCAAATAAGACCACGAACATCTTTTAGCAGACATTCATCGGATCACAACATTAAATAACCTATTGGTAACAAAAATTAAAATATTAAATGCTTCTAACAAATTATTTCTTCATTATTTGCTGTGTAATCTATTATACAATTTATAGGAACGAAATTTGAATTCTTCCTTAAGAACTGGGAAATCTATGTTTTGGAAATATGTTGCTTCGTGGGATATGAGCTTCCAATATTGTGGAGTCATTTTATATTGGTCATTGATGTCAGCAACCTCAAAATTTTCAACATGACAGACTTCATCCTTCGCGGTCTCTTTCATGTAATTCTCCAGTCATCTCTCCTACGTTACGAAACCTCAATCCTAGCTCCCTTAGCTGAACTTATATACTCCCTCCATCCCTTATAAGTTTCAAATTTGTGATCGAGTAAAATATAAGCTTTATTTTAGGTTTGTTTAAACATTTATTAGGCTTTTTTCCAACTTTACTCATTATTGACTGTATTTATTGCATTTATTTTCTCTCACTTATCTTCTCTTTACACATAAGAGTATAGTTGAAAAAATAATAATTATTGCTTATAACTAATTTGAACTTTTTTTTTAATTAACATAAATCGATTATTTGAAGCTTTGAATCAAGGGAGTATAAACTATGAGGCTATGCTACCTTTTAGTAACATACAAAGACTGAAATTTCACGAGCTTTTCACTGACATAACTCATCTTATGCTGAATCTCCATTACTATTAGAAATTCTGATGAAGGTAACAAAATGCAGATCTAAGTCCTCAAGACACTACTCCTCTATCTGATATTATTGAAGTGATCGTATGCAAACCTTTTAAGGAGGATATGTCATCACGGTCTTCAAGAAACAAATTTTATAAGAACGTACACATATGATACAATAATGATCCAAGTCTCCTTTCAATTGTTGATGTCGTTGAAAATATCATGGACAGCATTTGTCATGTTGGGCTATTTTTTTGGAGTTCAGACAAAGCAAGTGATCGAGTGAGTGGAGAAGTTTGCAATTAAAAATCAAGAAATGAATAGAGAGATTGTTTGAATGTGAACATATTGATAAATGAGACCACTTAAAAGAAATTGCATATGGCATATATGTTAACTATTAGTAATTATTATTAAAAGATAAATTAATAAAGATTTGTTAATTATTATTAGAGTAAAATGCATTGACTACCCTTCTATTTTACCTAAATTACATTAATTAATAAAGATTTGTTAATTATTATTAGAGTAAAATACATTGACTACCCCTCTATTTTACCTAAATTACATAAATCTCCTCTCTATTTTGAAAATGTATGTTGTCCTCTCTCAAAATTAAAATGCACGATACAAAAACCTCCCTTAAATATTTGAGATTTCATTTCCATCCACCCAACCGTTAGATGACATTAAGTTTGACTATTGGACATTTTCTTTGATCAAAATACCCCTCTTTTAACAAATGAATAAACATATATATTTGCCTAAAACTAAATTTTATGCCAAAAAAAAATTATAGTACATATATGTTCACAATTTCCAATACATTATAAAATTTATTATTTTTTATTATATTATAAAATTTAAACTTTTTATCATATTTATTGAAATTTATTTAGGGAGAATGACATACCATATGAAGATTTTGAACATATAGAACTGGAAGTGTTCCTCCCTTGTTGCCGTTGTCAAAAGCCAGCTCTACCTCCTATGAAGATTTTGAACAAACTCGGCATTCCAATGCAACAAAACCAAGAAAGGTTTTGATTCAGCAAAATCAGGTTCTTCAACTTGATGGCGGCAACCACATTGAGATCAGGGCAAAAACAAAGCCAACGGAGGTGGGGCTTCGCTTTGATTTTGGGTTGTACTTCTAGGTTTCACAAAAATCCCAAAGAAGTTTGTTTGTAGTTTGATTTTTTGAAATTTTAAATCGTTTAGGATGTGGTGGTTGTTGGAGTTGAACTCTATTATTGGAAGGAGAAGGAAGGAGAGATGAAAAAGAATGTGAACAATAAAATGAGCTCAAGAGGCTGAAAAAACTAGTAATGAACAGTAAATGAGTTTGAGGAAAAAGAATGTAATAGTAAATGTGACGTTTAACAAAATTCGTAATAGAATTAACAAGTTCATGAATGAGTTTAAGTGTTTAGCAAGTCCTGTAATTGGATTAACAAGTTCATTCATCTAGTGTAAACAAATGTGGACAAGTTCCCCCTAAAGAATGCACTCGTTATTCCCATTATTGAACTTGTTAATCCAATTAATGAACTTGTTATTTCCATTACGCAATTTGTTAACGGTGCTTAGATTTTGGTTTCATGAGCTACATTGTTCTCCCTGAAGAATGAATTTATTATTCTTATTACTGAACATGTTAATCCCATTAATGAATTGGTTATTTCGATTACGCAATTTATTAATGTTGCTCAAATTTTGGTTTCATTAGAGTGACATGTGTTCCCCCTGAAAAATGAACTTATTATTCTCATTATTGAACTTGTTAATCATATCCTATTAATAAACTTGTTATTCTCGTTACGACTTTTGCTCATATGTGAGTGTACTATTCATCATCTTCTTCATCTCCCCTTCCTTGCCCTTCGAACAATGGAGTCCAACCCTAAAAACCATTACATCCAAAACCTTCCAACAATGAAATTCCTCTTTCTCTCTCCCCACCCTCTCTTCCTCTCCATATTCCCAATCCTTCCTATACTCCTTGCAAGAAAGCAGCGTGATGGTGGACATGAAGGAATATGGGGGTTGATGGTACAATTAAAGGCATGGAGCTTCCTTGCGTCTATCAATGGCGATCACCATGGGTGAGTAGGGGTGTAAACAGGTCAGGTCAGGCCAGGCCTTGCCCTTAACAGGCCAGGCCTGTTCTGTAACATACGGGCCTGAGCCTGGCCTGTGGCTTGTTACAGGCCTACTTTTCGGCTTGGGCCTGGCCTGTATATAGGCCTGGCCTGGCCTGTGGCCTGTTAAGGCCTGTGTTTTTTTTAAAAAAAAAAAAATTTAATTTTTTTTATTTAATTAAGCTAACAGGCCACAGGCCGAAAACAGGCCTACTTTAAACAGGCTAACAACAGGCCAAAATTACATAAATTAATACTAATAATATAAATAACAGGCCACAGGCCGAAAACAGACCTATTTTAAACAGGCTAAAAACAGGCCAAAATTACATAAATTAATATTAATAATATAAACAGGCCGGCCTGACAGGCCCAAAAGGCCTCTTATCAGGCCTGGGCCTGGCCTGTTAAGGGAAAACAAGCCTCATAAGAGGCCTTGGTCTGGCCTTTTAGCCTGACAGGCCAGGCCTGACCAGGCTTTTAACAGGCCAGGCCACAGGCCCCTGGCCTTTTTACATCCCTATGGGTGAGCAAAGCATCGTAAGGGTATGTGAGGAGAGAGAATATGTTAGAAGATGAAGAGAGAGAAAGAATATTTGAGGTTATTTTAGTAAAAACACTTAAATTTCAAAATCTTATATTCCTCCCATTCATCTTTGTGTCCTTTTAATTTTTTAACAAACATTTTAGGATTTTAGAATTTTATATGGTATTTTAATGTGATTTTCCCATTTATTTATTTAGTATTTTTTTAAATGACTAAAAATATATTTCTTTCTTTCTTTTTTTTTTAAATGACACAATGACTTAAAACATATTAATAATGTAAATTTGATATATTATATAACTTATATTTGTTTAAAATTTTAATTTTTTAAATACATTTTTTTGCATAAATATTTATAAACAGGATTATTTAAGTAGGCATCAATCAAAATAATTAATCATATTTTAATTAATTTTTCTTTGTCTAACTTAATTAATTAATTATGTCTTTATCTCAATATAAAAAATTAACAGATAATTATTTTCAAAAATAAAATAAATTAAGAAAAAGGAAAAAAAATATTAATTAAAGTACTTGAACAATTTTAGCCAAAATTAGGGAATTAGTAATGAAGGGTAAATTAGTAAATAAAATTTATTTTAATATTATTTTTAATAAAAAAATAAAAATCCTTAACATAGTTAACGGTTTGGACTTAAGTGTATATTTTCAAAATAGATGGAGATCTATGTAATTAAGAAAAAATGATAGGAAGGTTGGAATTTTTTTTTTTTGGTATATCATCGGGGCAATCGCCCATTCTCATTTAACTTTGAACAACTACGGAACATGGGCACCTAGCACCCACATTGTCCCTATACAAGTAATTCTTTACACATGATAGGGGTCTATCAAATACACATTTGACCTCCCTCTAAACAAAGCTCTGGTTAGCAAGTGCATCTGCACACATGTTCCCCTCCCTATATACATGATGGGTATGGATTCTTCTAAACTTCATCATGTTATTACGTATATCAATAAGTAAACTTGATTCATACATCTCCTCCCTCTGCAGTTTCTCCAAGATACTTACCACGGCAGATGAATCACTTTCTATGATTACATCTTGCAGCTGCATGTGCCCAGCTAATTCGATCCCTGTCAGTATTGCCCATAGTTCTGCTTTTATTGTTGTACACACCCCAAGCTTCCTAGCGAACCCTCGGATCCACTTCCCAGTACAATCTCGGATAAGCCCCCTACATCCTGCATTCCTTCCCTCCCCTTTAGATGCTCCATCCACGTTAAGTTTATACCACCCTGCGTTAGGTGCATTCCATCCTATCAATTTAACTGCTCTCTTCTCAGTAATCTTCCCAAAAGGTTGGAGTATTTTAATCTTATTATTATGATTGTTAAATGACAAATAATTATGTAGTAGGGAGGTGAAAGGTGTAACAATGGGTGAGGAGAGAGAAAATGAGTGGATGGTGTGGTAAGCTTAATGCCTCATTAATCAAAACGTTGTTAAGCGGAAAAAAACAAAGAAAGAACTCATTGTGCCATAACCTCATTAATTACAACAGAGACCCAAAAAAAGAAAAACTCATTGCCGTCACTTTAAACAAACCATAAACCTTCAAACGGGTCAAGGAAGTCATTGTCGTGATTACATGCTTTCAAGATAGAAAGAACTACCACGGTTTTAGCTCCATTTTAACTAAAACTTTTGGTCTTTATTATAACTAACTGCAGTTTTAAAATAATAAATATATTTTTAACAATTTTGTCTCCATTACTTGCAGTAAACAAAAAGAACTTATTATTGTTGACTCTTGAAACCAATCATAAAAATAGTAAAATTTGTTATGAATATATTAATTATGTGAATGTCCATTAACTCTTAAACTCCCATATTCTATTCCTGGAATATTATAATATAAAGGTGTGGGTCCCACGGGCAAATTATTTCTCCTCTAACCGCCTTAGGTTCACGGGAGTGTTACAATATTGTAAAAAGGAATATTACACCAAATGAACCAGATGTAAATTACACCAAACAACCCATTTTCCATCTATAAATAGAGGTTTATGTAACATTGCATACACACCGATGAATAAGATGAATCACTCCTCCTTTCTCTCTTATGTGTTCTTTGCTCTCTCTTTATTTAGTTTTTCTTCATTTTCATAACACGTTATCAGCATGATAACTCTATCAAGGTAGGATTTTATTACCATCTTTTTCATATTTTCATTTTATCTATCTGAGATAATCTTAACCATTATATGGAATTAAGTATCTACTTTTACCGATTATTTTAACATCGGATTCCATGATTAGGATTTGAGATTATTTATTGTTACGGCAGTAAAATATAGCCCAAATATGGAGGCAAAGCACTTGGGCTTGGAGGCACATGAGGCCCAATAATCCAACCCTAACCCTAAGGTACCTGTATAAATAGGACCTAAAACCCTAAGGTACACAAGCTCTTCTCTCTACCACTTTATTTTCAGCGGACACAGAGCACACACCCCACCCCCTTATGTTTGTGCTCTGTGATCCCCTATCCTTCTTGGTGTCTCATCCATGGATACCTAGAAGAGAGCTACCAGATCCTATATCAATATTCTAGTCCATCAGGGCTACACATTTATGTTCTACAAACAGAACATTGGCGCGCCAGGTAGAGGACCAGTAAATTTCGATCCCTACTACCAACGAAATTCAAGAAAAAGCTTCCTACAAATGAGATTGAAAAACTTCTGTTCAACCAGAATATAGCGCCATTACAAGTGGCAGAGAACTTCGAACCCTTTCATTCGATTTTCATTCTTAAATACTCTGTGATTCGAAGGGTGGCCCAGATTTAAATCGTTTGATTTGCTTAGTTACCAACTGACACGTCAAGTTCGTGACTAAAGCAACCCCCGATGACGGCGTGCAGCAAATTTCTGAAGCTCTTAGAGCTGCAAAAACACGTGTGGAGGGCTGCTCGTCATTTTTGGAAAGCTGCTATCATGTTGAAGAGATGGTTTCACCGTCAGCTTTTCCTATAGGTGGGGTTTTGACCTCATTTTCGGCTAGTGTGGTGAAGGCAATAAGCTAGCTCGACGGAATGAAGTTGGAGGCTGTCGAGACGCACCAGCTCCATCCTGGAGGCTCTCCAAACCGAAACTAAGGTCTGAGTTGGAGCTTTTAGACCATCACGCTGAGATTGGGGCCAAGTTGATGATGTAGTTGGGATATGCAGTTAGCTTCGTGAGCAAAAGGAAGTTTGAATGATGGATGAAAGGCAGAAATGCCGAGATCCAAGATCCGAGATGCATGGCTCCGTTCTTTAATTGAAGGCCTCGTTTGGTTCGATATCTCCAACGTTAAGTCGATCTCCTGACTTGATGGATGAAAGTCGCATGCTTTCAACAACCAGCCACAGAGCCGAAGTCAGGAGAATGGACCAAAAGCTGAATATGTGATATTTTTCTCAACTCTCCAGAATCGATAACTATCCCGGTTGACGTCTGAGATAATCACCTGAAGCGGCCAAGTTGGTCGGGGTAGAGACTAGAGAAAGCACCATCATTCTTCAAGTTGCTTAATCCCGGACAGAGCCATCATAGTTAGTTGAGGCCGACGCATGTGACTCTGGTAAACCTCCACTGAGTTTATTATTACAGGTTGTTAATTTGGATAAATTTTCATTGGAAATGCAAGCTCTGTGAAAGTTTGCATGTGAAGTTGTTCGAAGCAAGGTTGAATCTTCAGAGCCCATATTCTGAGCTTGATTGCTTGCTATTGTTCCCATTAGTGTCGAGATGTGCGTCGCATAATTAAACTGAATCTCGAAGAGGAGGAGTAGGTCCCGAGAAAGCAAAAACAGTGGCCCTTATGCATGTAGACACACAACGTTATGACTATTATATATTACCAACGGGTTGTCAAGTTTAGAACCAAATGCCGAGTTTAAAAGCAAACATGCCATTGTGGAATGGATGTTGCATCGGGAGCGAAATGCTAAATGCTTGGCACATCCTTTGTATGTTTCTTTTTCAGCAGAGGATGGTTTTGTTTTCTATATAAATATTGTATTTGGTGACTTGATTGACCAAATTTCCACCTGGCAAGCTTTCTATAAGAGAAGTGTTATGATTCATGACAATTGGCTGAGGATTATACTAGATGAAGGGCACACTCTTGGCTCAAGCCCAAACTTAACAAACAAGTTGCAAATGGCTATTTCATCAGCAGCAAGGCAAAACCGCTCTGCCGTTTGATTGCAAAAGAATGGAAAAGGAAAAATGCTTTATAACGTAGCCTACTGAATGGAGGCTCCGAGAAGCCGAGACTCCCATTTTTTCTTGCATGTAAGGCGCTGAGATTACAAGTCTGGAGATGCCGAGATTCTGAAAATTGAGATGACAGGCAATACTGGTCAGGAAACAGAGCTCGATAGGACTGTAAAGTGTATATCCAAGATTTGTGAGTTGCCGAGTTTCTGGGATGCTTGTGCGCCGAGTTGCCGAGGGTCCGAGATTCTCATTCAACGTCGGCTGCATGCCGAGCTTCTCAACCCATTGATGCCGATATCAAATATGTAAGCTGTGGCCATAAGGATCCGAGATTCCAAACTTAGATGCCAAGATCATGAGAAAGAGGCCTGTAGCTAATCTTGATGAGGTTGTGACAGCTTTCATGTTACCTAACATAGTAGTGCAAGCTGATTTGGCATGAGAAAACCGAAATGCAGAAATGCAACCAGCATAAGGTCCTGCAAGACTAAGCCCAGGGGCTAAGCTTATCTTAACACCCTCACAAAATAGGAAGGAGAATAACTCAAAATTGATCCATTCTTCCATTCCCATTGCTGTGACTACGGGTTGTTCTCGTGTCCGTCTGAACCCAGGCTGAGATCCTTTAGTATGTTGAAAACCACGGTGGAAACACGCCGTCGGTTAGTTGAGGTGCCGAATTGACGAGATATGCAGATGCCGAGATTCTGAGTTTCTGAAATACAGAGACGTCGGCGTGCCGAGATAGCAAGAAGTCAAGGTGCCGAGTTTCTGATCCGAGATTCAGAAATGTCGAGATGCCAGGATTTTGAAAGGTCGAGATGCTTAAAGGCCAAGACTCCAAAATTCTGAAATGTCAACATGCCAATGTATAGATGCCGAGTTGCTGGGATGCTTGAGCACCGAGGTGCCAAGGGTCCGAGATGCTCATTCAACGCCAGTTGCATGCCGAGACCCCAGAAAACTTGGAAATGAGTTTAAAGTTGACAAGGCTCTGTTTTGAGGATCGGGAAGAGACCAGCGATAGGAAATCTTGATAGACCAGGGGAATTCGTGGTTATCCACCATTCAGAGTGCTCATATCGGATGAACCTTCTGCAGAAAAATTACGCCTGAGTCTGCGATGCATTCCACCAAAGTCAGCTTTTTCAAGTTCTTTGATGAAGATGCTGATGCTAAGATATGTATTCAGCATCGATTCATATGTTCATGAAGACGTCATCTAAGGTGCAAACCCTTCCTCCATGTTCAAAATTAGTAAATGATTCTTAGTTGATTAAAAGGAGAAAAGGGTTCGTGAAGCCCTGCTTTTTGTTAGTAAAATACTAAAGATAAACTTGAAGCCAACAACTGAAACTTATGCAAGTCTGATTGTGCAACTGTTGAAACATGGCGGCTTCAATTATGCTGATAGGATTTTTAAAATAATGATATCCTTCGGATGTTAGCATGATGTATATACATATGCAACATTTGTTCATGCATATTGTGCTCAAGGAAAGGTAAGCGAAGCGGAGAACATGATGGCTAAGATGAAGGCAGATCGAATCATTCTTGATTTGTTGACCTGCACATTATTAATTGATGCATATGGGCACATGCAATTTATTGATTGTGCTTTTGGTGTTCTTAAGAGAATGTTCGATGATGGTTGTGAGCCTTCTCACCATACATATGCCTTTTTGTTGAAGCATCTGGCAAAGTGCAACATGATGATATCATGTTTCTTGTGGTATTGAAAGCTTATAGCCATTTGGGGTTAGCTAATGAAGCATCCTATTATTTTGAGAAAATACGGGAATATTATGGCATTGAAACTAATAGTGATCATTACTCCTATTTAATCGATATTTGAGTAGAGCTGGAAGATCTCTTTGAGAACAGTTCTCCCAACGTTAACCAGTTAGCACTCTTTTGATAAGCCTGAAGGTTGTTATTGCTCCCACAACTTGATTATCATGCAACTTACAAGGTCCAAGGTGTTTATCATCAATGTTCCTTCTGTGCTCAATGATGGAATCAAGCTCCTTAATTATATCACCAGCAGGGAGAGCAGACAAGTTGCGTGAAGCAGGTAAATTGCTTGTAATATAATATATTATATTAGGAAGATCAAGTTCCTCCCTGGTACATTGTTGAATGATTAAATCATTTGCATGCACACAATTTCTTTTGGGGGTCCGTGAAGAAAAATTCAAAAAGGACAAAATGGAAAAAGACAAAATTTCCTTTGACCAGGGACCGTTCTACAAAGTTCAAAAGTTCCATGAGGGACTAAAACTTCAAATTTCTAAACTTTTTAAGGGGCAAAATTGCACTCTAGAAAGGGTACTATTATCTGGTAGGTGGACCTTTTCTTCTACCACTATATATTATCTTGAAAGCACCTGATTGCTCTTGAGGGCATGCTGGTGTAAACTTTTATGATGGATACTTCTTTCTTCTCCACATAGCAGAGGATGGATACATTCAATATACAAAATTGCATGAATATGATGATTAGGACCCCTCCATCATGAACATTGCATGATGTTCAACTTATCAATCATTGAGTGGGGTATCATCAACACTGCTTGAATTTTTTATCTGGCAGTAGCATTTTATGCAATTCTATATGTTAAAAGAAAGCCTAGGGTGCTGGAGATCCTCCACCGCATTGGGTTTGAAGAAGGACGCCGGTTAAACGGAATCTCATTAAAATCCGGGCTCCGTGAAAATTATTGAAGGCGGACTCCGGTTAAACCGAATCTGGTTAAAATTCGGGCCCCGTGAAAAAGTTTGAAGGTGGACCTCGGTTAAGCGAAATCTCGTTAAAACCCAGGCCCTGCGTAAATTGTTGAAAACGGACCTCAGTTAACGGAATCTCGTTAAAATCCAAGCTCCATGTAAATATATGAAGCGACATGGTCGTGAGTCTATACAAGCTCCGGTGGAGCCAATTGCTACAGCAATATATGAGGCGACATGGTCGCGAGTCTATTTAAATGATTGAATTCGGGTACACAAACTCGTCTTCAGAAACCATATTGAGACGACAATGTCGTCAAGTCTATTTAAATGATTGAATTCAGGTAAACAAACCCGTCTTTGAAAATCATGTGGCGACAGCAATACCACCAAATCCATTCAAGTGGTGGAATTCAGGTAAATAAGTCAGTTTTCATAAACCATATTGCGATGGCAATGCCGCTAAGCCTATTTGAAATGAATGAATTCCGGGTAAACAAACCCGTTTTCATGAATTAGGTCAATTAAGGTTCACATGAATGAACAATTAAAGTTGTACTACAGTTAGCCGACTTACATGAAAGAGGCAAAAATGTTGCTAAAACGGTCCATCACCTAAGGTTTCTTGTTAAGGAACCATGTAAGGTGGTGATCCTATTTAAAATATGAATACTCTATGAAAAAATGTCTGTATAGGCAGGATTATCTGAGTATGAAAATGCAAATCCAATTGAAGAATTGATGACTACAACTTGATTATGATTCTACTATTTTGATTTGAGGTCTCGTGGTACGACCATATCATCAGACGGTATCTTCATAACAAAATTCTTAATGAAAGAGCAATTGTGAAAATCAAAAGCGTTCTTCATGTCAAAATCGGGGATTGCCAAGAGGCCTGATCTAATGACGAGAAACGCTATAAAGAACTAAAGGTTTATCAAAACCTAGATGCATCTAAATTTCCTTTCCAGGATAGAGAAGTGGTATTCCTTGCTTGACCCTGATCAGGTCTAAGTGTGCATGAAGAGTTATAACCCGGTAATGTGCATGGGGAAAGCTGCCCTTTCTCGGATCGTAACTTAGACTAAATAAAGTCGAAGGGTTGAGTAAAAATCATAAGGTTTTTACGATAAGTTAAAAGCTCGGATTGAATCCAGAGTTAACATACATACGGACTCCGTGATAACGTTTTTGACTCTGGCCAAGTCAATAAGTAAGAACTTTAAACGTATGTTTGAGTTCATAATCAACTTATTGTTGGAATGAAAATAAAATTCGGACATGAGATCTGATCTTAAAATTAATGTACCCCGGCAGCCCAAAAAATTGGACTACCAGGCTGGGGGCAGAATGTGGACAGCTGTTAAGTTGCCATGAAAATATGAAATGAGGAAATGAAAGCCTGTTTGGTATACATGAATTTCCAAATGCTATCTTGGTTTTTTGAACGTTGTTATTGAAAAAACACGCTCTCAATAACCAAGATCAAGGTGAATAATACTATCTTGGTTGTATGAACGTTCCAACATTTAAGTTGCCATGATGATATGAAATGAGGAAATGAAAGCCTTTGTGGTATACATGAATTTCCAAATGTTGTCTCGGTTTTTTTAATGTTGTTATTGAATTAACATGTTCTCAGTAACCGAGATCAAGGTAAACAAGCAAAGAATATCAACCCGGAATCTCGGGCTTAGAATATAAACCTGAAATCTCAAGCTTGCAAAATCATGAACCCGAAATCTCGAGATCAAAGTATATTAACCCGGAATCGCGGGATCAAAGTATATAAACCCGGAATCTCGGGATTGAAGTATATAAAGCCGAAATCTCAATGTTAGAGTATGTGAACCTGGAATCTTGGGTAAACATGAAAGAAATTCCAACAACCACATAATGGCAACTCAGAGGCTTAATCTACCAGGCTGGGGGCAACAAAATGTGGACAACGAGGAATTAATGAAAAGCATGATTATCAATAACCAGAATTGATGCAAACCAGAAGGGAAATTGAACTCCGACAAATATTCAAAAAGCATAACAGTCAACTTTTTACATTAATCGTGATTTACTTACATAGTGTAAATGCAGGAACATAGACCGACTAATTATCCCGAGAAAAATCGCTACAAAAGCAAACAAGACAATCAATACATCCAGGCAGCTCAGAGACCTAAACTACCGGGCTGGGGGGCAACTATTACGATAGTAAAATATAGCCCAAATATGGAGGCAAAGCACTTGGGCTTGGAGGCACATGAGGCCCAACAGTCCAACCCTAACCCTAAGGTACTTGTATAAATAGGACCTAAAACCCTAAGGTACACAAGCTCTTCTCTCTACCTCTTTATTTTTAGTAGACACAGAGCACACACCCCACCCCCTTATGTTTGTGCTCTGTGATCCCCTATCCTTCTTGGTGTCTCATCCATGGATACCTAGAGGAGAGCTACCAGATCCTATATCAATATTCTAGTCCATCAGGGCTACACATTTGTGTTCTACAGACAGAACATTTACTATTTTACATTTTACTATTCACAGTAAATAGTAATTTTTATTATTTACGTTAATTTTACCTTTCCAGTAATTTTTACATTTTATTTATTTAACTCCTACATGGAAGTCTAGATTTAATTCTTCAGCAATTTTACCTTATTTATTATTTATCGTGAATAGTAATTTTACTATTCATGGTAAATTTACATTTTATAGTAATTTTACATTTTGTTCTTTTAACTTTATATGGATGGTTTTACCTCCTATATATGTGTGTGTGTGTGTGTGTGTGTGTGTCTAATCATGATATTTATATTTACAGTTACTAACATTTACTTTTATGTTATAACATTTATTTTATTGTTCCTAACATTTATTTTTATGTTATTAACATTACATTTATATTATTGTTACTAACATTTACTTTTACACATTTAATTTTATGTTACTAACATTTATATTATTGTTCCTGGCATAATATTTACTTTATGTTGCTAACTTAACATTTATTTATCTTTCATGGCGGCACACTAGTATATATATATTAATGGGCTCTATCTATTTATATTATTATGTTTATATTTTATACTAATATTTCTTTGGCTCTTATTTTATAAAATTGTATGATCAGAAATCATATATAATGGCCAAAAGTCATATATATAATTTATGTTTATCCTGAAGATAAACTGTTAAAGGCCATATAACATCATGAAATCAAAATGCCATGAAATATGAGACAAAATTGGCTTGAAGCCATGAGGAGGCATAAATTAGCCTGAAATCATGAGGAGGCATAAATTGGCCTGAAGTCAAGAAGAGGCATAAATTGACTTGAAGTCAAGAGATAAAATTAGTCTGAAACTATGAAACAAGTTGGCCTGAAGCCAAGAGACAAATTATGAAATAAGACTTTATTCATGATTTTTATATGTCATCAGTTGTATAAATGTCTCAAAAATTGAATATACGGCATTATAAGACTCCCTTGTTCATTAGAACAAATTGAAGGGATTGTATGACCACCAGAAGATGGTTGTTCTTCTAAAGTTTGTTACAAATAAATATATCCAATTTGCTATTGCAGTAGCAATATTGTGATTAAGTCAAGAAATATTGTAGATTAATTTCTTGCCATGATCAAACAAATTAGTGAGTTTTGGATCATGAATTTCATCCAACTTCATTCCCAGAAGTGAATGAAGTAATAAATAAAATTGTGATTATGGTTGTTATTCTAAAATTTATTGTAAATTAATATATCCAATTTTCTCTTGAAATAGCAAAATTGTGAGTTATGAATTAAATGTGATCAAACAAAACAGAGTTTTTGTTGCAAGAATTATAAATCAAGGTTTGATTCCATTCCCAAAAGTGAATAAAGTAATAGATGGATCTAACGGTGGACATGAACATAAGTGTTATGTCTGCAGTCTATGTTTATAGCCTTGGGTATGATTGTGGTTGTAATTGTGGTGGTTTAAATTCCCACTTAAGGTGGAGAAATATTATTGATAAGAACCACAAAAGGAAATTGGGCATAATAAATATGCTAAAAAAAATTAATGCAAACCAAATGTTTGCCAATGTAAATTAGAAGTTTACTGCTAATGAGATATTAAAGAGACAATGAGTTACAAAGAAATATGTCCATACCTATTTTGAAGCCAAGGCTCATAAGAAAACAAGCCCAAAAGGTAATATAATGCTTACTTTTTGTTATTATTGATATTTAAATTTATTGTGATTACACATCATAAATTTATTGCCATAAGAATTTTTTGCTGAAAATTTTTCGTGTATGATTCCAAATTATTTTAAACATGTATATCTTTATATGTAGTGAACTATAAATATATTTTGCAAAAAAATAGAAGTATATTATTAATAAATAAGGAGATTATTTAGTGATGCAATATTATATGATAGTTCCTGAAGAACTATATGAAAGAATATTGATATAGTTTTCTGGAAAAAAAACTAATATATATTTTCTTTTAAATGGAAGAAATTTAAGTTTCTTTCAAGCACTTTATTCTGTGAAATATATAGTACTTGAAAATTAAAATGAAAGAAAGTTATTAGATTACTACATATTGATTTATCTTTAAAATAAAAATATTATGCAAATAGGACATTATTCAATCAGAGTAATTTATATGGAATTGATGATTTTGATGATTTTGGTGATTTTGTATTTCGTATTTTGATGATTAAATATATGAAATCCATGAATATATGTAAAGTATTTTTAACAGACTCACACTTAAGGGGGAGATTGATATAATACAAGTGTGAGTAAGTGAGTTAATTCTCCCAAAATAGATGTCAGATTTGATGATAAATCATAATCTTATGGAAGATATTTTGTTGGCATGACTTGTTTGATCATCCGAGTCATATATATAATGTAGATAAGATTATGTATTGACATCCATTGAAGAACCAGAAGATTCTTCATGACTAACCAACATATTATTATATGCTACATGTTCTTAAATAGAAATGAGTATGAGAATATCATTAATCATGATTAGGAAATAGATCTCTAGAAATATATCAAACAGATTTATATGGGCCCATTGAAATAAAATGTGAACCATACAATTGATAGATGCATCTATAAAAAGGTTACATGTGAGATTATTAGCCTGCAACCTGAAGTTTACAGTGATGTTTGCAATTTGAAGTTTGCAATAATGTTTGAATATATTATGCGCGCAATTTCTAGATTGAACGATCCAAAAATCATGTATTAAAGTATCCATAAATGGATAGATCAATGATTATGAGAACAAAATTTCTATGTTGGTATATGTGATTTTATTTGTAGCAATTATATAAGCCAACAAAATTCTCCCTGTAAAATTGGCTTTTGGTCAAGAGCCAGATTAATTCCATCTTGAAATGTTTGAATGTGCAATATTCTATCAAAATGCACATAGATGGATAAATGGTGTATAAGGACCTCCTCTTTCTTGTTTGTATCTAAGTGAAACAAAATGATGTTTTTATAGGATACTTATGGATTTAGGAGACTTATACTACATGATTAGATGAGGGGAGGAAAAATAAGCAGATTGGGTAAAGAGATTAACTGGTATAAATTATTATTAGCTCATTTTGATCCTCGTACAAAGAAATATGTACTGGAAGTTCAAAAGATAATTCATTTGCAGAGTTTAGCTAATCGAATGCTTGAAGCATTTACTGACCTAAAGAAAGTGACAAAGTCACATGTTCCAATTGCTAATGCTCCTATTTGAATTGATGTCCTTAAAGGACAAGTTATTATAAAGCACGCTTGAAGCGTTGCAGGTCCATCGATTTTAAAGATAAGAAATCCTCGAAAGAGAAAATGAGCTATAAAAAAATAAATGATCGAATCGAGGATAATTAAGAAAAGCTCCAGATGAGCTACTCCTATAGGGTTATTATCTCCAATAGAGATATCCCCAGAAGAGAATATTTTGGTCCTAGAAGAGACCCAGGTACCTGAAAAATGTGAAGATAATGAGATCTCAATAAATTATGTTATGAATGGCAACCGATGGGACCGAAATGAAGTCAACGTCAACGACATCTTTGCTTATCATATAATTAATGGTAATGACGATCATGAGCCAAAATCCATTAGCAAGTGCCAATGGCGAAAGGATTGGCCCCTATGGAAAGATGTTATTAGTGCAGAATTAAAATCACTGGCAAAATGAAAAGTATTTGGACGTGTAGTCCATACACCTGAAGGTGTAAAGCCAGTTGGATACAAATGGGTCTTTGTACAAAAAAGAAATGAAAAGGGTGAAATTACAAGATATAAGGCATGTCTTGTAGCCCAAGGATTTTCACAAAGTCCTGGCATTAATTTTGAAGAAATATATTCACCAGTAGTAGATATGACTACTATTCATGATTTGATTAGCCTAACAGTAAATGAAAGGCTTGATTTGCATCTAATGGATGTCATGACTACCTATTTATATGGCTCAATTGATAGTGATATTTATACGAAAGTCCCTGAAGGACTGAATATGCCAGAAGCATATGTCCCCGAAGGACTGAATATGCCAGAAGCATAAGTCCCTGAAAGACTTTAGATGTCAAAAGCATCTAATTTAAATTCTCGAGAATAATACTCAATCAAGTTAAATAAGTCCCTGTATGGCTTGAAGCAATTAGGGCGCATATGGTATAATTGTCTGAAGAAATATTTGTTGAAAGAAGGGTACAAAAATGACCTGATATGCCCATGCATTTTTATGAAAAGATCGAGAAATAATTTTGTTATAATTAATGTTTATGTTGATGATATCAACATCATTGGAACTCTTGAAGAGTTTTCAAAAAAGCAATTAATTGTTTAAAGAAAGAATTTGAAATGTAATACTTGAGAAGAACAAAATTATGTCTTGAAATATAGACCAAGTACCTATAAAATAGAATATTTGTATATTAAGAAGTATATATAAAGAAGGATTCCGACCTCATATAATATGCAAAGAAGATGAAGAACTACTTGGTCCAGAAATACCATATTTTAGTGTTATTAAAGCTCCAATGTATCATGCTTATTAGCAAGATATAGTTCTTCACCAACACAAAGACATTGAAAGCAATGTTGTCATCAGGGGGAGGAATACTGATATTTTCAAAAGGGAGAGTCGATATACACTGTACTCTTTTTCCCTTATCTAGGTTTTGTCCCACTGGGTTTTCCTAGAAAGATTTTTAATGAGGCAACACTGGACAGTGTATTAATAAATGATGTGCTCTTTTCTTTGGCTAGGTTTTTATCACACTGGGCTTTTCCTAGTTAAAAGTTTTAACGAGGCACATTCATAATGGACATCCAAGGGGGAGTGTTATGAATATATTAATTATGTGGATATCCATTAACTCTTAAACTCCCATATTCTATTCCTGGAATATTATAATATAAAGGTGTGGGTCCCACACAAGCAAATTATTTCTCCTCTAACCGCCTCAGGTTCACAGGAGTGTTACAATATTGTAAAGGGGAATATTACACCAAATGACCCAGATGTAAATTACACCAAACAACCCATTTTCCATCTATAAATAGAGGTTTATGTAACATTGCATACACACCGATGAATAAGATGAATCACTCCTCCTTTCTCTCTTATGTGTTCTCCGCTCTCTCTTCATCTAGCTTTTCTTCATTTTCATAACAAAATTGAAATTTTAGTTCATAATTAATGAATTAGCTAACTTTTTTAGGTAAGTCAAAATCAGTTAAATTGAACTTATAAATCCGACTAGAGTGGTAGATAGATAGTATATATGTCTTAAAATATTTAAACTTAATCTTTATTATTACCCTTTCAGGCACATAATCATACCCTTGAAAATTATTATGGATGGCTTATTTTAATCTTTTGGACGTTTTTGCCTCATTCCAAAGGAAATAAAATGTCATGACTTCTTCGGGGAGTTAGTTTGGAACTACAAAGGGAAAAGGTAGGAAAAAGCAAAAAGGACAAATTCCATGTGAACTAATTTTGTTTTTTCTATTTGATCAAGAGTTTCTCCTTTTGAGGCTTAAAGCGCAAAGAATTTTCGTTTCTTCTAACAAATGTGTTCCCCTAAATTTAAACTTATATTCATCTCTTTATATGATTTTCACTTCTTCCAACAAGTGTGTTTCTCTATATTTGAACGTGTTATGCTCCTTACAGGATGAAGCCGCTTACTACTTCAATTAATAGGATTTTGCTTTCAATAGATATTCAATACATAGCTTATGAGGAGAAAGATGTTCTTTTTTTTTCCCTTCACAGAATATCAATATTTAGCAATAACCAATGATGATACAATTAACCTGATTACTCACTCAGGTAGTCATCAAAATAATTCAAATCAGATTCATCCTCGGTAGTAGCACCCATGTTACCCTGATCTAAATCCAAAGATCCTACATCACCTATAGCAACCAGCTCCACGCATTCCTTCACAGGCTTCGCAGCTTCATCTTCATAATCAATTGAATCGTTTTCGCATTCATTGTCGTCTTGTTTGCCTCCAAAACCGATGACCTACAATGAAGACACAGAAGTCAATACACTATCAGTACCAAAAGCCTCACTTAAAAAAGGTGGCCTAGCACCCAAGTCTCCCATCAGGTGGGATGTGGGGAGGGTCATATGTGCGCAACCTTATCCCCATAAGCAGAGAAACTGTTTCTAAGATTTGGAACTATAATCTCTTAATCACATAGCAGCAACATCTACTGTTGCTTCAAGGCTCACCATCAGTACCAGAAGCTACGCTGCTGATTAAAATTTGAACCTTGATGGAAAGCATGTTTCACTCATCACCAAGATGGTCAAGAATATCGAACACAAAACTTGTTTTCAGGGTGCTAAACGTGATGTGGGATCATTGGATTTATATCCTCCATCATCCATGTTGCATGAATGACAGCAACGATGAAAAGTAAGAACTTGTTTATAGGAGAAAATACATGCCATTTCATTCACATTGATGAACAACGACGTGGTGGAGACAAATAAAACTTTGACAGCTGAAAATATAGGATGCCACAAAGCATGGTATTACTTCACTCGGCCGACTCAACTAAGATTTAGCAAGAATATCCAATGGACTTTCAATTAATGCTTTAATTACACTCGAGCAAGTTCACTTTCACCCCAAAAAAAAGACCTTGAGCAAGGTATATAAAACTGTAAGAATTGAGTACCTTATCACCAGTTGCGCTTTGTAGGTTTGCGTCAAATATCCAGTCCTCAACCAAAGTCTCTTGCAGAGCAGTGTCAAAAGAGACACAGCTTGAGTCCTTGGGCCTTTTTCTTGAATGACATTCTCTAAGTCGCAAGTTGTAGTGAACATAGATGAGATCATTTAGTTTCTTCTGCGATAAGCGATTACGTCTTTTACTATATATCTGATCATATACACTCCAATCATGCTCGCAACCAAAGGATGAACATGTCTGACCCAGTATGCGCACAGCTATTCTTTGCAGTTCTAAGCAACTTATTCCATGTTGTTGCCACCAAGCAGCTGGGGATATAGAAAAGAACAAATCAACTCAAAGTTAATATAATGGAAATAATCATGCATAAAAAGGAATCTGCACAAGAAGCTTCTAGAAGGAAATGTAGCAGTTTTTACCTGGTTCAAGCTCTGTTCTAGTGCTAATTGCCAATTCGGTTCCAAGATCAGCCTTGGCAGAATTATAATCAGAAATCTGGACGACATAAAAATGATAGCAAGGACTAAGGAAGTTTCTAGTAATTTCGTCATCATACAAAATTATCACCAAGGTTATCTTACCTGCATTGATGCTGCAATCCGCCTCATATTATCAGGCTCCAACCGCACGATGCAATCGTTAAGTCCACGTACTACCTCAGAATGCTAGTCATATAAAACAAATATTTACTTCAGGTGAAAAATTGAAGAAAAGATTTGCAGCCAATAGGAAATATTCAACATTCTCTCACATACCGCCACAAAATCTGGACGGTACCGGTATGATGGATTTAAGAAGTATGCAGCCAAATAAAGAGGGTGATAGAAAAGAGAGTTCCAGTGGTTGTCTATCACCTTCCAAAATGGTTCATATTTACGAGCTTCATCACCATGAATGGCTTTGATCGCAAGTTTAGCCCTGTACATATCATTGTATATATATGGCATTGACAAACTTTCACTACTGTAAAGCTTTTGAAGTACTTGCATTATTGGGTCTACTGACTTCCTGACATACTGCATTTTCTTCCAAAATGTAACATTCAAGATAATTTTTTCCACCTCTTTTCCTTCAATTGTGCTGTAGAACCTAGATGAAATCCATTTGTTTGATATAAACATTCGTCTAAGACCAACTCGATGATCCACCAAGCTTTGTAATGTAGCAAAGCTAGAGGCATATCGGGTCCTGGCTGGCTTTAGAAGCTCCTGCCCCTGAGTAAATTCATTCTTCATGATATTTAACAACCATATTTGATTGTATATGAGCTTCGTAATTTTTTGGCCCTTTTCCATGCACTCTCCAACACATTTTATCTTCATAAAATCTTCAAGCATCCTATCAATACAGTAGGTGGCACATGGGGTCCAGAATAAGTTCCTTCTCCTCTCTTCAAGCATTTTCCCGGCAGCCTTATAGCTGGGGGTATTTTCAGTAATTACCTATCAAAGAGGGAGCAGGAAAACAAGGATAAGTAATTGCTACTAGATTACATTGAGAATGAAGGAGGACACGACAATATTAAAAAGGACTAAAATACCTGCACTACATTTTCCTCGCCTATTTCTTCCACCACTTCATCTAGAAGCCTAAATAAGTTTGATGCATCTTCTATAACATCAGTGGCATCAACTGACGAAACAAAGTAAACACCATGAGGACAAGAAACCAGAAAGTTAATTAAAGTCCTATCCTGAGTATCTCTCCAACTATCTGCCATTATAGAACAACCAGTAAATGCCCAAGAAGCCTTGTATTCAACTAGGTAATTCTTAATTGTATTGATTTCCTCCTGAAGAAACCGCCCAGAAATAAGCTGGCTTGGAGGACATACCAGTCCGTGCCCATATTGACCAACTGCTTCCAGCATCTTGTGGAAGTATACGGAGTTTGCAGCCTGTAAAGGAACCCCTGCATGATAAAAGAACTTGCAAATAGTGGAAATTACTTCCTTGCGTGATTTTTTAGTGGGACCTGTCTTAACTTTTAGTGGTTTGTAACATTGATGTGTCTGATTCTTAGGCGTTTTCAGATAAATAGAATCCAATCTTGATTTTCTTAACACTGGTTCAGGACCACTAATAGGTGACAATCCCTTGAAGTTCTTTCTTAAATCTTTAGACAATCTCTTATCAACATCTACCAGAGTGTCCTTGGACATACGATGCATAGCATCATCAACTTGATCATCTTCTTCCTCTTCATTATCTGACTTTGAATAGAAATCTGTAGAGTCCTTGGCCTCATGTCGCTGATGTCTCCTTCCAGTGCGATGCCATTTCATATTCTCTTTTATTTTAACATAAACTTCCTCAGGAGCATGTTTACAAGGTGCTACCTCTCCAGGAATCCTTGCCAGATGTTGCTTAAACCGATTTATACCTCCACTAACAACTTTTTCACAGTAATTGCACTTGACTTTCTTCTTTCTCTCATCCTGAGCAGTGCCATGCTCCCATCCTGGGTCAACATATCCTAATGATCTAAGAGGAGTCAAATTTACAGAAACATTTCCATCAACCATCAATTGCTTCCCTTTGTTTCTATACCCGACTCGCTCTTCCTCATCTTCCTCATCATTAGAATGGAACTTTAGATATGCTTGTGCCTCAACTTGCTTTCGTTTCTTACTGGAACGACATCCTTCAAGGTTTTCCTTCATTTTAAGGTAGACTTCTTCGGGAGCCTTTTCACAGTAAGTTACTTCTCCAGAAATTCGTGCTAGATGCTGCTTTAATCTGTATATGCCACCACTAACTATTTTACCACAGTAATTGCATCTAACCTTCTTCTTTCTCTCATCTTGAGCAACACCATGATCCCAACCAGGATCAACAAATCCAGTAGAGCGAATGGGAGCCATTAGCTCAAATATTCACCCAAAACCGATATCGCCTGCTCACATATGAAAGGATGCTTAATCCAAGGACAATAAAAGTCCAATTATAACATATCCAGCAATACAAGAGCCTTTCCTGTTTCAGTGATCATCGTGTGCATTTGTGCAGGAATACTGCTGCCCAGATCTCAGAGCTGTACATAGTATAGCCAGAAAATTAAAAATGCATAAACCACGCCAGAAAACATATAGAAACACAGATGGAAGACATTAAAAATGGAAAAATAGCCTATACTATTGAGATGAACTAACAGGTGTATATAGAGGCAGTTTGAAACAATTCTTTTGATGAAGAGCAAGAGAGAGGTTTTGAAACATGCCAACAAGAAGAAAAAAAAAAGGTTAGGTTAAAAAACCATTACAACTGTGATGACTGAGCTGAAAATTTGGCCAAATTCATGCATTATCACCCCTTCTTCCTGAGGGTCATTTAAGTTTTGTGCCGCAGTTGCCAAATAATTTCAACTCTTAAAGAGGACATTTCAAGCTACCTGTCTCTTCATGGAAACTGTCTAACAAGCACCAAAAGTAACTTCAACATTTAGAGAGAGAGAGAGAGAGATTATTCAAACATTGAATAAAAAATTAAACCTGAACGAGAAGTTCAAGGTTCAACACTTACGAAACTTATGACACCGACTCTCTGTAGGGTGTCTGTTCATTCATCACTATATTGGACAGCAAATGTGTGCAGAGTTTACTTTTTTTAAAGTCACGTGTGTGCAGCCATTTATGCTTGTTTAAAAATTAAACACAATATGCATATAAATAGACACCATTCAAAATGCCCCAAGGTTAAAGTGCCAATAAAGGAGTTGTCTGAATTAGTGACAGCAAATTTTGAAACATATATGATATGTGTTCAAATAATTAACCAAACAAATCATTTTAATATCCACTTCTTAGATGAACATTCTTATTCTTTATGCGGAACTTGATACATTGGACCTGTGCTCTCCCAAAAGGTAAAACTCCCCTTGTATTTATTGCAGCTGTAGATAAATATGTGATCAATCTGCTACTGTGACCTGGACCATGTTTTGTATCGTATGCTGCTAATACTTTTTAGGGACGTCTGTCACACATCACCAAATCGTGAATAATTGTATGACTCTGAGATGTTTCAACAATCCAATGCATCTCTTGCCCATTCTATAGGAAGGATGGGAAAAGAAGGGGAGAGAAGTTCAATTGATGGGCTCTACTTTGGGGAATCAAAAAGGTATAGAAAGAACAAATAGCAACCACAAAAATAAAAGCAAACTCCTTTGCCGTAGCGGCAACTTAAACCCCAAAAAAAAAAACACTTTAGTTAAGAGTTCAAATAAGATATAAGAAATTTCCAAAAACATCTGATAAAAGTGTAACATTTGGATATTACTAAAAGTTTCAGAGAGGAACAAAAAAGAATATTTTGTTTTCTTCCTTTACATCTTTTTCTTAAGCTCTATTAGCTTTGGTGCTAGCAATTAATATCTGATTAACCCAAACCAAAAGCAACACAGTTCATAATTGTTTATTTTCCAAATTGTGTGTTTCTCCAGCTAACCAAGCCATTCATGATTCCCGCTGAATTCACAAAATAAAAAATACATGAATTCCAAGCTGAAATTGTCAGTAGCCACTAATATTTCAAGCATAATCAGGAGAACAAATCAAAAATAAAAAGATACTGAATTTAGTGATAATCTCGGTATAGTGAGGAATGAAGAAGAAGACACAGAAATTTATTATCTGGAAATTTACTCAGTAAAGAGAGAAGAGCAAGAAACCCTTGAATTTAATTAAATTTATCGTCTGGATCATCACCAAAAAAAAATGACGAGTGAAAGCTTTTTCATCCTACCGATCTGAGAAAGCATATTGGTGGTGACCTGGACAGGACGGGTCGGAAGCAGAATCAGAAAGACGAGCAGCATAAGGGTGGAGGCTAATATCTCTGAAGGCTTGTTAGAATTTAGAGAGAAACATTCTGAGGAATTGCAAGCTTTCTTGTCAGGAAGAAGAAAATTTCAGGGGCGTTTGGAAGATCGGAGTTTGATCGGAGAAGGAGGCGAAGCCGAAATCGCCTGGGAATCGTGAGTCGCGAGTAGATGGCTGGGTGAGAGGCTCTAGAGTCAACTCGACCCGTACGGGTTATCCCATTTTCTTTTTTTTTCTTTTTTTTACAAGATTGAGTATTTTTCATGAGAATTAGTTAAGATCATTTGCCTTACTAAATTTATCATTACTTACTTTTTTAAAAAAATATTTCTGATTTATTTATTACTAATATAAATAGAAATGTCATGCAAAATATATGAAAACAGATTCCATAAACCATGGTTTATATTATTCCATATAAACAAAAGGCACAATTTTTTTCAGCATTAGCTAAATAATAAAAAACTTCATTATATTGATGAAACATTTTTTTTCCCCCTTTTTAGAACGCATACTTGATATGAGGTGGTTACAGATTAGTCTTGGAAAATTTGGTTGAGTTGACTCAGCGAGTCTATTGGAAATTTCATTAGCTTTTTTTTTTTTTTTGGCCAGTGGAAATTTCATTAACTAACTCAATGGGCCATTTATTCTTTTTATAAGAAGCATAACCTTTTTTATTTTTTAATAATAAAAAATAAATATTACTTATAAGGAAAAGCTTACTAACCCATGTAAAATAGCCCATTGAGTTACAAGTAACACTTTTTCACTGATAAGTATATATAATTTCATACATAGCAGTGGGGAGGCATCCTAAAGGTCTAGAAAGTAGTGGTAACGCTAGTAGAGGTTGAGGCATGTGTACTCTCTGGCCAATATTCCCTGTGAACTGGGCTCCAAGCATCCTGCCCTTGGATTGTGGGTGAGCCGAACCCCTTTCCTAAAATTTCCTTATAAAAAAAATCATACATAGCATGAAAATATGATGTTATCTGATTGGCTAGGGAACTAATTCACCATTTTGACTTGCTGAACCAGATTGGGTTGTCGTACCATAAAATCAAATCCAAAATCATTTGGGTGTTAACTTTGTTATCTTCTCTTCTAAGGTAGAGGTTGTCCATAGGAATTGGAAAAATAAACTCTTGTAAATATTAAATTTTGTTATATACTCTGTCTGATTCTTATTATAAGACACAAACTAACAAGTGTATTTAATTTTTTTATAAGATACTTGGTTGTTTCTTTGTTTCCAATAAGTACTAACTATTTTTTTCTATGTATACCCATAATTAATAAAGATAATGAGTGAGAATATTTATTAATATGATTGTTTAGTGTAATTAGTATGGGTAATATAGAAATCACTAAATTTTATAATTTTAATGACTTTAACTGTTTTTATTGTTTTGTAAGACTTGTTAGTTAATGTCTTAAAATAAGGACCAGAAAGAGTACCTACACAATAAAATAAAATAAGGGTTTTAGTTTTCTCATGTTGCATGAGAAAACTATACTTCCTGCACACACATGAAATAGTGGGACCCACATATACACATGAATTAATATATATATATATGTAGGTCCCACCATTTCATATGTATAACATGAGATAATTTTTTTCCTACAACATGAGAAACATTAATCCCATAGAATAAATCTTATATTAAAGACATGAAATATATTTTAGGAAGAATTGCTACGAGGCCCCAAGAACTTAATTGTCAATAAATCTCAATAACAAATAAAACATCGTCATATTTTACACTAACAATTGTCATTGCATGCTCCACAGTTATAACTAAAACTTCTTAGTAATTAAGTTTTTTCCTGAAAATTTTATAGTAATTTCACATGTTATATAGTAATTCGTGGGTGTTCAGATTGTCACTCCTATTCCAGTCAATTAACGCCATTAATGCTTCTTAAGACACAACATGGACATGAAGGGCCCACGGGGCACACATGCTTTATAATCCCATGGCACACTTCAATTCCCATGTGGGAGGGTGGCATTTACAAGCTGTATCAATCATATCATGCAATCAAACTTGTTCTTCCCCAACAGAATATACATTCAAATAATAATAATAATAATAATAATAGCTGTGCTTTCTTCACAAGCAAGTTTGCACCTTCAAAAGAAAAGAATTCTATATTATACATACATGCATACGTGCATACACGAAACCAATAGATATTGAAAACAGCCTAAGCTAAAACTGTAATGGTGTTTAACCATAATAAATTAAATTGAACCACGGACCTGAGATTGAGAGAGAGAGATAATTACAGGGAGAACAAGATCACTTCCATTTTTCCCTTGTACACTTCAAAGAGACAATCAGAAGGAACATGTAATGAACATGAAGATTGGACAAAGACAAACAAGAATTGTCCAGAAGAGGGGAGAGGATCCATTGGCTGTTGTACATCTTAGGTGTTTGCTGCTGGAGCCTCGTCCACTGCACCGAGTTTGTTTGCTTGTTTGGGCCTCCACTCGGTCATCCCCCTCACAATCTCAGCACCGTCCTTGAGTCGAAGATAATGCTTGCACTCGATGTTACCACCATAAGCTGAATCACCAGCATCCGCTCCAGAGACGGCAGTGAGGGACTCGAGGACACTGTCTCTACCGCATTCCCTTCGGTACTCCAAAGTCATGGCAGAAAGCTCATGAGTCTCCAGGATTGGCTGCGGAGCACTCTGCAGGAAGCAAAACATCATCCTCAGGTTACAAGTGCTAAAAAGGTTGATCCCCAAGAATATAAGCAACATGAACTAATGAACAAGTTCTATGAGGGATCAAATTGCTACCAAGAGGCATCAAATATGCACACTAATTGATTGTCCCGTCAGAATGTATTAAAGGCATAAAGTATCAAGAAACAAGCTGATTAGTCACTTAATTGGATACTAACTTAAAGTTTGCTACCTGACATGTGTGGGATTAGGAAGTTAAATCTTCAAAATGCCTTGTTCAAGCCACTGAAACCCAACTAATAAGTTTTTAATTGGGCCTAACACATTTATGATCACTAAAACTCATAGCCAACATATGACACAAGAGATGCACTACAAGAAACAAAAATACAATAACAAAGCCTAATCCCACTAGGTGGGATCGGCTACAAGAAACAAAAGATAAATAGATATACTAGGATGAGAACTGGAAAGAACATGAGTACATAAAATTACCTCCAGGATCCAGCCAATGTACTTCACATTGTTAACATGCTGATTCACATCTAGATCACTCCATCGAGGCTGATGAAAATAATAATGAGCATATCACATTAGTGTAAAATAGAATATAGATTAATTTTTTGAAAATAATCTCAAGTAACAAAAAAGTTTGAAGAAACTTGACTTACAGTTAAACCAGTTCGAACATAATCAGCTGTGGTTTCATCAAGCTTAGGTAGCTTTCTGTTATTTTCTTCCAAAACTGGATCAGAATTCACAAAATAGCCCCCTATCTCCCCTTTGACCTCATCTGGAATTTTAGATAGCCTCCTTGTCAATTTATTCATCATAACCCAAACACTGTATTGTCAAAGCCAAAACCAACATATCAGAAACATTTAGTTACTGACTTATCTTCATGATGCTGCAATAATACAAGCTAAAGACCTGTGTACTATATCATGAGCAACCAAGATATAGTAACTGTTGGTAGGACCAGGGAGCTTCATCTATAAGTAGCTCAAAATTAATGCACTCGAAACTGTAATTCATTGTATCTATTACAATGTTAAATGCATGATAAATGCCATAAGAATATTTAATATTTTAGTTATGATAAATTATAAAAGCGTAATCAGACAAAGCAACAGCAACGATAACTTCATAAAAGACAGCAAAATTTCACCCAATGCTCAATTGCCAGTCATGCTCATTCAAAGTTCAAGACCTATGTCATTTTAGGTGGTAGGAAGGAGGATAGGAAGAATTTCAACAGTTTTCTACCTGGAAGCTCTGGTCAGTGTTTCTCCAGTTTTGCAGTCACACACAAGCCAATCACGCCGCAAACCATTCTTTCCAGATGCAGAAACCCAAGTGTCTACTTGAACAACATCACCCCTTAAAAATACAAAAATCACACAAACTGATAATCAGTTTCACAATCCCCCCATAATAATCCTAACTAATGGCTATTCAAGCATGGTACTTGTTGAAAACATCTGTTTTGTCCAAAAATTCAAGACTATAATCCTACAGTACAAAAGTTGTAAAAAAAAAAGTTGCCAACAAAATTAACACCAAAAACAAGGAGCAAGAGTTTTGTGAGTACAATTTCAACCAGGTGTTTCAACTTGATCAAAACTCAATTTGGAACGGAGATACAAAGATCCCAAGGATATTATTGTACTTTGTCCCTAGCTTGAGGGATAAAATAGTAAATTTCTTAGCCTTTGGCCTATAAATATCTCAACTCTCGCAAGTCGCAAGACTAGACTTTTCACAAGTCTGTATGGGCACTAAGTTTTTTATCATAATAACACATTAGGTTAAACAATCAACACACAATTTATGCTACATCGCATTTCACATCCACATTGACAACCCTGTAATACACAGGGCTTCCAGCATTGCAAGTGTGCCATAACTCTTATGCTTCTTATTTCTATTATATTCTAAAGGAATTTCACCTCACAAGTACTATTGGATTCAAAGTTAAGTCTCATTTTCAAGCCAATCTGTGGAACCAGATACATAATCAACTCCAAATAAAGATGCAGTTTCGAAATTCAGCAAGAAATTGTAAGGGGCACCAGTCACTGCAAAGATTACATAAATAAAAGACGCATAATAGATTACATAGTTAAAAGCTGATCCATGGATTAATCACATAAAAGGGCAAGACTAGGTGAATTACCATGTAGGATAGCAATCAACTGCGACCTGCATCTTAGCAACTACCCATATTAGGTTTTTCTTGCACATTTCTGGCGTGGAACCAAAGCCATCACCAAGAAGCCCAACAGTCTTTACATGATTAAGTGCGGTTTCCTGTTGAGCAAAACAAATAATTGAAATAATCTCATCAGGAAAATCAACTACAACCTATTATCTCTAGATTATCTTTCCTGCTGGAGAAGGACTCAGTATTTGAAATTGTCTGCCTACTGTCAAAGTCTCTTCAAATGCAATTTAAAGTTTCTTTCAAGAAAACAGAAGCATACCTGCAAATGGTTCATCAATGTCTCTATAGATGCTGTTCGATCAGCACCTATTTCATATGATCTGATGGAGAAGTTCTGACGGAACACAAGACCATCCTGAACAATTCTTCCTATTCCAAAGGGGTCGTAATCCATGTCTGGTCGCCTTGGTTTCCAATCAAGCATCATCCACTGCTTCTCTGCAGCCAAAAAAACTGTGGTGATAGCAGCAAGAAGCATACTCCAATCAGGTAACTGGTTGATAAATGTCCTTGGAGCAGGCGACGGCAAATTATCATCACGCTTTGTGCCATCCACAGATGTAACTTTGGATCCATTGACCTTGGTAGGGGCTTGGGCATTTGCCTTAACTTGCAATCCACCATGAGTTGTGGATTTCGATTTGAGTCCTCCAAGGCTTACAGACCCACCACCAAGCTTGGCCGCCTTCGCACCAGAATCTGGCGATGGAGAAGTAACAGGAAAGAACGATGAAGTAGCAGCAGTTACCACCATAATGAATTCTACAGCTGCATGCACATCAAAATGATATTGAAATAAAATACGCGGATATATAATATATCAGTTCTCTCCCACCTCCCAGGGAAGAAGGTCGAAAGAAAGTAAAAGTGGTTAATGAACACTAATTAAGAGGGAACTTAAAACAAACATAACATGCCAGAGTTCAAGAAAAACAAATAGAGAAAGAAAAAAGGAAAAAAGAATATGACACCAGAATATTTTGCTCAATAACTGAATAAAACGGATATCACTAATTTCGTAATATAATGTAAAAAGAACAAGCATCAATCCAGCCTAGAAGCGATTGGAAAAGTTATCCTCAAACTTTTCCAGAACAGATTCCCGGAAGCCTCTGTTTTCTTTGGCTTTCCTATTAGAAGTGTCTACTTAGTTGTCATCATCAAAAATCGTGGAGAATCAAAAGCTAACATGCACCTTACTTTGTCCTCTTTAATGTCACGCCAGAAGGAATCGAAAAAAAAGAAGGTTACATCAAACCCAATCCCCAAATAAACAGTGCCTTAGTAAAAAGGGTATCAGTTTAGAGTTCAAAAACCAGACTATACTAAAACGTGTAAACTTTGTTACCGCTGATATGGAAAATTAATTTTCTTGAGGAGAATTCGCAGTAACTGGCCAAGAATGACATGAATTTTTGGGTAGAAATAAGAAACTAATCAATCAACAAACAGACACATACTCAGCACGAAATCAGCAGCAAAAATCGATGCAGATCTGACTTTGAATCAGATTACATCGGAAGCGAATAGTACTCTGCGAGGTATTAGCCCTTTTCAACAGAGACTGAAGGAAAAATAAGGAAATCAACACATAGATGGAAACTCATACACATAGCAACATGAACCAAAAGCTTTAACCCCTTGCAACCCAATTTACAGACAAACCAACTCTCGTTTAGTTTCACAAACTGAGAAAGATCACAAGCCTCGCTTTACGCAAAAGAGAAATGCTGAAAGAAAGTGGAAAAACGAAACCAAAGAAAGAAAGCGGTTGTACTAATCTCTTAAGCCTCGATCTTCCTTGACCAGGAAAACATAAGAAATCATGACTAAGTTCTGAAAAAACCATACCAGACAAAAACAAGCAAGAACCCCACACAGCTAGATCAGACGAGAAAATGGAGCAGTGAAGTAAAGGGAGGGAAAAGGGAAAGAAAACTAGCACAAAACGAACAAACCAGTACCTTACCCAACCCCGAAGCTGAGAGAAGCAAAGAAGGTCACCCAAAAGAAGACGAAATCAAATTTGAAAAGAAAAACGAAGGAAAGAAGAAATGAAGAAGCGGAAGGACTCCTTTTAGAATCTTTCAGTTCCTTCCTATTCTCCTTCCTCGTGTTCAAACCCACGAAGATTATCAACTCTGCTAATTCAGTTCCAGACTTTTTAGAGAGAGAGGTGTTAGGGCCAACCAGCATTTGGAAAGAAAATGGATCTACGATTCTGTTATATAGTATCAACGTTTGTGACTTGTGTGACCTGTCCCTCCCGCCTCTGGTTCAAAGTCTTCAACATGCCATTTTTATTCTCTTGCTCACAATTTTACTCTCCCTCGCTCTATTTATTATTAATTATGGGGTTAAAATACACATGAGTTTTTTTTCTATGAGCGCCCGACATTATATACTTTTTTTTGAAATAAAAATACACGCATGGTTACCATTTTCGAGCAGAAGTCACATCTTACCGTTATATTATTGTTCACCGCACTGTTTACTTCATCTCTTTTTCTCTCATCATAGTAAACAGTAACATAACGGTGGTATGTAACTTTTGATCCTGAAGAAAAAGCTCATATGTATTTTTGCACCTTAACCCTAGATCCCTTAAATTATACTATTCTTTTTTGGTTCAAATTTATTCTACTTTTCTTTTTTCTTGGTCAAATTTATTATACTTTTCTACTTCTAGAATAACAAATAATCAATTTTATCAAGAAATAATAAATTTAGGAGATCTAATAAACTATTGCATACTATTACTACCGCATGATTTTTTATTTCATGCTTGTTGGCATCCTTGAGAAACATGTGTTTCGTTACATAAATATTGTTTTTCATAATATTTAAGTGGTGTTATATTTTTCATTATTCGTTTAGATAAAGATTAAAAATTATTTAACTGGCTTCATATTTTGCATTCATTTTTGTATTGAAATGTCAAAAAAAATCTTATTTTTACTTCCCATTTTAAATGCAAAAATTAAATAACTAGTTTACGCATATTAAAAAAAATTAAGTTAGTTATTTATAGAATTATGAGTTGATTTTTCTAAATTATTCATTTTAATCATTAATTGGAAACTAATCCTTTTAGTAAACTTTCTTAATATTTGCAATTAATAAGGAGCTTTATGTTAGTTCTCAACCAAGTTTTGATGATAACTAAACACTTGTAAATCAGTAATTTAAATAAAAACTTAATTTCAACCCTAAAACTCCAGTTCTCATCACAACAAAATGAAGAACTCGAGTTCATGGTTTAAGAACTCGAGTTCGCAAACTTGGTCTGTGGAAAATGCTCTGAGTCTGAAAGAACTCGAGTTCATTAGTAGCAAACTCGAGTTCATGAACTCTAGTTCACGATTAAGAACTCGAGTTCTCTCTGTTGCAAACTGGGACAAGACTAAGAACTCGATTTCTTAGAATAGAACTCGAGTTCATGAACTTGAGTTCCTGTCTCAGAACTCAAGTTCTTTTGAGAAATGAAATTGAAGGAAAAATGAAGAACTCGAGTTCGTTGTGATCAACTCGAGTTCTCAACCTGCATATCAGAGGGGTATAGAGAAAAGTCAAAAGAACTCGAGTTCTTGATAAGAACTCAAGTTCTAGAACTCGAGTTCTTGGCGCTGTCTGTGATTTCTTATTCTGCGAAAGAGCTGATCTTTGGTTGATAACTTCCCGAATCACTTAATATAATAAATGAAATGTTTTTTTATCACGTTTGCTAGTGGTTTTAGGGATTACAACGGGTTATTATTCAAAATCAACATAAAGCTGATGCTCACGTCACAGCATTTAATGCTGAAGCAGGAAACAGAGCAGCAAATAAAATGAGGCCCAGAGCAGCAGGAAGAAACATTCTTCCAAGGATTACTTAATCAAGACATTCTTCTGCAAAAGCACTCTCAACGATCAACACATTTAATGAAAGAATGGATTTCATTTAATGAGGCCTCAACGGTGCACAAGGAACAGAGCGAGCTGTGTCTATCGGGAAAATAAATAAGTCACAACGGTAACTCTCAAGTTCCTTCCAACGGCATTAATGGCGAAAGAGTATAAATGCCAAAGCATTTATTTCAGCCAACTACCAAAAAAAAAAACCAAAGAAAAAAAAAACTTTGCGCATTTACTCTGAGTTATTATCTTATCAATTTCATTACTCTCAACTCTCGTACTTCAGTGATCATTTATTATTCAACTCGTGAGGAATTACTTAAACTTTAAATTTTTCATTCGTTTGTAAAATATTAAGGTTGTGGAACCTTAAGTGAGGGTGTACAATTACAAGTAGTAAGGGGGAGTGAATCTGAGGGATCATTCCGAGTTGTGTAATTGTATCCTGAAGATAGTGAAAAATCCCAAGGTGTTCTTGGGGACTGAACGTAGGTCAGGATAGACCGAACCAGGATAACTTCTCTCGTGTTCCTTCTCCTTTAAACCCTTGCTCAGTTAGTTCATTAATTTGCAAAAATCTTGATTAAGCAGTTAAATTTTTTAAATCACCTATTCACCCCCCTCTAGGTGAAATTCCATATTTACTTTAGGGAAAAAATTATAAATTTAGGTAATAAAGAAATTTAACGTCTTTATTTGGGACTAAGGGAAATGTGCTAATTTTTTATTGTGTCAATATTATTTTAATAAATTAAACTTCATTTATTTTTATTAGTGAATGTCAGCTTATAAAATTTTTATCATTACAACACATTCGCACATACATAAAGCTTAACAGAAAATGGGTTACAACAAATAAATATCATGTATATGGATGCAAACGTCACGCAATAATATATAATGTTAAAACTTAACAGTTAAATATGCAAGACATTATGTACTAAGAAGCCAAATTCACAAAAACAAAAGTATAACAACTATAATTTTTAATTTTTAAGTATCATATATTTAATGGGAAAACAAAACAAACAACAGTTCTTATGAACCAACCATCATGTGATGTAACAGTTATACGCAATTTGTCTTCAAACCTTATAACTACAAAAACAATAAACATAACAATCATAACAAGGGTAAATGTAAAAGTTTGACAACAAAATTTTGACAAAAGGGCGTCTAACATCATAATATTTATTTAGGCATAAAAATATACACAAAGTTTCTCATAAGAAACAAAAATACCACACCTATTAACCTCATCTTCAGCCCTCGTCTTGCCTCTCCTCTCCCTCATCCCTCATCCCTCATCCCTCATCGTGGGTGTCCTCAATTGGCAAGAAGATGCAAATCCAAGGAAAGAGGAGTAGGATTTTTATTTTGGATTGGGCAGGGCTCATGACTATATATTCCTGTTGCAAGTTAGGATTACTAGAAACTCAAAAGAGAAAGCCCATATTGATTGAGACTAGAATAATTAAGTAGTTGCTTATGTGCATCAGTTCCATCTAGGGGTGAGAATAGGCCAGGCCTCTATCAGGCGGCCTACAGCCTGACCTATTTAGGGCCTGGATAGGCATGACCTGTTTGTCAAAAAGGTCAGGTCAAGGCCTATTTAAAAGCCTAAATATGTAAATAGGTCAAGCCTATTTTGTTAAAACCTGGCCTGTAGGCCTTTAGGCATGGCCTATTTATATATTAAATAAATATAATTAAATTTATATGATATAAATAATATAATATTTATTATTTTCATTCTTATATTTTAATTTTAAATTATATTTATATAGATTTTGATAGGTTCAAAATGTATAAAGCCTATTTATGACCTCTAAGGCCTACAATATGAGGCATTTTTAAAGGCCTACATTGTAAATAGGCCTTTAAAAAAGCTTCAGGCTCAATCAGGCCTTATGAAGGCTCATGCCTAAGCCCAAAAAAAAGCCTGAATTCAGGTTCAGGCCCAGGCTCAGGCCTTCTACCCCCATTACAGGCTCAGACCTATTTAGCCAAAGCCTGGCCTGGCCTATTTCCATGCCTAGTTCCATCGGGAGGACCATCTGATTAGTTGCTTATGTTCACCTCGCTATTCTAAACTCTTCAACAACAGAAACTAAACTGCCAAAGGTAGAGAGAACAAGAAGTAGAGATGTTAATTCTCACTAGAGCTCGCAGAGTACTCAACAGAAGTGACGGTTCTCATTAGCAAAAAAAGGAGGGAATAGCGGCAAAGAGAAAGATGGGGTTTTGATCATCGCGAAGAAGTGTATCCACCATGAAAGGCACAATAACGATGTTTAAGCTTTATCCACCATTATCTTTTTTTTTTCCATCTTGTTTGTAAAGTATTGGTTGCATAATCAACCATCAAAATTTTTCTTTTAAAAAAGTCTAAATACATAACAGTTATTATTAAGTACAATTCATCATTTATTAGAATACTTTGTCAAATCCATAACCTTTTTTATTTAATCCCAATTTGTAACATTGTTGCAATATTATATATTGTCTCACAAAAATGATGATTCTTACGAAACAATCATTATATCACACAAATGTTTTGTCTTCCAACTTTATATTATAGCAACAACAAAAACATAACAATTTTTGTTTAATAGTTGTCAACCAAACATTCAAAACATTTACTCTTCTCTGCATTGATTGATAGTACTCTATGCTTCTTCATTCTTTGATGATCGAGCATGAAAACTAAGTATCCTTTCATTACCCACCATTGCATGTAATTACTCCTCTCCAACTTTTAATATGTGCAATGATGGTTCGAATTCATTAACTTTGAATCTATTTAAACTCCACATTTTATTATGTTTTTCATACTATTTCTTCATCATCATTCTATGTTCTATCAAGCGCCAAGATGAAACGCAATGCTGAAAACTTGCTAGAAAATCATTAGATCAGTGTCATCCTCCTCCTCCACAACCTCCACCTTCTCCTATTCTCCTTAACTAGAGGTAATGATACGTCATGTAAAACGCATTGACCATGCTATAAGGAGGCTAATCAGATATTTGTTGACTATAAAGAGGAACACCAATATCATTCTTGAGAAGTATGAGATTAGTCATCATAATCCTAACATACTCTCAAATGATTCAAACCACTTCTCTAATGCAAATAGCATGATGATATGAGGTATACCACTAATTTTTGGAAATTTGGTTTCCTTTTCCAAAATTAGCAAAAAATCTCACATCATCTATATATCACACAACTAGTCACTAGAAGTGTAATCATTTTTTTTGGGTTTATTTTTATTAAATAAAAAATGTAATTATATGGGTAGCCCAAAAAAGGTTATATATATATATATATATATATATATATATATATATATATATATATATATATATATATATATAACATACCTCATAGTTGTTAAAAAAATCATAATAAATGTAATCAAATAAATAATAGTTTTTTACAATAAAACCGTCCACTATAAACTTTTTTTTAAAAATAGCGTCCCCATGGTTATTACAATCAAATCATGATGTAAAGTCTTAGGCACAATTGTTGGAATTTTATAATTACTTTTTGTAAATTAATTTGAATTAATATTTTATATTAATTCATATTGGGTTTTATTAATTTTAATTATAAAATTAAGAAGTGGTCCACACATTCAGATCCACCTCTATCTTAACCACCCATAATAACCACCCATAACCACCCAAGAATTTGGCACGTAACGTTACGCGCGTTTTGATGGGAAGACGTGGATTAGTCGTGCTCCTTTTCTATTATTATTTACCTGGTCCCCTAAGTCTGCTCACACGACTGAATAACTTAAACACCATCTACAGAGAGTGAGAGTGAGGGCTTAGAAGGATTGTGGTCTTCTGCTTTCACGGTGAATTAATGGCTGGAGGTATTTCTGCATTTTACTTTATTTATTCCGCACTAGATCTAATTGCTTATTGAGTAACTAAAGCATAATTAGATCATTCAGTTTTTCTCACATTTGGTATCAGAGCGATTAATATGCCTCTGCCTTGATTTTTATTCAATTTAGTTCTCATGATAATTACTTATGGTTTTGGTCTAAACTTGATTCATTGCCTTTCTGGGTTATTGGGACCAAAGGAAAATAATATTCCATTATCATGTCAGAATATAGCAACTAATCGTCTTAATTTCATACGGAATCCACATTTACATTAGAGTATTTCAAATGGTTTTGTTTATGGATTCAATATGTATTTGGGACCATTCTGGAGTCAATGGGAAATTATTCCCTATATGCGTTTTGTTGACGGACAAGAGAATGTTGTCGGAAACTGGGATCTTCTTTTTGACCATTTGATTAATTATGTTTTCAATTATGGAGAATACCGACCGATGAATGAAACGAAGGAATTGAGATCTTGATTTAAAACTCATGTTTTTGTTTTCGTTTTTGGAGTTGATGTCATCAGAAAACGTTGTCAGAAACTGAGATTTCTGTCTGTTTGATTTGATTTGATTTCAGTCTGGCTTAAATCTGTATTGTTTTTCATATTTAATGGTCTCAATCTGGATTTCGCATGATTTTCCAATTCAACATGAATGCTGCCGTTGAAAACGCCATCGGAAACCTGAAATTTTTTTTTATGATCGATGGATTGAGATTTGGTTTGAACTCTTTGGATTTCATGGTTATATGGTTTGGGATCATGTTTTTAGTGATTTTTACCGTCGAAAACACTGACTGACGCCGCCGGAGAAGAGTTCTGAAGTCGCCAGGAAAGAAGATCTGCATCTGCAGATCTGGCAGCTAGAACCGGGTCATTGGCAGGTCGGAATCGGGTCATAGGGATCTGTTTGAAGGAAGAAGACGAAACAAAAAATATATATATATATTTCGGGCTGTGTCGTTTTGGGCTCAAGTGAAACGTTGCGTTTCACCTTTAGTTGGTGGGCCAGACGCGTTATGATGGGCCCAGTCTTCTTTGGCGCGTTTTTGAAACCAAAAAAAAAAGAGGAAAACGCTGAAAACACGGTCTCAGATTCGAACCAAGGACCTCTTGGCGCGTGGGCGCCTAATGGCTAGCGCCTTGCCAGCTGAGCCACGTGCTCATGCATGGCAGTGAATGAGATTTTATTCTATTTAAATAATTTATTGCTAAATAAGCAAAAGTTTTGGAAAATGCCATCAGTGGGACCTGAACTCGTGCCCTCATAGATGAGTGTCGTCAAGGCCTTAATTTGAGGCCTCAAACCGTCAAGCCAAGATGTTACTTGGTGATTTAGATGGATTTAATTCATATCCATAGAGTTATTTTTTGGATTTAAATCTGAAAATTTATTTTGAATTCATGTTATTATTCTAATTAATTGTATGTGTTGATTATTATTTCATAATACATGCAATATTAAGTTGAATAATATGATACATGAATAATTGATTTTATTTTAATATTGCTTATAATTTTTTGCAATATTAAATGTTAACGTTGAGTGATTTATATGTTTTTAATTAGTTAGAGAGTAGCCACAACATCTTTAATTGATTAAAATCATATATTTAGTTTCAAGATCACATAATAACATTAGTTGTAATTAGTCATATGTAATATAATAAATCTTATCCCACAGGAATTTTTGTTATATGTTTTATATGACTAATTAGGATAAAATATCAAATTATATTCTTAACTTGCCCACAGGAATTAAGAATAGGTAAATAATTTGATAGTTTTATCATAGAGTTGTAAATCTTGTTGAATTAGAACTTTAGCCCACAGGCAAGTTGTATGTCAGTAGATTTACATATTTTTGCATGATTTATATTGGTAAAACATGACATTTATTAGTCTCAAATTTTAGTGTTCTTAAGCATGTATGTTCATTGTTATGCAGTTAAACAACCTGCAAATTTTTCTGATATGAAATGTGAGGTTCCTGAACTTAGGGGTGATAACTATAAGGTATGGAGAGAGAGAGTTCTTCTCCAATTAGGGTGGATGGATATTGACTATGCTATAAGGAAAGACGAACTACCTTCCATTAAGGAAACTAGCACTCCAGATGAGGTTGATCTTTATGAAAAGTGGGAGCGATCTAATTGTCTCTCAGTTATGTTCGTAAAGACATCAATCTCTGCTAGTATTCGTGGTTCTGTCGAACAGCATGACAAGATTAGGCCACTTCTGAAAGCGATTGATGATCAATTTCAGACTTCAGATAAGGCACTAGCCAGCACCCTAATCATAAAGTTCTCATCCCTAAGACTCAAGACAGTAAAAGGTGTGCGTGAGCACATCATGCAGATGAGGGACATTGCAGCTCAGCTAAAGCTGCTTGAGGTTGACATGTCTGACTCTTTCCTTGTGCACTACATCCTGAACACTCTTCCACATCCATATGGACCTTTTAAGATATCCTACAACACACATAAGGATAAATGGTCGATCAATGAATTATTGACCATGTGTGTTCAGGAAGAGGCAAGGCTGAAAATGGAAGTGGGAGAGAGTTCATTCATGACAACTGAGAGGAGGGGTCAGACTCAGGCCAAGAAGAAGGGGAAAAGTAAGACATCTCCCCAAGGTGGAATCAAGAAGGAATCCAAGTGTTTCTTCTGTAAAAAGAAGGGACACATGAAGAAGGACTGCTCTAAATTCCAGCAATGGCTTGAGAAGAAAGGTATGTCAGTCTCACTTGTCTGTTATGAAACAAATATGATAGATGATGGTAATGGCACATGGTGGATTGATTCTGGTTCTACAATCCATGTTTCGAACTCCTTGCAGGGTATGCAAAACCTAAGGAAGCCGTTGGGAAGTGAACAATACATCTATTCAGGAGCAAGGATGAGTTCACATGTGGAGGCTGTAGGAACTTACAGTTTAGTTTTAAGTAGTGGATTTGTTTTAAATTTGGAAAGGACTTTTTATGTTCCAAATTTCTCTAGAAACTTGATTTCAGTTTCAAAACTTGTACCTTTGGGTTATTCCTTTATGTTTTATGAGACATCGTTGGATTTGTTTTATAAATCAAAGTTTATTGGGAGTGGTACAATGTCTAATGGTCTTTTTCCTGTTTATTTGCAAAACGATACTACTGATAGTGCCTTGCATGTTACTGTTAGTTCGAAACGATGTGTTGTTAGTGAGAATTCCTCTGTATTGTGGCACCGGAGACTATGTCATATCTCCATTCAGAGAATTGAAAGATTGGTAAAGGAAGGGGTACTTGATACTCTAGACTTTACTGATTTTGAGACTTGTGTAGACTGCATAAAGGGAAAGCAGACTAACAAGTCAAAGAAAGGTGCCAAGAGGAGTACAGAACTATTAGAGATCATACATACAGACATTTGTAGTCCAGAAATGGATACGTATGGTCAGAAATACTTCATCTCTTTCATTGATGATTACTCACGATACATGTATCTCTACATGCTTCATAACAAGCACGAAGCATTAGATGCCTTCAAGGTATTTAAATCTGAGGTAGAGAAACAATGTGGTAAACAAATTAAGATCGTGAGATCAGATAGAGGTAGAGAATATTATGGTAGATACACTGAGGATGGACAAGCACCTGGTCCATTTGCGAAGTTTCTTCAAGAACATGGGATTGTTGCCCAATACACCATGTCTGGTTCTCCAGACCAGAATGGTGTTGCAGAAAGAAGAAACCGAACATTATTGGACATGGTGAAAAGTATGCTTAGTAGTTCTAAGCTTCCTAAATCCTTGTGGATTGATGCACTGAAGACGACTGTGTACATATTAAACCGGGTTCCAACTAAGGCTGTCCCAAAGACACCTTTTGAGTTATTTAAAGGTTGGAAACCGAGTTTGCGACATGTACGTGTTTGGGGATGCCCGTCAGAAGTTAGAATCTACAATCCACAAGAAAAGAAGTTGGACCCAAGGACCATTAGTGGGTACTTCATTGGATATGCCGAAAGGTCTAAGGGATATAGGTTCTACTGTCCATCTCATACCACTAGGTTTGTGGAATCAAGGAATGCTAAATTCCTTGAGTATGACTTGATCAGTGGGAGTGATCAATTCAGAGACCCTGTTTCTGAAAATGATCATTTAAATAATCAACCTTCCACTTCGAGTTTGAGATTGGTTGTTGACAATGCTCCTTCGGCTCAACCGAGTCCTGTACAACAAGTCAATCAAGATCCACAACCCGCTGATATTGATCCAGTAGATCAAGCTGTTGATGAGGAACAACTGGAAGTTGTTGAACAACCAGTTGAACAACAAGTTCCTCAAGAAGGTAATGAAACAACATTGAGAAGATCTACTAGAACAAGAAGATCAGCGATACCCAGTGAATATATTGTGTATCTGCAAGAATCTGACTATAATGTAGGAGCTGAAAATGATCCTGAAAGGTTTTCACAAGCTATGAACTGTAGAGAATCCAGTTCATGGTATGAAGCTATGAAGGATGAGATGAATTCTATGGCATCTAATAGAGTCTGGGATCTTGTTGAGTTGCCTAATGGTGCTAAGGCCATTGGATGTAAATGGGTCTACAAAACTAAGAGAGACTCATTGGGCAACGTTAACAGACATAAGGCAAGACTTGTTGCTGAAGGATTCACTCAAAGAGAAGGAATCGACTACAAGGAGACATTTTCTCCTGTATCCAAGAAAGATTCCCTTCGCATCATTCTAGCTTTAGTTGCACATTTTGACTTAGAGTTGTAACAAATGGATGTGAAAACTGCCTTTCTCAATGGAGAACTAGAGGAAGAGGTTTACATGAAACAACCAAAAGGGTTTTCCTCTAGTAAAGGTGAGCATTTGGTGTGCAAGCTCAGAAAGTCCATATATGGATTGAAACAAGCTTCCCGCCAATGGTATTTAAAATTTCATAATGTCATCTCTTCATTCGGGTTTGTAGAGAATATTGTGGATGAATGTATATACCAGAAGGTCAGTGGGAGCAAGATTTGTTTCCTTATTCTGTATGTGAATGATATTCTTCTTGCATATAATGATAATGGCTTATGGCTTACTGTATGAGGTAAAACAATTTCTCTCTAAAAACTTTGATATGAAGGATATGGGAAATGCATCTTATGTCATTGGCATTAAGATACATAGAGACAGACATCGAGGTATACTAGGTTTGTCTCAAGAGACCTATATCAATAAAGTCTTAGAAAGATTTCGGATGAGATATTGTTCACCAAGTGTAGCTCCCGTTGTAAAAGGCGACAGGTTCAATCTGGACCAGTGCCCAAAGAATGATTTTGAGTGGGAACGAATGAGACACATCCCTTATGTTTCAGCAGTAGGAAGCCTAATGTATGCTCAGGTCTGCACTAGACCTGACATTACATTTGTTGTTGGAGTATTAGGGAGATATCAGAGTAACCCAGGTATAGACCACTGGAAAGCTGTGAAGAAGGTGTTGAGATACCTTCAAGGAACGAAAGATTACATGCTTAAGTACGAACGGACTAACAATCTGGAAGTGACTGGCTACTCCGATTCAGACTATGCTGGCTGCATTGACCCAAGGAAATCCACTTCAGGATACATTTTTATGCTAGCCGGTGGAGCTGTATCATGGAGCAGTAAGAAGCAGTCTTTGATTACTACTTCTACGATGAAAGCTGAGTTCGTGTCTTGTTTTGAGGCTACCTCACATGGTGTATGGATGAAGGGTTTCATCTCTGGGCTTAGGATCATGGATTCAATTCCTAGGCCAATGAAAATATATTGTGACAATTTAGCTGCTGTCTTTATGGCTAAGAACAACAACAGTGGTAGTCGAAGCAAGCATATCAACATTAAGTACTTAGCCATAAGAGAACGTGTTAAGAATGGAACAATGGTCATTGAACACATAAGCACTGAATTGATGATTGCTAATCCTCTAACTAAGGGCATGCCACCAATGAAATTTCTGGATCATGTAGAGAGAATGGGACTCAGTTCCGTTCTTTGATTTTCATTATAAGAATGATTTTCTTTAATTTTCGTTGTAAGAACGATGTAGTTTCATGAAACCCTATTTGGGTGTTTTCTCATTTCAGTTTTATGCACATATTCATATGTTTATTTTGTTTGAGAAATATCATTAAGTTTGGACCGAGAATAAACATGGGGTTTATTCATTAAGTTACATGGGCTTGGGAGACATGGTGTAATGTGATACATGGAAGATACTACTCGCTTTAAGAGGACTTATCGCTATGATCCATGCATTTTGTTTTTCCTTATGGTATATGGTGAAATGTGTGGACCAAGTGGGAGAATGTTGGAATTTTATAATTACTTTTTGTAAATTAATTTGAATTAATATTTTATATTAATTCATATTGGGTTTTATTAATTTTAATTATAAAATTAAGAAGTGGTCCACACGTTCAGATCCACCTCTATCTTAACCACCCATAACCACCCAAGAATTTAGCACGTAACGTTATGCACGTTTTGATGGGAAGACGTGGATTAGTCGTGCTCCTTTTCTATTATTATTTACCCGGTCCCCTAAGTCTGCTCACACGACTGAATAATTTAAACACCATCTATAGAGAGTGAGAGTGAGGGCTTAGAAGGATTGTGGTCTTCTGCTTTCACGGTGAATCAATGGCTGGAGGTATTTCTGCATTTTACTTTATTTATTTTGCACTAGATCTAATTGCTTATTGAGTAACTAAAGCATGATTAGATCATTCAGTTTTTCTCACAACAATAACTTATAAAACCCTACCATTTCACAATAGATTATTTAGATATCTGGTGGCTTTCCTATTCACAATAGATTATTTAGATATACTTTTATTTAAAATAGAGATGAAAGTAATTTTAATTTATTTATAACTATGCTTTTCTTGTGCTTTATATCTGCGGCAGCCCAAAAAGCATTCTTTTATTTTTTATTTCTATATTATATGCACCCAAAAATATCTTAAACAGGAGTCGCACTTCTGAATAATTTAGTAATTATGGATTCTTAATTATAACTATGTGAAAAATAAAATAAAGTTCTCTAGCAAGAGAAAATGACAAATAAAAAGAGAAAAAGAGAAAGAAGTATCCGGCTTACACATGTATTCTTTCAAAAGTTCCGCGAGATTTTGAAGGGAAAAAATTTTGGAGAATGAAATATAGTTCTCAATTAAAGAATATAATTTATTGACGAATCTCAAAAATTATTAATAATAATTGACTCACTTGTTAATTCTTTCTATGCATTATTAATAAGGACTTTTATGATATTATTTTTCTTGGTTAGGACTAAAAGTCATTCTCCAAAAAAATATTTCGGTATATTTTTTATATAAGTATTATTTCCATTGTGAAATTAAACGAATTTTTATCTATATTTTCTCCTGTTCGTTTATCTGCAAGAAGAGAAGATATTTTCTTTTCATTTTTCATTTTCTCTCATCCAATGAAGAGTCTCAAACGCGTTGACGAGGTTGAAATTATTATTATTTTTTTCCCGTCCCCTGCTAAATTAACCTGAAACGATATCATTTTAAGTTAAAAAAAAAAATAACAGTCCATCAAATTTGTACTTTATTTATTATGTTTTGTTGACATAGTTGTCTACATAAATGTGTTTAAATTGTATAAAATAAAATAAACACTTTGTTCTATTGAATTATAGGTTATTTGTACATGAATATTTCATTTAATTGGGGATTAATGCCTGTTTATTTAAATGTTACTCCTTTCAATATATATATATATATATATATATATATATATATATATATATATATATATTGTATGAAAAAGTTTTGGAGGGTTCGACATCAGTCCCCCACCAAGGCCAAGGCACAGCCCCGGGCTCTTTGAGCACTTAATGAGGACTTACGAGATCGCCTACCAAAAGCGTCTAGCAACGGCAGTGGGGATTGAACACATATCCTTTTGAAACTTGACCAAATCTCTTACCATCTATATCAACTTCCTTTGACTCCTTTCAATATATTATATGAGTATGTTTATATATTTTCAATATCCTTTACTCCATGTGATGCTTTTCCTCCTCATCATCCCATCAAGGCGTTGATTTGGAAAGTCAACGTGTCATAAGGAAGAAGAAAGTAGCTTCTGGACTAAACGAAGAAGGGGGCAAATAATGTAGGTGGGGTAGTTCGATTTTTGGAAGTTAAGTCTTATGAAATATTAAAAAAGAGAAAAGAAAAAAAAAAGGACGATGATTTCAAAGAACCCAACGTGCATGTATCTAATGCATTTGGGTGTAGGTTATTTCGGTGGTCAATAATAATCCTCCCCTTGACCAACTCAAAACGCGCCACGTTCAATTCAATTCAATATTTCTTTGAATTCCTCATCCAATTATTTTATATATATATATATATATATATATATATATATATATATCAAATCTTTCAACCAAAAAGTTTGATTTGATTTCTTTTAAATAATATGTGGGACCCTTAGACAAAATGTGAAAAGTTAGATTATGACTCACATCCCTCTGTCATACGATAATCAGTCATATTATGAAAAAAATAACTATAAGAAAGATAAATATAAAAAAAGAGTTCAACTTTAATAAATATAAATTAAATAAATTCAAAATTCACAAATCATAATCCTATTTTTAAATATATAGGTTTGTCCATCGAGTTTTTTAACGATGAGCTTATATTTGCTCAAAATTTAGATATGTTTCACCTCACTATATATATATATATATATATATATATATATATATATATATATATAAACTGGCTTGAGAAATATATTCCTATGTGAAGTGAGAGAGATTCCCGTGTTTAATGTCTAATTATATCTTGGACAAGACTATGTTTAATAAGAGAATACTTACGGTAGAGGAGTGTCTCTATTGATCTCTTTTTCTATTGATAGTATCTACCATTAGCTCAAGTTTAAATGGTTGAGAGCAATAAAAAGAATTAAGACGAACAAAATGAAAACGTGATTAAGCCAATTGTTGAAACTGAGTATATCTTTTTTTTTAATACCAATGTATTTATGTAAGTCACTTGTAGGAAAAAAAAAAGTCTCTAAATATAAGTCATTTGTAAGATAATTAATGATTTTTTTCAATTTTACCTATATTTAATCTTTATTGGAAAGATATACAGAATCAAGCCAAATAAAAAGAATACTTGGGAGCAATAAAAAGAATTAAGCCGGATAAAATCAAAACATAAACAAATCAAGTATGTCTTTTTCTTAATACCAATATGTACTTATATGTAAGTCACTTGTTAAAGAAAAGTTTAGTTCTAAATATAAGTTACTTTTATCATTTGATAAGCGTAATTCGATTATTTGAAGCTTATATTTAAAATCAAAAGGAGTATTACACATGAGATCTTGTAGTAAGAATTGGAGCTAGTAAATGTACTAGGTTATTATCAGTGAAAGAGTTTTTTTTCCCAGTGTTGTCCATGGTTAATGACTTATTTGATTTAATAATTATTGTGAAGATATATTTCTTGAACTTTATCATAATTATTCAGACCTATCTTCTATTTATATAATAGACGTACATGTTTTTCAATATATACATGGAAGAAAAGGTGAATAAGAAAAGGAAGTTCAGAATGAAATTCGGTGACCTAAAAATAAAAGAAGGAAGAAAGAAAACAAAGTTTAATTTAACTCATATTTGAAGTCTAAAAGGTATGGGGCAGGTAATCCAACATGCAAGTCACACACGCTCATACGATATTGGGTTCTTTGACCATTGAATTTGACCCTTTTTTTCTTATCAAGTCATCCCTCAACTTATTTTCAAGAAGCTTTATACTCCCTCCGGTTCTAATTATAGGACAACATTTGGAAGTTGGTTTTGGTCCTAATTATAGGACAAAATTTAAATTTTTATCAATTTCTTCCTAAAACACCCCTATTTTATTCTCTCAAGTGTGTTTAATTTTTTGTAAGTATATGCATTTAGATGCATAGAATTTTTCAGTCAATAAAACTTTTAAATTGTTGGATTTTAATTTGTTTATCAATGAGTTAACGTTAATTTACATATATATATATATATATATATATATATATATATATATATAAACACATATATGCATAGACACACACATATATATTTATATATGTATACACACATATATAGACATACACACGCATTATATAAATATATATACGTGTGTATGTGTTTATTTATATACGTGTGTGTCTATATATGTGTGTGTACATACTCATACACTTATGTGTGTGTGAGTGCGAGCGCGCGCGGATGTGTGTATACATGTGTGTGGGGGGATGTGGGGGTTTGTATTTGTGTGTAGATATGTGTGTGTTTGTGGGGGGTGTGTGTGTTTTTTTGGGGGGGGTTGAAGATATATGTGTGCATACACATACATAGATACATATGTGTGTTCACACACACACACACATGTATATATAGCAAGACCATCATTTCAATTAAAAAGCATGGAAAAGAAGATTTTAGGTTGTGGAGGTATGCTAATGTCATTGAAAATTTATATAAGTGCATTTTAGGAAAATAAGTGAAATTAATTAATTTAACTCCCTTCCTTAATCTCCCCAAAATCAGTTAAATATGTCTTATAATTAGGACTAAATGGAGTACTTCCTCTTCTTCTTGCTCACAATATAAGATACTTTTAGAAAAATAGCTTGATCTAAAATATAAGTCACTTGTAAAATAATTAATAGTCATTTTTCAATTTTGTCCTTAAAATTAATACTCATTTTCAATTTTGTCATTGATTAAATTTTTAAACACATTTTTCAATAAGGGTGCAAGTGAAAAATAAATCAATTTAAGACATATTTAATAAGTTAACTATCACTCCTTAATTCTCGTGAATTAGTTAAAATATCATACATTATGGATATTGGAGGGAATACTCAAATCTTTTCTAGCAAAGTAGGCCATTAATTAAAAGTCCGTGGTATTATTATTATTATTATTATTTGGAGAGAAAGGGATCATGCCATAAAAGCTCCAAGTGGGAGATCATGGCTTTGATTAATCTTGTAATTAATCTAAAAAACAATTAATCTAGTGACAATTAATTTTAGTGAAATATCTTATTGGATATTCACTACTATAGAAATCATGATATATGATGGTTATTAACAGCTATACTTCACGATTCTAAACCGTTTACTTCCCTAAGAGAAGCCATTTTTTAAAAAAAAGGAAATAAAAAATAAAGGTGGTGGCATTTTTGTAATTATGTGTAAAACAAATTATTTTTGGTGTTCCAATTTTAAATTAGGATACCAAAAGCACAACTTTTGACATCCTAAATTAAAATTCGGAAAAACGTCATATGAAGAGGAATTTTACCAAATTGGGGGAAGAGTAATACTTTTAGCGTCTTAAATTAAATTTAGGAGGCCAAAAGAGGAGGAACTTTACGAGATGAGCAAGAAAAACAATATTTTTGGCGTCCTAAAATTCAAAAGAGGAGGAATTTTACGAGATGGGCGGGAAAAGTAATACTTTTGGCCAAAAAGAGTATTTTTAACGTCCTAAAATTAATTTACGACATCTAAGTAGTTTTAAAATACTCGTGGTCTGTCTCTTTTCACACTCATCTTGTCATCTCTTTAGGCTTTGTTTGGGAGTTTCATTTTGGAGGGAAAGTAAAGGAAAGGAAGAGTTTTGGTAGTCCCTTCCCTTGTTTAGGAGTTTTAAAAATAAGAGGGGAGGGAATCAAGGATTTTTACAAATCCTCCAAAACCCTCCTTCTTCACAAAAATGAAGTTCCCCCAATATGGGGGGTTTTAAGAGGAAACATGGATTAATTATTTTTTTACCCTTGTTCAAATAAAGCATTCTCGTTATTTTTTATTTCCTTTCTATTCTTGGAATGCACACGAAAAATATTTTTTAGAAAAATAAAATACTTTTTAGAAAGAGAAATACTTTTTTAGGGGAAAATATTTTCTAGAGAGAGAAAATACTTTTTAGAGAGAGAAAATGCTTTTTAGATGGGAACATAATTTTAGAAAGAGAAAATACTTTTTAGAAAGAGAAATACTTTTTTAGGAGAAAATATTTTCTAGAGAGAGAAAATACTTTTTAGAGAGAGAAAATAATTTTTAGAGAGAGATCATGCTTTTTAGATGGGAACATATTGTTAGAAAGAGAAAATACTTTTTAGAAAGAGAAATACTTTTTTAGGAGAAAATAAGTTCTAGAGAGAGAAAATGCTTTTTAGAGAGAGAACATATTTTTAGAGAGAGAAAATATTTTTAGAGAGAGAAAATATTTTTTGAATATAAAAATTATGTAAATAACTTTTTTTAGAAAATTTAAATTTATTTGTAAAGTATAATAATTATATTAATTTTTAAATAAAAGGATAAAATAGTAAAAATAACTCATTAATCCTCCATCTTCCTCCCTTACTATTTTTTTAACTCCCAAACAAGAGTAGGAAATAGCTTCCATTTCCCTTCCTTCTCCTCCCCTCCAAACTCCCTATATCTCTTTCCTTTCCTTCTCCTCCAAACTCCCAAACAAAGCCTTAGTCTTTTCACACCCATCCCGTCATCTCCAAACACTTCACACTCACACATCAACCATTCCCATCTCGCTCAGCTCAACTTTTGCCATCTTTGCTCTTCTCTTAGTTCACACCCAAAGGCGAGGCAAGGCGGACAATAAACAAGAAGGCGAGGCAGACGGTGAACGTGATATCCGATCTGCGACGATGAGATTTAGATTTGCTTTTTCTTTCTACTCCCTATTTAAGCGATGCCTGTGTTTTCCATAATTTTTTCCTCCTAATTTTTTCTCTCCCATTGATTTTCTGGTGAACGTGTTTTTGCTTTTTTCACCTAGTTGTTTCATTTGTTAGGGAAAACAAACGGGACAATGATGATTTTGATGTTAAGGTCTCATTCTTCGTGATAGGCCTTACCGACCATCTTGATATATCACCACCCATATTCTGAGTCCCATCATTTATGTAAATGATATTTTTTTTTCCCATCGTTATTACAATATCCAGTTGCCTGATTTTTTTAATTTTTTGGATTTGGACTTCAAAGGCTTTTGATTTTGATCTTTATTTCATGTCTACTGGAGGTTCTTTTTTCACCTACTTGTTTCATTTGTTAGGGAAAACAAATGGGACGGTGTTTGATTTTGATCTTTATTTCATATCACAACCCATCTTTATGTCAAACCCATATTCTGATGGTTGAGGGTTTGTTTGTTTTTTTTTCTGTTTTTTTTTAAAAGGATTTGGCGTCCAAAACAATTTGGGGCGCCGTAAGCCTAGATTATGGCATCCCAAAAAATTTAGGACACCATAAGCCTCGACTTTCTACGCCTTGTAGATAGACGTTTCCATAAAGAAGCATGTAAAACCGAGGGGGGACGTAAAAACTTTTTTTGTAGTAGTGCCTTATGCTATAAAAACTCGATGTAGATACATCACAACTTTTATTTCAGACTTATTATAACGGTTATAATATAACACTTATTATGTACTAAGGCTTGATAAGGCTTTAATATGCTTATTGTTGTGATAATAATTAACGGCACACATAAACAACCATCATAATATATAGTAATGCTTGCATTATACATAACAGTTCCTCTTTAATAACTATTTATATAGTTCACATAAATAACGATTGTTAGATAACAATCATGATTTATTGAAGCTTTTTTTAAAAAAAAAAAAACCGGGGGGGGGGGGGGGGGGAGGGTTCTTCTTTCAATATCCCCATTACATGCATATACATTTGTATGGAACAAATCACAATATATATACATTCATTCATATACAAAACAATATAACAAATCAAAATATATTTACAATCATTCATGTACATTTATATACTATTAAAACAAAAACTTTAAAACAAACAAATCATCAGTATCTAGAAATTTACAATCATACTATTACTCTCCCATTGATATTACATAGATGTCACCAACTCTTCAGCAACTTCTTTCATTTGTGAGTTGTTAAACATCGTGTAGGACGCGTCAAAATACTTTGTGGAAAAGGAAACAAGATGGAAGTTAGATATATTAACATATAGATAACCACATGTATGTATGAACGAATTGAGCATTATATATATATATATATATATATATATATATATATATATATATATATATAAACTATATGTGTGCTTCAATTTAATATTATAGTCATTGGTGAATAATATATGTACCTTCGAACTCAACCATTGGAAGGCGTATCTGAAGAAAACACCAATGAGGTTGTAATTGCTGCAATCAAGACCATTCTGCGTGTAGTACCTGTACGCCCTTTTCAGAATATACAATAAAAAATTTATATATATAGAAACATGTAAGATGAACTGAATTATAATAGATGATAAATGGATAAATTATTAGTTAAAAATCTCATGCATGTATGGTCTCGTGTCTAGAACCTAGCTCATAGAGTCATAGTACCAAATCCTTTTCCGCATTGGATTTACAATTATGAGCATTAAGTGGTTCCTAAATACAATAATAGATCACACTATTAGGACAATTGAAAATAAATAAAAACTAATTCAAGCAGAGTTAATGATGTTCCCACCCATGAACGTAAGGTACCAAGAAGTAAGTATCACTTCTGTCTAGCGCCCTCCTAAGGAATTCATCCCCGAGAAACCTTGCTTTCTGTTGCTTGGCATCTTCTTTCATGCACTCACCCTTGTTTTTGATTAAGTCTGAGCGGATGAACTTGATAATATCCTGGAGGTCGCGAGGGACAAGGTAATTATGTTACAAGTTCCTGAAATGTCGGAACCAATATATTAAAATGTAATCAAAGTTTTGAGCAATCAACTATTCAATCACAATTGAAGAAATACCTCATAAAGAAGTTGACAAACATTGAACTTTCCATGTCCTTGTTCAAGATCTCAGAACCAAGCTATTTGGATATAACTCTCAATTGGTCTAGAAGGTTCAAGAACCCATCCTCAAATGTGATCATTGTACATGGGTTTGAAGCCAAGCCCTTGTTAGTGAGCTCCTGGAAGGACTTCTAGGCATATTGACCTGTGGTCTTATTCTGTTAGGTGTTAGTTCTCTTTGGGTTTTGATGATAACAATCAATTGTGAAACCAAGTTTGAAGAGTTGTCTCAAAAATGTAAAAACTTGTTGTTTGAGACAATACTCGAGTATCAGTAGCAATACTCGAGTATTGAGATTTCAAAGAAAAGCTCAATGCGAATGACTAAGGACAATACTGCAGTATTCTAGTGGATACTCGAGTATTGGACCTTACAGAGAGCATCACAAGTTTTCCATCAGAGCATACTCGAGTATTAGTATGCATACTCGAGTATAGGCCTAAAAAACTCTTTAGTGTTTTTACAAAAGAAATGCAAACTTCAGTTTAGAAAACTCAAGTTTTGGAATATAAAAAGTCCAGTTTTCAATTTGGCTCCAAATTCAAATGTTTTCATTTTTAAATGAAAACTCGAGTATGAGATTTACATACTCGAGTATTGGGCCAAACAAAATGATTTAAACATTTATTACACGTACAAACTTCAGTTTTGAAAACTCCAGTTTCATACTGGCTAATGTTCTCTCTGAGTTTCAAAACAGAAACCCATACTCGAGTATGGTGTTGAATACTCGAGTATCAAATCATACAAAGAGCAACTGAAGTTTTTGAGCTTTCAATACTGCGGCATTACATAGATACTCCGGTTTTGATGTTTTGGGCAAAATTCTATTAAGAGTCCAAAACTCGAGTATTCGAGTATTAGCTTAAGTTCAACTAAAGCTCCAAAGCACAGATCGCGAATTTTGTTTAAAAAAGAACTATACTCAAGTATTGGTTTGAATACTCAAGTATGGCCTTAAGTGCATAGTGACATACTCGAGTATTGATGTACAAACTCAAGTATAGACCGTGACAGTTGAAAATTTGAATTTACAAAATTTGTGTAATGTTTGTTATTTGATCTAAATGTTTTCCAATATTAACCATCAACATTACCAGATATGTTTAATGTATTTGCAAGTGTATTTCAACCACTTTACAGATGGATTAAGCAGATTTTCAGTACTGACTTCACTGAAGCACAAGAACTGTTAGAGCATTAAATGTAGAGCCACCTAACCTGCTATATTTTCATCTAATAAGCTTTGCACGATGGAGAAATGATAAAGAGACATTCACCTACTTAAAACCCTGACATTCCAACGGCTATAAACTCAAGGAACACAGCACTTATCCTTCCAACACAAAGAATGAACAAAATGAAGAGAGAGAAGAGACCAAGATGCTTGTAACAAACAGAAATCTTCTCCAACGGTCATATGAATGCCTGCAACGGTCTTTAAACATACTCTAAGTATAAATAGAGAAGCATTCAATTCTCTTCAACAACTATTGAGCTGTAATCAAGAGAGCATTAAATTTGTTCATTTATACCTGTGCTTTCTGTACAGAATATCGATTGATACTATCTGAGCTTCAGTGTTCATCTTATCTGCTCTTTTAAGAGAGTTTATTACTTGTATTCATTTATTGTAAATAATCTCAAGTCGGTGAACTTGGAGATTTGGGAGTCTTTGATTACAACTTGTAAGGGAGAGCAAGTTCTAATGAGAGAATTGCTTCAGAGTTACAGAGTGTGTAATCAATAGACATAGTGAAATACTCAGGGTGCCTAAGGACTGGATGTAGGCCAAAGAGTTGGGCCAAACCAGTATAATCCTTTGTGTTCATCTCCTCTTTTCTGCACTCTGTTTGTTCTGCATTGTCACCATAAAACAAAACCAGCGAAAGAATTTCGAAAATCCCTAATTCACCCCCCTTCTTGGTGATTTAGCTCCACTTAAAGACTTCTTCATGGATGGGCTATTGAGGGTAGGATTATTCCTCTTCTTGGACTGATTAGAGGTTTTGGATTAAATGGTAGTCTTGAAAGGGGGATGCTTGCCTACTTAGACAAATTGGGGGGCTTGGTGGCCAGCTTCTTGTGAGCGGCCAACTTCTTTTGAGTAGGGGTTTTCCATGCATACTCTAAGTAAACTGTGAAGCCACATAAGGAAGCTTCTCATAGCCCCTCCACTATATTTGTGTCTTTGGTGGGAACTAGGAAAAGGTAGATAGGGCTAGTGTTGGTGTTGATTTGTACCTTTACATGCTCAAAAGGGATAGGCTCATTATGAAGCTTGTTATCCTTTTGGCGATTGAACATGTGGCTCATTGCGATTGTATGATGTTCAAAGCTATCAACAAAACACTCAACATCCGCCTCTTCCTTAAGCAATCTGAGCATACCCCTTTCGCCCCCTCCCTTATAAGGGTACTTATCATTCTTCACCCTCCTCATATTCATGCATTTTAATTCTTACGAAAACACACATCACTCGAGCTAATATTAAACAAATACATGCAGGTCTTATGAATTACTAATAACAATTACTTGGAATGCCGAGTCACGACATGAGATGACAAAATTTCTCCAATCGTCCATTTTTATAGTGGGCCGAAGATCTACAAGAACGATTGTCTCATCAGTCTCTTCATGATTCTACAAATATGCCTTTTTCAATGCATGACGAAATGTATTTAGTTAATTGCCAACTCTTGACGAGAAATTCCCTAATGTAATATCCGTCTACGTGATATACAACTGCAAAGTACACAACTCAAGTTAACATTTGTTACAAGGATATAGCAAGTAATTACCAAGCATAAATATCTTATCCTAATATTTTCTGAATAATGTTTGTGTAATCTCTCTTCACCCTACGCCAATTACCTGCCGCAATAGGAACGTTGTCCTTGATGTTAAGCTAGTGTAGATTTTGAAGTATGACGGCTCAAAAGGTTGACTGTCATTGTTCTGTGTCACATGAAATTTTTTGCCCCAAGACATTACTTGGTTCACAAAAGTCAAGGCGCAACGGCCCCTCTTCACAATATCCAGCACTCGTTCTAATGCTTCTACTTAGATCTCGTTTTTAGGTGGCGTAAGGATGACATCAGCGCCATTGGAAACATTATCAGAAGTAGAGGTACTTTGAGAACTAGGGGTATATCAGTGCCGCGGGAAGTAGAACTGCTCATAAGTGGAAAACAAAACGCATTCACTCAGCTATGTGGAATAGAGCAATGGGCTTTTCATAAAAACACGATGCAAGACTAAGGTCAAAACCTACCTAGGCAAGGAGAAGTGAAAATATGGAGAATGTGAAATGAATAAGAGAATTCATAACTTAAATTAAGAAGAACAAAGCACGCGAAGGAATACGACCTAGCTAGGGCTCCAAAATTAAAGAGTAACACAGGACAATCAAATCAACTCATGCGACTGTTGGACCAAAGTTCAAAGAAAGCAATGGATAATGTGGTTCACCTAGATGCGACTATCGATGGTTGAAAAAGTCAATCGAAGTTGTGGGGTTCCTAGGATGGTAGGTAACATTCGACCAAAGACAAGCATGTTAAATGTAATAACTTGGGAAAGTGAAGAGGCACAATATAACAGGTACGTCTTTTAAAAGATTAAAAGAAACTTGCTCACAGTCATAAGTTTAGAACCATTATGAAAGTTGGCATTTTCTTACGGTTCTTAATTTACAGTCTTAATGAACCTTTGAACAAAATTCCACGGTTTTAACAACACAGCCATAAGGTTTTGTTAACAGTGATGGTGATTTATTAATAACCGTTAGGTATTTGACATGTTATTCTAAAAAGTGACAAATTTTACATAATAACCAATACTTATTTGAATTTTTTTTCATACTTTTTAAAGTTGATTATTCAACTTGATAGTACAAACAGAAAATTTAAAAAAGAAAATGAGTTTTAATAAACTAACAAAAATTAATAACGATTGTTTATCAACAACCTTGAAGAGACAATTATTTTCTTAATATTTTTGGGCTACATTGGCCTAACGATTAATTTTTTTAATATTAAAAAAAATAAGAAAAAAGTAGTAGTAATTTTTAGTTATTACTACTACTGCTATCCTCCACCTCCTCCTGCCCCTCCCCTTCACTCATAACATCATCAACGTCTGAGGAAGGAGATGAAGGGTCCGACTGAAAGTAATCATATACAACCTGATTGTCATGAAGGATAAGGTCCAACTTCCTATTCAGATAGTGGGCGTGTCTACTGAGACGCCTTGTGCAGCAGTCAAGGGTGGCCAACATCTGCAGTAGGGCCTCCATTTGAGGAAGAGGTAGAGGAGGAGGAGGAGGTGATGGTGGTGGTGGAGGAGGGGGAGGAACTTGTAGAGGTGGTGGTGGTAGTGGAAGAGGAGGAAGAGTTTATAGAGGAAGAGGGTAAGGATGACGAGGAGGAGGATGAATGGAAATAGCTCTTTGGCATCTGACCATGATGAGGGAGAGAAAAACGAGGTTATGAAAATGTACTTTTTAGAAAAGTATTATGAACAAAATAAATACTTCGCTTTAAAGTACTTAACTTTAGGAGAATTGGTACTTGGTGTCAAACTGTGTGAGGTTCAAAAAGGTGTTTTTTGAATTTGTACTTTACACGACGATTGTTTATTATGAAATGTCATTTTTTTCGTTCATACTTTATAGCCAATTAACATAACCATTATATTTGTGGCTAATGTAAGGTTGGAAGGCGAATTGTTTGTAAGTGTTACATTACAATTATTTCAAAAGAACCGTCACTTTTGTCACTAAATAAATGATTGTTATTAACTACAACTGTTATTTTTGTGTTTTCGTGAATGCCGATTTGCAATACATAATGGTGTACATAATTAACCATTACTTTTAAGTGTTTTGTATCCTTGCACAACCTTCATCTTAATATATATGGCGTTTATTAGCTGTAACTATTATGTATTAAGAGTTATAAATATCCAAATCTATATTGGCAATCAATTATAACAACAATTTAACAAATAACAACTTTAACTTATTAAATGATAATAACAATAACGTAACTAAGACAAATGATAGGTCATTCCACACAAAGATATTCAATTTTAGGATACCCCTAAAAGATTCATATTGTTGGGTCATTTCAAGGGACCATATATTAAGACTCTCATATTTCGGTGGTGCTTATAAATTTTTCTCTTTTGTTACTGCTCCCTTCATTTTCTTTTTCCTATAAGAAACATTTAACCAAATCTCATCTCATGGATCAAAAAGTTGATTAGAGATAATAAATATATTAAAAATATAACTCTTTTATCAACACTACCATTATTTAAGTGAGAGAGAGAGAACTAGCGGGAATTAAATATACAATGTTATTGGTAAAATGAATAATTAAATAAGGTTAAAATAGGAAATCAACAAAAATATTTTAAAAGAAATTATAAATGCTTCTTGTAAAATGTAGGAATAAGTTATGGACGATAGTTGTTTCTTACAAAAGGGATGGGGGTGTTATTTAATATATTATGATGATTTGAACCTTAACCTTTATTCATATCTCAATCAAACTAACTTTAAGTGGTATCACCATCAAACATCATCATCATAGGGATAATTAAATTATTAATTCTCACCTAATATCACTAATAACGTTGGTTTATGCTATTACGCGGTAGTCACTTGAGGATCATAATAAAACTAAACGATGTACCTTTTTTTCATAAATATAAATGATGTACCTGTAATGGTCAATATATGGATAAAAGGTTATAAAAGTAATTGAGAAAATAGGAGAAAAGACCAATTTTTTTCTTCTTTGGATGAGGAGAGAAAATTATAGAAGGAAATGAAAAGTCTATCAAAATTTTTCTTTACACTAGATCTTAAATTAACATATCGAAATATCATATATAATATGAATTTATGACATATTGTTCTGTTCATAAATATTTATAAATTACTAATAATATCACTTTAAATACCGCACAAAATTGTAAAAGGGTTTCCTGTTTGTAAAATACCCATGTTGAATTACTTGCTCAAAAGAACGTTTAATAAAATTTAGTATAAAAGTTTACTCAAACATCATCCTCCATCAATCTCATGGTTCTTCACTCTACAAATCTATTTCTTTTATGATTCTTCCTTGTTTAAGCTTTCATTTTTTTTCTAATTAACATTTTTAGTTGAGGATTATCTAAGAAGAATGGCAAACAAAAAATGATATCTAATTTCTGATAATAGCCATTCATTTGAAAATAAAAAGAGAACAAAAACCCATGAGAAAAGTATAGAACAAGGAAAAAACGATGAGATAAAATGCTGATTTTTTTTTTTAAATTTATGTTTGCCTTGAATTTTTTTTATTGTTGTTTAATTGTAGAAAAATAATTATGGTTACACTAGATTATATAAACTAAAAATCAATCACACATTTTTCTCCAAATATTTAGCAACTAGTTAAATCACAATCTACTTGAACGTTGGTTAATTCTTTAATTTTAAACATCTCAAGTTCCTAAACTTTTTCAGCCCAAAGTGTCTGTTGCAATTAAGTTTGTTTAATTAGGTTTCTGAGATATGCTCAAGTTTTTATATTTGCTTATTTTTACTTCTCTCTCTCTCTCACTATGTGTGTGTTCTTGTTTTCATATTTATATTATCTTATGTGATAGGTGTATCAAAAAATAAATAGGATATGTGACACGAATTTTGAGAGTCGTGATCTATAGACAATCTACAACAAAAGCATTGGAGAATATTGTGGAAATTTTCATTAATAGATTTTATTTTAGAATTCCAAAAAAAATATAGAAGATAATGATGTTTTATTTTGAGAATGTTTAAGTGATTAATTTCTTTTAAATTGTATGATTTTTATCTGTAATATATTGAATTTTGAATACAATAAATATTATTTTTATTTAATATTAGTAGCTTGTAATTATCAATTATTATATTGTGTCTTATATAATAAATATTAACAGTTAAAATAAATAAAAAATAATAGAAAACAACCATATAAAAAAATTAAGCCTCGACATTACGATTATTAACAAAAAAAAAAACCATTAAGTATATATGTCCTCAATATATTATGGTTTGAAACCATTAAATATGTGTACCAAGCATATATAGCGTATTCATATATGATGGTTCAAACCATGATGTATGGTAAAAAATCATTGAGATAAATAATATTGTCAAAAACTAGTGTAAAAATGTAAAAACGTACCGAGGTGTTCAGCACTAAATTATAAATAAACAATGTTCAATGTAAAAACGGATAAAAGATAGTGTAGAAACATAGAAACGGTTAGAAACTTACGTTTTTACAGTCTTTACCGTATTTTATTGAGTAATGATTTATGAATTTTGTCTTTCATTGAATTTTGATAGTTATTTACTGAATTATGATCCCCCACCCCCACACACACACCTCCTATTCCGATTGCGAAGAACAGGCCATTCGACAAAGAGATTCAGAAATTGCGGAGGCTTGGTTTGATCAAGTTGTTGAGTATTGGAAACAAGCTATAGCCCTTACCCCTGATAATTATATTGAAGCGTAGATCACAGGGCGTTTTGAATAAGAGCACTTTGTTTATTATTCTATTTATTATTTATTATTTTATTATTATTAGTAGTAGAAAGTAGAAACTCTACGTGTCGTGTCGTTTATACGATTTACGTTTTTATTATTCCTTCCGTGTGTACATAAAAACTAGTTTTTGATAATATTGAGGATAAAAGACTTTTCTTCTTTCGTACTAATTCAAACCTCTGACTATTTTGTTAAATGCATAGGGTACAAACCAAACTGCCCGAAAGTCATTTTGGCTAAGGCTTTTTCTGTGATAGTGTTAAGTTTTTTAAAATTACAAAAACATATAAAGAATAAATCATCATACAAACATTTTCATTATAATTATACATTTTTATATCCAAGTATTGTGGAGCATGATTGGGATAATTCTCCCAACTCAATTTTTTTATTCATGAGTTTTCAACCATCCATCTTGCTTAAAGGAACCAAATCCTTTATTCTTTTTTTAGAGAAATCGATCAAATCCTTTCCACTCAACTCAATTGCCTTTGATAATTCATAGTCCTCTATGAGTTATTTACTTAATTTGATTAAATTAATAAAGATAGGTTAGTAAATTACAATAACATATATTTTCTCAAATACTCTGACCATCTTCCTTAATTATTTCATTTATTTTCTTCTTCAATTATTGTTGAGGGAGTATTAATAAGAGTAAATCAGAAAATAATTGAAAGATATAAAAAATAGATCTCATATTTAGAATCAAAATCAATCTCCAAATAAATGATATATTAAAGATAGGAGGGAGTATGATTTTTATTTTGAAAATATGTTTATCTATATCTTTAATATCCATGTAATTTAAAAAATTAAAAAAACTTATGTAATTTAATATTTTTAGTAGTTTGGTTTTAACTTTTTTTTTTTTTGGTGGTTGAAAGTTTAGTTTTAACTTCTCAAAAGAGATAGAGTCTACATTTTTTACGAAGTCAAAATAAAATAAAAGTATATCACGCTGGTCCTATTTATAAATCTCTTTTGACTAAAATATTTGGTCTTGTTTATAAGTCTTCTTTCAAGTAATAAATGAGATTGTGACAATTTTGCCCGTAATAATTGTACCAATGAAAATAGAGAGAGAAGAAAGAGTTGAAAGATACTCATTCATAAATGAGAGTAAAATTGAAAATTTACTTCATAATCATTGAGCTAACTACCTTTCCTTGGTATGTGAGATTTAGTTAAAAATGACTTATAAATAGGACTAGAGTGGTATAGTTTTAACAAAATTTAAATGTTTAGCGGTGTTCAAGATTTTTCTTTTTTTGGCCAACGGTGCTCGAGATAATATTAAATGCTTATAACATCAAATATTTTATAAATATAAATTCCATCTATATCAGAACCTTGTTCATGTCTCTATCGAATTGAAGTGGCAATATTGGGTATCAGTTGGATTTATTTTGGATAAGTGGTGGGGTGGGTAACAGTTCGCAGTTGGCAAAACAATGGCTTCAATTAATACCTAACTCTTGCAAATTTCAAATTTTCAATTTTTGATCAATTTACTTTTAAGTCTCTTGTGGCCCCATTTCGCTTTATGCATATTGCTTAAAAACTACAAGCACAAGAAAACGGTAAAAATTAAAACCAATGGCAAAAAATTATTAGTAAAACATAGTACTTTTTTCATTGAGAAAACAAAACTACATTGTTTATCTTGAAATTTAATATTATATATAAGTACTCCATTTGTCAAAAACAACTGTCATTTTGCCCATTTTTCTGTACAATAATCTATCAATTAAATTAATTATGGTTGGTATCAATCATGATCAGTTTATCTTATTTACTACTATTGTCCGCTTGCCGTCCCCCGCTTTAAAAAGCCCCATTTTTTGATGCAAAATGAACTGTGAGCTCTAACTTGGGGTGAGAGAAACATTGTCACGTGATGCCACGTGTGAAGGCCAAGGGCAAGGACTTTTTCACAAGGGACAAAGTTGAGGAAAAATAAGTTTTTTTCATTTTAAGAAATTCACAATACTCTTTGTGAGGATATTTTGGGGGAAAAAAAAGCTGTGGAAATTTTTTTCCTAGCCAAAAAATTTTATTTAACTAAAAAAATTTTTATTATTCAGTGTAGACTACCTAACAAGAATTAAATGAGGATAAAATTTTAAAAAAAAAACATACATTACTAACATTTAAGAAACTTATATTTAAAACGAAAATTTCACCAACAAGCGGATTTATACTTGGTCTCTTGTGAAAAGTCTTCCCACGTAGTCCTCACACGTGGCATCACATCACATTACATTGTCTCTCTCATCCGAGTTAAAGCTCACAAGTCACAAGTTCATTTTGCACAAGAAACGAAGCGTTTTAAGGTAGTGGATGATAGCGAAAGGTAGTAGCAAAGGAGAGAAGTTAATCTTGTAATACCACTTTAATCCTATTTATAAGTTTACTATGACCAAATTTTACATATCAAGAAGAGATTGTTAGCTCAATAATTATAGAAGTAAATTTTTAACTTTACCCTCATTTATGATTGGGTATTTTTCAACTCTTTATTCTCTCTTTATCTTCATGGGTACAATTAATATAGGTAAAATTGTCACAACCTCATTTATTATATGAAACTGAACTTATAAATAGGACCAATTTTTTTTAGTCAAAATAAACTTATAAATAAGACTAGAGTGGTAGAGGGTTTTGTTAACTTAACCCCGTGTGTGTATCATTTAATATCAGGTGTTGGGTGGGTTGATAAAAATTTAATTAAAATAAATTATATAACTTTTTATTAAAAGAAATGATATATGTATCTTTGAATATAAAAATTATGGTCATCATACATAGTATATTGATATTTGAGATAGAGCATGTAACATTTTAACAAAACTACACCTAATACAGCGTTACTATAATTTTAACACTATGTAATGTAATCTATTCACTCATATTCTTAATAGAGAACTTGTTTGGAGAGTTGGTCTTCGCCATAATATAAAACATATTTTTTATATTTATCAATTTTTTCATAGTTATTAAAACTGAATCGGACTAGTCAGTTCAATCACCTAACTGGTCTGATTCCACTAGTTTGATTAGTTCAATATTATTTTTTATTTTAGAATTATTTTAATTTAATTTTTTATTTTATCTATGGAAGACCCAGCTGAACTCAAGAGGGGTGAATTGGGTGAAAGATTAAAATCTTGTAACTTAAAAATCTTTTTGCGTTTTATAAATCAACAGTTAGATATTCAAATAAACATATATACCGGGAAATAAAAGAGTTCAAGGAAGAGAATATGCAAACTGGATTTATACTGGTTTTGCCCAATCATTGACCTACGTCCAGTCCCCAAGCTCCTCTTAAGATTTTCAATCTACTATCCTCTTGTTTATTCGGGCACAAGAGAAGCCTTTACAATCTCACAAGTTCACTCAGGCACTTGCGAAGTCAAATCTCTCACTGAGATACTCCCCCTTACACACTGTAAGGATATAGTAGGTTTCTCACTCAAGATCACCCAATCTTGAATAATTTTCAAATAAAATGATTACAATGAATCTTCTTTCTCATAAGTGAATGAATAATCATTGAAGTACAATTCAAATAATCTCACTCTATAAGATAAATTATGTGATCATTGTGATAATCAGAGAGTATATGATATAAACATAAAAGTGTTGACATTTTGACGATGAAGCTATAATCTATTGTCTTTCTGTCTATTCGAATGCTCCTTTTATAGTTGATGAAGAGCATTTGTCTGTTGAGCAATTCTTGAATATGACCATTGGATATCCATTGAGAAATAGCTGTTGAAAATACCACCGTTAGGTGTCCACTGAAAAGTAGCTATTGAGACTATTGTCTTTTTGACTTTACAGCTCAGCATATGAATCTTCATATAATCCTTCATTTGATCATCTGAAACTTACTAGAAAACTGATTAAACAAGGTTGGGAACAATAGTAATAGATGATATGAAGTATTAAGACCAAACATGAAGTTCTCACAAATTCGAGCAATTTGAATTTCAAACTTAGCGACACAAACTGGAGTTTCCTAATCCAAACTTGAGTTTGGCTCTTCCAGAGAAGAATGTCGCGATTTGAGCTTTGAAATATATTTTGAAACAGTGGCAAACTCGAGTCATTAAGTGACAAACTCGAGTTTGGCACTATTCATACTAAAAAATAGTTTAAGTTCGTAAAAGCTCAAACTGGAGTTTTCAAAACTTAACTGGAGTTTTCAAGTTCAGGAAATAGAGCATTGCTCTCAGCCTAGCTGAAACTCAAATTTTCTTTAAAAATTGAAAATCTTTGAAAACTCTCTGCCAAAGGAAAACTGGAGTTTGTTAAATCAAACTTGAGTTTCCTCAATGTGAGAAAACATGAAATACTTTAAAGACTTCTAGCCAAGGATAAACGCAAGTTTAAAAATAACAGGCTCGAGTTTGTTTAAGAATAAGATCTTTTGAAATACTTTTGGCCAATCTCAAACTCAAGTTTACATGTCCAAGCTCGAGGTAAGAATGTAATGCAAGAAGATTCAGCTCCAAACTCATTGTGTTTTGATAGTTATGATCCGATGACTGAAGACTGTTCTTTGACTAGCATTTTTGCAACATTCTGAATTGACTATCAAATTCAAAAATTCATATTTCTCTCGTTTGATCTTTGTTTTCCATGCTCTTAATGTTTTTGGAAAGATATGTGTGTCTAGTTTCATATGCCACTGATTTCAGCTCGATTGGATTTGTAGTTTGTGAGATACACTAAAAACCTTGAAGCTTGGTCTGCTGTGTGGCGTGAACTCCAGTTCCAACTTCTAAAATTTGTAGCTCTCTCATCTGAACTTGTTTAGGCTTGAAACTTTGTCATAATGACGCATTGGAAGTATAGTTTCATGAATAATTAGTTTCACTTCAATCTGATATCCGGTTTAAGAGATATCATCAAATTACCAGACCTTGTCTAAACTGAACGTGAAACAGAGGTGTTGAAAACTTGACAAACTCGAGTTTATAGTGACTAACTCAAGTTTAGCTAGTCCAGAGACACTAGAGGTGCTGAAAACACTGCTAACTCGAGTCATTAAGTGGGTAACTCAAGTTTTGATTCCCAAACTCGAGTTTTGTGACCTTAACTTTAGTTTTCTTGTATTCCAGAGGCAATTTACAGTAAGGTAGTAAACTCAAGTTGAAACCTTGGGACTCGAGTTTGCTCATTCAAAACATGATATTTGCTTGTTCTAACTCTGAATTGAGTCATTCTAACTTCCATTTGATTGTGAAGACTTCTAGTATCAATCTAAAACCTTGAATATTGATATTCTCATTCTATTTGACAAGATCTTCTCTTTCTTTCTTCTCTTCACTTGGTCATTCTCCACAACTCTATTCTTTATTTCTTCTCTTTTCTTGAACATTATCCACAGTTATATTTGGATTGGTCTACACCAAATGTAACAATTAGTCAATGTATATGATTTAATCTTTTTGCTCTTGATATTGATATGTATATTTGTCATCACCAAAACTAAGCATATCTCACAATCTAAGATTTTATATTAATAACCATGAATGAAATCTTCACTTCCTCATTGATCTACTCCCGGGTTAGTTCCAATTTACCTTCGATTTGACTCATTAACTATTGCCTCCTATCTACTTATTATCTCTTGTGTACTCTCTTTATAATAAGAGTATAATTGAAAAAAAAATACATATCTCCACATTTATAACAACATGATTTTGGTAGTTATTGCTTATACAAAATATTATTAATTTTCACTTTTCTATCATAAATTGTTAACTAATAACACCTTATTCATTATTCATTCTCTCTTACATTTACTTTCTTTCACTAAAAATAAAAGTGCTCTTTAAAAAGGATAAATCCTAATAAAATCCAACTGAAATACTAAAATCCAAATTGAGGCGTGTACTTCTAGTAAATTCTTAATCAGGACAATGAGCCTAATTAAGAATTTATTAATCTTATAAATTTACCTTAATATCCCTGAATGTTCAAGATATATATTCCTTCATCCATACTAGAGCCGGAAAATCGGGCAAAGCCCGTCGAATCGGCCCTTTTAGACCTTTACCCTTTAAGGGCTGGGTTTGAAAATTAGAAGAGCTAAATGAAATAAGCCCTAAAAGGCCGACACTGCAGGCCCTTTTAATGGATGTGTTCATGATGCGAGAGAAGAAATTCGTGATATTCTTACTAATGAAACATAGCCTACTACTCAAAGTGAAGTGTAATTAAATTTATTTAAAATTGATGATGGTGGCGAAGAAGATGAAAATGGTAGTCATAGCACTAATGTTGTTTAATGGTATGCTTCTTATGTTTTATGTGAGTTATTTATGAACAATAGTTTGCTTTTAATTACGAATTAGTGAATGTAATTATTTGTTAGATGGTTCGTGTTGGTTAGATATTATTATTGACAACATTTATTTGATAAATTAGAACTATAATTGTTATAATTTACTAATTATTTCTTTAAAAAATGGATAAAAAATAGTTGAAATTTGGAATAGTAACTTCTGGACCCTGTAGGTAGGGATGGAAACAAGCCAGACTTTACCCTTAACAGGCTAGGCCTATTTTGTAACATATTAGCCTGAGCCTGGCTTGTGGCTTGTTAGAAGCCTATTTTTCGGCCTAAGCCTGGCCTGTATACAAGCCTGGCCTAGCCTATGGCCTGTTAGGAGGCCTGTTTTTTTAAATAATTTTTAATTTTTAATTTTTTATATCTTTTTATATTATTATTATTAATTAAACTAACAAGCCATAGGCCGAAAACAGACCTACTTTAAACAGGCTAAAAATATGCCAAAATTACATAAATTAGTACTAATAATATAACCAGGCCGGTCTCATAGACCTAAAAGGCCTCTTATCAAACTTAGCCTGGCCTATTAAGCAAATACATGCCTTATAAAAGGCATTGGTCTTGCCTTTTAGCCTAACAAGTCAGGTCTAACCAGGCTTTTAACAGGCCAGGCCACAGGCCCCTGACCTATTTCCACCCCTACCTGTAGGGCCGACCTTGGTCTTGGTGCTCTCGGCCGGGTTTTGAAAGATAGATGTTTTTCTTACTCCAGGCCTTGTAGGGCTAGCCCTGACCCTTCAAGGGCCAGCCTTGTAAGGTCGGGCTGGCCTTGATCCTCAACTCTAATCCATACTCCCTCCTTCCTTTCTTTTTATTCATTATTTCTTTCTCCCTCGTCCTCCTTCTCTATCCTCTGCTTGTCTTTTTTATATTATTCTCTTGCCCAGACGTTACCATATATGTCCCCAAAAAAGTCTCATCAAAACTCAATTCACCCTTCCTCTATTCTTTTACGTAGATCGTGATAACTATTAAGGTAATTCCTAGGCAAATATGTGGGAAAACAATGAGATATAAATTGAAGAACTAACTTTGCATAGGCTCTTACGCACAAGTGAAAAGAAATGAAGTTAAACTGCAGTTCTCACAAACTAATAAAGTTAGTTAAAAACATTAAAGTTGTCATAAAATTCAAGTGATTTTCAATATTACCCTACTAACTATCATAAATTTAAATATAGTATTATCTCAAACTACCCTTATTAAATATGGGAATACATGGAAATATAAATTAATTACACCTCGAAAACTTGCAAGTGCCTTATAAAAAAGACTAAAAACAATTATTAGTTAGTGCCTTATAATAAGGACCAGAGGGAATATATATCAGAAAACTAGCTCCTTGAAGTTTATTTCAGTTGTATATATAAAAAAAAACTTCAAGAAGTCATATTTTCATCACCATAATTGGGATTGTGGGTTTCATATATTAGAATAGTTGTCAAATAAATTTAAAAACTAGAAATTAAGGCAAAATATTCACGATTTGAGGGAGGAGCGGAAAGAAAAGGATAGAGAGACATAGAGGTAGATTCTGAGCTTTGAGGGTGATGTTGATGAGATAAAGTAAGAAGAATGTGGTGTAAAATATTTATTTGTCTCATAAATAAATAAGTGTTATTTTGATTTAATAAGAAAAGGGCAAAAATGTAATTTGGTGTGGGAGTTATTAAAAGTCATAAAGAAGTGACTATTGATAAATGTAGTTCTCAAAAAGCAAAAGGCACGTACGTTTAGAAAAGATTAATATAAAGAGCGTAAGAGGCCTTCAGAGTTTAACCGTGAAAGTTGTATCACATCTCTATCATAAGAAGATACAAGAAGAGAAAAGGTCAAGACTCTGAGAAACTTTTCCATCACTAAAGATTTTACACAATTATGGATAAAGGTTAGTATATATTTAATTATATTGAATGTGAAAGCATGATATCATAAGATCTTTTAGAGTTGTGTTCTTGTATGATAATCTCTAACACAAATTATGTCTTACATGTGGTATCAAAGGCAATGTTCAAGAAATTCATGTTTACCAAATATGATTATAAAAGAGTTTTAGGTTTTGAAAAGTTAGTGTTTCCAAAATTTAAGATGATTACCATCGATTTCATATTTTTAAATCCAAATAATAATTATCAAGATTATGTGATTATTTTCAATCAGAATATATTCGATGATGTTGCTTTTCAAGATATGTGATTTTAAATTAAGAGGATTTTATTTTTTATATGAATTTTCCAATTTTGTCTGATATAATTTTTGATGGATTATATGTAATTGATTGCACCGTCTGGATAAAGAATATTTGGATATTGCATCAGTGAGATATATTTTCTTTTAGAAAATATAAAATAATATATTTTAGGAAAATAAAAGATGTTTTTGGCGGAGATGTTTTTGATATGATAAAATAATTCTTTACATCGATTACTTTGTCAGATTCGTTGTCAGTTTTATGGATAAAACAAAGGGAAAATCAATAACTTGGATATAATATAATGGATAATGATCCAAGTTGTTGCAATCTGCAAACTTATAGTTGCATTATCCTTTTATATTTAATTATCATTATTATCCTTTCAATCATTCCAAGAATAACAGGAGAATTCAAATTTGGATCTTTCCTACCAATTAAAAAAAACGTCTGGATAAGAATAGAAAACAGTACATTAAGATACACTTTGTTGAGATTTTTCTGAGATTGGATGAGGGAAAATTATGAGTTTTAGGCCATGAAATTAGCATGTGTGTGTATGTGTGCGCGCGCGTGTGTGTGTAACAAAACAAAATGAAACGGTGCAAGCATTGAATGAAAAGAAACACATATATATTAATGAACTCAAAGTGTCAATGACCAATACATAACAATAATTTTAACATTCTCTAGTAAACATAATACACATACTATACACATGACCAGTGAATGTCTTGGGTGGTAATTCCTTTGTCAAGGGATCAACTATCAGAATATTGGTGTTATAACATGTTTTATTGAAACACTCTATGTTTCTGAACTTCTTCTTTAATGACAAAGTCCATTCCATATTCTTAGTACATTTAGAATACTTGTCATTTTATAAAAGAAAACTTCTATGGAATTATTACAATAAATTTTCAATGGATTGGCTATATTGTCGACTAACCCAAGTCCTGAAATAACATTCCATAGCCATTTAGCCAGAACCATGGTCTCAAAGCATGCCACAAATTCAGCTTTCATAATGGATGCAACAATTACTTACTACTTATTCAATCACTTCAAGGTTGTTAAACCTTCTATGGCAGAGATGTTTTTGATTTGATAAGATAATTCTTTACATGGATTACTTTATCATATTTTTTGTCAATTTTATGGATAAAACAAAGGGAAAATCAATAACTTGAATATAATATAATGTATAATGATCCAAGTTGTTGCAATCTACAAACTTATAGTTGCATTATCCTTTTATATTTAATTATTATTATTATCCTTTCAATCATTCTAAGAATAACAGGAGAATTCAGATTTGGATCTTCCCTACCGATTAAAAATCTTTAGATAAGAATAGAAAACAGTAAGTTAAAGTACACTTTGTTGAGATTTTTTTTGAAATTGGATGAGGGAAAATTATGAGTTTTAGGCCATGAAATTAGCATGTGGATATATATATATATATATATATATATATATATATATATATATATATATATATATATATATATAAACAAGACAAAATGAAACGGTGCAAGCATTGATGGAAACAAAATGCTGGCTCATGTTTCGACGCTAAAAATATTACTGAAACGGTGCAAGCATTGAATGAATAAAATGAATGAAGGGGTGTACCATTTCATTCATTCGATGCTTGTGGTGCACATCTGGGGAATCATTGAACGATGCAAGTATCATTTTTTTGGCCGACTACAATAGTTTTGGGCTGTCAACAAAAAAAATTGTTTTGAGCTCAATTTTTGGGCTCTACGTTTTTTGGGCTGAATTTAATTCTTTGTGGGCAAAATTTAGGCTCCAATTTTGAGTTATTTAGCTTCCTATTTTTGATGATTCGGATGTTGTGAATTAAAATATCAAATATTTAATTTTTGGAATCAAAAATGGTGAATTTGTTAGTCACCAAAGTGGACAATTCCCTATGAATTATTTTAATTCCAATTACTATAGTGATGTTTCAATTACCCGCAACCTTGATGCTATAAACTTATGTTTATGTTGTCGGTAAATTAAAGTTTGTTATTATAAGACAGTTATGAATCTACCCAAAGATTGATTATTTGTCTTTATAATAATTAAACATAAATGTTGATATTGTCCATATACTAATAGTTTTATTTAGACATCCAAAGATGATAACTATTTCTAGTTGGGATATGCATCAAGCCAAATTATATGAAATCTTTATACCATCTTTATAGTTGAATGTTGTATATTAGTGGGTCCCCAAATGTGAACATTGATATGCATTGAATGAATTATGTCTAAATTTTTTAAGCATGTTAGTATGTGATATATATGACTCAAAGCATTAATGTTTTCAATTTTCACAAGCCATGAATAGTAAAAATGGTGACAAGTGATTGGATGCCATAAAAGATGTGTTGAAATCTATGGAAAAAAATGATGTTTAGGTTCTTGTTGAGTTACCAGAAGGGTGTAAGAGAATTGGTTGTTAGTAGGTCTTTAAAACCAAACATGACTCTCATGGTAACTTGGAACATTACAAAGCTAGACTAGTTGTAAAGGGATTTATTCAGAAAGATAGCATTAACTATAAAGAAACTTTTTCATCAGTTTCTAAAAAGGATTCTTTAAGAATTATTATGGCATTAGTGTATCATTATGATTTAGAGTTACACCAGATGGATATGAAAACTACATTTCTAAATGGAAATTTAGAGGAAGATGTGTACATGGACCAACCAATGGGGTTCACAGAAAAATGAAAGGAGCACATGGTGTGCAAATTAAGGAAATCAAAATACGAACTTAAACAAGCTTCAAGACAATGGTACCTTAAGTTCAATGATACTATTATTTCCTTTGGATTTAAAGAAAACACTGTTGATAGGTGTATATATCTAAAGGTCAGTGGGAGCAAGTTTATATTACTGGTTCTGTATGTTGATGATATTTTACTTGACACTAATGATTTTGGTCTTTTATATGAGACTAAGAAATTTCTCTTTAGTAACTTTGAAATGAAAGATATGGGTTTGGCAGTTTATGTGATGGGGATAGAAATATTCCATGATAGATTAAAAGGATTGTTAGGCTTGTCTCAAAAAGTATATATTAATAAAGTTTTGGAGAGATTCCGAATGGAAAATTGCTCATCATCTCTGGTTCTAATTCAGAAAAGAGATAAGTTTAGTTTCATGCAATGTCCTAAAACTGAATTGGAACGAAAAGAAATGGAAGCAATTCCATATGCATCACTAATTGAGAGCTTAATGTATGCTCAGACTTGTACAAGACCAGATATTGGCTTTGTAATGTTGGAAAACTATAAAGAAAGTTTTGAGATACTTGCAAAGAACTAAAGGTTACATGCTTACTTATAAAAAGTCTAGCAACCTTGAAGTGATTGGATAAGCAGTCGGTAATTGTTGCATCCATTATGAAAGCTGAATTTTTGGCATACTTGAGGCCATGGTTCAGGCTAAATGGCTATGGAATGTTATTTCAAGGCTTAGGTTAGTCGACAGTATAGCCAAGCTGTTGAAAATTTATTGTGATAATTCCATAGCAATCTTCTTTTATAAAAGGACAAGTATTCTAAAAGTGCTAAACATATGGAATTGAAATACTTTGCCGTTAAAGAAAAGGTTCAGAAACATAAAGTGTCTATGCAGCACGTTAGCATAGATCTTAAGATAGCTAATCCCTTGACGAAGGGATTACCACCCAAAGTATTTACTGGTCATTTGTATAGTATGGATGTTATGTCAGCTAATGAATGATGGATTATTATTGTAATTATTGATAATTGACACTTTGAATTCAATGATGTATAAGTTTCTAAAAATCATCTTATTCTTTCAAAATATTTTGTTTGCATACATGCATAAATGATTATTTTGAAAAGCAGGAATTGTCCCTAATGAAGACATTACAGTATTGTTGCAGGATATTATGTTTACTTCCATTAAAGTATCATGTTAGGAAGAAGAACTGATATAGTGGTACATTGAAGGAAAAATGCTGATTTGATAGCATATAATCGCCATGACTCATATTGGGTTTTATTTCTAATCATGATGTATGATGAGGCCAATGTATAGAACCTTTAGCCTTATATGCGCGCATTATGATAATTTTTATTAAATCATGAAGGGACACTTTGTGACATGAGCCAAGTGGAAGAATGTAAAATATTTATTTGTTTCATGAATAAATAAGTGTTATTTTGATTTAATAAGAAAAAGGCAAAAAGATAATTTGGTGTGGGAGTTATTAAAAGTCATAAAGAAGCGACTGTTGATAGGTGCAGTTCTCATAAAGAAAAAGGCACGTATGTTCAAAAAAGATTAATATAAAGTGCATAAGATGCTTTCAGAGTTTAATCGTGAAAGTTGTATCACATCCCTACCATAAGAAGATACAAGAAGAGAAAAGGCCAAGACGCTGAGAAACTTTTCCATCACTAAAGATCTTCCGCAATCATAGATAAAGGTTAGTATATCTTTAATTATACTGAATGTAAAAGCATGATATCCTAAGATCTTTTAGAGTTGTGTTCTTGTATAATAATCTCTGAAATAGAGAACAGAGATTATGTCTTACAAGTGGTGGATTGATGGATTTTTTTACTGATGAGAGAAGAAAGGAGCCATTAAATATTAAGAGGTATTTGAAGTAAATTTATAAAATTAAAAGATTCTTTATTTGACCTTTAATTAAGAATTTATTGACAGTGTAGGATTGAATTTGAATTTGATATTTCAATTGGATTTAATTAGAGTTTTTCTTTTAGAAAATAAGTTACATAATATTTTTTTTATTTTTTCTTCTAACTAATTTTATTTTTTTTATTTATGTAATTCAAAATATGGAAGAGGTTCACATAGAAAAGATAAAAAGCTTTGTATAAGAAGGAAGAATATAATAAGCATTTTATGGAAAGTTGGCTTGTTATTGATGACAACTTAATACTGCTTCCATTTTTTTTAATAAAAATTTAATAATTGAATTACAAATTTAAGAAAATAGTTAAAATTGATTAAAAGTAATAAATATATAAAAAAATGAATAATTATTTTAAAACATACCCTCAATTTATAAGGGGTAAGTAAGAGAGAGAAATAAAATTTATAACTTCAAAAATTTATATCTAATTTTACATGTTTTCAAAAATTACAAATTAAGAAGACTTTATGAAAAACTTAATATGTATACTTTCTAACACAAACAAAATCACTAAAAAAATATTATCATTTGATCCTTGACTATATCTCATTTTGACATCGTTCAAGTTTACTTCCTTACATGTTTGATTCCGGTTTGACTTTGTTTTATCTAATTGACCGTTGATTCACTGCTCCTAACTGATTCAGTGACCAGTCCAAATTTAATAACGTTGGCTTCCGCGGACATTGAAGACTTCTCTTTGGCAAAGAGTACTGTTTGCTCTTGCTTACTGGGCCTTATGATCATCCATATGTAGCGAGCTATACCCCACACTCTAGAATTATCAAAAGATTGAATATTGACCAACTCACTTGCGGTTCAGATTGGATCAAAAATTTGTTTTTATAACGCTGTCAAGTTAGAACAAAAATGAGCTGTCGTTGAGCCAAAACTTAAAATTAGACTAGGATTCTTATGTGTTTTGGACCGTTTGCTGACATATCATACTAGTTTATTGGAAACTTCAAATATTTTAGTGTTGAGCTGTCGTTAAGCCAAAACTTAAAATTAGACTAGGATTCTTATGTGTTTTGGATCTTTTGCTGTCATATCATACTATTTTATTGGAAACTTCAAATATTTTTAGTGTTGACAAATAGACTTACTATGAATTTTATATTTCTTATATATAAAAACGTATAATTACCTTTTGCTAAATTTATTTTTAATTATTATGTCATTGTTTCAATAATCAGTCTAACCAGTTCAAGCATCAAAGTTAATTCTTAGAATATTGGTAGGGATGCTGACATCACTTCTATAAGTACTCTAGGATTCATTGAATCTTAAATTAAATTAGTAGAATTGATGAGAAAAAGATACCCAGATTGAACCCAAAAAAAATGTATTTCCGTATTGAGTCAAAGTGAAAATTAAGACACAATTCGATTTCAAGTTAATTTTAAAAATTCGTGTATCTTACTCAGATTTCCCCTCAAAATTAAAGCAATAGATTGATTCTAATTGCCACAAAATAATCAATTCAAATGCTGCTTGCCTAGTTTTAAATTAATCCAATTCAATGGAGTGCATCATGCAATGTAATCATACCAAAATCTCATAACTTTATTAATTATTGTTTTGCCAATATTGACTGATTATATCCTACGACAATTATATCTACCATTCTACCTATATTTGTGTGTGTGTGTGGTGGCTTGTGATATATCCTGTAACTAGATATAAGCTTTTGTTCAGTGAAAACAAAACTATGTCGTTTATATCATTGAAAAAAAAATCAGAAAATAAAATGAAAACAAATTCTTCCTTCTACCTTCTAGTGAACTTAAAAAGTGCAAAATAACTTCTCAAGATTACATAAAAATCAGAATATAAATTACTATCACAATTCCAGATCAGTAATTTATTAATTTAATTGAAAAATAAATAATGAATAATGTTTAAAATATAATTTAGTAATAATAAATTTGAATTAATAATTATATAATTTGAAAAATATTAGTTTAGTCGATTCTTAATAGTTTTTCTCATGTATTACAAAATCGGTAATTTAAATTTATTATCAGTAAATTATATTTTAAATATTATTCATTTATTTAATTTTCAATTAAATTAATAAATTAATGATCTTGGAATTGTATGATCTGGGAAGTTATTCTGTGACTTTTTCAGTTCACTAAGAGGCAGAGGGAAAAATTTGTTTTCCGTTTATTTTGTGATTTTATTTTTCAGTGATATAAATAACGTGGTTTTGTTTTCACTGGACAAAAGCTTATATCCAATCACAGGATATATCATAAGCCCATATATATAGAGAGAGACACCCGCGCACTTAGTTTGCTTATATTACAAGTATTGTTTATCTTATTTATTATTTTCTGCAAAATACTAAAACCTTGCTCTCTCATTCCAAATTTAAGTAAACTTCAGCAAATTTAATAATATCAATTTCTAAATATGATATTAATATGAAAATCAACAACACAACCAAGTCGGCACTCTCATTAGTTAATCGAATCATGCATCCAACATATCCCATTTTTTTCAAAGCAACATTATCTATATAGATATAAATAAAATACATATTGCTCGTGGGGCTGCATGTCTTTATTTATTATGAGAGAGAGAGAGAGAGAGAGAGAGAGAGACAAAAGGATTTGGTAGGTTAGGGTTTGTTGTAGTGAACAAGGAAGAGAATTAGGTTAACCATGTTGGCCAAGGCACTTCACTTTTCACTATCACGTACACTCACATATATATATTCATTCCTGCCGACATTATTTATGGGGCGCGAATTCTGAATTGACTATTGACTATTCCATCAATTTGGTTTCTTGGTCGCAGCCGTAGAGAGAGATTAATATTTATTACAATCAATATTTATATATATTCACACGCGCACACAATTAATGGTGCCTGTCTCTCCTCGAGGTAAAAATAACAAGTAATACAGTTGAGATGTGAGGATTATTGAACGCCTTTGAGTTTTTATATATATATATATATATATATATATATATATATATATGTATGTATGTATGTATATGTATATGAAGGCAATTAACTTTTTTTATTTTTGGGTAAAATCGTGGCAATATCCCCCAACTCATAGTTAGAAACTAATAATCGAAAAATAGAGATAACTGAAGTGGGTTTTACCTCTTCTAACAAAGCATTTTTCATGCATACAACATTATTCAAACCCAAAACATCATGTTTAAGGATCCAACTATCTACCAATTGTATGACATTTTTGTTGGTGAAGGCAATTAATTAAGTTTGTGTTTAGGGTTAAGGGGGTATAATGGCTTAAGAGATGACGTATGATGGAAGAAATAACACCAAATTCAAGTAGCGTAATGGGATGTCACTTTCTTTTCCCATGAAAGGCAAAATGATATCCAGATAAAAGATCGGTTAATAATACAAAATAAGTAAAAGAATCTAAAAATAAACGCAAATAACAATTATCATCATCATCACTAGTCCTAACAGAAACCATGGCAAAAGCTTTTGTCATTTTGGGAATGTCCTGCCAAACTCGTTGCTGGGGAAGAGATAGATCTAGCTACTTGATACACTGTTTGACACACATATGATGAACTGCTCATTTAATTCTGATATCCAACACAAATTAGCCGCTCCTAAACAATAAATACCACTTCTCGGTATTTAATATAGAAGCTAGCTAGTTGTTTTTTTGAGACATTAAAGAAATTTAAAAAATTATTTAATCATATCATATGTTATTTATCATTATATTATATATCAGTTTAAAACCAAGCAAATTGATGAACATAAATATTTTAATGTACTCTCTAAAAAAGTCAATTAACTTTTATATTAAAAATTGAATGTAGTATGTGAAATATATTTGGATTTGTTATAAGAAGGAGCAATCTAAATTGATGCATAGGGCTCCTTTTAGATAATATGATATTCCCTCTAGTCTTAATTATAAGACATATTTAACTGATTTTGGGGAGATTAAGGAGGGGAGTTAAATTAGTTAATTTTACTTATTTTCCTAAAATGTTCTTACATAAATTTTCAATGACATTAACATATCTTCCCGACCTAAAATCTTCTTTTCTATGCTTTCTAATTGAAATGATAATCTTGTTATATATACATATATGTGCGTATACACACACACCCCATAGACACACACAAATACAAACCTCCATATCCTCCCCCCCCCCACACACACACATACTCATCCACACACATAAATATATAAACACACACATACACAAACAAATATGTGTGTGTGTGTGTACACACACATATATCTATATGTATGTGTATATATATTTATATATGTGTACACATACATATAGATATATGTGTGTGTCTATAACACACACATAATTGGTAAATTAACATCAACTCATCGATAAACAAATTAAAATCCAATAATTTAAGATTTTTATTGTTTGGAAAATTATATACACCTAAATGTATATATTTATAAAAAACCAAACACACTTGAGAGAATAAAATAGGGGCATTTTAGGAAAAAATTAACAAAAATTTAAATTTTGTCTTATAATTAGGACTAAAACCAACTCCTAAATATTGTCATATAATTAGGACAGGAGGGATTACCATGAAAAAAATTAATTCCTATGGATGGGAGCATCTATTTCGCCAATAATATGATAATTCAACGGGAATGAAGGAATCAGACTTTTGAATATATTTGTCATAATAAGGCATATAATTAAGTCTGTGGATTAGTTATTAGTTAGTAGTTAGAAAAGCTCTCAATCTCCATATTACTTACCACTCTGGTCTTATTTATAAGTCCATTTTAACTAAATCACACATACCAAGGAAAAATAGTTAACTTAATGATTATGAGGTAAATTTTCAATTTTGCCCTCATTTTTGAATAGGTATCTTTCAACTTTTTCTTCTCTTTATTTTCATTAGTACAATTAATATGAGCAAAATTGTCACAATCTCATTAATACTTGAAAGAGAACTTATAAATAGAATTAAATTTTTTGGTCAAAAGAGACTTATAAATAGAACCAGAATGGTATATATTTTTTGGTTATTTAATGATAATTCCCAAGGGTGTATATGAATTTTGAAGCTAATATCCTATATTCTCTCCTCTCGTTAAAGTCAAGAGATATATCAACTATATGCATGATTTTTCATATATTTTATTTTGTACGGAATCTGAGATTAGTTAGATTTTTCATAACTTTATAAATAGTGTGATGACTTGCTATAAATGTGATATTTTATATTAATATTTGTGCATTTACAATGTATTTTCATCAACTTGTGGATATATGAAAAAATTAAGGCGACAGAAATTTACCTTTGGTCATGGTAAGAACGACACCAGAAAAGGCGTAAAGGCCCAAAAAATAATGACGTGGCATTATTTGTTTTCATCTACTTCATTTTTTAAAAGTTATATTGAAAACTTTCATATAAATTTACACTTTAATAAAAATAATGATATAAGAGTTAGCAGCTCAACATATTGGATCAAGTAACAATCAAAATTAAACAGGATAAAGGCCATGGCAAAATTACTCTATTTTCTTACATTTACTGAGTAGTGATATCTTTCAGAGTAAAATTGCCCTTTAATCACACATATATATAAAATGTGAAATTTATTTAAATGAGATGATGATAATGAATTATCACCGCATTGGTTGTGTACCCGCAGGTGTGTGCTGTAAAGGTGTGCTTGACCACTTAGGGTTATGTACTTCACAGTCGTATGCTACTTAGTGTCTATCTAAAACACTGGTTGAAGTTACTTTCCAACATGATTTACAATATATAAAGTAAGAATGTGAGATAAGTTTTATCTCGACTTATATAAATATGCTTTTTAAACGCTAACTCAAACAAACTTCCGACGTATAATAGCTTGAGAGGTGTTTTGCTTAGTATACTTGCAACATCGGGCGAATAACAAGTTTATACATCATTCACATGAGTTTGATTTAGCTAGTCATATTGGTTAAGAGCCCATGACATACTCCTTATATCCTAAATATTGGACTTAGTTTTAGAGTAAATTTTGATTATAAATGTAAGGCTTTTTTTTATTCTATCACTTATATTTATCAATTTTTTCCAAACTAATGTATTTAATTTATGAATTGATGTACAATCTAGTATTGCATATAAGTCTTTTAAAGAAATTATATCACATATGTTATAATTAAAAAAATTATTTAATTTATTTAACCTCTTCAAATTTAATAAACAAACCAGACGAGCATGTCGTAAGGATGGTTTTTTTTTTTTTTTTGATACTTGTAAGGATGGTTTATGATTGCGTTGAAGTAGGAGAAGTGCTATTGAGCAAAAAGAAGTAGGAGAAGTGCTAGTTTTAGTCTCCCTTTTTCTTTCATTTTTTTGTGTTATTGGGCTTGGGCCTAATTTTTTTGGTTCCCATGCTTCTAACATGCTAGGCTTGTTGACAATCTTCATATATTGGGCATTCGGGGCACAATTGGCCCAGTAGAACTATTCGTAGTATCAATTGGCGCAAGCTTCTTTTTGTTTTTGTGTGTTATTATTTACATATTTTTATATAGTTAAGACTTCAGAAAAATAAAAGAAAAATACCACTTAAATTTTAAAATTATGTTCAGAATAATAATAATGAGATTAACGAAAACAATAAAGCAATTGACAACTTATTTTATTTGGAAATCATCTATTTCATATTTTAAATTTCAAGTGGTATTTTCTTAAGATTTTCTTTAATGCTTAAGAGAAAATGGAAAATGTGGGGCCCATCATAAAATTACAACTCAAGTAAACAATTTTTGTGGTTTGGAATTTTTAATTTACACATTTTAAATAAAATATTTTGTTGCTAGTATTTTAATATGTACAAGGTAACAAATTATAACATAGTAATTTATACATTCGTCATTTTAGCTATTTATACCTGGATAATAAAATAAAGAAATAAAGCTATAAAAATTCATCAGATGATGCAAATTGTTGATTATAAAAGTATATCTAAAAATGGATGAAACTATAAAACTATCAAACAAAAAATTTCCCACAAGAACAATCTCCCATTCCCATATGCATCTTCTTAAATAGTAGCCAAAACCCAAGTTAATGGACCTAATAAAAATCCGGGATTAATTAATTGGATAATCATTAGAGCGAAATAATGATTAAACCTGTAATATCCTAAGTTTGCTATATCAAAATTCCTTGTACATAGTGAAATGAAAATTCCTTGTACATAGTGAAATGAAATAGGAGTAGTGAATTTTGGTAAATTGTTATTATTAAAATTTAAATTTTTGGACATATGATAATACAAGAATTAAGCACATACATTGAATGAGTATTAAATTGATTTCATGCCTTATGAAAATTTAGCCAAAAGGGGAATAATACTTAATTTTTTTTTGATCGAAAGCTAAATATATATTAATACTTGAGACTGATACAATAGATGAAAACAAATACAAACAAAACAATCTTAAATACAACCAAATAAACCAAATACAAAAACAGCCAAGAGTACATAATAGATTTAAGAGTAGAAAAAAACTCATAGGCAATAGCGGTTTCCTTAATATCCAAGGTTAGAAGTGATGACAAATGAAGTGTTGGTCATAAAACCCACCCTGAAGGGCACACATCCTTATAAGCATTAGCTGCAATTAAAACAACTGTACAGACACCCCATATTGGGGTAAAGAACCTAAAAAACCCAACCTCAGAAAGAAGAAGACCCATAATGTCTTGAATAAAACTTCTGCTCCTCTGATCAAGTAGATCCGATGACCTTGACCACACACCAAAAAACACCTCTTTAAATCTTCTCTCAAGAACGCAGATCCGAGCTACCAAGAGATAATCAGATCTAATAACGTTCAAACAGTCATCCAACCAAGAGGATTTGAATGCAGATCTTACAAACCTATTTATTTCCTTAGACAAAAACACCACCATAAAACCCAAAACCACAAAAAAAGGAACAAAACACAGATAAATCTCACATCTGCAGATCAGATCTGGAGAAGGAGAGGAGAAGACTTGCCACAAGGACGAGAGAATGCTACAACCGACAAAACTCAAAGTGAGAGGACCGCAGATGTCAGATTTGGACTCCAAGCTACACCTCTGACTTGTCTGTGACACAAAAGTAGGCTCGCTGGTGGCTTGTTCATCACAAGGCACCGGCGAGAGGGCGAGATGCAGAGGGGAGCGTAGGAGAGAAGAGAGAAGAAGGGGGGGGGGCGGCTAGGGTTGTGAGAGCTTCTAATAATACTTAATAACTTTTGGACATTTACTTAAGGACAATGAATTGCAATATGAGGACCCCTTAGGCATATGAGTTTCGGCCAACTAGAAAAGGGGAGGAAAAAGAGACAAAATGGTCAAAGAGTAATTAATACAAGATAATCAATAAGATTCCTAAGTGGGTATAATATCTTGGCTAGGTGGCAAGAAGGGAATATTTAATAATTATAGAGCATGCGCCTTAAAAACATTTAGTAATCTCCAAGAAAGTCAAGAAATCTTTGGAATTGTGCCGAGAGTGTATCTAAAGAATTTAAGAGAATCAACTACATGTTGAGATATATCAAGAAACTTCATGAGCATGAGCAAATCAAATTGCTTGGGAAGGAAGAAGATTGTGGTAGACAAGAACATGCCACATGTTATAGGTAGGAATTGTAGTCAATATTCTTCATTGACCTCAAGTTAATGACACATGGCAAACTAGGGAGTTAAATTGATCTTGCAAGAAATTATGTGGACAAGTGTCTTTAAGCTTAGTGTAGAGATTAAGATATTTTCTCCAAAATATTCTATGATTTAGCCAAGTGGCCAATTAGATAAGCAAAGGCGACATCATCTTAAGCACATGGGATAATATGGAAGAAAGAAAGACAATTGATTAAAATTCTTGTGTGGGACTCCGAAACTTGTTTCAAATCAATATAAAAGACAATAAAGTTTCCCTTTCTCATGCACATATTCGATCAACAAAGGCAAAGACAAGGAAAAGGGCTAACCATAATGGGAGAAGAGAAAAGGAAAGAAAGATCAAGGTAAGTTTAAAATATCAAGAATTACATCTCTTCTACTTGTTTCTCTTGACCATCTTAAGTTTTAAGGGATTCTTTTGCATGGTTTATGCAAGGTGACCAAAGCTTGAATAGACAAAGGAGGAAAGGGAAAAATAACAAAGGCCACAAGAACAATCAAGTAAGAAGAGATTCTAGTCTCTTAATACTTGCTCTTGTTGTTGGTGGTGGTGAAATCAATTTCCTTTTGATTTCATAAGATTTTAAAAGTATAAATATCTTAAAGAAGATATTGCCCATTTGATTAAAATGGAATAAAACATATTGTGGACCTAAGTAATAAGGAAATCAAAGGTCAAAGAAAGATGTTCATAAAGTAAAATTGGAAAAGAGGCACTTTTGAACTCTTGAGTCGTTTTTTGGGCTAGATGCAAGACAAGTTGTAGCAATGAGATTTTGATCATTATAGCACTTCCAATGGATTTAAAACGCAAATTTGTGTAGGATTAAGGTTAGAAAGTAATTTTGGAAGATTTGGAATTAAAGTATGAAAAACTCTAAAATTTCTAAGGATGAATTTCTGTGGAGCAGTGAAGTGGCGTTATATTTTTGGATAAGTAAATAGTGTTCAAGGACTATGAAATTTTCTAAAATTAAAGTATACATAATAAGCTTTGAATAGGTAATTCGTAATTTTTGGAATTGTATACAAAGAGATATAAATTTTTAAAGTTGATATATAATTCTGGAACTTTGATCTATATAGCAAAGGCATTTAAATTATTCTAGAACAGTACACATATTCTAGGATATAAATGGTTTTTTTTCTCTTGAAGATAGACTTGTTAAGGGTCACATAACCTTTAGAATCACCTTGATTAGATATTTATACAAAGAGTTATGAATTTTCAAAGATTGTTGAAAATTCTGGAATTTTTGGATAAAAGTTCAAAAATGAAAGAAATAAAGTCAAAGATGATATAAAGAGGATTTTTGGTTTAGCTTTGAGTTGGATATAAATATAATAATTATATTGCCTAGACCAATGAGTGGAGAATATGAATAAATATTGATTGTTAACCGTAATTGTTAAATTATAGGAATTACTACTCGTCGAAGTCACTAAAGAGATAGGAGTTAAATCAAAATTTGATAAGCAATTAGATAATAACTCTAATATAATATTAGTAACTCTAATATAACATTCTCAGTATGACTGTGTATGAATATTGAATCATATTTGTGATAGTCCCACCTGTATAAGGCTAGCACCACTTGTGGCTCGATTGAGTGGAAGGATTAACCATGGAATACTTTCTTGGTGACTAGGTGTAGGGCCTATTGGATAGTAGTCATTGGATGGCGAACCTAGTAACATTCAATTGCCGTGGGTTATTATCCCTATGTATACCTAGCGTTAGGGTTGTGAATCATGTGGATGTGACTTTATTTCTTGCTACATATGGTTAGTGATATAATTCTTGAATACTAATATGCTGTTGTGGACTATGTTGTGTTTGTGATTTACTTTCATATACTTGATATATATTGTATGTGGAATTAACTATTATTTTGAGATTCAATTTGAACCTCTGATATTTCTAAGAATTCCGGACAAAGGCAACATGATGAGCATGGCTCCAAAGAAAAGGTGGTGGACATGGGAAATTGAGCATAACTATGGAGGGGCTGACTTATTATAGTTTTTAATCACACAGTTTATTTCTACTTGGCTTTCCAAAGCCTAAACGCTATATACTACTCATTTTGGATGATAGTATAATAAACCTAGATGGTACTTATAGCATTAATATTGAATGTTATTAATTATTATAAACTATTATTAGTATACTAAGCCCAAACTAATTTATCCGTTTTACTCCGCTTAATACCCGGATGTATGATTTACTATTGTGAGAGGGGTGTGACAAAGCCAAGTATTAGCACCATAATAAAAACAAACAATAATAAAGTGTGTTTACTTAATTCACTAAATGAATCAAATTAGAAGAGCATTAAAGGCTTCTTGGATGGAAACCAAGAGCAAGAGGAGATAAAGTAGGGCTCCCACATAGCCTAGAAAAATAGCTCCAAAGGCACTCGCACAGTAAGAATGAAGTCGTGAGCAAATTGGCCTCCAAAGTGCATGAAAGTTACCGTACGCTTCTAAGTAGATGACAGCCATTGAGCTGAACAACTTGAAAACAGTATCACCATCAAAACCTGTAATCATCATCATCATATTACCGAATTATTATTAGTAATAGTTTTATTTGAAATTTTTATGGTTTGGTCTTGTAAACTTTTCTGTTGTGTGCTCTCACCCCTCTGTACTTCTCATTTTCGTGTAATATAATCGGCTGTCTTGTAAGCCAAAAAAAAAAAAGTAATAAATCATGAAAGTCTTTAAGCATTAGCTCATATGGCAAAAAGTGTGTAAAGAATATGCGGGAGGTTAAAGTTTTAAAACCTTACATACAACTTTTTTTTTTAATAAAAAAAACATACTCACTAGAACCTACTCGTTCAATATAAAAAAGTTAAGATATTGTCTACTAACAATTAATTAATTATATATATAATATATAGAAGTTGGATACAAACTAATTTATATAGATTAAAAAATTAGTTAAATTAATTATTTTGTCAAAAATATGTGTTAGATGTTCTAAAATACCTCATTTAACCATTTCCATTGGAAAGTACCAGCATCAATGGAAATATGTTTAATATATACGATCAATATAGATAGTTTGAAAAAAATGAATTTGAAAAACAAGGTATATTGATATTTCACATTGAATTCCAAAACAAACTCCTTAACTAACAAATACATTTTAGGATGGATGGGGCATATATTGATACATGGATATATTGAATTATTTTAATTATAGAACAGTATTTTGTAACAAACAAAGGAAATTAATTTTCCAACGTTATAAAATAGGCTAAAATACATAAAACCACCTTAAATGTTGAGTAAATTGTAGATCACCTTTCATACCTTTAAAAGTTAATTAAGGACCCTGCTATTTCGTACATCGACTATCAACTCCCCTACTGATAAAATTGCGTTTAAAGTTAACAATCTTTACCATGTTATAATTTTTATATTTTTATTTAAAATACATGGTCAAATAACTATTTTAAATGCTTTTTAAATTATTTTATATTTTTAAGTATTTAAAATAACATGTCAACGGTTAAAAGTTATCTTTTAAATACATGGAATATAATAAAAATTATAATATGGAGAAAATAGTTAAATTTAACTGTAATTTTATCGGGAAGGAGTTGATAGTCAAAACATAAAATATTAGGGTCTTTAGTCTAACCTTTTGAAGATCAAGGATGTGATGTGCAATTCACCTAAAATTTGGGACATTTTTATGTATTTTAACCTATAAAACGTGGCATACATTTACTGTTATATATCTCTGTTAATATATAATATTGTTTATCCTTGTAATTTTAATAGATGTACCCATAAGTTATAATAATATAATTAATATAAAAAAAATCCATCATTTTTTTAAAAGAAAATGACATAAAAATACCAGTTGAATTTTTAAATTATATTGCCCACAAAAATGATGGGATTATTAACAACAACATTAATGTAAGTGATAACTTATTTTAGTGTGACATGTTACTATTTGAGATTTTGAAGTTAAATGGTGTTTTTTTCATCAGGTTTAATTTAATTTCTTCTAAGGCATGCATGCATGATACAAAATCATAGTTGGTCATATTAATTTTCTTATTTTCTGAAAAGAAAATCAAGTATTTAATTATGCTAATTATACTGTCATCGTCCAGTTATTATATTACAGCAAATTGCATCATACAAAATGAACAAGAAGAAAGTATATAACAGATAGATGAGGAGGTGTCTATACGTACAGCATCAAAAGCAACGATAGTTTTCCATAGTAAGCTCTTTGCGCTGAGGGAAGAAACCGCAATGCTGTAAACAAATGCAAAACAATTTGCAACCACGAAGCACCTGCCATCACCCAGAAAATTTAATAATAAAATAAGATAAAATAAAAATATTAAAAATATATTTTACTTAAGAATGATATTTAAAAAGTTCGGAGGTATACTCCAACCTTGTTGAGTCCTCGTGGCTCAACTCGGTTTCAGTATAAAAATAATAATTATATATAAATTATAATAGTAGGATTAGTAGTTTTCATGCATATGGTATTTAAATTTAACTCATAAGGCAGATTAACAATTTTGGTGTGCATTATATTTTTACAAGATAAAAAAATGACAGAAACATGGTTATAAAATTCTTGAGAATTGACCGTAGGTGTCATCAATCCCTCCTTGATAACAAAGGTACCGTTAATTTATAGATCAAGTCTAAATATAACGAAGTGTCAAAAAAAATTGTGGGATTCATATTATGTGCTTCTTACATGCTCATCCTTCTAATTAGAGGGATGAGATATTTTTATTTTTATGTTTTATATATTCTATTTAATTAGATTTAAATTATGTACTGCTTTCTGAAATATTCTTTACACCTAGTATTTCAAATTAATTAGTTTACAGTCCTGCATTCAGAAATATTTGTCCTACAACACTAGTATCTTAGAAACTAATTAATTTGAGATATCGGATATAAAAAAAAATTAAAAAGCAGCATATAATTTAAATTTAAATAAATAGAATATATATAAAAAAAAAAAAAACAAAATGCCTCCTCCCTCTAATTAGAGGGATGAACATGTAAGAAGCACATAAAAGACAAGCACCTTATGTGCTTCCCCAGGACAATGCAGTGCTATTTTACAAATAAAATAACAATTATTCAATTTGTAAAAAAAATAAGTTTTAGGTTATAATTATTCCCTAGGTCCTAAATAAGGATCTAATTTAAAGGTAAATTTTGGTCCTAAATGTAAGATTTTTTTTTTTAAAAAATAATCTCTTATAATTATCATTTTTTAAAATTAATTTTTCTAAACTTATATATAATATAGTCTTGCAATGAAGTACTTTAAAGAGGTTGCGTTATAAATTCTATGATTAAAATGTTTATTTAGCTTTATTTATCTATTTTAACTAGAAAAATATATCTTATATTGAGGGTTAAATGAATAATAATTAAAGAAAAACCAAAGTTATTAAAACCGAATCAATCACTGAACTAGTCAGTTTATTGGATCAGCAGTTGATGGGTCAGACCAGATTCAAACCTCAGTGAGAAAGTGAAAATTTTAAGATTATGAAATTATTAAAAAAAAATCAATTTTATTAAAAAAAAAACAAAAACAAAAACCGGATCCCTACCCCCGACTGGACCAGTTTGCCAGTTTCCAAGTCGAATTGGCCAATCTTGTCATAGTTAAATTGCAGTGAGAAAAACCCATTATGAAAGAGAGTTTCAAGTGTGATATTAACTGACCAGAAAGGAGTATTTAAGTCACGAAATTGGACGAGAACGGAGTGATCACCGAAGTTGGCTGTTTGGCGCGTGAAACACATCAACGTGGCCGCACCCACACAAGCCGCGGAAGCCACTATCCTCAATGCTACCTTCCATTGTTTTGCCTTATTGCTCGCCATCCGATTGATGCTTTTGCAATTCAAAGGTCAGTGATCCAATTGTAGTTAATTCAATCAAGATCGAAATCAAGATTGAAATTAATTAAGATCGAAATAATTAAAATTTTGACCCAAAAAAAAATCAAGATCGAAATAATTAAAATTTAATTAAAACATGCAACAATATTCATGTGTAACTGATATGCAACTTAATGGAGGAAGAATTGGGATAAGAAAGAAACATAGAGGAGATACTGGCATATGGTTAGTCTAGGGGTATAAAGCCTCACTAGATCGTTTTAAGTCTCAAGTTTAGGTTTAAAAGGAGGCACTTGTGTGCAGTGGGAGGAGCAGTCATGAACCCGAATCGAATATCGGATGAAATATTAAAAAAAGAAGCATAAAGGGGAGAGAGAGCTTCAATAATCATAAAGTGTCTCGCCAATAAATGAAACCCTAAACAAGCTAAGTATTTATAACATAACAAATAAAATTAATTATGAAAATAAATAAATATTACTGTATGTTATATCGGTTGCATAAAAATGTTTAACACAACAACAACGTAGAAGCTTAGATCAGTTGGGTCTCAATGACTTGTTAGAGCTTGGATATGCCTACAGGATCAAAAGGTACTTACCACTAACAATGTTTTTTAACATTGACAACGAGATTTGAAATGTTTATAAGCCAACAATTGACCAATTGGACCAACCTTTATCAATTGAAACAACTTTTGTTACTAACAAAACAAAGTTGTTAAAGCACACATGTGATAGACGTATGTCTTTTTCTTTCATTTTTAACTCAATGATATATCATTTAAGGCTCTGTAAGAACGGGAAAGAATGTAAAATGCAAGAGTCTACATCAAAATAAGTTAGTTCCAATCTACCGTAACTTTTGAATACTAAATTGTTTGATAAAAAAATGCATGCATCAAACAGAAAACAGGAAATAGCCAGCCCTTTGTGATACTTCATTGGAGACAAGAGTAGAGTAAAGAACAGATAATTTAAATTATCAAAGAAAAATGATGAGGGAATTTATAAAAAAGAAAACATAAAGCATCAATCTAAGACTATTGAAATAGAAGAAATCAGAGTTATAAAAAGATGAAATATAACTCACTTGCTTCTTCGTGGCTGGAGAATCAGGCTCTCTTACCAGCTGTGTAGCAAGCAAACTGTTATATATTGGTGTTCAGAAGAATGGGTAATTAGGGTTTTTTTTTTTTTTTTGGTTCAAAAGCTCTTCTAATCTACATCCTAAAATCAATGCTTCAATATTCTCTTACTCGATAGTTTGAAAATCCGTGATTGAAATTTACTTTCCATATTTGTTTTTCCTTTCTTGGAAACTAAGCTAATCGATTTTAATTTACTGACTCATCTCAAATTTGATGCAGAAAATTTTAACTGTACTCTTTTATAGAAAAAAAATATTAAATTCCAATATTATAAATTCTGATTTTTCCCCCAATCAATAATTTATTTTATTTTATTGGCGAATAAAAAAATCATGAAGCTTACCATTGCCTGAAAAATAAGAAGAAAAGAAAGAAGCATGAGATAGCTATGTAGGCTGACATAAATACAGCCTATAGAGTGTTTGCTGACTTTTGAAACTGTGTGATTTCAGAAGTTATTTTCTGTCAGTTGAAATAAAATTCTTTTTATATATTTATCTTATAGATTTTAAAAACTATTCTCCAAAACTGGTACAAATTCTCTTATAAGAGTTTTATAGAAGCTGATAAGGGGAGCATATCATCATGGTTCAAGTGTACTTGAAGGAAGAGAACTTTTGAAGAAAAATCTTGTGTGGAGAATTAACAAGGAGGAAAAAAAATCATGATCGTTGTGTGCAATTGAGGAACAAGATTTTAGGACGATTTAATTATTTTTTTTACAAGAGATAAAATCAATGAAATTAAATTAAAACAAAATAGCTGAAATAGTTTGCAATATACGCGTCATAAAAATGATATCTTTCCTTCTCTTAGACAAACTATTAGAATTTTGGCCCAAAAAAAGCGAGATAAACTATTAGAATGAATCACATAATACTCGTATTTATTAAGATTAAGTCAATAAGATGTCAATTATGATCAGAATTCAAGTAAAAAAAATTATAGTCAGAATTTATATTAGGAAAATCATCGCTATTACCAAAGTCAACAAAAAATCATGATCCATAATTTGAATATTTATATTTTTATCATTTAATTAAATATTAAAAATTCATTCATTATTTTATTTTGGCTATATATCAGACTTACATATGAGTACTTTGTAAACTTTTTGAGGGAAAATTTCAGTTAACCCTTTGGTAGTAAATTAATTTCAATCAACTTCCAAAACTATCTGAAACTTTATTGCACCTCTCATCTCATGATCAAAATGAAATTAATTTTTATGCATAAAAAGACAATAATACCCTTCTTTTATTATTTCTAGAAGGGGATTTATAAGACAAATAAAGGGATTCAAAAAGACCCAAGGAATTTACAAAAACAAAAAAAAAATTGGCCATTTACAAGATAAATATGGAAATTTACTAGATAAATATGATCATTTACAAGACAAATAAAAGATATTTATAAGGCAAATAAAATGATTCAAAAGAACCTTGGGAGTTAAGAACATTTTGGCAATTTACAAGATAAATATAAGTATTAACAAGATAAATAAAGGGATTTAAATGAACCTAAGGAATTAAAAACATTAGGTTAAGGGGCATTTTTGGCTTGAAAGTTTTCACCAAGAGGCAATTTTACCCTAAAAGTATACAAAATGGAGCAATTTTGCCATAACTGTTATCCTAGTTAATTTCAACTATCAGTCAACTAAAAATGCTAAGCTGATAGTCTATATGTAATCCATTTTAATTTTGTTAATGTGCAAAATTTTTCCCAGAAATTTTAAATCTAACTTTAAAAAAAGATGGAGTACATGACACATAGACTTTCAGTACAAATTTGCAACTTAACAAAAATGATATGGATGACATGTGAACTATCAGTTCAATCTATTTGATCAATTAGTGATCAAAATTTATTAGGTCAATGGTTAGGACAAAATTGCCCATTGGCAAAAACTTCTAGGGTAAAAATGTCTTGTAACCCAAAAAATATTTGGGAATTTATAAGACACATATAAAATTCACAAGACGAATATAAAATTCAAAAGACAAATATGAGTATTTATATATAAAAGAAAAAAAAAGACAATTTACTAAACAAATAAAGTAAAGGTATGATGTCTTTTCACCCACAAAATTTAATTTCATTTTAGCTACAGGAGTATAGTAAAGTTTTAGACAGTTTTGGGGGTGGAATGAAATTAATTTACTACCAAGGAGCTGACTGAAATTTTCCTTTTAAGTAATATCATTTTGTCTTTTTATAAAAAAAGAAAAAATCTGTACACATTTCAGGGTTGTTTTGTGAAGAGGAGAGGAGGAATCGGAAAGGATCATAAAAGAGCATAAACAATGAAGTGAAGAATAGTGGCTCGAGACACCAAGAACATGTTGCGATGCTTAATCCGTTGCAAAATAATAGCCCACCCAGACAAGTCGATTGATCAGAATGATGGTGCCTTGTAAGAGATGATGATGAAAACCATTGTTATGCAATTGAATTAAGGTATCTTTCAACCAAAGATAGAAGGTAGGAAGATCCAAAGCATCAAGTTTAATGGAAAAACATTCAAACAAAACTGCATTGGTGAAAGGGCATGTACAGATCAAATGAAGAAAGGATTCTTCATTGATCATTGACATTTAAATGATGCAGTTGAAGAATGTCACATGATGGCAAAACACTTTGCAATAATTTCCAGATGTAGAGAAGATATTTAGCCCATGAGGAAATTGACCATAGGAATTTCCAAAAGACATCCCTAGCACCTCATTAATTTGCCTCAGACAAATGGGAAAACCATCTCTGACAATATGTGAACCAACCACATTACTCGTCCAGACAAGGTGATCGAGAATGTTCATGAAGGAGGCAGGTTTATTTAGAATGGACCCAGCTACATGAGGGGTACACAATGATCTTGTCAGCTGACCATTCAAACACAGCAACACTTATATAGTGTGTTTGGTTCGAGGGAAGGGGATGCTAGGGAACGGAAGGGGAATGAGTACTTTTACTAAATTATCGTTAATGAGAAAAATATTCCTTTTTGTTTAAAGTGTATTTTTAGAATATTAAAAAGTTTCAATGGACAATTTGGTTAGTTAGAGGTAAAAAAGTTCTCTCTCTTCTCTCCCATTCCTTCAAACCAAACACACCCTTAAGATTATATTCCAAGCAAAAACAAGTTTGCAATAGTTATGTGTTCTTCATTCGTTGCAAATGGTGTGTTTAGGGGCCACCAGGTTGCAAGGTATTAAGGATCCATTGCCAACATTCCATTTTAGGTAATCATAGATAAAATCTACATGATTTTTGCATTCCCTTCCAGATCCATGATGAATTTAAGGCAACTTGAAAATTGGAATTTTGATAAGCTCAATATATTTAAGTCTCAAAGTACTACCAACTAATTTTCAAATTTGCATTGAGTTAAAAAAATGTAAAGGCTTACATTGCTCTAACACGATGCATAATCATTTTGGTTAGACTAAAGAAGTTAGTCCTTTTGTCCCTATATATAAGAGTTTTTTTTTTTTTAATGGATTTATCCTTGAATGTAAGATCCTTTTTAAGTTTGTTTCAATAATAAATATACTTTTATCGTTTTACCCTCAATTGATTATTATACAACATACATTATTTTTTATCATTTTCTCATTATTAATTTTTTTCACACCATTCATAAATAGGGGCAATTTATAGAAAAAATAAATATCTTACACAATTACTATATTTAAATATTTTTTAAAATCTCACAATTCATTTGAAAGACTCTTATATACAAAGATAAGGGAGTATGAATTTAAACCATAAACAATGTCTTACCAAAATCGAGGCGTAACACATTTTTTGTTAGAAAAGACTAAGACATAATGTAAAACATGATTTTGACAAAAAAAAAAAAAGTAAAACATGATGACTCGAGTTATAATTAATTAGAAACATATAACGAAGTTGAATTTTTAATTTGACTTGATGTAAAAGAATATGAATCAAGTTAAAGCTAAAAATTTTCAAAGAGCAAGAGAACTTAAACTCCATGTAGAGCTTGTTACATGGCAGTCAAAGTTCAAAAATCACATTGTTTTGAAGTTATTAAGAAAGATGTTCTGATATATATATATATATATATATATATATATATATATATATATATATATATATATTCAAAAAGATGTTATCACACACACACACTCCCTCTAGTCCTTATTATAAGCATCAACCACTATTTCTTGCGGACCAATGAATGGAAGTTAAATCATTAAATTTGTCCAAAATTGATAAATATTTCTAATTTTATCCTTACTTCAATGATGTGTATTTAAAGAGTTGAGTAAAAATAAGGGTATTATTGGAAAATAGTAATAATTAAATGAGTTGGTTAAAGGCAGTTGATGCCTTATAATAAAAACCAAAAACTTCCGGTAGTTGGTGTTTTATAATAAAAATCAGCGGGAGTATATGTATGTATATGTATATGTATATATATACATATACGTATATACATAGGTATGAAAGCTATGGATTAATGATAATAAGAAACCAAAATTTGATCCCTTTTATTTGATATTGTTAAATCTTATTTTACTTTATTGCTTTATATATATGTCTGTTTAAAGATTTTCTCAAGTATCATCTGAAGTTGCAGTATAATCTGATTTGCTTCACGAGAAAGAGAAATCTTATTGTTTGATTTATATTTGTATTAGCTATAGTTGTGTTTAGTTGTGTTTTAGAAATGAATATAACTAAGAAATTAGAACCAAGAATGTATGAAATAGAATATGAAAAATTACCTGATAGTTCTTATATAATACATGAAAGAGAAATAGGAAATGTAATTTTACGCCATTCATATTAGAAGGTCAAGTAGAATATACTTATAATCAGATGAATTGGAATAATATGTATTTAATGAAACAATTAGGAAGTTATATAAATCCTAATATAAAAGATTTTTTACACATATTCAGTACAGAAGAAATAATAAAACAAATACTTGAAGAATTTGGAGATATCTTAGAAAAAGTAGAAGTTAAAAATCAACAAGAAAGATTAAAAGAAATAGCAAAACCTTTAGAACAAAAGATATATGAAATAAAGTTAGAAATAAAAAAAAATATGAAAGAAATAAAAAGAAATAAAAAATGATATAAAAGGAATTAAAAAGGTTTTAGGAGTTTATGACAAATTAGAACCAATAAATAATAATCCACAAATAAATATGATGAAATCTTTATATGATTGGGAAAAATCTAATACTACAATATTAAATATAGCAAGCCAAACTGTAAATACAAATGCAAAACAAACTAGAGTCATAGTGGAAGAACTTAAAAAAGGACAGACTATAATAAATAATAACTTATGGCAATTTATGGAAATATAGAAAGTGTAGATAAAAATGTATTAGATATAAGAGAAGGATTACGAAAATTAGACTAATTTTATAAAGGAAAAAGAATACAGTTTGAACATAAGGAAGAAAAAATATTAAAAGTAAATGAGTCAAGAGATAGAATGAAAGAATTAATAAATATTTTTTAAAATGCAAAAACTAGGAAATTAAATATGATAAAAAGTATAAATGAAGATTCAGACTTTGAAGATGAAATTGAAAGATTTATGGGTCAAGATGAAACAAATTTAGAAGCAATAATACATGATTTAGAAGGATTAAAAATAATAGAGGAAAATCAAATAAATATGCAGACAACTCAACAATTAGAAGTAGAACAAAAAAGAAATCAAGCACAACAAGAAGAAACATTAAGAAATATAGAATAAATAGTTAGCCAAAGAGCGAGAGATAATGAAATGAGAAGACAGTTTAATAAGAGAATATTTAAGTAATATATCAAGATCAATTTTTTATATTAGTTATAAAAAACCCACAACAAGTGGAAAAGAAATTATACCACCATCACTAGAACAATATGAAACAAGATACATCTCAAATTCTGGAATATTGTTAGATTTAGATTGTAATTCAGATAATGAAAAAAGAATAGAAGAATGGAAAAAAAAAACTCAATTAATAGCATTAATAACCAAAAAAATAGAACCAGAAGCTATAAATATAATAGTAGAAGAAAGTTTTATTGGAAGTGTATTAAATTGGTGAGAAGGAAGACCACTAGATTTTAGAATAGAAGTTAGAAGATTAGGAGAAGTAAGTTATGAAAGAAGAGAAATTTTATATGAAGCAATATTAACAAAATATGAGAGAATGTGTTAAAAAATGAATTTGTAGGAACCTCAGTAGCAAACATAGAATATACACAAATTACAAAAGCTATAAGATATTTACATGAAATAGAAATATGTTGTTTATAACCTACACATATAAATCAATATATATGTGAATATAAAAAATATTATTATGATGAGGCAAAGATAACTGAACCAGTGAAACAGAAATTTTACTTAGATATGTTTTATATAAAATTACCTAGATTAATTTCAAAAAATTTAGTAGAAGGATATACACAAGCAATGGAAAGTACAAATGATCCAAATTTTGCTAGAATAATATATACAATAGGTAGAAGAGAAGAATATTTAAGAAAATATTCATAGAAAGATGTAAAGAGGCTTGGAGAAATATAAAATATTATAAATTAAATAAATTAATGATAAATTGCTCAAAATTAGAAAAACCACATAAATGGGGATGTAATTAAGATAAATGGTTAAGAAAGAGAAGAAAGGTATATAAGTTTAAAAAATATCCGAAAAATATTTTTTTTAGAAAATATCATCCCAAGAAAAATAAAAAATTCAAACCTAACAAACATTTTAAAAGAAGAAAAAATAATAAAATTAAAAAACATATAAATGTAGATGTTGTAATTGTGGAGATATACGACATATAGCAACAAATTGTGATAACTTTAAATCAAGGAAGAAAATGAATATTTTAACGAAAGCTAAAGAATTAGAATTAGAATCTTTGGATATAGATTTATTATAATTTGATGAACCTAGTGACGGACCCACAGTGAGGCTCGTGTCCGCAGGTGCGGACATAAACTTGGAGGGGGGAGAGAAAAATAATGGAAATGATATGGACGCATGCATGAATTGTCCTCTCAGATCATTGTCTTCTGCTGCCATGTAATTATAACCCCTTTCATGGGAGTTTATATTTATCCCAAAAGGAAGCCATGGATTAGTGTTTCCTTCATAGACAGAAGAATATGCAAATACTCAAACCAGTACTGGCAATGGCATGCAATTTCCTTCATCTTGTAATTTGCCTGTTGTTGTAGTACCATCAACTCCTTCTGGTTTTACTAAATTACTGTTCTGCCCCTCCTCTTCTTCTGCTTCTGCTTCTGTTATTACCACAGTACCTTCGTTTTTTTTCCCCGCATCAGATTGCCAGCTCAGCAGCAAAAGACAATGATCCGAGAGGACAATTCAACAATAGCCATAATGTTCATGCATGCGTCCATATAATATTGAAATAGAAAAATAATGGAAATAATATTAAATCCATTCCAAATTTTAATGAAACATAATTGTTTTTTCTTATGGTAGAGGGGCAGAAATAGAATATATTACAATATTCTTAAGTTTATATATTACATTAAAATGGAATTGATAAAGTCGGATGTTATGGAATATCATACATATTGTCTATTGTGAAATTTTCTTTGTTTATATTCTTTTTTTTAATGTATTTAAAATTTTTCTTAAAAAAAACCGGGGGTGCTGCTCCCAAACCCCCGTATCACCCCCACTAATTGTGCGGATATAAATGAAAAATCCTAGATCTACCACTGGATGAACCTATAGATAATGAATTGGAAATATATAAATTAGGGAGAATTACACTCAGGTCCTAAGGACAATAAATAATTACCAAAAGGTCTCATGCCAGAATTCCATTACAAAAAAGTCCCTTGGGACTTTTTTGTAATTAGGTGAAAAATTCTCAATTGGTATTTACAATTGAAAATGCTATATTAACAACAAAAGTTCTCAATCCGTATTTATAACTAGAAATGTTATATTAACAACTGAAAATGTATTTTGAGTTGTTAATATAGCATTTCCAGTTGTAAATATGGATTGAGAACTTTTGTTGTTAATATAGCATTTTCAGTTGTAAATACGGATTCAATTAATTACAAAAAAGTTCCAAGGACTTTTTTGTAATGGAATTCTGGCACGGGACCTTTTGGTAATTATTTCTGGTCCTTGGGACCTGAATGTAATTCTCCCTATAAATTAACATATAAATATAAGGAAGAAGATTCAGAAGAAGATGAAACAGAAGAAAGTTCAAAAGATGAGAATGATATAGAAAAAAAATATATAAATCAAGATCAAGAATACATATATATAATGAATGTAGTAGAAGGAGAAAGTAGTGGAATGAGTAATAATAATTCAGAATTTGAAGAATTTATAAATACAGAAGAAAGCTCAATAGAAAGAAGAATAACATTTAATAAAGATTAATATGATAAAATAAAAGAAAAAGATTTAGATATGACTGTTGCAAATATAAAAAATGAAAATTTTCTAGAAAAAGTAAGTAAGATATTGGAAAATAAGAGAAAAGAAAAAATCACAATGTGTTGTATTAGAAAAGAATTCCTAATAGAATCAACTTTAACAAATGAGTATTAAGAATACTACTAATAAGTAAAACCTTAATAGAACATGAAATATTAAAAATACCTTTTAAAGATGAGATATTAAAAATATATATTGCAAGAGTACAAATCATGGTAAAAACTTATTTTCAAAGTGGAATAGATTCACCATTATAATTACTTATAACATATGGAAGAATAATTAGTAATGTAGAAGACAGTATTTTAGGAATGATAGTAGGAAATTTAATATATCAAACCTTAAAATTTACTTTAAATACAAATTTTGCTATAAGTAGAGCAGAAGAACATATAGATAAATCTATTTTAATATATCATAATTTACATAATGTAAGATTACAACAAGGATCTAGAAGTATAAGTATAATAGCAATGATAGGTCTTGCACTTTCAAATGAACATAGAATATATAATAAAAATAAAAGAAAAATAACAATAGATAAATATTTTATGCCAATAATAAAAGAAGTTAGAATTGATCAAAAACAAATTACAATACCAGAAATGTTAAGATTAGAATTAGATAATACTAGAAGCTATTATAAAGGAACACCTAGAAGAATGATAACTAATAACATATTAGGATAGAGATATTTAAGAATAAATACGTCAGAAATGAAAGATGAAATATCATCTAAGAGGGGGTGAATTGGGTGATTAAAAAAAATTCTTTTAATCCTCTGGATTACACAGGTAAAATAGGGATAAACAGAGAAGATTAAAGAAATAAAAGAGACAAGAAATTTATACTAGTTTGGTCCAAAATCTTGACCTACGTCCGGTCTCCAAACTCTCTAGGATTTCACTATCTCAAGAAGTAATTACACATTCTATAACTCTTTGAGTAATACTCTCACTAGAATTTACTCCTCTTTACAAGTTGTAATCACCTAACCCCAATCTCAAAGGTTCCACAACTTTGATATTAATACAATGATGATAAGTTTAAAATCTCTCTTAAAGAGTAAACGAATAATCACTGAAGCATGTGTATATCCGAAGATATTAGATAGAGATTAGAAACTATAAATGCTAGATTTCAAAAATTGAATGCACAACGTTTCGGTAGGTAGAAAATTCAATGTTTATGGCTTTTATAGTTGATGACATTTAATATCGTTGAGAAGATTCATGAATTATCCGTTGTGACTGATGAAGATGACCGTTGAGACTGATTATCCTTAACCATTGCTCACACGAATTATTTCTTTAATCAGCGCCGTAATTCTATGTTGACATTCCTTGTTCCATTTGTCCATTGAGACTCAATGTTGGAAGTGGAAAGGAAGAGGTTGCAACACTTTAAGACGCTCAGAAAGTTGGCTGTCTAATTTTGGCATTCATCTCTGCTTTGCATTTAATGCTTCTAACACATAATTGCTTTATTGCAATTTGTTATAATCCATATCAAAAAATCAACTAAAACTCATTAACAAACTGATTAAACATAGTTAGGAATAGTAACGAGTAAGAATATAAAGTATTCCAAGTCATAATCATTGATTTAGATATCACGGACACGGTGCTTTTCAAAGTTCATAATTATGACTCGAGGCATAATAGCTTGACTCGAGTTACCATGACTGGAGTCACTACATTGTAACTAGAGTCAACATTGAATATCAAATGAGAGACACAAAGTTTAACTCATCATGACTGGAGTCATCATAAGATGACTAGAGTTATCTTAAATCATAAAACATTTGAATAGCTCTTTGTATCAATATGACTAGAGTCATTCACTAGAGTCATTCATATTTTCACAAAAACTTGAGTGCGTCTCTATGCTAATATGACTGGAGTATGATTAAGTGACTTAAGTCACTTAATACTTTAGCACATCTATGAGCGCCTCTGATTAGATATGACTGGAGTCAAGAAATAATGACTCAAGTCATATTAGTTTTCACAAAGTCTGATATCGGGTTTGAGTTGTGAAAAAGATTTGCTATTTTAGATGATTGCAGTCCTTTAATGAATGACTGGAGTCATACTTGACCGTTGGAAAGGACTCAATTTGAAATTTGCTTAGAGTGACTGGAGTTATATATGTTGACTAGAGTCACTTAGTTTGAAAGTATTTTGCAAATAAGAAATTATGACTAGAGTCATTTAACTTGAAAATGTTTTGCAATAATCGACTATGACTGGAGTCATAGTAGATTGACTCGAGTCATTATGCTTTGATCAATATTATTTCAAATTACAGTGACTGGAGTCACACAATGATAACTCGAGTCATCTATGTACAGAAAGCACAATTCCAAGGCAAAACAAGTTTTAACAAGGAATGGTCTTTTGCTTGGTTCAATAATTATCTTTTTAATTTACAATTATCAGTTATCATCAAAAACACAGAACTAACAAGAAAACCCAACATTAAATATAAATATAAATCCAAGAAGAAGTTTAGACTATAATAGACCTTTGTCTAGTAGAGGATTTAATAGAAATTTAAGTCTTAGAACTTTAAATTCATCACAATGGATTAGAGATAATTTTGACCAAAGAAATTTATTAGTAGAAAGACCAATAAGCACAAATTTAAGAGAAATAAGACCACAAAGAGAAAATTATATAAAATTAGAAGTGAAATATGAATTGTCTTGGAAGGAAGTAATAACAAAAATAGAAGAAAATAACAAAAGTAGTGAGATAGAAATATGATTTACGGAAGATAATTTAATATTAGAAGGAAGTAGTACAACTACTGATGTTATATTAAAATTTAATAATAGAGATATAATTAATTTAACATTAATAGTGAAAGATAATACAAAAAATGATTATAAGATAATATTAAGAAAAGATTTCTTAGAATTAGTTAAACCATATAGAATACAAAATGAAAGAATAATGATAAATTTAAACCATCAAACAATTATAATACCATAAATATCATGATTTATGAAGAAATAAGTTTACAATGGGATCTAGATAGAAAGAAAATGTTATGTATACATAAGTATAGAAGAGTCACATAACTATGGTATTAGATGAGACAACTAGAGTTTTGGATGCTAATATAGGTTTAATTAGACAAATTATAAATATGTTAAAAAGAAAGGCAAATTGACCAAAATAAGAAAAAAAAAATACTTAACTACGACGCTGTCGAAAAGTTTTACTGGAGTAAGGCAGTTTGTGGCATCAGCATAGGTGACGCCACACGTGGTGATGCCACTAACTAAGTGGCATCACTGTTTGTGACGCCACTTTGTCAGCAGGTAAAAAAAAAAAAGTACAGTAGAGGCATGAAACACGCCCCTGCTCTTAAAAAAATAATAAATATTTTTTTTTAAAGCTGAAATTGCAGCGTCCGTAACGTCATGGACGCTGCAATTGTAGCGTCCTTGGGTGCAGGGGCTCAAGCATGCCCCCGCCTCAATTATTATTATTATTATTATTTATAAATATAATAATTGTAGGCACGCCCCTACAATTATTATTTGTATCCACTACACAAGTGGCGTCGTACTCAATGACGCCACTTGTGTAGTAATTTTTTTTTAAAGTTGCAATTGTAGCATCATGGACGCTACAATTGTAGCGTCCTTGGGGGGCAGGGGCATAGGCACGCCCCTGCCTTAATTTAATTTTTTTTTAAAAAAAAATTTAATTGTGTTTGGCTCCTCTTTATATGTCGTCTGCCTCACCCTCAGTTTACACTCATTCACTCTTAATTTTTCTCATTATTCATTGTGTCCGCTTCCCCCTCAGTTTTTCTTATTCAATACAACTAGTTTGTTATCCCTTCTCCTTCCCTTCCTTACCAAGAGACATAGCCAGATCCAGCTTCCCAGTCATTTTAATCATCCTCAATATTCGTCCTCGCACATTTCTTACAGATTCTTTTGTTCTTACTATTTCTATTTTCTGACTGTGTGTGTTTTGGTCACTCTAAAACCAGCAAGTAGAAAATCTATTTAAAATCATAGAGAAGCTGGAAGGAAATGGAAGAAGAAATAGAAATACGACAGAATTAGCAGTACAAACAGATACAAAACTAAGCCATGTAATTGAGTTATTCACTCAAATTAGATAATCCACCCATACAAATAAAAATGGGTCATCTACCCAAGAGAATATTATTGAGCTTACTGCTTAAGCTCAAACTCAAACACTTTATAAAATAACCCTTTTAAATGAAATTATAAAAGCCCAATTACAAGAAGAAGCCCAGAAAAAAGAGAAAGGAAAAGAAATAGAGGCTTCATCATCAACTCCTAAAATTACTAGAAGTCCATCATTTGATATCTACTCCAAATTCAAATTCTTTAGAATTCTTCTAAAGACAACCGGAAATATGGAATTATCAGACCCACATGTTAAATATGCCTCCCATTTGCCTTTAATAAAATTGTAGCTCATCAGGGGACTTCACTAGCTCTAATTATAATCTTATGCTAGTATAGAATGTCACACGCCATGTATGTGTCTGAGGATCTAAAAGAAATCAAAGAATTGCCAGAAGCTTTACAAGCAATAGTGGAGATCTATGCAGGGATTGTTACTCAGTATAGAATTTAGGGAAAATTAGAATGAAGGACTTGGAGGAAAAAATATTTAATGAGAAGGACCATAAAAATTGTAATTACTTAAAAGGACCAAATACTATAATATAAATTAAAAATTACTAAATTGTCCCTAATTAAACCTCCTATGTTATCTCTTGCATTCATAATTAAAAAATAACTAAAATTAAAACCACCCGTCATTCACATGTAATATCATTGTATATTCTTTTTTCCAGGTTTCAGACTCATGTAAAATCAATATATTTCTTAATTAACTACGGTTCAAACTCATTTTTTTTATTTTTTTTCAACAAGTTAACTATTCATATAATCAATAGATCATTTAATTAACAAATATATGATCAAGTTTTCATATTTATATTGTTAAGTATTAACATTGATATCCATCAAGCTCTTTTTATAAAAATAAAAACTAAACTCATTTCATTTTTTTAAGGATATAATAGATTATTTATATTTTATAATTTAATTATAATTTAATTAATTTTTTAACCCACATAAGATTTTTCTAAAATAAAAATAATTAAATCAAATAATTTTTTTTTTGTTTTAACATATACAATAAATTATAAAACACCTTGTGTTTGATTAAAATGATATAATATTTTTAATTAAGAAATTTGTTTATTTTAGAAAATTATAATTTTTTAAAAAATTGAAGAATGTGATTTTTTTTCTCACAGATATATCTATACAATTCTTGAAAAATGAAAATGGAGAAGAATTTATTTAATTTATTGAAATTTAAAATTTTGTGTTAGTTTTCAAAATAGAGTGTGAGAAAGAATGTAGAAGGGAATGGAGAATATTTCCTTAAGGGTAGTTTAGTATTATTCATTTTATATTCTTGTATTTGATCTTTCTAAATAATTACAATTTTATGGTCTTTCTCAATAAATATTTTTTTGTGTAGGTCCTTCATTCTAATTTTCTCTAGAATTTATACAAGGTTTTATTCAATAATTGTTGAAATTACTCCAGACAAAATTTATGCGCCTATCAGTCTAATCATACTTGGAACAACCAAGAAGCTAGTGGAAACATATGCGGAGATCAAAGAAAACATAGAAGATGAAGAAGAATTCTATAACAAGATGAGTAATATTAGAGCCTAGAATTATCACATCATCTTTCAAGAAATGAATAGAACATTGAGATCAGATGAGAAAAAATGGGTGTATTATTGTGGGTTAACAACTATAATTGCATCTTTTGGAAATAGATCATATGATCAGCCATTATTCACACAGTGGTATGATAGATCGAAAACTAACAAAATGGAAAACTCAGAAAAGATAAAGAAGAAAATTTGTAAGCTCTTAGCAGAAAATGTAAATAACAAGTGTAAGTACTGTGATTCTGTGAAGAAAGAGAAAGGCAATGCAAGATATGGAAGATTTGGAAGTTGATATCAATGTCTTTTAAATAACCTCTAAGGATTTGCTGACAGAGAGAGAAATAGAAAAAGACAAGAATGGAAAGATACAAAAAAAAAGAAAGTAGGGAGGAAAAGATGAAAAGAAAGAAATGGAATATGTTTTGCTGACATTGTAAAAAAAAAAAAAAGACAGAAAGAAAGAAGAAGAAAGAGAAAAAAAGAATAAGACAACAAGTTAAAGTAGCTTTATAAAAGTTTGGCAATTCACCTTGTGAACTTCTTAAGTAGTAGTCCTAGTTGTCATCAATTATAGTAGAATAGGTACTCCCTTTGGTCTTTATTATAAGATATCAACTACCAATATTTTTTGGTCTTTATTATAAGGCACCAATTTACTTTAACTAATTCATTTATTACTATTTTCTCATTATGCCCTCATTTTTAACTAACTCATTTAAATCTACATCATAAAATATGGGTGAAGTTGGAACCATTTATTAATTTTAGATCTAATTAATGAGTTAACTTCCATTCCTTTGTTTATGAGAAAAAGTAGTTTGTGCCTTATAATAAGGACCAGAGGGAGTAGTACATAAGATAAGGAATCTTTTAAAGTTTCGTTTCTTAGTACTCCCTCTGGTTCTTATTATAAGGCACCAACTATCAAATATATTTGGTTATTTTTATAAGGCACTTGCTTATTTCCAATGAGCATTGATTATTTTTTTTCATGTATCCCCATAATTAATAAGGATAGTAGGTGAGAGTAATGATAATATAATATTAGAGTTTAGTGTAAATAGTAAGGGTAATATTAAAAATTACTTAAATTATAAGACAACTTTATTGACTTTAATTGTTTTAATTGGTTTGAGTGATTTGTTAGTTGGTGTCTTATAATAAGGACCAGAGGGAGTATTATTATGTTAGATTGTAATGATAAGATCAGAGAAGGGTTGGAATGTCTATATATAAAAGCCTTGTAACTCTGCATTGTAACACACACCGAGTTGAACTTTCACTCAATTCTCTACCTACCTTACATACTCTTGTATTTAGTTTGCTTGAGAAATAAAAGTTTAGAAGTTTAATAATTTCTTTCTTTAAAGAATATTTTAAATTGTTGTGGAAGAAATATAAGGTATGGGTTTTTGAATTTTTAAAGGATCAAATTAGGGAGTAGTATTATTAGAAATTTAATAGTTATGGTCCAATGAGTCATACATGATTATATGTTTAAGTGATGTTAAGATTTGGTTATGATCACATGAAATTATAGGCAAATCCAGTTACTGTCTCCTGTGGAAAACGAAGGAAGACTGTGCTAATCATAATTCGAAGGAAAAAGGTTTGAGAATTTTTATTCTCTGTAAAAGTATTCTTGTATGAAAAAGGATAAGTATCTTTCTATAACCCGTACCACGGTTGGTTAAATCCTTGGTTAATTTATGATATGAATGTTATCATACCCATATTTTTTCAGAGCTTCAGCATATAACGTGACTATCTCATATATGGTGTGTGTGTATACACATATTTTATTAAGGGCAATATTGTCATTCAGATAGTTTTTCCACATATATCTTACAACTATTTTCAATCTACCAAATATAAATATTCCCATCAAACCATTTTCCATTCAGTACACCCAATCATCTCTGCGGGAAGAAATTTTCTATTCCCTTCCTTTTCATCACAAACAATTCATCCGACCAAATAAGTTCAAAGTTGATATTAAAAAAAATTATTTCAAATGAATTTTTATATTTTTAGTTTCAAATAAGCATCGCCATGTTTTTTCCAATTTTTTAAAATTAAAAATATTGACAAATAAGGCCCATTTTTTGTTTTCAAATATAATATCGACAGTGATTCATTTTGACAGGAATTTCACAGGGTTTTAGGATAATTCTCAGCTGCCTTCCTAAAAATCATATTCCCCATTCCGACGATATTTTTGACCCCCCAAAAAAAAAAAAAAAAATCGCGACTACATTTGAGGACTAAATCGAAGTGCGCCCCAGTATGGTACTATGGGCAACTTTTCTGTTCTCTCCCTACGCTGCAATAGGTGCTGGAAAGACTAGTCCGAGAAAACGGAAAACACTACAAGACTTCACCGAGATCCACTCTTGCGATCCAAGCCTATCTGCTTCTGCTTTATCTTGTTCATCCTTCTGAATTGATCGAAATTGCCGAAGCATTGCAATGTCGAGTCCCAGATCAAGTCCAGACTCTTGGAATTGCATGCTTCCTGGACCTCCAAGCCGCAACAATTTTGGATCAGCAGACTTGAGCTCCCATGATCTTCTTGCATTCCCTTCCGGCAGCTCCGTCTCCGTCGTCGACATTCGCTCTATGCAGTTGGTCTCCGCCATTCCAATGCCGCCACCGTCTTCGTCGCCTTCATCTTCCACCGCTCCATCTCTTTCCCCATTTGTTACCTCTGTACGCTGGACCCCACTTCCTCTGAATCGCGACCTTCTATCCACAGAGCCCTCCTCTTCCCACCTTCTACTAGCCGCCGGTGATCGTCAAGGACGCATTGCCTTGCTCGATTTCAGACTCAAGACTGCTGTTATGTGGTTCGAGACAGATTCCAAACTCGGAATTCAAGACCTGTGTTGGGTTCAAGCTCGACCCGACTTTTACTTCCTTGTTGCTATCAATGGACCGTCTACGATTTCCATTTTTAACACGTTGACTGGTCGGTGTGTATGGAAGTACGACGCATCCCCTGAATTCTTCTCTTGTCTTCGCCGGGACCCTTTAGATTCTCGCCACATCTGCGCACTTGGGCTTAAAGGCTTTCTCTTAAGTATTATGATTCTTGGTGAAAGTGAAAGCAACTTTGTGATAAAAGATTTTCAGATACGGACCGATTGTAGCGAACTGAGTAAGCTGGAGAGAGATGCGAGTGATGTGTCAACGTCACCTGCATCGGCGTTGTTTCCACTTTACATGGCGAGGCTTGCGTTTTCCCCGCAGTGGAGGCACATATTATTTATCACATTTCCGAAAGAGTTGATTGTGTTTGATTTGCAGTACGAAACCACTCTTTTTACTGCTACATTGCCTCGTGGTTGCGGCAAGTTTATTGAAGTTTTGCTTGATCTAAACAACGAGTGGATGTATTGTGCTCATCTTGATGGCAAGCTCAGCAGCTGGCGTAGGAAACCGTAAGCATTTCAGGCCTTGAATTATGAATATTTGGATGTCGCTCTTCTTAATCATTTGTGAATTATGCATACATCGTCAAAGACAACAACTATCAGCTATTGCGGGTTATAAGAAAGCAATAAAACAATGCTATGGCAACCATACAGGCAAGAGCCATGAATGCAAAAAGTAAAATTTTCTGGCGTACTGAGCTTGATAACACATCTTAATGACTGTTAAGACAATTATTTGTTTATAATTAACTTTGAGGGAGTGCTGACGGGCAATTCAATATGTAATCGTACGGAATACAGTGTCTATATAATCCTTCAAAACTGGGACTGATTTGCATCACAAGGAAGGGTAAAGGTGTGCTAGCGGCATGCATCCTAAATAATGACAAGCCTTACGGAAACTACAGCCTTTGATCACTAAAGAAATAGTCATTAACAAATGAATTAAAATGCAAATGACTGAAGAAATATGGAGAAAAATATATGGTAATTGAAGAACACAGTGGAATGAAAGGGCAAGTATTCTTGTAGCAATTTTCCATTCTAACAGATCTTGAACTTTTTTCGCCTGATGATTCTTGGCAATGATAGAAATACTAATATCAAATAATTTTTTTAAGTTCCGCAGATTATCACAAAAAAGAAGGTATTCTGTAATTGATATGCTAGCATTTTCACACTGGCGAATAAGATACTTTACTATCCTGGATTTCCATGCGTAGAATGTCAACCTCTAGGGACTATTGGGTGCATTCATGTTCTTGAGCATTAAAAACAATACTTTCATTCACAGAAAAGGAAAACAAGACCTTATAAATGTGATTGTGAAGGGTGGGGCAGGATGTGGGCAAGTGAATTCTCCTGATGTAGTAGGGGGACACCTTTTTTGGGTGTGTTGGCGAATTGTCAAGAAAAGATGTTAAATCTATGTAATGGCTTTCACAAATTGTCAAAGGAAAAGAAACAGAATAACGATCATATAGTAGATTATAGAATAGTTATAAATCTTCTATCTTAAGCTATTTTGAGATGGTCTTAGTCATCAATTCAACTGTAGCCAAGTTCATAATCAACTTCTGACTTACCTGCGTTTCTTGTGTTTTGTTCAACCATTTCAGTGCTCTGTATCATATGAAGTACTTTTCACTATGCAATTCTATATCCTGTTTGTTTTGTTTTTTGTCTACGGTTTTTTGGGAAATCTGTAATCAGACCTTCCAGGACACTTTTAGACTAGGGGTGTTGGGTTTGCACCCAGTATTCAAGACCCACAGCATCTTTTATTTTGTCCTAGTAAATGCTACATCTTTTTTAAATTTGACACATCATACATGAGCCTTACAAATATTCAAATGTCCTGCACAAAAGTGCATGCAAGAACATAGACAACTGTCGGAACTTGAGTTCCCCTGCCCCTCCATTTCCTCATATTATATGTCTACATGTCATTACAGAGGGGAACAGGTGTATACCATGAGCTCCATGGAAGAGTTAATGCCCTCACTTGGTACCTCTGTCCCTTCCCCTTCAGTACTTGCTGTCCTTTTAAGCCAGTCAAATTCCATTCTTCAGAACATTGCAAAGACTGATGCACCTAGTTCTACTTACCTCGACAAGGATCCTGATAATCCCTTTGATTTCTGCGACAAGTCTTTCATGGTTTCCGAGACGCATTTGATCTTTATCTCTGATGATGGAAAATTATGGAACTGGATCTTGACTGCTGAAGGGAAACCGGACACTCAAAGGGATGATAAGAAGTCAGATTTGGTCCATGATGACAGCCCTGAATCATTAATTGGGACCAGTGCCAATGCCACAATACCTTCTAAAAGCTGCCTATCAAGCTCATCCTTCAACCCAGAAAATATTATTCTACAGGTAAGTATGTGTCTATATAGGAGTTTGTACCTGACATTTATGGGTTTTCATTGGCTAGTCAAATTGCGTTGATATGAATTACACAACCTATAATTTTATTTTCCTTCTTTTAATATTAATATTACAGCATTGCGGGTGATTATTGAGCCCATCATACTGGTCCATTATATTCTTGCATTTAGTTCTTTTGATCTCTCATAATGTATAGGGATTCTTTTATTGTTCTTTTTCTACAATCTAGATTGATTGCATTTTATTTTCCTTGATTCTTTTCAATGTCTTTTTTAGATTTGAGTAGCAAGTCGTTTTTTTACCTTTTCTGCTTTAAAACATTGTATCAAAATACATTGAATTGATAAAATAAAACCAGCATCTTGAAATGATATTATGATTTGAAGCTTAAGGATTATGATAGATGAGAACGAGTTTGGATACTAATGTGGAAGGATTCATTAATGACAGGAGTTGAAAATTAACGAACATTTGATTAAAACAAGGGTAAGGTTCTTACCATCAAATCAATAATTAATAATTAATGGTGCAATTTATTGAATTTAGTTACTAATCAAGAGTAATCTACCTTTGCTATTTAAGTGGGACATGGTAGAAATATGGATTGTTCATGTACTTCTCTGTATGCCTAAATGCTTGTCTGCTCTCATGTGTTAATAATATGGCGCTGTCTGCATTGTTGGCTCTTTTGGCCACATATATTATATACATGTATAAAAGTAAGTTTTGAATACCATCCCTTACCGATCCACTTGCCTCCTTTTAGCCAATAATTGTCAAGATTGGAAATGAAGATTAGCTGGGTACAAGGGATGTATCTTTCCTTGAGGGAGACAGCCGGAAAACACATTTTTCTCATTATTCAGAGTGCCATAATCCTGAATGCCTATGAGCATATACTGGGGTCTTCCAGATAGTCTTTATTTTATTTATTTATTTCTTTATTCTGCTGTGAATTGCGTCTAAGTTCCAAAATGCAACCAATATAACTTTCTTTGTCAATTAAAATCTACTGTAATTAAAATCTCAAATTTTTGCAAAACTAACAGGCATCTGATAGTAGCTTTCCCTTTTTGTTATGTTGCAGATGAGCTTAGTTGGACAGCTTCAGCTGCTTTCTTCGACGGTGACTACGTTGGCAGTACCGATTCCTTCTCTAATGTCAACTTTGGCCCGTTAGTTTATGTTCTGAAAATTCTGCATATTTATTATGTTCGGTATGGCCTTTTGATAGAGGCTACATTCATACCATGCTTGCTGTGTTAATAAGTGTGTTATTTTATGTTAAGGTGGAGGAAACCATCCTGCTGTAGCTGTTCCTTTGGTTGCTTTGGGAACTCAGAATGGGAATATTGATGTAATTGATGTCTCTGCTAATGCTGTTGCTTCAAGTTTATCTGTGCATAATGGTACTGTTAAGGGACTACGATGGTTAGGAAATTCCAAGCTGGTATCATTTTCTTATACCCAGGTAAATTTATAATTAATTAATTTTGGAATTTGTTAGTGTCATCTCTCTGCATGATAAGGGTTACAAATTATGCATATTACTCAATACACCCTTCTTTAGTTTTTTAATTTGAACTTATTTTTTTAATTTACTTTTAGTTGTCTCTATTTTCAAAGCTGTAGGTTTGAAATGTTCTGACAATATCTGGAATTAGGTTAATGAAAAATCTGGAGGATTTATAAACAAGTTAGTTGTGACCTGCCTTCGAAGTGGACTTCATAGGAATTTTCGAGTCCTGCAAAAGCCAGAGCGTGCACCAGTAAGAGCTTTAAGAGCATCATCATCCGGAAGGTGAATGTTAAATCCACATTATGCTTTATGAATAATTAATGAATCTTATTGAACAATAACTTTTGAACATGCATGGATTATGGACTGAATTTATGGGGAACTCTGTAACTTCAAATGCTGATGGGGGATTCCAAAATAAAAGTTATAATAATTATCGAGGGGTATTAATCGTTCCATGTTAAATATCACAGTAGACTGTTTACAATACTTAATAGATCACAGGAGGGAGGAAAGGATTACGCAAGAGTACATGCAGGACGTTGCAGACTAAAGGAGGGAGATCCTAGAATATTTAGACAGTAAATTCCCCATATTTTCCCTAATCTTCCCCCTGTTGATGATCTAATCATTAAGTATAACAATTTATCTTTGGGGGAATACTTTAATGATGGTGGAAGGAGATGATGGGGACTTCAGGGGGAACAATTGTGTCGAAAATTTTCATTCTCAGGAGATTGGTTGCAACCCCAAGGGTTGGGGACTTGAGTTTGAGTAATCCATGTAGGAAGTATCAGACCTACTTTAGGATAAATTGAGCTTAGGATGTAGTGGTGGTGATTGCGGGTGGTTCACGGTGGTTGGTGGTTTGGCTTATGGTGTAGTGGTGGTGCTTCCGTATTTTATTTTTCTATTTTTTTGGCAATAATCTGTTGCAATTATAATTACATATGAAAAGAAAAGGGTGACTCAGTGCATTAGGCTCCTACTAGGTACTAGGTAGGGTTTGGGGAGGGTCACGTGTACACAGCCTTACCCCTGCAGGTAGAGAGGCTATTTTCAAGATTTGAACCATGGTCACTTGGTCACATAGCAGTAATTGTTGCTCCAAGGCTCACGCTCTAATTATAATGACATATTTTATATAAAAACTATTCAAGTATTTCCATGACATACCATACATGTTTTTTATACCCATCCCTATTCCCAATCCTTTAAAATTCATCTTGTGTACCAAATGTAGCCTAGGAGTTTAAAGTCCTGGCCTTCTGTGTCCTTTCAAACACCTTAAGGTTTGATTATTTCTTATGCGTACCTCCTTTGTAATAACGATGTTATCCATGCACCCATTGAGTATAACAATTTATCCTTGGGGGATACTTTAATGAATATTGTGTGATTGACTTGACCCTGGGGATCCCGTGCTTCTTATTTGCTTTGATGAACCTCTCAAACTGCACTCTTGGGGATTGTTTGCTGACACATTACAATGGAAAGATGTATCAAACAGCAAGCACCCAACATGCAAATTGCCAACAGTTTTCAATAATTGATTGAGCTTTTGAATTCGTCTTGTTGACATGTTTACTGTATCCCCCCCCCCCCCCCCCCATGTGTTAATACAAACTTGTAATTAATATTCACTTACAAATGTGAACAATTTTGGACACGTTAGACACAATTAAATGATTTTATGAAAACCAGTTTTAATGGAAATTGTTGAGGAGTAGGTTTATATGTGTTTGCGAATTAATGAAACTGGGCTTAATATAATACTATTCTGCTTTTAATTTGATCATAAAATGCGCTTTATATCTACTTGTGGTTTCTAATATTTTAATATCCACGAAAATGTAGGTACCTTGTAATTTTGCTTCGTGATGCACCTGTTGAAGTTTGGGCAATGACTAAAAATCCCACTATGGTATGTTGGCAGATGAACTTAAACTTCTCTAGAGTCTGTCGGTGGATGTTTTTGATTGAGTTACGGAGGAATCTTATAGAATGCCAAATTATCATGAGATAATGGAAGTTGTGGAAAATTAGAGATTTTAGGAATAAATATTTAGTAATATTATTTTAGATATTGTTTATTTTATTTAGAATATTTTCTGATTCATTAGTGGTCCTTAAGTTTAAGTTTAGTGGGTTAGTTACTTGCATATTAAATTAATATTTATTTAGATATTTACTTCCATTATTGGTATCATGGATTAATGGGATAAATTTAGGAGTATTTTTAGGGAGTCATTGTTATATATTTTATCTATAAATATGGAGTCTCAATTCATGTAAAAGTGAGTCTGGATTGTATAAAAAATTATTAGAGAATTACTTCTCTAATTACGAGAGATTCTCCTTAGGCTTTATTAGTCTATGGGTTAAGATTCTGGCTAATCTTCTACTAAAGATATATCCTTTACTTTATTAGTTATGAGATTAGATTCTGATTTCATAATTTAATAAAATTTATCCTTCTAATTTCTATCTTTTTGTCTCTATCAAAGCTTGACTGAAACTATTTATGCAGGATATTTGCATTACTGCGGTCCTTGTTAACCCATGAAACTCATTTTTCAAAGAATGTATTAATTCTTGGGCCTAAAAATGCATCAATTTCTCTGAATATGGAATTCTTTCTCCATTTACATTGGTAAATGCATTAATCTGGAATTTTTCCGAAAGTAAATGAAAACCTTGTGATTATTCAATGCACCTTTGTACGGTATCAACATATATTTTCTGTTGTTCCCGTGGACATTAAATTAGGAATGCTTGAGAGCAATCTCTAATTTTCATAGTGTTATATCAGGTCCTATATGCTGGGAGGGATAGTGGCTGAATACTTGACCTTTTTTATAGTAGTTATCATCACTAGGAATGTAGGATGATTGTGGGTAAGGTATGGAGGATATTGTAGTCCCAATCCTTGTACTCATCTTGTAGGTGTGTTTTGTAATAGATAGGCAGAGGTAAGTCCAGGGAAATTTTTGGTTTGTTTTTCTTTATCTATTTTTTAAGTTGAGACTTATTTTCAGAGTTTATTTCTATAAAATCTCAAAAAGGAATCAAAATATCTCAAGCAACTAGTAGTATAACCCAAAACCAATGAATCACTATTTTGGATGTATATTTTTAAACTTTTATTTATTACGTCTAATTGGCATATATAAAATATAAATTATGTTTAATTATAAATAAATCTATTTAAATTTAGTGTTTGGGGCAGTTATCTAATTGATGATGAAAGTAAATTAGAATGTATAGTGTTGAGATTGAAAGACTACATTAAGCATAAGAAAATACTCTAATCCTTAAGAATAAAAGAGGATACAGAGAGGCCTTTATATAGGTAAACTAATAGGCTAACCCTAACCTTAAAATTTGTCATAATCTAATCATAATATCTTAACAATATATTACTAAAATATAATATTCATATCTAATATAATAAATACTAAATGATATCCCTAATAATAATTAATATATACTAACACTCCCTTCAAGTTAGAGCGTAGATATTAATCATGCCCAACTTATTACAAAGATAATCAACATAAGCCGCATTAAGAGCTTTAGTCAACAAGTCACCTAATTGGTCGTTAGACCTCATATGTCATGTAGAGATGAAATTCTCCTTGATTTTATCATGCAGAAAGTGAAAGTCGATCTTAGTGTGTTTCGTGTATTCATGAAACACAGAGTTGGTGGCTATGTGTGGAGGAACTTTATTATCACACCACAGTTTCGTAGGCAAGGATGTGGCAAGACCAACCTCCTTCATTAATTGGCGAATCCACTCAATTTCCTGGACTGACAGAGCCATGGTTCTATACATCGCTTTTGCACTAAACCGAGAAATCACATCCTACTTGCATCTCTTGGACACTAAATTTCCACCCTCAAACACACAATATCCCATAGTGCATCTCTTGGTAGCGTTTGACCCTGCATGATCTACATCACAAAAGCATTTAATCTTGGTATGACCATGATTCATATAGAATACACCACGACAATGTGAGCCCTTCAAGTAATGTAAGACATGTTTCAACGCTACCATTGAGCAATGGTCATTGCTGTCATGAATTGGCCAAGCACTTTAACTGGAAAGGTCACATCAGGATGAGTCTGTTGGAAATTATGCCTTGGGGGCTAATCATTATATAGCTAAAAATAATTGAGATATTATATCTCAGATTTGATTTATGAAGATAAATCAATTATTTAATCAAATAGAGATATTGTATCTCTGATTTAATTTTCAAATTAAATATATCATATATCTGATTTAATTTAAATTGAGATATAGTATCTTAGTTTTATATATATATATATATATATATATATATATATATATTCTCAGATTTAATTTATAGAGATAAATTAAATCATAAGGTTTTTAATTCGGATTAAATAAATAGATTAGATCTATTAGATAGATTTAATTAATATATTTTTTAATCTAGATTCAAAAATTTTATATTCAAAATTAATGAGGATTAATTTTGAATATAAAATACGCCTATTGGGTTCAGAAAAAAAACCTATAAGACTTTTGTCAAGTGTATGAGAAAGCCGTGAGAAACCCTAGAAAAAAAAGAGAGACGCGATAATACCGAAGGAGCTAGCACGCGGTTATCTATGTTCGAGGTTATTCATGTGGATACTGGTAGAGAAAGGCGATTCGAAGAGTCGAGTTCTGCTGATCGAGAAGGTAGCCCACTAGTTCAAATCGAATAAACGCACATGAGCTTTTGAAAGGTATGTTTTCTTATAATGAACCTTGATTTAAACGCGGTTGAGTGATCCTCTTCGGGATTTGTAAAGTTTTTAATTTCGCTGTGTGTACGGATCCCAACAAAGTCATTGTGAGATAATTCAATTTCCCAATCAATTTACGGTATCTCTCAAGATACGCAAATCTTCTCATTTTTAATCCTTTTTCTCACATCTTCTGGTAGTTCACAAATGGTATGCTGTTATTAATGTCCAGAAAAGGATTAGGAATCAAGGGAAAGCTACTTGGTGTTGCTTCAAGTTTCCCGGTTTCTTTTAGTAGATTAAGAATATATTTCATGTGTGTCAAGAGGAAGCCTTTCTTGCTTCTTATAACCTCAATCTCAAGAAAGCACTTTAGCGGGCCCAAATCCTTTGTTTGGAAATGAGAATTAAGAAACGCTTTGAGTGATGAGATTCTCGAAGTATTACTACCTGTAATAACAATATCATCAACATATGCCACTAAAAGAATCATGCCAACAACTATCGGTTGGTGAAACACAAAATGGTCACACTTATTCTAGCTCAGACAAAAATCCTTAACCATAAAGCTAAACTTGTCAAACCAAGCACCAGGACTCTGTTTCAAACCGTATAGTGACCTTTGAAGATGACATACCTTCCCACGCCCCCTCTGAGCAACAAAACTAAGTGGTTGCTCCATGTACACCTCCTTAATAAGATCACCATTTAAGAAATCATTTTTAATATCCAACTAATGAAGATTCCAACCATAAGTGGCTGCTGTAGAAATGGAGAGACAAATAGAGAACAATTTCGTCATGGGGGAAAAGGTTTTCGAATAGTCAACAACGTAGGTTTGAGCATACCCCTTGGCAAGAAGTCGAGCTTTCAAACGTTCCAAGGTGTCATCAGCTTTTATTTTTTACTGTGAACACCATCTTGCACTTGATAGCCTTCTTTCCAGGAGGTAAATTGGTGAGATTCTAGGTAGCTATCATTTCTTCTTCCACCAGCAACACGCCAACTAGGATGGGTCAAGGCTTGGTGAAGAGAAGTGGGAATGGTGATAGAGTCTAAGGAAGCTATGACGCAAGATGGAGGAGAAAGGTGGTTTTAGGAAACAAAAGAAGAAATAAGGTAAGTATAAGTACTCGTATCTTTGTGGAGGGTAATGGATAAGTCATCAGAGGTGGGTTCTGGTTCTAAGGCTATGTGGGGGGACTAATTTCGAATCAGATGACAAAGTTGGCAGTGGTGGGTCATGAACTTGATTGACTCCATTACTTACCTTGGGATGTTTATGTTAAACATGATAGATGATGGGTGGTTTAGCGAGTGTTGGGTTAGGTACTTGCCCTAGTGGTAAATGAACCTTAGAGACTGATATATCATCAAGACCTTCGGTGGTATCAGGGGATGTAGATGGAGTAGAGACATAAAAGAACGAAGTCAACTCATGGAAGGTGACATCTGTAGACACAAGATAACATCAAAGAGTGGGACAATAGCACCGGTAACCCTTCTAAACCCTAGAATACCTAAGGAAGACACACATAAGAGACTTGGGATCAAGTTTGGTATCAGTGGGATGAACATCACGAATAAAATAGATTCAATCAAAGATTTTTGTGTTAATAGGAAACAAGGGGTTGGAAAGAAACAAGGTTGTGTAGGGAGTGTCCCCACTGAGAATAGGAGAGGGCAAACGATTAATAAGGAAACATGTAGTTGACACTGTATCAGCCTAGAAAGGTTTTAAGAACTCGCATTTGAAACATTAGAGCCCGATGACTTCTAATAAGTGCCGGTTCTTTCTTTATGCAAAACCATTTTAAGCAGGTGTATCTGCACACACGAGGAATGATGAATCATGCCATGCTAGAGTATATAGTTTTGAAATGTAGAAAAATATTCTTTAGTATTGTCACTTAGTAAGATTTTCAGAGAGACACCAAACTAAGTTTTGATTTCAACACAAAATTTGCAAGTGAGAAATTAACTTGGAACGATTTTTCATTAAATAAAGCCAGATAGTTTGGGAAAAATCATCACCAAAAGTAACAAAGTACCGAAAACCAGACTTGTAATTAACATGACACGGACTCCCAACATCCGAATGGATTAAATCAAAAGGGGACACAACGTGTTTGTTGGCACGAGGTGCTAGATGAACACGGTGATGTTGGGCAAACTGACACGACTCATACTCTAAAGAAGACACATGATGAAATTGAGGATACAACCTCTTTAAAGAGGATCAAGACACATGACCTAGTCTACAATGAACATCAAAAGGAGAGGAACCACTAGAGCAAGCAACGAAACACAACACTCGACCATCAAGGAAGTAATGACCGCCAGATTCATAGCCCTAACCTATAATGCACTTCGTCATGAGATCCTAAATTAAACAATGGTTAGGAAAAAGCGAGATGAAACAATTTAATTGGCAACTCAGTTTGCTAGGGAAAAAAAAAGTTAAAAGCAAGGTCAGAAACATTAAGGATAGACGATGATGAGATTGAGGATACAACCTCTTTAAAGAGGACAAAGATACATGATCTAGTCGACAATGAACATCAAAACGAGGAAACCACTAGAGCAAGCAACGGAACATGACACTCGACCATCAAGGAAGTGATGATCGCCAAATTCATATCCCTAACCAATAATGCACTTTGTCCACCAACGGAACATGATGGTATTGAAAATTTTGAAGAACAACTAGTCTTATCCCAAAGATATTGAAGAGCAGTCAGAAGTAAATTGAAGACATGAAGACCACCAAAATTCTAAACAAGAATTTGAAGTTAAACCTCAATTTGCGAAACGTCACGTCAGATTCAACTAATCAAATTGCTTTACCTGGTCAACTGTTATTCTGCATCTATTAGAGAGCTGGAAGCTGTTTTGGTTATCGCAAGTTGCAGAAGTGTCCTTTGTCTTACCTGACACTCCTTGATGAATTATTCTACTACTATACTACTCTGGAAAGTGTTTTTCATGCCAGTTAAGAATGATGAAGATCAGGAGGAAAATACTAGGGGAAATGAAATTGTGGAGAACTCGTTCTAGACATATGAATTAGTTGTCTGATAGAATACCAATTACTGTGGGATAATAGGTGATTTGGGAAGTTAGGGAAATTTTATGAATAAATATTTATTTGTTATTTTAGATATTTTCTATTTTATTTAGACTATTTTTCTAATTTCATCATCGAAGAATATATGAAATTTTACAGAGAAATATTTCTCTTATTTGGGAGATTCTCCTTGGGCTATTAGCGAGTTGAGAGTGAGATTCTTGTTCTAAATTTTTATTGGATTAGCTTTTCAGTCTTAGTTTTCGGTACTTTGGTTCCTGTCATTGTCTCTCCCAACTTTATTACCCTCTCATTATATGATTGATCTTCATTTTTTAGGCAAATTATATTTAATATTTTCCAATTTCCATACGATTGTTGTGCTTGTATATTCTGTTGTCCTCAAGATATTTATAATGCTTTGTTTTCCTGTGTAGCTTAGATCATTAGCTCGTCCATTTGTTGTGCTTGTATATTCTGTTGTCCTCAAGATATTTATAATGCTTTGTTTACCTGTGTAGCTTAGATCATTAGCTCTTCCATTTACCGTGTTGGAGTGGACTCTTCCCACAGTTCCTCGTCCTGTTCAAAATGCATCTGCTAGGCAATCCTCCTCATCTTCTAAGGAGAAAAAAGCAGACGAGGCATCCATCCCAACAAAGTTGCCCTCATCAGATTCAAGTTAGTCAACTTAAACATTCTCAGTATAGAAGTTAGTCCAGAATTAATGGTCCTTTTCATTAAAGATTAAATATGGTTATGCCTAATGCTAATTTCTCTGAACAGAGGATTCAGGCACAGAGGGACATCACGATGACACTTCTGAGAGTTTTGCATTTGCTTTAGTGAATGGGGCACTTGGAGTTTTTGAAGTTCAAGGAAGAAGGATTCGAGATTTCAGGTATTCAGTCTTTTTCATTGACCGGAAAAATGTTGAGTTTATTCTGCTTTTAATTATACTTGGGTTGTTAAATTTATAATGATCATGTCTAAGACCTTGCAAGGGTTATGTATATGTTTAATCTACCTTTGAAGCACGATTGAACTTTTATTGTTTAGTCTGATAATTATTCCTTGTTTATTTATCAGATTTTTATAGACCACAAAGGAATATAATTTGTTGTAACAGATCTTATAATCTGTTGTAACAGATCCTAACTTCTGGGGAGTTCAAAAATTTAAAAAGATACAAGAGAATCTAATCTTAACTAACTTAGGATAATATCTGACTTGATCCTATTCTAATTTATAATAAACTAATATAATTACCACACTCCCCTCAAGTTGGATCATAATACTTATCATGTCCAACTTGCATACAAAACCTTTAAAGGTATCCTTAGGTAATCCTTTTGTAAGTATAATAGCAAGCTGTAGTTTTTTAGGAATATAAGAGAGGCAAATAATTCCATCATCAACTTTTCCTCTAATAAAGTGGTGATCAATATCAACATGTTTAGTTTTGCTGTGTTGAATCGGGTTTATGGCCATGCTTAAGGCTTCCTTATTGTCTGTGGAATTTAGAAGGAGAAAGCATACTCTATTCATCTGTTAATCAAAATATAGGCAAACTTAGAACTAACCCTAGAATCTAATCTAATCTATTTAATCAAATCAAAATGATTAAGATATAATATCTATGTGTAGTCCTAAGATATAACAAATATCAAACTTAATCTAAGATAATTCATAATATTCTAACACTCCCCTTCAAGCTAGAGAGTACATGTCGACCTCTCCCAACTTGCCTCGAAATCCTTCAAACTTCCACTTCCTTTGTGTCTCGTCTCTTTCTACGTCGCTTGGATCAACAACAACGGTGACGGAGCAAGACGGTGGTGTGTATCACCTCTGGCTCGTTCAAATCAAGCTCATGGTTCCTTACCTCTGGCTCATTCAAATCAAGCTCAAGGTGATCTCTCTCCTTACATCTGGCTCGTCACTCCTTTCATTTTTGGGATGGCTCTGATATAGTATTATGGGCTTGTAGTTGTGCTTATTTGTCGAGTCTTAAAGGCCCTTTATTTTTGCTTGGGCTTGTACTTATTTGAGTCTTAGAGGCAATTGATCCAAACATAAGAGGAAATTGAGAAGGATCCATGTTGTTGGGAAAAATGTTGCCAGAGGTCACTATTCATGATGTTGCGTGGGTGTCAAGCACCAGCAAGGTGGTGGCGTGTGGTGGTCATGCACCGATCAGATCGCCGTCACTCTTTTGGATTTTGCCGATTGGCACGCATTGATGCCGTCGATGGTGGCGGTGTAACTCCATGTGTGTCCCCTCATTGCAGATCTGAAAATCATGTTTTTGCCGTTTTGTGCTCTTCGTCGTTGCATCTTGCGCCTTTGGTGGTGTTCCTCACCACAAGCTGGCTGGTCACTCTCACTTCGTTGAGGACGTCGTTCTGTCTAGTTCCTAGAACGGTGAGCTCAGTCTTTAGGACTTGGCTGTTGGAACGTTGTTCACTCCCCAGTTCGTTCTCTTTGGTTCCTAGAACGACAAACTTTGTCTCTAGGACTTAGCCGTTGGAACGTTGTTCACTCTGAGACATAGATAGGGTCGAGGATCAAAGGGAGGCATTGAAGATCTGGAGGCAAACCTTATACTTTGATACCATGTTGAATTTAGAGGGGCAAAGCATACTCTATTCATTTGTTAATCAAAGAGAGTACATATAGGCCTTTATATAGGCAAACCTAGAGCTAACCCTATAATCTAATCTAACTAACTCAAATAAATCAAATCAAAATGATTAAGATATAATATCCATATCTAATCCTAAGGTATAATAAATGTCAAACTTAATCTAAGATAATTCATAATATTCTAACATTGTCACAATAGAGTTTAAGTGGAGATTCTATTTGTGTGTAGGTTTCGTCCACTACCCTTTTTAGCCATATTACTTCCATAACTCCTTGAGATAGAGCTCTTAGTTCAGATTTTGCATTGCTTTTGGATACAACTCGTTGCTTTTGACTTTGCTAAGTTACCAAGTTTTCCCCCACAAATGTGCAATAGCTTCAAGTGGATCTGCTGTTTTCTTGGTCTCCTGCCTAGTCTGCATCTGTGAATATCTCAATAATTCTTAGATTTGTCTTCTTAAAGAAGAGGCCTTGGCTAGGTGTCCCTTTGAGGTATTTCAGAATTTTATATGCTGCATCCATGTGCTTTTGTTTTGGTGAATGTATGTGCTGGCTTGCAACACTTTTTGCAAAGGCAATGTCTAGCAAAGTGTGAGAAAGATATATAAGCTTTCCAACCAATCTCTGGTATTGCCCTATGTCTATTGGTTTTTCATCTTGTTCTTGTTTCTTCCTCTTTGCAACTTCCTGTTTTGTTGTTGATGGTTTCGTGTTGTTCTTCTTTTTCTTGACACTAATAGGTGTCTTGCTTGGTTTACATCTAAGCATGCCAGTTTCCTTCAGTAAATCAAGGACCTACATCTTTTGTGAGATGTGAATCCCTTCTTTTGACCTAGCCACTTTCGTTCCTAGGAAATATTTTAAATTTTCGAGTCTTTGACTTCAAACTCTTGGTTTAAAGCCATTTTGATTCTACTCATTTCTTGAAGATCATTCCCTGTCTTATGATGTCATCTACATATACTATTAAGATAGTAATCATATCTCTAAATTTCATAGTAAACATAGTATGATCAGAGAGGCTTTGTTTATAACCTTCAGCCTTCAAAACTCATGAGAATTTGTCAACCTAGGCTTTAGGAGACTGTTTCAATTCGTATGTTGACTTATTTAACTTACATACCTGTTTGTCAAAACCAGGTGGTAGTGTCATATGTAGTTCCTCTTTTAATTCCCCATTTAGGAAAGCTTTTTTAATATCGAGCTGTTGTAGTGGCCAGTTTAGATTTGAAGCAATGGAAATGGGTATTCGTACTGTATCTAGCTTTGCTACAGGGGTGAATGTCTTGTTGGAATCCAATCCATACGTTTGTGTAAAACCCTTGGTCACCAGCCTGGCTTTGTACTTGTTTAGAGTACCATCAGCATTGTACTTGGGGGTAAATACCCACATGCACCCTACTGCCTTTTTACCTTTCGGCAAAACAATAATGTCCCAAGTGTGATTCTTGTTGAGAGCATTTATTTCATCCAAGACAATATTTTTCTACTCGAGAATTTCTAGGGCCTCATGTATATTTGTAGGAATCTGAATCAGATCAAGATTAGTGACAAATTTATGTGAGAGATTACCATATGACTTGTGTTTTTGATTAGGATGTTGAGTACATGAGTGTGCCTTCTTACACAGTGCAATGGGCATGTCGTCTTTCTTGTTATCTTCAGGATTCACCCTCGGTTGAGAGTGGTAGAGCTTCAGACATGATGGACCTTCCTAGCTTTTTGTTCCTCCTAGAGTAAACCTTGTCATACTATTTTTTAGGTTTGGCTCCCTTGGTTTGTGATGGCAACCTTGTCATACTATTTTTTAGGTTCGGCTCCCTTGGTTTGTGATGGCATTAAGGATGATTATGGAGTAGTAGGTATTGGCATTAAGGATGATTTTGGAGTAGTAGGTATGATCATGAGATAAGAAGGTGGTATTGGTTCAGGTATAGGAAGAACAAGTTGAGAGTCACTCCAATTCTCCCCCTGACTGGAAGACTGCAAATAAAAAGGTAATATTTCAACAAAGGTGATATCACAACTGACAAAGATATGTTTAGATTTAGGGTTGTAGCATTTATATCCCTTTTGGCAATTTGAATAGCCAAGAAAGATACATGACATGGACCGTGGGTCAAATTTGGAAGAAGGGTGATGAAGATGGACATAGACCGTGCATCCAAAGATATGAAGAGGAAGTGAGTGATCAAGGTGCTAGGTCATATGAGTTTTGCGTAATTTGTCAAGTGGAGAGATATAGGAAAGGACACGGGTAGGCATTCTATTAATGAGATGGGTGGTGGTGAGGAGGGCATCGCCCTAAAAATATTTTGGAACATGGCATGTGTGCATAAGAGCACATGCAATTTCAAGAAGGTGGCGGTTTTTACGTTTAGTGATGCCATTTTGCTGTGGAGTGTAAGAGCAACTACTTTTGTGGACAATACTATGAGATTTGAGGAAATGGCTGAAATTATTGGTAAAGTATTCAGTGCTACTATCAAAGTGTAGGACTTGAATAGTAGAGTTGAATTGGATTTTAATATAGTGAAAAATGTCAAAAAAGATATTGAAGACATTGGATTTCTCTTTTAGGAGATACACCCAACACAGGTGAGAGTGATTGTCGATGAAAGTGACAGTATTTTGAATGTGTATGATTAGAGATTTGAGAAGGTCCCCATACATCACTGTGGATGATGGAGAAGGGGCGAGTGGAGTGATATGTGGTGGGAGGATAGGTAGCACGATAATGTTTTTCTAACTCACAAGCATCACAATGAAATTGACATCTTTATTGAATGAAAAATGAGGAAACAACTTTTGCAAATACTGGAAACTAGGTGTCCCATCCTTTTATGCCATAACATTAAATTATTGTTTAAAGGAGAATCAGAGGTCTTTATTTGTGATGAAAAGACACTTACAGAGGAATCATCAAGATAGTAGAGGACTAGAGGCTACCATGCTCCTTAGCTGTGCCAATCGTCTTTTCCAAGGAGAGATCCTGAAATACACGAGTGGAAAAAAAGCAAGCAGAACAAATTAGTTGCTTAGTCAATTTGCTGATTGAAAGATTATATGCCAAATGGGGAATGTGAAGTGCATAATCAAGTTTTAGGCTCTTTATGATGGGTATGGTACCCATCCCGGCAATGGAGGCACAAGTATTAGTGGCTGTGTGAATGCGCTCATTGTCAGCCAAGGGTCAATATGAGGTAAATTGACTGAATTCTGATGTCATGTGATCAAAGGTGCCTGTATCGATTATCCATTTGGGTAGAGATGAAGATGATCAGTACCTTGCTTGGCAATAGAAGCAACTGGCCCTTGAGAGGCCTATAGGGTTTTTAACATGTCTAAGAGTTGACTTAACTGATCTAGATTTAGAGAAGACGACATTGGTTAAGATGTGGACTTAGCCTTGATGGTTTTATGATGAGTAGAAGATAGTTTTGGTTTGCAGGGTTTCCAATCTGCAGTCTTGCCATGAATTACCCATCACTTGTCTCGAGTATGACTGACCTTCTTACAATGATCACAAGTCAGATGAGGTTTGTTATGAGTAGAGCCGAAAGGTACATGCTTACTTACTAGGCTTGACGCATCTAGATTGGGAGAGACGGCTTTGAGAAGTATAGTATGCTTACGGGATTCTTCATGATGTATCTTGGAGTAAACTTCCTGTAGTGTGGAAGAGACGAGTGACTTAGTATCCAAGCTCTAGCATCATCAAATTTTGGATTAAGACCCGTGAGGAATATCATGACACGATCAGTGTTGATATTCCGATAATAGTGGGTAGCATTCGGGGATGAGGTCCCTTTGTTATTTGCCATCTGATCCTCATCTTCTTAGAGAGCGATGAGTACAAACCGAAATTCAACAATGCACCGGAGCCTTGAGAGGATTTCCAAATGTGATGATAGAGATTAAATAACCGAGACAGATCCTTTGCATCAACATAGGAATCTTGGACTGCCTCCCAAATGTCCTTGGCTGTGGGAAGATACATGAAGTTTCATTTGATCTGCAGTGACATGGTGTTGATAAGCCAAGATCACACTAGGGAATTGTCGGTTTCCCATTGAATGGCAATAGGAGAATTTCTGTTGGACGGTGGTGTAATTTCTCCAATGAGGAACTTGCGTTTGCTGCGTCCACCAATGGCAGGAGGACTGCTTGAGCCCAATCAGGATATCTGTGAAGGGTGAGTTTTTCTTAAACCAAGTGGTTATCAGTTGAGTTGGTAATGGCAGAGGGATCACTGGTTTTTCCGAAACCAGGACTGTGATGGGTTGACCCCATTGATGTGGATGTTTCCAGTGGATTCATCTTGCTGGAAGCGTCGGTGCTTTGATATCAGCACGATTGGACTTTAATTGTTTAGTCTGATAATTATTCCTTGTTTATTCATCAGAGGTATATAGATTACAAAGGAATAAAATTTTTAGTTACAGATCCTAACTTCTAGAGAATTCAAAAATTTAAAAAGATACAAGAGAATCTAATCCTAACTAACCTAGGATAATATCTGACTTGATCCTATTCTAATTTATAATAAAATAATATAATTACCACAACTTTCAATAGTTATAAGCTATCAAGTTCAAGTTGTCTTTAATGATGCATATCTTAAATAATTAGTTACTGTTGGTGCCTTCCTCCTTTTTTTTCCAGATAATTTACATTTCATTAAAAAGTTCAGAGGAGGCATGTTTAAATACAAAAAGATGTATATGAAAAGGCCCTGCTAACCTAGTTTTTTAAAAGTAAATTGTGGACTGTGGATGATTAAATTCATCATCAACTTTCGAGAAATGGGCTTGCTTAGGACATCATAGGTTGCACTTTTCTATTTTCTTCTAGGGTAAAGGTGCAAAAATGCATATATGCTTTGCCCTCAGGAGCACCCAGCACCATGTGCTTTTTTTTGGTGCAAAATTACCCATGAACTCTCATAACTGGTGCAAAAATACCATGTTCGTTAAAAATTGCTAACTTCTGTTTATGACCATTTGATAGTACCAGAGTACCCCTCACCCAAATTCATCACTGACAAATCACAAACCCAGAATTCATCACCGACAGATCGCAAACCTAGAAATCGTTCAACCATAATCCTAGAAATCGCAAACCCAGATCGCAAAGAAACAAACAAACCCATTTGAAGGTAATGATTTATCACAGAACAAACAAAGAAACGCAAACCCAGATCAACCTCAATGTTCATCCCAAAAATCGCAAACCTCAATGTTCAACACCAACAGATCAACCATAATCCCAGAAATCGCAAACCCAGATCACAATGAAACAAACAAACCCATTTGAAGGTAAGCAAAGAAACAAACAAAGAAAGCATCGGGTATTACCAGATCAACCTCAATGTTCATCCTCTTCCCTTCCAAATTCAACACTGACAGATCAATCCCTCCTCCATATCGACTGTCGGGATTTGGTAAACTGAACTGCTTTGACAGATTGGGCAAACATTGAGGGCAAAAAGCATCATCGGGTATTACCAGAGGCCTGCGAAATTAAACTGGCATTCTGCGCTCCGAAATTTGACCTGTTTGCTATTTCAACAGGCGAATCCATTTGAATAGTAGTTTCATGTTTGTGGGGCGCCTCCGAATATGAGTTTTGACGCTTCTCATCGGTGGCTAAAGCATCTGCCACAGTCTCTCAATCATCAAAGCACCCATCATCACCTTCTGATTTTTTAGTTAGCTAGAACTAAATGGTGGACTAGAGGGAATCGGCCGCTGGAACGAAATGGTGGAGGTGAACCATTTCGATGGAACGAAATGGTTGAGGTTGAGCGGGTAGGGAGGGAAATTAGAAAATTCTAACTTTTTTTTTTTATTAAAATAGTGAGCCCCAGCACAAAACTAACGGAACCTAACGGATATTAACGGACATGGCATTTTTGCACCAGTTATGAGAGTTCATGGGTAATTTTGCACAAAAAAAAAGCACATGGTGCTGGGTGCTCCTGAGGGCAAAGCATATGTGCATTTTTGCACCTTTGCCCTTTCTTCTAATTAAAACCTCTCAACCTGTAATTTACTTTTTGTACCTCTTATGTCAAAATTGTCTGTCAAATTTGATATGGGCCTTTTTAAATAGTAGAAACTCATGTTGGAGCTCAATGGAGGACTGTGATTGCAAATAAGCATATTTTTCTGAGTTGGTTGTAGGCATAAACCACCCATCTCTGAAGAGTTAAAAGAATAATGCATTTGAATTTTCTATATCTCACACTCATCTAGGCATCAGTTCTCTTGTCAGTATAGATAGTTCCTAGACCAGCAAAATGAGGAGTGATCAGAAATTGTTTATTAAATTTTCCGCTATCTTAAAAGTGATTCTTGGAGTGGGAGTATTCTTTATAACGAGCACCTGAAGTATTTAAGTTTTTTAAATGCTGATTGAGCAAGATTTGTGATTCGTATGAGATTCACTACAGGAACTTGGAGAAGTAAGAAACAACTCGTTGGTATGAGCAATGTTGAAGCAGAGTTCCATGTGTACTAAAACAAATGTTGGAAGTTTATGAGTAGTCAAAACCAAGCTGTTGGTGGTACCCTTTTGCCACTTATTTCGCCTTATATTTTCTTATTGATCCATCTGGATCCCTCTTAATTTTAAACACCGATCTGTACAGTAACCATATTTCTCCCACGAGACATCTGTTTGGATGAGCAAATTAAAACAATAATCTTGGGTGGTAATTGAGTATGGATAGCAGTTGATGAACTTGTTTTAGAAGTAGAGAGCACGTGAATATTGATCATCAATTTATCATAGAAATTCTACCATAAATTCAATTCCTGGCTCAGCCTTACCTGCTTCACTATCTTTTTATAGATCATAGGGTGTGAAACAGCAGTTGTTCATCGTTGAACTACTAAGTAAACATCCAAGTAACAATACTCTGGTACATTTTGAACTTATATAGAAAAAACTGAACTGAGTCTGCAAATTTGGTCCTTAGGGTACTGTCAATTTGTCATGCTTTTATTGCTCATCGCTCTTCCTTCTGTTTTTTTAAATCTTATTAAGAGAGGATCTACTTGACTGCAGACCAAAATGGCCTTCTTCTTCATTCATATCCTCAGATGGATTAATTACTGCAATGGCCTATCGCTTGCCTCATGTGGTATATATAGCATTCTTATAATTACTTTGATTTCAGTACATAAATAATATGTGTCTGCTTTAGAATTATGACTAAAATAAGATTTCAGGTTATGGGGGACAGGATAGGAAACATACGATGGTGGGATGTGACAACCGGACAGTCTTCCTATTTCAACACTCATAGGGAAGGAATACGCCGTATCAAATTCTCTCCTTTTGTACCGGGAGATCATAGTCGGGGGCGTATAGCTGTTCTGTTTTATGACAATACCTTTTCCGTATTTGACTTGGTATGCAATGTTGCTGACTTTTTTTAATTATATGTACACTTTCATTATGATTACGATCCCTCTCTCCCTTAGTATCATTTCCAAATAATTGAATTGCTTGGTTTAAGAAAACTGTTAAAATTAGTTAGAAGTAATAAATATGTAGGAAATGTACTCCCCCCCCCTCCCCCAAAAAAAAAATGCCCTTATTTATAATTGGGTAAATGTGAGATAGTAATCATGAGAAAATGATGAAATAGAATGTATGCGGAAAATTAATTAGGGTTAAAATTGGTAAAAATACATTTAATGCTCAAACAACCCCAAAGTAAATCTTATAAAAAGGGACAAAGGGATTCAAAAATTTGGATCTTATAGAAAGGGGAAGGAGGGATTATTTTTTAATGGCTTCTATACATTTTTGTACAGCTTGTGAAGAATAATTTTGAAACATAAAAATTATATTTTGGTTTTTACTGGGGATTGACAACTTTAAAATGAAGGGAACCTTTTATTTTTCTTTTATTTAATTTATTCCCTTTGTGTCCTTCAGTCTCTCTCTTGGAATCCTTTTACTTTTCTAACATATTTCAATTGTTCTTCTCCTAGTTGGCCATAACTTTCCTTCATTGAAAAACACGAGAAAAAACACAAGACTTTGATTTTCAGTAAAGAAGGGTTCTGGGTCTCATTAAATATGAAAGTACTCCTCTAATCCTATTTTTCATCTCATTCAGAAGTTTAAAGTGAGGAAAAGATATAATTTCCTATATGTTGTGTGCTGACGAGGACCTCACCCCTTTGAGATAGGTTTTTTGATTCTTTCTTTGACCATGATATTTTATGCATGCATTTTTCAGGATTCACCAGACCCCTTAGCCAACTCACTGTTGCAGCCTCAATCTCCTGGAACTCTTGTATTGGAACTTGATTGGTTGCCCTTGCGAACTGATAAGAATGACCCACTGGTTTTGTGCATTGCTGGGGCTGATAGCAGCTTTCGCCTTTTTGAAATCAATGTGTAAGTTGTACAATTGTCTGAATTGATGAGCTTCCCCCTCCCTTCGTAGTATAATTTTAATATGGTGATCTAGATGTTAGAGCTTGGACTACAATAGATGGGCATGGGCCTAAGGATCTTATGTCAAATCCCTGATTTGCTAAGATAGTTTTGATTTTTTTTGTTGTAGTTATATAAAATCTGTAAAATTTTCTGAATATCCTTGATCCTTTTCTCCTTGTATAGTATCAAGGAGTAATGAATAATTGGGAAGTATCAAGCTAGCAATGGGTTAGCTACAAGGGATGGTTAGTTAGTTATAAGGGAACTAGAATGGAATTCTGGGTAGAGCATGTTATATACATGCTGCTTTGCGAGTCTTGTGTTTGTTGATGAATTCCCATATTTTCTATTGTTTATCATCGTGTTAGCCACTCGCTAGCTCATTTTGGGGCCGAAGACATAGTTATGACGTAACTTATAATATGAGGGATTCCAGTCATTTAAGCTATATTGTAGGTTGGGCTTTATTTATTTTTCTGGTGTAAATGTTTTCAGTATGCAGAATATTCTACTTCCTTTGTCTCTTTCACATGTGGCTCTCCTTTACCTGTTGAGGGGCACAATGTCTGTATCACACAAACATTTGCACCCTAGCTGAATATTATATTAGTTACCCTGAAACTGTTTGGTGTGAGGAATACATTGGAGATATTGAGCATTGGCTTGAGCCTAAAATTTTGATGGTTGATACTAGCAAGACTTGACTCAAATGCGATACCTAGGGCATTGGAGAACTCAATTAAAATAACCACAATGGAGGCACTAACGGTTGATATGGTTGTGAAAATGTGTCTTTTGGCTTCAAATGGACACCTATGCCTGGAATGGACAAAGGACGAGGCTGAGATGTAGGAGCAGCATGAGTAATAATTGTTTTCCAGTTACGCTAGTAATTTCTTAGATCGAGCTGTTCTCACATCTCTTGTTCGATCATAAGTAAAGCTCTAATTGAGCATGGTAGGGTACTAATTTTAGAGGATGTGCTTATAGGTGCTAGCAGTTTTTTGAGGTGGATGAGGGGTCCATTGCAGCATTATATAAGTCTCCTTAGCATCCACCTTTAGAAGAAAGCTCTTTGGTGGCATTTGGATTTTATGAAGGGACAGAGGATTACAAACATGTACTGGGATGAGTGTTTCAGTGAAGCAGAGGCAGAATTCATGGATGGTAAACAAGTAAGTTTGATTGAGCAAATGAAAAATTTTCGTTAGGAAGGTTTGATAGAGGAATAGGGGGTGCAGTTCAATGAGGTTTTGACATAAGTGGATTTGCTGGAAGTAGCAATTAAATGTTATATTACTGGCCTTCAAAAAGATATACTGAAAGCGATGGCAATGTTTAAAATGACTGCTTGTAAGTACCATGGATGTGGCTCAGTCATAGAATTTGCTCTGATGACCTCTAAATGGTTATATTGATTACTAAATTTGATTTACATTGATTAGTGCCTACTGAACATTAACTTGCAACCATTTCTTTATTCTTGTCCCCTTCGTCCATCAATTGCTTGATCATCCCTAATCTGTAAAATAAGCTGGCTGATGCATGATAGTTAGAATAGCACGTGGCTTAGCTGTCATTACAAAAGATGTGGGTTATAAATACCACACAAGTACTCAGTCAAGGTTGTTGAATAAAGAAGTACTTTCTCTTAATTTCCCTTCTCTCTTCACTCTCTCTCCTTTTGCCTTTACACCAATTTGGTATCGGAGCCAGGTTTCATATTAGCTGAAGCTTCTTGGGGGAACACTTATTCACCCTGTTTTTTCATTTTTCACTGCTCAAAAAGTCTACTTGTTCAGGTGTCCCTGTTAGTTCAGTGTTGCCACAAACTTTTGAGGATGGTCACTTCGCAGATGAACCACTCGCTTTGTGGGCTGCAAAATTGTCCATGGGGGCATTTGCCTATCACTCAGGTTTCAGTGCCGTGGCATCACACTAAACCTAAGGATGCCACTTGGCAGGATCTTTCTTTTATTCAGGCTCAGTTTCCTGCACCACCAGCATATTCCATCCCCGCCGCCCCATGCGTGCGCTTGAGAGAAGGGGGTAGAGAGAGTGAAGAGCCAGGGGAAATTGAGAGAAAGCACTTCTCTATAACCCAACGACAGAAGCAGTTTACATTTCTTAATGCAGCCAAGCCACAAGATATCCTAACTATCAGGTATCAACAACCCCCCCCCCCCCCGGGGGGGCGCCGCGAGCAGGGAGCGGTGGGTGGGTGTTATTAGATACAAGAGAATACACAATTGATGTGGGTTATAGAGAAGTACTTTCTCTCAATTTCCCTTCTCTCTTCACACTCTCTACCCCCTTTGGCCTCTGCATCACAGGCCTTACCAGACTACAAACTGAACACCCTTAAATTGTCCACGGCCAAAAACACTCAAGACACCCAAAACTAACCTTGAAGAGTTTGAGAAAGCTAACAAAGAATATGATGCTAGCGGGTTTGAAGCCTTAAATTCACAATTTGTTGAGCTGAGAGGCCAGCATAAAGAAGTTATGTATGCATTTCAGTTGTTAGATAGGTAGAATATTGGCATGAATAAAGATAGTTTACATCAGAAACCTTGGAGTAAAGAAGAAACAAATCCAAGAGATGGACATGTTCCTACCTATAACAAGTTAGGAATCCCACACACAGGAAATGAAGCTAGTTTCAACTATATTATGCCACCCCTTGTAAGCCTGTTAATTGTTAAACATCAAGTTGATTACATATATGATTGACCGAGACTTGGTAGAACACTATCATAGGCAGTATGAATCACCTCCTCAGAATGTTTTGGGAGGCTTTAGTCAAAGTAACAATCTTAACCAAGGAGGTTTAAGTAAAGGCCCCCAAGTTTGATGGAAGGTTAAATCTGAGAGCCCTCATAAATTGATTTGCTAAAATGAAAGATTATTTTAACCGGTTCAGCATGATACTCTTGTTACTATTAAACTTGCTGGTCAGGTCTTGGTTAATAACTGTTTAAGGCGAGTGTTTTTAAGCAGTCATGCTTCCTCAGATGCTAATGTGTTTTAATGGAACTTTGTTGTGATTACTTATTTACACGTTTTTTCATGCAGAAATGATAAAAGAGTTGGTCATGCACCCCAGCCCAAAACTCTAAAGGATAGATTCCGGCCTGTGCCTTTGTCTTGTCCCATACTTCTTCCTACACCACATGCCCTGGTACTATGCAGGCTTTAATCTACTGAATAAATAACATATTTTGTTGTAATTGTTTACATTCTGAATTTGTAGTGGGTCTCTGCATTATATAGATGTCATTACCATGCAACTATCAGTTTTAATGTGGATGGATGTTGATGCAGCAGAAACATTTAAGTAGTAAAATGGAGATGGATTAATGTAGAGTCCTTTTTATTCTGTTTATACAATGTGTTTTGTGGTAATTATATTATTTTGTAAATAATATTAGATTAGTCAAGATTAGATCCTAGAATCTAGGATCAGATTTTAGCTTTTAAGTTTTTGAATTCCCTTGAAGTCCTCAATCTGTTACAACAAATTGCTCTCATTGTATTCTATATATTTCACATGAAGTAATGAGAAATATCATTGGACTCAATTATCAATTATCTGATCCCAAAGTTCTACATGTTTTTACTTGATCTTGTGCAAAGTTTCTGAAATCAATTAGTTTTAAATTCAACTTTTCTTATCCTTTTGTATTATAACATTGGAGTCAGTTTCATGCTTTGTTGTTAATGCTAATATGACTATAGTGTCTTTTTATTCGCCTGATTCTACTTAATTTTTCCGTGTGAAAAGTTTTGTAAAGGTTTTATACAGGGTGCATTGCATATGATACCCAAATTTCATTGCCATCACCATCGCCAAATTTCATATGAGCAGTACAGCAGCAGTACTGTTTCGAATGTGTCTTCTTCCCTAATTTCCTAATTCTCTACAACCCTCACAACATAGCCGTTGAGGGATTATTAAGGCCTATATATACAGACCTATTAATTTCATTTGTAAGCCTATGATCATTCTAAATGAATAGAGTGAATTGTTCAGCTCTCTAACCCTCTTTTGTCTTTGCTTCAATCTTCTCCTTGTTCTCCTTTCTTGACCTCTCTGATCTCTCTACCTTCTGTCTCTTTTCCCTCTCTCTCCTCATTCCCTCTCTTTCCTGTACAGATTACATACCTGTAACAGAAGGCTACCAAACAAAAATAACAACTGCTGCCTGCTGGCAATGGGCTAATTCTGTTGAATCCAATTATTCTCACATGACAACATCTAATCTAGTTATGAAAGTTTTCTTACCCTGAACCTTTTTGGGATAGACATTTTTGGTTTATATGACATTTTTCGTGTATATTAAAACAGCAGTAAGGTATCTTATTTGATTTTGTGGTGGTATGTCCATGCTATTTTGTTTTACAAGATGTGCTTCCAGAGAGTGGATGACTATTTATTGTGCTCGACTGAATAAGAATCGTTGTTGCTTCAGGCATTGCGGATGATCTTGCAATTGGGTGTTAAACCTTCTTGGTTCAATACTTGCAGTACAACTATAGAAAAAAGCCCTCATTTAATCCAGGAAACTCCTTCATCCACTGATGATCTTCGCTCATACATGATTGACCTTCCATCACTTGGTGACCCTGTGGTACCAGAGATGCTTCTAAAAGTGTTGGAACCTTACCGAAAAGAAGGTCCCTATATTATTTTGTGGAATTTCTAATTATGCTCTTGATAATCTATGTGTTTTAATCTGTACCAATTCTTTCTTTTCTTTTCTCCCGTCCCCTTTTCTAGGGTGCGTACTTGATGATGAGAGGTCAACAATGTATGCTAGTGTGTTAAACAAAGGCTATGCCATGAGGCTTGCTTATGCAGCTGCACTATTTGGTGAAACTTCTGAAGCTCTGTTCTGGCTACAACTGCCTCTGGCACTCAACCATTTGATAAATAAGTTGTTGAAAAAGCCTCCTACAAAAGATCCAGTTGCAGTGTCAATTCCCGAAGTTGATGAGACATCTGTACTGACTAGTTTATCATCCAAGAAATATTCAACAGAAGAAATGAGGCGAGATACACTGGTAAGATGTATGTTAGTATCCTGTGATAATATATTGTGCCATACCTTGGTAGTGTCTCACATTGCATTAGCTTCTTCGGTAGCTGAGCATTTGTATCAATTCCAATATTCATCGAAGTGACTACATTTTATTTAGCAGAGTCATGGTCATCTGAAGTTGATAACTTTTGACCAAGAAGAATTGCGGGAAATTGCTTGTGAACGCATTTCTTGGCATAAAAAGTTAGAGGGTGAAGAGGCAATACAGAACCGTGTTCATGAGTAAGTAAACCTTTCTTCTTTTGATTAGTACTGCACAACTTTACAATTTTGTTTGACCGATTGTGGAAAGTCTCAATGTCACACTCATTTGTTGTAGTACAAATACATAAGATTATTAAATTAAGATGTATTTGAAGAAAAAATTATATAAGCTATTATTTTTTGATTTCACATCCTTATCTCTTGTTCTATGACTGTTTTATTAGAGGTGCAAACACTAGTAGGGCCTGTAACGTCTTGGTTTGCTTGATTTCAGTCATCTTGTGAAACCTGGTGATGTAGAAGAAAAGTGGGAGAGAATAAAACTTTTATAAATGAATTAATCGAAGCTATCTAACCATTGTAATGAATGACCTTACATGGAGCCTCAGGATACATATATAACATGCAAGATAGTAATAAGGAAATTATAAATTAAAGAAAATAGGAAAATCCAAACAAAACTTTTATAAACCTAGTAAATAATTAAAACTATATCAATGACAGCAAGAAGAACCTTGGTACACTAGATGAGATTGGCTATCTGAATCATATGATGCCATTGTACACTATCAATAAACAACTCTCTTCGTATATCATTCACCAAAAGATCCCGTTCAACAACCTTGAGTGTTGGTTTTGGACCCCCTCTTCATTTCTTCTTTGGGCTAAAGACTATTTACATAAGTATCTTTATTGCCATCTCTCAACCTTCCTTTCACATTTCCAAACATCTATAAACTATTATCTCTTGTCCTCAATATAAGAGCCAATTGACTTTTTTTTGTAAAGATTAAGGAAACTAAATAAGTTATTTAATAATAACATATAGGGGGTATAATTAGATTATAAGTCAGGAAAATTAATTTGAAGAAAAATGATTACTATAAATACTTTAATGTGACCTATTTAGCTTCCTTAACTTCTCTCATAAATAGAAAATTGGCTCTTTTGTCAAGGACTGGAGGTAGTACTATTTTTTCTTTGTATACAATCATTATGGGTATTTTCTTTTCGGTAAAGCTTCCTTTAAGCTTAGTAGGTACTTTGTAGTTACAAATGAATCTTGATTCCTTCTGTTATTCCAACCCCCCTTACTTGTGTCATGTGCATAACATCATCAATTTCACTGTTGTTTCATAATATGGATCCAATGTACTTAAACTATAACATGTGATTAAAATCATTTCCAATTTTCCTTCTTGTTAAATTTGCTAAGCATATATTCTGTCTTTCTCCTACTCAAGCGGAAATCCTTCAAATCCCAAAGTTTGTCTCCATAGCTCATAGTATTAAATAAAAAGAAAATAAAATCTATATAATTTTAAATTTATATAATACTATCAAACTAATATAGTCAAACATAATTTGAAATATTAAATTCTGAATCTAATTTATTTTTGCAATCAGGAAAGTGCATGAAGAAAAAGCCTTATTGAAGAGATTATAGCACTGAATTGTTCGATATCTTATTCACATTGGCAGATTACACACACACACACACATGACAAAATCGAGCATTAATTAGGTCCCGATACGATACTATATGAATCAAGAAATAATCAAGATTAATTATCCTAATCACTCCCTATAATTCAGGATCTAAACTTCCTCCCTAATTTTCTGATCTTGCTCCTTAAATTTTGGGATTTTGTACTCCCTCCTCAAGTTGGCTGTAGGTATCAATCAAGTTCAACTTGCCAATTGGATATTCAAACCTATTCGTGGGTAGTCTTTTAGTGAGAATGTCTGCAGTCTATTCTTTAGAAGGTATATACCTTATACCTTAAGTCAATGACACCCTCATAAACTTTTTCCCTTATAAAATGCCTTTTTATCTCAATATGCTTGGTTCTATCATGTTGAATCGGATTATGAGCAATATTAATTGTAGCCATGTTGTTGCCATAGTTCTTGATTGGAGAATTTTTGCACTTCCTCAAGTGTTCAAGGACACGCTTTGTCCTTATGCCTTCACAAATTTCCAGTGCTACAACCCTATATTCTACTATAGCACCGCTTCTTGCAATTACATTTTGCTTTTTGCTTCTTCATGTGACCAAGTTACGCCACACATATGTACAATAATATCTAGATGGGGACTTTTTGTCATCTTGATCACCTGCCCAATCAACATTTGTAAACAACTCTACATTTTGTTTGTCAATTTTCTTAAATAGCAAACCACATCACGAAGATCCCTTCAAATAATGAAGGATCCTGTAGACTTCATTTAAATGTTTCTGTTTCTATGTAGGATCATGGGAATGCTGGTTGACCACACTTACTGCAAATGCAATGTTTGGTCTAGTATGAGACAAATATATTAGTTCGCCTACCATCTGTGGATGGTTTCCAATGTCCACAGCCTTACCGAGATCATGTTCTTCATCTTTTTTATTAACCTGTATAGGTTTGTCACTAGGTTTGCAACTTGTCATCCCTACTTCCTTTAGAAGGTCCATCACATACTTCCTTTGGGAGATACAGATTCCTCCCCTGGATCAAGCAACTTCCATCTCAAAAAAGTACTTCATTTCTCCAAGATCTTTGATCTAGAATTCTCGTGCTAAGGCTGCTTTGATTTGATTAATTTCTACCTCGTCATCTCCTCATCTCTTGTAAGGATTATATCATCAACATACACGGCTAGGACAACCATCTTACCCTTATGATGTTTAACGAACAAAGTGTAGTTGCTCTGCCTTTGAGTTTACTCGTGTCTCTTTAAGACCCAAGTGAATCTGTCAAACCAAGCACATGGAGATTGTTTCAACCCTTATAATGACCTCTTTAGCTTGCATACTTGGTTAGCCTTTTTCCTTGGGAACCCTAGAGGTAACTTCATATGCACTTCTCCCTTGAGTTCTTTGTTGAGGAAGACATTCCTTACATCGAGTTGATGCATATCCCAATCTAAATTTATTGCAATAGATAAGAGAACTATGATGGTATTCAACTTGGCTAGAGCAAACGTTGATGTGTAATCTTTCCCATTTATTTGCGTGAAACCTTTGGCAACGAATTTAGCTTTATATTTCTCAAGTGTTCCATTTGCTCTATACTTAGGGTTGAATACCCATTTGCATCCAACATACTTTTTTCCTCAAGGTAGATCTACTACATCCCATGTCTTATTTCATTTGAGAGACTCCATCTCTTCTAAGACAGCTTGCCTCCACTCAAGTTTAGGCATGACCTCATCAATCGTGTCTGGTACCTTGATACTATCAAGGTGAGAGACAACTGCCTTGTATTTAGATGAAATGGCCTTATAAGAGACAAATCTCTCAATAGGATGCTGAGTGCATGATTTGACTTCTTTCATATTGCAATGGGAAGATCAAGGTTAGAATCCTTTGTTGCCACTGTTTCTCTTGGACCTGTCTCTGGTTCTGGTTCTGACTCCTGGTGAGTGCTAATAGCTTGTGGTTCATTACCCTTTTTGTGTCATCGTACATAGGTATTACCCCACTTGTTTATGTCTCCCTTGGGAATTGGCAAATTATCTGGGGTATCAAGATTATTAGGAGTATCAGCAGTATCCAGATTATCAAAGGTATTAGGTTTTGTTTTGATAGGAATATAGATTGTATTTGTCTGGTCATCTTCTGGCGTCTCTTTTGTCTGGAATTCACCATCTCTCTCCCCTTAAATTGCAGACAAGGAATAATAGAGAGTATTTTCATGGAAGGTGACGTCATAGGTGATCAAAAGACATTTGGAGACCGAGTCATAACACTGTTATCCCTTTTGGGAATTAGAGTAGCCAAGAAAGATACAACAAAGGGCTTTAGGGTCAAGTTTGTTGGTGTGATGGAGGTGAACATGAATGTGCAGCCAAACAGCTTGTATGGCAAAGTGTTTTCGAGGTATGAGAGGTTATAGTATTTTTGTAGGAGTTGAAGTGATGTTTTGTAAGACAGTGGTCGACTAAGCATTTGGTTAATGAGGAATGTGGCAGTAAGGATAGTATCGTCCCTATGATATTTAGGAACATTACTACCAAACATGATGGCTTTAGTAGTTTTGAGAAGATGACAATTCTTTTGTCTGGCAATGCCATTTTGTTGGAGTGTATTGGAACAAGGACTTTTGTGAACAATGCCATTTTCGGTTAGGAAGGTGGATAGGGAATGATTACTTCAGTCTCGTTATTGGTGTGTAGGATATGGATGTGAGTTTGGAATTGGGTTCGAATCATATTGTGGGAGTTAAGGAAGGTTTGATACACTTCTGTTTTATCTTTCAACAGGTAAACCTAACTGATACTTGTATGGTCATTGATGAAAGTGATGAACCATTTTGATTTTGATCTGTTTGGTGTGCGTGATGGTCCCCCATAAATCACTATGAATTGTGGAAAAGGGTTTTGATGCTTGGTACAAGATTTTTGGAAATGAAGGACGATGATGTTTATCCTTTTCACATGAATCACAAAGAAAATCTGAAGCAACTTTATTAGAAACAAGAGATGGAAACAATTGAGCCATGTAATTGAAATTTGGGTGAGCACAACGTTGGTGCCTTAACTCCAAGTCACTAATCTTAGGAAAAGACACTTTATTGCAAGATTTAATCCTACGACTATCACTTTCATTAAGGTAATAGAGACCATCAAGTTATTTGGCACTCCCAATCATCATCCTCGTCAGCAGATCCTGAAAAAGATAGTAAGTAGCAAAGAAGTTAGCCTGACATTGCTCATCATTAGCTAATTTGCTTATTGATAATAGATAACACTTCAATTTTGGAACATGTAATACAAAGCGAAGAGTAAGTGTAGCAGAGATTTTGATAGAACCAATTCCAATCACTATAGACTCAGAGTTATTAGCAATCCGCACAATCACTCCATTGGTGATAGCAGTATAGGATGAGATGAGTCATATTGTCAATCATATGATCCGAGGCACCTGAGTCAACAATCCAACAATTTCCTATACATAGACCTTTTATCATAGCCAAGGCTTGAAAAAAATTACCTCTCTTGACTACCGTGGCAGTAGGCTATTTCGTAGTTTGTAGTGTGTCTAGCATTTCTATGATTTTTCTTAGCTAGTCACTTTGGGATGATTCTTTGAAAGTTTCAGCCACATAACCTCTTCCTTTCCCTTTCTTTGGTTTCTAGTCAGCAGGTTTACTATGGAGATCCTAGCATGTGTCTTTTGTGTGCCCCTATTTCTTACAATGATCATAGAATGGTCTACTTTTAGAACTATTTGATTCCATGGATCGAACAACAAGTTCTGAGGCCTTAGAAGGTACAGAAGTAGCAGCGGAATTATTTTTATTCTGAAGCATTGATTTGCGCCTAGCCTCTTCATTGTACAAGATGTCATAGACTTCACGCACAAAGGGCAAGGGTTTTTGACTGAGAATCTGAGCCCAAATATCATCATAAATCACATTAAAACCAGCCAGCAACTCATATACTCTCTCCTCTTCTTTCTCTTTGTGATCTTCTTTAGCATCGGCCTCGCATGATGAGTTTTATTCCTCAAGGCATCAATCTCTTGCCAAAGCGTTGAGTTTTCAAGATAATAATTATCAAGTGGCATGTGGTCTTGTTTCAACTACCACAATTTTTTCTTAACATCAAATATGTGGGACCTATTCCCTACAAGGCTATATGTCTCATAGAGGGCTTGCCAAATTTCTCAGGCTGATGAAAGGTACATGAAACTCTTCTTAAGTAAGGATGACGTCGTATTAATCAACCAGGGGGATATCAATGCATTTTGTGACTTCCATTTTTGAAATGCCTTGGTTTCTAATTTTGGGAGTATTTCTGCTTCACCATTAATATATTCAAGTTTGTCCCTTCTATCGAGAGAAAGAATCATGGATTGAGACCATTCATGATAATTATCACTGGTAAGTTTCTCAGAGACAATAAGAACAATAGATATGTCATTAGACCCAGATTGTGACATAGAGGAAGAGGCATCAGAGATTGTAGACATACTGCTGCCTTATTATTGCTACATTCGTGTCGGCGTCCAATATAGAGGCAAAGGACACTGAGATCAAGAGAGTGCCAGAGATGTAAGTGTAATGCCGAAACAAGTGCTAGAGATGGATACACAGGACGCTAGAGAAGTCGACATTGGACAAGAAGAGGACGTCGAGAATGACACTAAATGAACAAAGAACGCTGAGACAAATAGTGCTGAGAATGGGAGGAGTAGAACTCAAAGGGTACTGATGCTGGTTTTGACAGTGATGGAGAATCCAAAGAGCGCAGATAGTGATTCTAACAGAGAGTGCTTAGGAAGGAGTCGGGTATGATTAGTCTTGATTTCTGAGGTGCAGAGAAGAAATGCCAAGAGAACATGAGGCTGATGAGGAAACAGTTGAGGCTGATGACTGGCAGCATGGACGAGTTGAGATGGCAAGAGGAAGCTATGAGAGGAAATTACTGAGACTTTGAACTAAGACCAGACTGCACAGTTCGAATGAGTAGTTTGAACTTTGCCCACTGTAGAGTAATGGACTTTTGCCGAGAGAAGACATCCGATTAATCTCTTCTTTGTTCTGATACCATGAAGAGATTATAGGACAGAATTGTTCGATATCTTATTCACACTGTTAGCATATTACATATATATATTTACACACATGACATAATCAGGCATTACTTAGGTCTTGATATGATTCTATACAAATCAGGAAATAATCAAGATTAATTATCCTATTCACTCCCTATAATTCAAGATCTAAACTTGCTCCTTAATTTTGTGATCTTACTCCTTAAGTTTTGGGATTCTATCCTTATGGTATCCAGAGTTGTCTCAATTCTGTATGAATGGTAGAGGCTCCTATGGGTTAATACTACAGTTAATACCTAATTGATATATTAGGAAGGACAGAGCTGATAGAACTTTTGTTCTGACCCTAATAAATAATTAAATTATAAAATCCTAATATTTATTTATAATCTCAATTTTCAACTAATTAATATTAATATTTTAGTTTATTTTCATCTGCCATTATCAGGGTTTATAAATCAGGCAAAATATGCAACTATAAAGAAAATGGTAGTTGAGTAAATCTAGAACAATTAATGGCTGCGTGGAATCTTGTTTTTGCCAGGTCAGCTAGACTATCGAGTGACTGTGAGTTTGGTTGGAGGAGGGACCACTTTTATTGGTGAAAACGATTGGAGATTTAATTGAGAGTTTTTATCTACAGAGGACAGAGTTGATAAGAGACTGATCCTTCAAGAACTAAACTGTTAACTTCATCATGAATAATCCCTAGTCTAGTATTAGTTCAATACTTGATAGTTGATAAATTTAGGTTATTGTGATTTTAAATTTTTTAATCCCATTGCAAGTGCTGATGTGACTGAAAAAAAGTATAACTTCTTTTTTCCCCTTTTAGTTTGATTGGGAATATTATTTCATCTTGACAGTTTAATTTATGGTCTTTGTCAAAATTCATTATGCACTTCCTTATCTACTGCCAGGCTTGTGTCTGTTGGAAACCTAGAAGCTGCAGTTAATTTATTCCTTTCAACTCCTCCCGAGAGCTCCTACTTCTATGTTAATGCTCTCCGTGCAGTTGCTCTCTCTTCTGCCATTTCTAGGTCTCTTCATGAACTTGCGGTTAAGGTGAGTTTAACGTCCATACTTGTATTTCAGCATGAAGGTGCATGTACTTCTTGGTATAGAATAGTATACACCTCATATATTATGAAGTAATATAATATATTTTGTTAAGGTTGTTGCCGCCAACATGGTGAGGGCAGACAGGTCACTATCTGGCACTCATCTTCTCTGTGCTGTTGGAAGATATCAAGAAGCATGTTCTCAGGTTTGGATGCTCTTTCCAGAACAATTTTAGTGCACTTTCATTGTTTTCTTGGACTTGTTTCTCGACTAATAACTTTGTGATTCTTCACCTAGATACAAAGTATTAATCGTGTAAAGCTGTAGACTGGAAATTGGTTGCTTGATGTAATTTACAACGTGTAAATATTATGCATTATGAACCTCCACCTTAGCAGTTACATAACTTTAAATATATACTTGGTATTCACTATTCAAATATATCAAGTAATTAATTAATTATGCTATTTTCTCTGAGTATGTACTGTGAGATCTCGCTATATAACTCTAAATTTGGAAGAGAAGGATACACTTTCAGTGAATTGTTCCTTATTTTAAGCTTGGAAAATGTCTAGCTCCAATACTCTCGACTTTTTAATACATAATCTCTTGATGTCATTATTTTCCATGACTGAGTTTTAACATATCAAAGTAGATGTTGATTATAATACTGAGTAAAATTTTATAAATATATAATATTACTAGTTATGTAAATCTCCTGAATGACCAATTAGTAGAAGGGACCCTTGATGAGATCCGAGCTGCCTATAACAGTTGCTCAAATTAATAATTTAAAGGCTTACTTGGCCAGGGAAAAAATTCAACATTTATAGTAATGGGAAAGGTTGCTGCCATGTGACTTAGAGGTTATGGGTTCAAATCCTGAAAATAACCTCTCTACTTGCGGGGGTAAGGTTGCGTATATCTATCCCTCCCCATACTTTATCTGGTGGGAGTTTTGTGTAGTAGGCCGCTCTTTTCTATATATAGTAATGGGAAATAAATTTTTGTTAGGCTCATGGTAATTTAGGCTAAACAACTTGGGTTACCCAACCCTACCATAAACATTGCCCATCAATTCTCAAGAGATATATCCATTTGCCAGTTTTTTTTTTTTTCAGAAAAAACTACTACTACTAATGTATGGCCTGTTAATATAATGTGCGAATTGTTATCATCTTATTGTACTTGATTTGTCTCGATAATCTAATTTCATTGTAGTTACAAGATGCTGGATGCTGGACAGATGCTGCAACCTTAGCTTCAATTCACTTAAATGGATCTGATTATGCCAGGTTCATACTCTTTCTTGAACGACAGAAAGGAGATTTTTCCGTCAAAGTAATTTGATTTGTTTTGTTTTACTGTCAGCACTATGAAAAGAGTGAGACAGCAAATTCGTGTGATGTCATCATGCCATCTGCTATGTTTGTTACGCTAATTCTTATTCTATTACTATATAAAAAATATAAATTCCACACCATTTGATAGTAAATCACGCATATCATATAATTTACACGGTCTAATTTAATTTGTGTGCTACACTTTTGGTTCCCACTTTTTGCTTAGTCATCATTTTGGTCCTGAAATGAGAGATAAAAGGATAACCCTTTAATGTTGGATCCATGCAGGGTGTTGCAGAGGTGGGCTGGACAAGTTCTTCGCAGTGAACATAATATATGGAGGTATGATCGTTTTTCTGTTTTCTTTTCTTCTTTCCTCTAACGAAAATATCACTTAGTTTTAGCTGGTGATGCCTCATTGTAGGGCTCTGATTTTGTATGTTGCTGCTGGTTCACTGCAAGAGGCGTTGGCGGTGCTGCGTGAGGCTCAACTACCTGACACTGCTGCAATGTTCATTCTTGCTTGCCGTGAAATCCATGCAGAGTTAGTTTCCAAGTTAGATAATACTGACGATGAATCAAATTCTTCCATCCAAGATAAGGTACTACACTTGCCAGGGTTAGATCCACAGAATGAAAGTGTCATTGCTGTTGGTGAATACTTTGGGCAGTATCAACGGAAATTAGTGCATCTATGCATGGATTCACAGCCATTCTCAGACTAAATACAGAGTTTCATGGCATGGATTCTATTCTTTCAATTTATATTAGTTATAGAATTGTTCAAAATGAAAGTAAAGTTCTAGTTTAATTCTCATACCAGTCCTGTTAATCCCTTAAGGTCAAGGATCAGATGCTTTCAGTACATAGTTGTTGGTTAAAGTGTATACTGGAGAAATCATGGGAAAGAAAATGGTCTAGAACAATCTGGAGAGGCAATATATCAGTTTTGGTTATACTTTTCTGTTTGATTGCAGAGAAAATATTCTCCAGAAACTTTTCTTGTTTCTTTTCTTCTTTTTTTCCACGTAGACAAAGCAAGCCGTTGGGTCGATTATATTACTACAGGTGATGTGTATATTTGTATCAACAACAAATGGTAATTCGCTGTTTGATTGGATGAGTTGAAGAGGTTGGATATGCATCTTGAGAATAGTATGATTTTTTTAATGATTAAAGGGGGACCTATTTCATTGCCGTTGTTGGATGATGAACATTTTTATTTTTATTTTACAATTTGGGTTAATATGATCTTTAATCTCTGAAGTTTATTATTATTTTGGTTTTGGTCCTTTAAATTTCAAATCATGGGTTTTGATTCCTTAAAGGACAAAATAGTTCAAGCTTTGTTAAATTATAAGGTCCAATGTTATAGTTTTGGGAATGATCATATTCTGATTCCCACATTTAGTGCATTATAAATATTCTTTGCTCTCTCAACTCTTAATTTCGTTGTGAGGACGTGGTCGATAAATTGTTGCTCTCAATCAATCAACATGCTACTCGAACATTGACATGCATTACAAATATTCTGAAAACATTCTTCTGCATTGCATTTATCTTCCTAAAGTTTAAATTTTTTTGAGATATGCTAGAGAAGTATTGAATGAATACGAACGAAGTTGTATAGAGCAAACTGAATTATCCCTAGAAGGAATAAAAAATATTTCACATTATTGTGCTCACGACCAGCTTCATTTTTAAAATTTCATGGTAAAATTCTATCCCTAATTCAGTACTATTTTTTCACTAATGGAGTCAATTTTATCCCTTCCCTTTTAGATATTGATTTTAAAACTTACATATCTTAATTGCATCTTACAAAGTTATTAAATGAAATTGATAGTTTGAGCTAAGTATCTTTCAAATACAACGAAGCAAAGAGAAACCTTCCTCAGATAAGAGAGATGCAAATTGCACAAAATAAGAAACACACAAAAAGTCAACGGAAGAGTAAGATAAAATAAAATATGAAAATTCGATCTGCAAATCATCTCGGCTTTCTAATGTTGAATGTCTTTGTTCGCATGGCATATAAGTTCAAAATATGAAACCATTTTATAATTACGAATCTCAATGTACTTATGATAACATAAAAAAAATGTGTACCATATTAATAAATAGACTTTTTTTTTACTGACTTTTTCAATATTCTCTTTCATAAAGGCATGAAAGTGCTCCTTTAAAAGTGGACGACTAATGGAGAACACGTAAGAACATATTATGGAGAAATGCTTTAGTTTGAGAAAAGCAAAAAGGCAAATAGTATTGAATAAACCAAATGGCAAAGCACATTTAGCTTAACAACTCATCAGGGTACGTAAACACATATAAAATATATCAATTGCTGTGAATAATAGAAGTTGTGAAATAATAGAAAGAGATAACATGAAGATAAATAATACAAACAATAAAATACTCAAGAGAGGTTAGAATGAGAGAATGGGAAAGAAGCCAGATAAAGAATCTATAAATACGATGATGATAATAAGAAACAAAGTTAATGCGCGTTTAATATCTTAAAGTATTTTTTTTAATATGTCCAGTTATATATATATATATATATATATATATATATATATATATATATATATATATATATATATATGAAATAATAGAAAGAGATAACATGAAGATAAATAATACAAACAATAAAATACTCAAGAGAGGTTAGAATGAGAGAATGGGAAAGAAGCCAGATAAAAAATCTATAAATACGATGATGATAATAAGAAACAAAGTTAATGCGCGTTTAATATCTTAAAGTATTTTTTTTAATATGTCCAGTTTATATATATATATATATATATATATATATATATATATATATATATATATATATATTGGTGCATTTTCATAACATTAATCACACGTTATCGTACAAGTAATAAAAAGATGATAATCACTGTTACGGATATGACAAAAATGGGCTCAGCCCAATGACCGGAGAGCCCAGTCAAACAGCTCTAGCCACAATCTTAACTACTTCCTTGAATTTAGGGGCAGTTATCAAGATAGTGGCCAAGATCATAACCACCCAGAAGATAAGGGGAGGTTATCAAAAAGGAATATCTTAATACCTCTAAATAAGAGAGATATCAAGGCCCATTGGAATAGGGCCCCAGGTAAGTCTATAAATAGGTGAAAGCTCTCACAAGGTTCACACGCTCGAAACTCTAGCTTTTCAATTTACACAGAGCACACACACCACTCCCTCTTGCTATCACAAGCCATACAGCGTACTCTCGAACTACATGGACTTTGATCCCTAATTATGGTACGTAGGACCTTGGGATTTTACCCCAGGCCAAGTCCAACACTTATTGTGTTCTACACCACAACAATCACAATGTTCAAAAGCTATACGCGCATATTTAAAAGTCGGATAAGGAGGCTAATTTTATATTCAAAGGCAATCTCTAGAACCACGTTTGGACTTATCATGAAGACCCATGACGCCCACGCATGATAGTTTTTTTTTTACAATATTAAGGAAGCTGAATTATAAACTACCTAATTATAACAAGTGTTATATACAGTTAAATTATATATCAATTTATGTGTGGGAAAAATTATTTTAGGAAAAAAAATGTAAGTATATATATTTTAAAGTAATTAATTTAGCTTTTTTAATCCTTAAAAAAAGTTCATTGAGCTTTATTTTAATGGTGGGACAAATAGTTTGATTGGGAAGGTGGGAGCATTGTCTTTATATATATATATGGGCGGAACTAGGATTGACAATTTAGGGTGAAAATTATAGAATAAACTCAAATTTTTATAAAACTATATTTTAGTCTCATAAATATTTTAATATTTTCAGTCCCTCCATGTAACCTTACATTGAGGGACTAAAGTGAAAATTATAAAAATTTTATGAGGCTAAGGAGAATTTTCTAAAATCTTGGGTCATTTTCTGTAATTTTAGGGGGTCACCCCTTAGCCCCCTTTGTCCGCCCCTATATATATATATATATATATATATATATATATATATAATACTCTGATTTGGAAAGTTGGAGCACTGTGTATGTGTTATAGTTTGATTGGGAAAATTGAAGCATCTTGCACCATTTTTAGTGATCCTCCCCGGTGACCCTCCACGCGTTTTGCTTCATTAGTAAATCATATAGTACAAGGACTAATTACTTTATCAAACGATTAAATGGATAGATTATTATATAAAGAATATTCTTTGAAGTTATTTTGTCTGTTTAAAATATAAAACGATTTTCTGAATATAAAACCTCAAATGATCGCCGACTTGATCTGCCTAGGGGCTTCAAAATTTGATTCACTTGATTTTTAGCAAAAAATTCAAACAATTAGCCATTTGAATGATCAAATAATTAACTATAAATAAAACTTAATAAATTTTAAATATAAAAAAATTGTTCAAATTAGTTTTTCATTAGTTTAATCTTCATTGGATCGATCAATTCACAGATTGCAAGTTAGATCATTAACTTTCGAAAAACTGTTTTTTGTGTCAATTAAAACTGAAATGAGAGCCAGGTCAATGACCTTGAGTCAAACTGACCAATCTGGGATATCCAATTGCCAGTAGAATGAGTTAATGACTTGATGACAGAGTCTCACATGTGTAAAATTGGGCTTCATAAATTTACTACACCTCTCCTAATATATTATTTAATTATAATATATATTTCATGATATTTATGAATTTTCTTACATCTTTAGATTTATATTTAGTTTTCTTAATATTTTTAAATTAATTAATTAAGTCTTATATTAAGGATGAAAGGCAGTACATAATAAAGTGAAAGGGCTGTGTTTTCGGAATTTAATTTATCTCCCATATCTTACAGATAATTCAGTTGATATTAAATTCCTTTCTGATTTTTTTGTTAGAAAAATAAGTAGTTCAACTTAGTTAAAACTTTAAAGAGCGAGTCTAAAGCAAAACGCATCGCAATAATTGAATATTTTAAAGTCAATCAGCGAACATAGTGTTAGGTGAACAACCTCGCCTTCTTCAAAGAATGTTCATTTTTCTTTACTTTCCATTGTGTCAGAGTTCGCGCCATTTTTCAACAAGGGACAGAAAATTTCCACTGTCTAGCCATTTTAAGCTATTGACGCAATCTATTCAAAATGATTTAAATAATATATTGCAATAATAAATAAAAAGTAATAACTTGAATAGGAATATGCAAACTATACATGACGGTATAATTGAATAATGATCTCTCCGGTAGATACAGAGATATATATTTGTCATTTATTGTAAAGTATGATTCACAAGGAAGGTGTTTGGGAGTTGTAAGAAAATACTAATGTTATGTGTGGGAAGAAATAGCTAAAGAGACTAAAAAACAGTAGTTGAAGTAATTTTGGTACAAAAAGATAAGAAATCTTAATGGTGGAATGAGAGTGTACAGGAGAAAGTCTTTGTTGAAAGTAAATGCGTTACATTTGTGCAATAATATTTAAAAAATGAGAAAGATATCAAATGGCTGATAAAAAAAACAGATACTAAAAAAGCAAGCAGTGAGTGAAGTGCAATCTAAGATGTTTTAATAGTTTTACAAGAATTTAAGGATGAAGATTGAGGAATGGAAGGATGCATATCAAGAGACTTGGACACGTAGGACGTATAAAAGATGAAAGAAAGTTTTGTTATTGATGGAGATTTTAAAAATGTCAGAAAATAAAGAGAGAAGATGAAGATCACAGTGTAAGAATAAAAATCTAAGTGACCTCAATAATTCAAAGGCCTTGTTGCTTCTTATATTTATAAAAGGTATCATTCAGTATAATTTGTACACCTATGGATTTGGCTCCTATCCACTTCTCTTCCCATCCTCTTTCATCCTCTTCTTCATCTCAATTGTTGGATTGAAATACGAACGGTTCATATTTTATCTTTTAAAAAATTAAAAAATAATATTTTTATAAAAGACAAAATCTGAATCGTTCATATTTCAATCCAACTGTTGAGATAAAGAAGAGGATGGAAAGGGAAGTGGATGGGAGCCGGATTCTACACCTATACAATGCTACAAAATTTTCCTAAAATAGAAAGGAGAGAGAAGAATCTTATAGAATAATTCTAGACTATTCTATGGAATACAATTAGTAAATTAGATTTAATTAATTCTTTTTAACATCCCCCCTCAAGCGAGAAGGGGTGATAACCACTCCAAGCTTGTTTCGAAAATTAGAGAATTGAGGATGAGCTAGAGCTTTTGTATATATCAAACATCTAATTGTCTAGCCAAGACTTGATCACCAACAAAGTAAACATCAAGTTTAATATGTTTTGATTGAGCATGATGTACAAAATTAGAGGTTAGTGCCTTTGCACTGATGTTATCACACCAAATAACATGAGATTTTCTACACTTAAAAACCAAGTTTAGAAAGTAAAGAACATAGCCACATAATCCTAGGAGATGAATCAACTAATGATCTATACTCAGACTTGGCACTTGAGTGTGATACTACAAGTTGCTTTCAGGAAGACTATGAAACCAAGGTTCCTCCTAAATAGACACCAATACCATACATGCACTTTCTATCATCTATATTAGTTGCCCAATCAACATCAGAAAAACTAATCAGATCCAAACCAGAAGAAGGTCTGATATGTAAACTAGATTGAAATGTTCCTTTAAGGTATCTTAATATTCTTTTAACAGCCTTAAAATGAATGTCAGTTGGTTTAAAGAGAAATTGACTCAACTTATTGATCGGAAACACTATATCAAGCCTAGTAGTGGTGAGATACTGTAAGGCACCAACGACTTGTCAATACATAGTGGGATTAGACAAAGGATTACCATCATGAATTGAAAATTGTTTCCTAGAGACCATTAGTGTGGGCATTGGAGTGGCATGAAGCATACTAAACTTACAAAGTAAATCCAGAACATACTTGCCTTGATTCAAATAAATACCAGAAGAATCTTGAAAAACTTCAGTACCTAAAAAATAATGAATAGCACCAAGATCTTTCAAAGAAAACAAATTATCCAATTTGTTAACAAATGAATCTAGATAAGTTCTGTAATTTCCAATAATTAATATATCATTAACATAAACCAAAGCATAGACAATCAAGTTATTTCGCTTCATAGTAAACAAGGAACTGTCACTCTTTTGTATTTTGAAATCCCCATTGAGTTAGAGTAAGGTGTACACTATCATACCAGGAACATGGTGCTTGCTTCAGCCTATAGAGTGCTTTATCGAGCTTGCAGATGTGAATCAGCCAAGTTCGATCCACAAAACCCTTGGGGTGATGGATAAACACATCTTCACAAAGAAAACCGTTCAAGAATGTGTTATTGATGTCTAGTTGCCAAATGCCCCAATCAAATGTGGTAGCAACAATAAGAACAGTGCAAATTGTAGTTGATTTTACCATAGGACTCAACGTTTCATGATAATTGATGCTTGGAAACTGTTGAAAACCTTTCGCCAAAAGTCGAGCCTTCTGTTTATGAAGAAATTTATTCTTGAAAACCCACTTACAATCGATGATCTTTTGAGTGCCATCATATGTAACAAGATGTTAGGTGCGATTGCATTAAAGAACATCGTATTCGGCAGCCATGGCTGCTTTCCAATCGAAGGAGATGAGGCTTCCTAAATAGTGGTTAGCTCAGCTAATCATTTAAGGGATTGAGAGTCTTTAAAATGCAAAAGCCCAATAAAAGGATACTTGGGGTTGTAGATGCCACTTCTAGCTCGAATAGTCATTGGATGAAGGTTGGGAGCAGAGGACAATTTGTGGCTTGTAGTTGACGAAGATGAAAGCTCAATAGCTCCAGTGGCCGGATTTGACCATGCAGGACTATACGACAAAGGACTAGGTGATATAAAACTAGTATCCTCTAACATAGCATGGTCAGTGCTGTCAAAGATTTGTGGCATAAAAGATGATGTAGACGAACCAAAGGAAGCCATGATGGGTTTGTAACCATAGGAATAGTTACAACATCATTATGACTTGTTCGTCGTTAGAGAAAACCATGAGCAAATGGAAATACCTTCGGATTGAACACAACATGTTGATAAGTGTAGACTCAGCTAGATGAACTAAGGCATTCAAAGCCTTTTTGTTGTGAAGTATACCCAAGAAAAACACACTGTTGACTGTGAAACAAGAACTTGTTATTGTTATTTGGTTTTAAACAAAGGTAGTTAGGTACAACCAAATGGTTGAAATAAGTTGTAATTAGGCTTTGTCTTGAACAATTGAAACGAAGGAGTTGAGTTCTTCAATACTGGAGTGAGCATTCTGTTAATTAGAAAAGTGGCAATTTGAAAAGCTTCCAACAAGTAATGGAGAGGCATTTGAGCCTGAGCCAAGAAAGTCAATCCTGTAAAGACTATGTGCCTATGCTTTCTCTTGCATTTTGTTGTCAGGTATAAGGACATGTGTATCTCATTTGGATGCCATGAAAGTGAGCAATTGAAGCTAATGGTTTAAACTCAGTGCCCATATCACATTGGATTGCCTTAATTTTAGTACTAAACTAATTTTCAACAAGTACTCAGTAATGTTTAAATGCAACAAGAGCATTGCCTTTATATTTAAGAGGATATATCTCAAGTTAACGCTTAAAAGCAAGTAGATGAGCTTGAATGTCAACCCAAGAAAGATGAGTTTGATCTAGTAACTTGACCACTATGGCATTATATTCAGCATCCAATCTGTTTAGTGTGTGAATAATGAGCTCATCATTTGGTAACAGAGCTCTAACAAGTACTAATTGATCAAAGATGGTTTTCATCTTATTAAGAAATTCTTCCATTTTCATTCCTTCTTTATGTGTACGATGTAGATCGGAATTATAGATCATGACTCTAGCCTCAATTAAGGCTCTGTCAAGTGAGCGGGCTTCAACCTATATCTCCTTCACTTTTTGACAATGCAAGGGTTGAGCTCTGACTTCAGTGCTCATTGTGTTATGGAGCCAGCTGACTAAGAGGTGATCAGTAGAGTGCCATTCTTCAAAGTCGGGATTCATTGTCATTCCAGCAACATCTGAGACGAGATAAGGAGCTGTTTCTGTAGACCCATCAAGGTATTTTTTTTTTAGCTTATTGCCCTTGATAATAGGGAGAACAATGGATTCCCAGAGTAGATAGTTGCCATGGTCCAGCTTGATCAAATTTATGTGGTTAAAAGAATGAAACAAGGGATTTGTTTTCAAAACATTGTTAATGGTGATATTGGTAGGAGAAACAGAGGACTAAGCACCAACACCAAAAGATGAAAATGAATAAGTCATGGTGGAGATCTGAAGAAATTCTCTCAGCTCTGATACCGAGATGAAAATCAAAGTGCAAGAATAAAAATCTCAATGACCTCAATAATTCAGAGGCCCTGTGGCTTCTTATATTTATAGAAGGTATCATTCGGTATCATTTTTACACCTACACAATGCTAACAAATTTTCCTATAATAGAAAGGAGAGAGAAGAATTTTACACAGAATAATTCTACATTGTTCTATGTAATTCAATTAATAAATCAGATTTAATTAATTCTTCTTAACAAGAAAAAATGAGAGATATGTATATTGAGTCAAATCCAGGTCAAAGCTTCAAGGCTTACACATATATTTGACTATAAAAAGCCTAAGGCTGACACAAATATTTAAACTACAAAAAGCCTAAATCGGACTAGTATAATAGAGCAACACACAAGAAAGAACAACAAGGGTGAAAGAGATAACTGGAAAAATGTAAGTGAGGCAGTAGTGCAAAAAGCATAGTTTAGGAACCTGGACCAGACTAGTTGATTTTGAACTATAAACCAACAAAAGGGCTGGAAAATCAGTTTGAGTTGGGGAGATAGGGGTTGAATCGATGACTCCGAGTTAGCTCATCCAACTCAGCCTGAACCAATCGAGTTGAATGAATCACCAAGTCAAATCAATATTTTTTTTAAAAAAAAAAATTAAGAGTGGAAGACAAAGAGGAACTGAGGTTAGAGCTACACTCGTGTTCATTGAATCCAACAATCGATTCATCTATTGATGATGGAAAGTAATCGAGGTTAGAGGAACACTCTATTGACTCATTGGACAAGATTTCGGAGGTGTCCTCCTCGAAAGTCAAGCTTGCAAGGAAAAATGATGCATCAAATATGATTTGGTGGAGGGATTGGAGGTCATCATCAAAGGTCAGAGCTGCATTCTGTTTACTCTCACTTATTCTCTTTCTCTTATGTGTTCTCACTCTTTCTTACTCTTCTCTCTCTCTCTCTGGTATGGCCGAATGGAATGGGGAAATGGGGTTGTGTGTGTTTCCCAAGTACTACATGTACGCTACCCTCCAACCACAACTTATGAGTGTACTATTGTTTTCATGAATTGAGAGAGAGGGGGGGTGGTGTTATAGGGGCTACTCACAAAATAAAGTAGGAAGAGATGAGAGAGGTATTTATGATTGAAGGTGAAGAAAGAATTGGTTTAAGATGAGTGGGTCGGAGATTTAGGTTTCCCGATTTAGCCTCGATTTAACTCCAATCTGCCTAACTAATCCCAATACCCCAATCAATTTAGTGGTCGGTCTGAGTTTCAAAACTTTAGCAAAAAGTAGTAGCTTATGGTGTCAATCATACATGAACTATAGGCGATGTATGTTATAGTTATTGTACCTGTTTTACCATGCACCAGATACCATAAGGCCATTGAGTAGATAAATTAGTATTTTGGACAAGTGAGGGAGACACCCCTTATTTTTTGGGTTATGATGGTCACTATGCCAAGAGGTGGAATTTCTTTCATTTATTGTAGGACAATTCTTTGCTTGCCTCTCAATTAACAGCTAGGAAATGAAATGCGGATTAATTTCTTATTTAGTATGGTTACTTATTCAACAATTCTCTCGTAGGAATTAATGTTGATTTATTCTCTTATTTGATTAGATTTTCAATTTCTTTAATCAAATAGTCCACCCTACTAAGGGCAACTGGACCTTGAGTTCAACAAAAAAAAAAAAAAAAAATCTTGGAGGATATTCTTACAAGCCTTTAAATGATGGAAGAGGGTTGGAACTGTTGACATGGAGGATTTGACAATTTGAGAAGTAGAATCATATTTGACTTTCTATATCATGATCCAAGTTGGACAGGTGAAGAGAACGGTTAAGAAAGATGGAAAATGAAAAATAGAGGAGAAGCACTTTATTAGTTCTCATATACAAAAATAAATGGAAAGATTCATATCTATGCAAACTAGATAAAACTTGTGAGCTATTTGATGAAATTGTGGGAAAGAGTAAATACGAATTGATAATGGAGACTTGCATTTTTAAAAACCAATTTAGACTTATTATTGAGTCATATCAATAGAAGCAATCTATTTACTAGGGAGGTTAACTGGAAAAGTACCAAAGGAAAAAAAGTGTCAAAACTATATTATTGAGTCATATCAGATAGAAGACAACCAATAACATCCAATGAAATTATCAAAGAAGATCTTTTGTGGAATAGTAAATCTAAAGAGTTAGTTATTAATAGAACACAATGATTCCATGTGATTCATAGAGTCGACATTTCTTAGCAAGGCTTATTATTTTTAGCATTAAAGGACAATGTTGTTCAAAATTCAAAATATTTATCTTGGCTCAATGTCGCCCAAAGGTTAAAAGGTGCCAAATTTATCACAGCTTCAATGTAGGTTAATACGGACCATTAAATAAAAAAGTTTGACCAAAGAATGCAAGGTTGGCAATGACATCAACAAGCAAGAAGACTACCAATAGCATCTAGCTTGACTCAACGTAGACATAGTACTCTTGTCAAGTGAAGGAAGTTAGAGTAGTAGGAATATGGGTAAGAGTAGAGCCAATAAAGTAGACTCAATCCGCGGGCCCATGTGTTTGGGGCAGGGTTAGGGTTAGGAGTTTTGCAGCCCGTACTGCACAAGCGTAGGCTAATGTGGGCTGGCCCACAATTTTTTCTTAAGAAAATTATATACATTGGACCTGTCTTCAAACCATATGACTTGATGTTTTTTGTTTGTAAAATTTAGTAAATTTGGTGACTTTATCTCTTGAATTGTGGATTATATTTGACTTTTTCTTACCGGAATTGTCTATCTCTTCAATGGTGGATTATATTTGGCAAATTGGATGACTTATATACATTTGAATGTTTTTAAGTTTCGGTCATTGTGAAAAAAGGGGAAAATGTATGGGATAGCGAGCTGGCATGCCAACCCACCATCATGGGTTAAGGCTGGCAAAACGCACGAGTTGGCTTGTACTCCCAACTCTAGGTAAAAGTATAGAAAATAAGCTTATTGCCCTAGGTCACTTGAAAGGAGTAGGAAAATCCAAAGCGATTTCCTACATATTCGTATATAGTTGACGCTTCACACTTAACGGTTTTAGAGTAAACTGCAAAAAAAATTTCAAGAGGCAGAAATTGTGCAATGAAATACTTAACTATTGTTAACATAAACAGTCATGTATTGTGCACAATACACTAGTGCCAAAAAAAAAAACTTTAAGACCGTCTCATTTAGACCGGATTATAGAGAATCAGGTCTTAAAAGTATGACTGGTGGCAATTTTATAAATACAAAGAACTTTTTAGACTAGATTATAAAGGATTCGGTCTTAAAAATATGACCGGTGACATTTTTGTAAATATATAGAACACTTTTAAGACCGGATTATAAAAGATCTGGTCTTAAAAGTATGACCGGTGGCAATTTCGTAAATATTTTGAGAAGACGCCGATCAGAGATGAGTCCGAGAATGCGATGCTTTGTTTCTTTGCTCAATTGGAATTATATACAAATGCTAATAAATAAATAATCTTTTGACCTAGGAAGTTCCTATAATCTAGGGATTACAATCAGGAATATAATTACGAAATTCAAAAAACCATAATTTGCTAACTTAATTCCTAAAATCTCTCTAACAACTTAATTAAGATAATTGTAAAATATAATTTAGGGATTACAATCAGGAATATAATTTCAAAATTAAAAAAACCATGATCTGCTAACTTAATTACGAAAATCTCTCTAACAACTTAATTAATATAATTGTATATGCTAACTAATTAAATTTGAACTTCCAACAAATATATAGAACACTTTTAAGACCAGATGTTTAAAAAGTCTGGTCTAAAAAGTCTAAAAAATGAATTTTTTATTTTCCCGCTCCGAAAATTGAATTTCGCTCTCTTAGACTTTTAAGACCGGATGTTTAAAAAGTCCGGTCTAAAAAGTCTAAAACATGAATTTTTTATTTTCCCGCTCCAAAAATTGAATTTTGCTCTCTAAATCTCTAGAAAATAGACTTTTAAGACCGGATATTTAAAAAGTCCGGTCTACAAAGTATACTTTTAAGACCGAATGTTTAAAAAAGTCCAGTCTAAAAAGTTTAAAAGAAGAATTTTTTATTTCCCTGCCTCAAAAAATTGATTTTTGCTCTCTAAATCTCTAAAAAATAGACTTTTAAGACTGGATATTTAAAAAGTCCGGTTTAAAAAGTATACTTTTAAGACCGGATGTTTAAAAAGTTTGATCTAAAAAGTCTAAAAGATGAATTTTTTTATTTTTCCGCTCTGAAAATTGAATTTCTCTCTCTTACACTTTTAAGACCGGATGTTTAAAAAGTCCAGTCTAAAAAGTTTAAAAGATGAATTTTTTATTTTCCCGCCTCAAAAATTGATTTTCGCTCTCTAAATCTCTAAAAAATAGACTTTTAAGACCGGATATTTAAAAAGTTTGGTCTAAAAAGTATACTTTTAAGACCAGAAGTTTAAAAAGTCTGGTCTAACAAATCTAAAAGATGAATTTTTTTATTTTCCCACTTCGAAAATTGAATTTCACTCTATAAACTTCTCTAAAAGACTTTTAAGACTGAATATTTAACAAGTCCAGTCTAAAAAGTATACTTTTAAGACCAAATGTTTAAAAAGTCCGGTTTAAAAAGGTCTAAAAGATGAATTTTTTATTTTCCCACTTCGAAAATTAAATTTTGCTCTCTAAACCTCTCTTCAACCTTTTAAATCTTACCTCACTCTTTTCAACTCGTCTCATCTTATCTCAAGGATCTCACTCACAAATTTTGTAACACTACGAAAATTGCTCTCACCTTCTTTGCTTTGAAGGTTTCTTGTTTTGGTTTTAGCTTCTCCAGGTTCGCAATTTTTACTTTGTCTTCTTCGATCTATTTTATTTTTGCTTTTATGACTTGGAAAATTTGCAAGCTAGAATTTATGAATTGAGGTCAATTCGGGATGCTAGATGAGTTTATCTTTGGGATGCTTGCTGGAGGGTATGGAATCACTATAATGTTCCAAGTATGTCTTTGTTTAAGGTACACAATGTTTGTTTACTTCTCATTTATAGTAATTTGCATATTTATATATATGCAGGAAGAATTGGACGGTCTTGTTGCTAATTATCTTAGTCGTTTCAAAGTATTCTATGTCATGAATCAGGTTAGTTTCTCACTTGCTATATCATTTCAAAGAGAACTCAAGTTTTCATCCTTCATTGACTCAGGATGGTCTAACTTAAATGATGAAATGATGTGATCTGTGCAGCCTCCAGAAGGATGGGATGGTGGTGTTGGATTTGTATCAAAGGAGATTATTCAAATTTATCCCTAATATGTTGCTCACCCAGACAAATTTCTGGTTTCCAGGTTTTTTTTAATAGAAAGGGATTTTTAAGACTGAATGTGTTTTCGCAACCAGTCTTAAAAATCCCCTTTTTTTTTTGTGATAGAATGAGACTTTTAAGACCGGATATTTTAAAAGTCCGGTCTTAAAAGTATTTTTTAAGACCGGTTGCATATCCGGTCTTAAAAGTAACAGACTTTTAAGACCACCTGGAACAAGACCGGTCGTTGATCCGGTCCTACGATGTCTTTTTCGTCCGGTCTTAAAATCATTTTTTTGTACCCGTGATAGTTAATGGTTTTACAAAACCACCATGAAAAATATCTTTATCTTTTTATTTATTAGCATATTCACACATACTTAATGGTTTAGTTTGAAAAACCATTAACTATATATGACATCAAGATATAATGGTTGTTGTTTAAACACCATGGAGCTTATATATTTAACAGTTACGTTCTTCATTAAAACTCATGAAGTGTGTCTTTAAAATCCACTTCTAGCCCTTATTTACTTGCGATTTCAAACTTCCCAAAATTTCATACTCTGTTGTTGTTGAACTTGTCATTCTCCTCCATTGGAGTCCTTGGAGGCCTTCTCCATTCGTCCTAGTTTGGGATCTCCATTTTTTAGTGGCATTTTCATAAAGGTGAGTACTTGCTGGTCTTAATTCATTGTAAAGTTGAAATGTGAACTCTGAATTGCTATTTCTTGATGATTTGTTTAGTTAGGGTGCTTATGGGTTGGTTTGAGTTTTAGGGTTAAGGGTTCGAAATAGCCAAATAGGTTTTTGATCTCTTTATTGCCTTTTGATGTGAATAACTAAAAAACAAACTGAGGAATTTTGTCTGGATAATTGACTAATTTCCTTGGAAAAATATTCATTTTAGTTTATACCAATTTACAAAAGTGTTATTATTGTTAGAATTTGTCCTAAACTCTTTCAGAATTTTGTTCTGAATTTTTGTCATGTTCTACTGAATATTGAGGCAGTAAGCATGTTTTGCGGCAACTAGCACTAAGCTGAGTTAGATTGTACGAAATTAAGCTAATTGAAGTAAAAGAATTTAGGATTATTGGCTTTTAATTTCTTGAGAATCTATTAGTGAACTGTGATTGAATTAAACTTGTGGTATGGTTACAAAGTTAGAGAGTGAATTCTGACTGTGCATTAATTTTGACACTGGTAGCCAAAAGGAAACAACAATTGTGGGTACTGCATGATGTAGTTCATGAAGGACATAATCAAACATGATTCAAAAAATATTGAAGTTAATAAGATATATTATATGCTCAATTTGCTCATATATATATTCGGTAAACTTTATATTACAATATTTAATTTCATCTATTATTTTCTCTCACGCACAGTATTTTTTATGCCTACTAAACAAGTTTAGCCAGTCACAAATGGAAGAAGTGATTGAAAAGTTGGTAAGATCTGTGCAACTTTAATGGGAGGGGAAACCAGCTATGAATGATTGCAAATTTATATATACTGATTTGTTTATTTTAAACTTTTGGTTTAATAGTGTATATCAATGACTGTACATATATTCTGATTTATTATATTTTTCTATATATAAATGGCTATAAATATATATTCTGATTTGTTCTATATATAGGGGAATATCAAAAATAGAACCCCCATCCTCCCTGTAATACCCGGATAATTATTATGTGAAATATTATGTCCATTTATGATAGATATGGTCTCAAAATGTTGTATAATTAGTCTATTTTCAAAGGGAAATACTAAGAAAATTAAATGGAATTTATTGCCAAAAATGTGAAAAATGTATTTTAGGGCCATAAAACATCCTAAAAATTGATGATAAATCCTAAAGGGCTGTGAAATAATTATTAAAAATTAGAAGGAATATTGTCCCTAATTTAGACAATTTATTAAATTATCTCTTTTGAAAATAGAAGAATAGAAAATTAAAAAGTATTCTGGGGACCATATTGGACCCTATGATTTTTAATATTATGCATGGAGCATAAATTATTAATGTCAATAAAATAGTTGTGAGATAATAATTATTACTAATTAAGAAAATTGTCAACAATTAGTAAGTGATTAATTAGATAATTAATGGCTAATTGTTTAGACATAAGATAAAGAGAAAAAGGTGGAAATTACTTAAAATAAATATACATATATAAATAAAAACGAAAATTAGAAGAAAAATAAAGAAAAATGAAATGAAAATTAAGAAATTAATATCTAGATATTTGCATTAAAATAACATTATAAGTTAAGACATGTGGTAATTAAGTAATATTATAATAGTAAAAATGTGAACAAGATAAATGACCACGGATAGAAATAAAATCCTAACTAGAAAACCGTGAACTAGGTTTCTTGAGTTAGAGTATATTAGGAACAAGTGAATTTCTATCTCGGAGTGGACTGTCTCCGAAGTCATTTCTGTAACCAACGGAGTGATTTGGAGATCCGGCCAGGAAGATATTTTGTGAGATTAAAGCAGATAGTAGAAATGAGAACCAATGGAAAATAATTCATAGATTGAAATCCGGGGATAAGTTGAGAAAAACCAGAGTATATTATTGATCAGTGGATTTTTATCCAGAGGTTGGCGCAGACAGACGATATTTCCGTAACCGGTAGCGATTACCGAGGATTTTCGGCAGGTAATAAAATGTCCTTAATGAGAGTATAAGGTTAGGAAAACCCGGTATTCTTGAAGAGGAAGAAAAGACCTTCAGAGTGTTATTTCCGGAATTTTAAGATTTTACAAAATTTCGCGATCGGAACACCAAACAGGGACTTTATCGGTAGAAAACTTCTTGAGAAAGTTGGTGACATCACCTTGGTGACTAAGGATGACATCATCCTTGAGAGGTGTATGGCCAAGATCTTGCCACCTCCAAGAAGTGCGATCCGACGGTTAGAATTCAACCAGACAAAGTTCAATGAAATTACGAAAATGCCATTAGTTTTTTCTATAAATAGCCACCATTTCATTTGGAATTCTCACACCAAATTCTCTTGAGAATTTCGAAAATTGGGAGAGGAAGGAAGAAGGAGGAGTCTGGAGAAATTTATAGCGAAGCTCTGAGTAAATTCTTCAGTCCTTAGTCTTTAGTTCGGTAGTTCTTAGAGTTTTCGGATAGATGTTGTTTTGATCCTTAATCTTCTAGTATATTTTAGATATCATGTTTTAGGATAGATATGATATTTATTTTGGGAAATATGTTGGAGTAAGAGATATGCTAAAATTCTGGAAGATTAGAGTCAAAGTAATGAAGTTCTGGCGAAATTTCGCCGATTAGAGAAGTTAGGGGTAAAATGGTCATTTGTGACTAAAATGACTGTTATGATGTTAGTAATTGATTATATGCGATATTATCCTTATAGGATATCCCTGAATACGTTCTAACCAACTATCACACCGTATTCTGCCAGAAATACCGTATAGCGTCAACGAAGGTATGTTCGCGTACTGTAACATTAACTTTGATATTTACAGTATGTGTATATGTGGTATGTGTGCATGTTGTGGTGTGTTGTTTGAATACTTGTTTGGTAAGAAATAACTGTACACCTGCATACACTGGGAGTGATATATCTGTTTTCACTGGGAGTGGTACTTTCGCTGGGAGCGGTACATTTGCATTCACTGGGAGTGACATGTTTGGAAGTGTTTCATTTGTTATGATTTTGTACCGTATATGTAAATATGAGGTTAACCGTTACCTGGGGTCAGTATGCATGGGACCTCAGCTCTTAACATTGCATTAGGGTCAGGAGAACCAAGAACGGAGGACAAGAGGAAGCACAAACAGGACGCATAGAAGACCCGGCTAAAGACTTCCTTTTGGTGTTCCGGCGGAAGCCTTCCTTTTATTGTTGAACATTAATTTTGAAATACTTGGTATGATGTACCGCTATTGTGTCCAGCCAGACTTACGGCATTTTGAAATACAAGTATCAGTTACTCTTCCGCTCAAATGATCTACTCTGATGATTTTAAATAATTTTAGATGAAAAAATAATATTCCGCTTTTGAAAATTTGGGATGTTACACCCCCCCATTTTTTTTCTTTAATATTAGCGTCAATACATTAACGATTGTTACCTAATTACTATTATTTATTTCAACTATATATAGTAGTTGTTTAAATAAAGCCATTAGAATATGTATCGGTATTTTTGAAAGAACTGTTATTTATTTCACTACGTATGTAACGATTGTTAAAACGGGACCATTATGTATTATGTAAAGATTATCATATATTATAACGAGTGTTTATGTGTGTCAGTTATTTATTATCACAATATTTCGTATATCATGGCCTCACTATGCTTCAATAGATGTTATATTACAACAATTATAATAGATATTGAATAAATCAATTTGGAATCATTAGTCTATATAGTGCCCACATATATGACAATTTGAAACCATAATTTATGGTCGCTAATAATTGTCATGTGTCATTGATTCTATAGTAGTGAATGTCAAATTCCTCAATCACATATGATATGTTTGAAATATTACCATTTAGGTATTTGTAGTAACAACTTTATCCTGAGAAATTCAAAAAAGAAATATTAGTTATCAGAGTTTCGGTGAAAGTTATTAGGAAATACTTAACAAGTAGTTTACAATTTTAGCCTGAGAAATTCAAAAAAAAAAAAAAAATAGCCGTTAAATTTCTAGTGAAAGTTATTAAAAATTGTTCAATAAATATCTTATTTACAACTTTAGTATCGCTATTATTAATTCAAGTATTATATTGACAACTTTTTGTGTGAGAAATTATATATATATATATATATATATATATATATATATATATATATATAAGGCTACAGTTTACAACTTTAGTATCACTATTGACAACTCAAGTATTTATATTGATAACTTTTACTTGAAAAATTCAAAAATATATTTCTTCACTAGAGCTTCGCCGACTTTAAAAAAAAAAATCTTAGACTAAAGTTGTTAAAACATGTATTTAAGTTATTAATAGCAATATTATAGTTGTAAACGAGGTATTTATTAAATATTTTTGAATAACCTTTACTGGAGTTCTTGTGGCTATTACATATTTTGGAATTTTTCATATTAAAGTTGTTAATATAGTTACTAAAGTTGTTATTATAGATACTTGAGTTGCTAATAATGTAACATCCCAAATTCCAGGTTCGAAAATCGTGTCGGTTGACACTTAGTTTTAGGAAAATCAACAGAGTTTGAGGTGCTACAGCTTAGAGTAATGCGGAAATGGATAGCGTGCGCTAATATTCGGACAATGAGTATCTGATATCAAATGCCCAGACATATGCTGATGCTCGACATGAGCTGATATATTAAAAATTTCCCGAAGGAATATTTATGTGATACAATTACAGAGCTTGTATAATTACAATACTTACATAGTAATCATACAATCTTCAACCAAGCCGTAGCTAGACTTGGGGCAATGGACCTAACTCAGTTAATCAAACCGTTTGGCCAGGTAGGTGTCTATCATGGGAGTCTCACCGAGTTCACGGCGACTTATTGACTGACCCACATAGACTAGCCCTGCCTTCGACACCAAACCGTTTGAGGTAACCTCGTTAAATTATGTCGGAATGAATACTCTGAGGACGCTCTTCCGGCTTTTGCTTTGACCGGTACTTCTCCCCAGCTTCATCCATTAGTGCCTTCTCACGGCTCCATCTACCGGTACCTTTTTTATCCCGGTTCCTTTCCTGAACCTTAGACAGATCTGAGGTCCAATACCCATTAGACCTCAGGTAACAATTAACCTCATGTGAAAAGTATAAGCAATATATATGACAGATATTCAATACATTCAGTGAATAATGCATAGCACAAAGCAAATGTATGTCAAAACCATCATACATAGCACACAGCACATGCATGAATGACCATGTTTGCACATAACCAGTGCCACGACGACCCATCGTGTTCTCAGCGCTAGGAAAACATCCAAACGGTATTATCAAGACTATAACCCGCGTCAAACTGAATCCACAGCTACCCTGAATGTATGCAAACGACTGAATCCACAGTTTTGCTCATAACACATGAATCATACAATCATATATATAGACATACAAGACACACAAGAGTTAAAGTTACTAGTACGCAAAGGTACCTTTCACCGGGTAACTGTCAAACGTCCGACCTTTGGATCCGGCCTTGGACCTCCCGGATATCCTAATATATCACCATATCACTTAGAATAATAACCTAAGATATACTTCCACCTCTATTTACCCATCTACCCTTGGTGGATTTGTTATTTACAACTTTGCCCTTACATTTATTTAAAAACGTAGTGCAGAGTTTTTTGGGCATATTTTTCGGTAATTTTGAAAAATCATAACTAATTCTACAAAAATCGAAATGAGGATTCGTAAAATTCCACGGAACCCTTAGGATGTCTATTTTTTAGGAAAAATATTCATTTTCACCCAGAATTAGTGAGTCATTACCAGTTTTAACTTTTCTCAACGTTGCCCAGATTTTATTCCAGCAAAAATGGCTTAACTTCAAAAATTCATATCTCCTTGATCAGAGATCAAAACGTTGCATATTTTATATATTTGGAAAGTCCTACATGTCTACTTTCTTTCTGAAAAATTTCATGATTTTATAACTTTATTTGTTACATAAAATCATAGCATCTTTTTCGCTGCCTGTCTAAGATTTAAGAACCGAAAATTCTACAACTTTCACAACATTAATTCATTGCTTCCCAAAAATTATTCCCTACTATGTTTTTACCTCTTCAGGCATTTTTCAATGCAATGAGGCCTAAAAACAAGTATAGGAATTTATTCTATAATTTTCTGGATTAAACTAGTATTTATACTAAGAACTTATAAAAACTAAAGACTAGAACTTAAGAACTAAAGCTTACCTCTTGAAGACTCTTGAACTCATTCTTCCTTGCTTCACTCTCCTCTTAAACTCTCCAATCTTTGGTATGAGTTTGGTGTGAAGAATGAAGAGAGGAGAGCTCTCTATTTATAGTCAATCCTTGGTTAACTTCCTAGCAACTTTAATTCCATTCTAACCATTGGATTTAAACTTAGTAAAGAAGTTTTAATCTTGCCCTTACACCTCTTACCAAAAATGCCACCTCCCCCCCTTTTCTTAGATTCATCTTTTCTCTTTCATCCACTACACACACACACTCACAACACACACATGTGCTCTTGTGATGTCATCTTGATGACATAATCAAGGCTTACGTGTCATTGTTGATTTTTCAATACTAATTAGCAATTCTTAATTATCATGTTAATAAAGTGTTTACATGCTCCTTAATTATATTTTGCCATTAGCTAACTCAATTACTTGAGATATTATTTCATTCTCTTTGGCTTAATTATTTTCAAATATAATTAGCCCTCATTTGATACTTTTAATTTGTCTTTAATCATCTTGAAGAATTATGCAACTAATCTCAATTAGTGCAAACTTATTTTGTTAAAAATAATTGTAATTCACTTAATATACCTCTTAATTATGCTAAATTAATTAGCAACACTCTTTATGCTAACCTTGACCCTCAATTGGTCATTAATATCAAATTAGGGGTTTCATATAATTAACTTTGGATATCTCCTTTTATTCATGTTTAAACAATCAACAATTAATTACTTATTTAATCACTTACTAATTGTTGACAATGTTCTTAATTAGGATTAATTATTTTCTTACAACTATTTTACTGACACTGATAATTTATGCATCATGCATAATATTAAAAATCATGGGACAATTTATGTTCCCCAAAATGATATTTAATTTTGCCTTATTAGTTCTCAAGGAAAATAATTTCATAAATTACCTAAATTAGAGACAACATACTTTCTAATTTTTAATAAATATTTAGTTGCCTCTTAAGATTTTATTATAATTTTCTCAGGGTATTTTATGACCCACAAATATTTCAGGGACCTATTTGCAAATTATCTAATGTTTTAGGGACCTTTTCGCACATTTTTTAATCTTAGGAGAAACTGTCTTAATAATAAGGTAAATTCAATACAAGGTGTTTGAAACCTCATATTTACCTATTTTCAATAGGTATATTCTATCAATTTATGATATTTACCCTAATTCAAATTATAGGGTATTACATAATAATATCCACCAGAGCTTCGTGTGGTCGATCATTGGCAAGGTCATAAGAGCTCCAGTAATGGTTGTCATCGGTTGGCATTGGCATCGGAGCTTCATCATCTGGGAAGGCGATTGAGATTTTTTTTTTTTTTTTCTAGAAAATAGTTAGATAATTTATAAAATTTTTTGCAATATTTTAAAATTTCAAATCATAATTATTAAGATTCAATATACTTATTTATTTTTTTACCAATTTTAATGGAATTTTGTTGTCGTTTTCCCGATATAAAAACCTGTATCAATTATAAATCACAAATGCAAATTCACTTTGAACTAAAACTAAAACTAAGGTATTATTTGAAAACATGTCAAAACCTAGGTTTTGCATAAGTTGAAGTAAAATTCTTCTTATATACTTACCTCATAAATCATAAAATCTATTCTAAATTCAACCTAAACTTCCCCCGTTTTGGCCGGTTCAAATTAAAATTGGTCCAAATTATAATCACATGTTCACCACCACATCGTACGTGTTCATCGTCTTCGAAATAAACAAAACTGCACATATGAATGAAAAATCAAATCCAACTTTATTCAAAAACTCCAATAAAGACTCAATCTTTTGTAAAACAATCAAAGATCCAGAACGAATCGCATCAAACTCTACACTAAGCACAATCTCTCATCATCTATCTAACTAAGTAACGCCGCAGCCATCAACAAGAGGGTGGCGAATAATCCGGTAGCTCTGTATGACGTAGCGCCGGAGTTCGGCGGAGGTGGGCTAGCAGCACCGGAGGGAGATGGGGATGAAGGGTTCGTGCCGCTGGCGGAGGGTGAAGAAGCGGCAGATCCAGGGGCAGGAGCGGTGGGAGATGGCGGAGAGCTCGGAGATCCGGCGGGGGATGGAGACGGAGACGGTGACGTCGCGGGGGAGGAGGCACCGGTGACGTTGATGGCCAGCTTTTGGCCGCCGGCGCAGTGACCGGGAACTGCACAGATGTAATAATGTTCGCCGGACTTGTTCAGGTTCACCCTCACCGGCGGGTTATTGTGAAGCGCAAGAGGAGATGAGGTGTTGCAAGAATCATAGTTCGCCTTCGTCACCTCCGCCACATTGTGTGCGTTCTTCTGGAAGTTGAACACTGCACAAATCACTCAAAATCCATCAGCAAAAACAGAAAGAGCTTAATTCACCTCAAGAACTCCATATGAATTCTGAAATAAATTTAATAACACGGCCCGTCCTAAATTTTCTAAACATAAGAGTCAGTCTACTCAGAAACTAAATAAATTACTTATATGAATAAATGATACGTAGTATAAATGAATTTGGAGAAACAACTATAAATACAATTCGTTTCAAATAATTTAATTAGCTTCTTTAATCAAGAAAAATCAACTGAAGTCTGGTATTTTTATAGAAAGTAGTAGTAGTCTCTTTTCTTACCTAGGATATCGCTGACTTTGAAGGTCTTGCCGGAAGTCCAGTTTCTATATAAGGCGTCGCCGTTGGAAGGGACGGTCCATCCGGTTTTGTCTCCGACGGTGTAAGTTACAGATCCATTAGATGAAGGAGACGGAGCTGAAGCAGGGGATGGTGAAGGAGCTTTCACCGGAGCAGGGGATTGTGCTGGAGAAGCAGCCGGTTGAGGAGCAGGGGAACCAGTAGGAGAAGAAGCTTGGTTGGTAACATTAATGGCGATCTTCTGGCCAAGAGAACAGTGAGACCCAACAGTACAAATATAATACTGTTCACCACTTTCGTTCACTTTCACACTCGCAGGTCCATTGCTTAGAATGAAAATGGTGTTCCCAGTGTTACAGGCATCAAAAGCTGCCTTCGTCACCTTTGCTACGTTATGTTGCCCAGTTGCAAAGTTGAACACTACAAGAATCACAAAAAGCCAAAAGACAATAATTATTACATTGGACGGAGAAATTATAATTAATAAGTGCGTGTGTATGTACGAGTCTTGTTATACCAAGAGTGTCGCCTTGCTTGAAGGTCTGGTTAGAAGCCCAGTTGGTGTAGGTTGAAGCGCCGCCGGGAGGGACGGTCCAGCCAGTGTTACCCCCGACGACATGGCGGGTTTGAGCGGATGAGCCGTGAAGCAGGGTGGCTAGTGATAGGAGAACAAGAGCAAGTTGGTTGAGCTTGCCTGCCATGGCTGTGTGTGTTCTTAAAGGTCAGGTCGCCCCTGTTCTGTGTTTTCTGTGAGAATGAAAGAGAGGAGTCACTCACGCACTTATTAGTGAGTGGGTGTATGTGTGATTTTATAAACACACACACACACATATACATATATACATGTGTGTGTCTATATATGTGTGTGTGGGGGAGTGTGAATATAATTTTAGTTTGTGGAGAAGTGGGATTTTGTGCATACTAGTTGTGGATTTTGTTTATTTGTTTGGTCAACCATAATTTTGATTAGCTGCCGGAAATTGGGACGGGTAGGTGTTTGACGGATGGGCAGATGACAAAGGAAAATTGTAAATGATTGTAAATTAGAGATATTTATAATTAAATTTTTTTGAAAATTTAAAACGTTAAGTTCAATTTTAATGACTAAAATTATCATTATTTATACTTTTTATATAGAATTATTGTTGATTTCAAAATTGCAATCAAAGTAGAGAGGAAAAAATTACTTTTCCATTTCTTTATATATCTCACGATTGGGGGAAAAACTTATTTGGTTAAATTATACCAACCTCCTAAACTCTATATTATCTGTAAATAACTTTTCAAAGTTTTAAAACTTTATAGTACATTCCTTAAATTTTCAAGTGTATGTAAATATTCTTAACTAATTAGTTTTATCCCTCTTAAACTATATTTTTATGTTCATATAACCCCTCAAATGTGCACTTATATGCTGATAAACCCCTTAAACTGTAGGCTATTTACAGATAAATAATGAGCGAACTTTATTAATCTGGTAGTATGAGAGTTACCAATATAAATTAAAAATTTTAGGAGAATTTATCGTAAGTTTTAAAATTTAAATAACTTATTTATATTTGAACAAAGTTTACGAGGTTTTGTGTAATATAGATTTTCTATTTAATTTTTAGAATTTAAGACAATATTATTTACTATTTTTAAATTAAATCATTAAAAAATCATTATTTTCACGATTTCCTTTGCATACTTCTTTTAAATTATATCAGTACGAATAAATTAAGGACATATCATAATTCATTTAAAAATTGATATATTATAAATTTGTTAGGTCGGTATTTTTTCTTAAAAAGACTGACTACGCAAGCAGACCGGGGCCTGTTGAAGGGATAGATCCGGCATTGAGGACATTACTTGAGTTGGGAATCAGGGTTGGCCTGGCCCTACAAGACTTGGCCTTTGAAGGGCCAGGGCTTGGAATAAGAAAAACACATGTTTTTCCAAGCCCAGCCAGAGAGCACTAAGGCCAGGGCCGGCCCTACAGGATACGAAAGTTACTATTTCAAATTCTAACTATTTTTCTTCTGTTTTTTCAAAGAAACAAATAATAAATTACAACAATTAAAGTTGTAATTTATCAAATAAATGTCATCAATATTAATATCTAAACAATACAAATCATATAATAAATAATTACATATACTAATTCGTAATCAAAAGTAAACTATTATCCATAAATAACTCATATAAAACATAAGAAATATACCACTAAACAACATTAGTATGATAACTATCGTTGGCATCTTCTTCGCCATTATCATAAATTTCAAAGACATTCAATTGTGCTTCATTTTGAGTTGTAGTCTTTGTTTCATGATATGTTTCTTGAATAAGAATATCATGAATTTCTTCTTTCGCATCATGAACATATTCATTAAAAGGGCTTGTAGGGTCGGCCCGAGGCCCTGCAGGGCTGGCCTTTTTAAGCCCGAGCCCCTACAGGGTCAGCCCTGTAGGGCTCATTTCATTTAGCACATCTAATTTTCAAGTCTGACCCTTGAAGGACTGGGGCCTGAAAGGGTTGGCCTAACGGGCTCGGCCTGATTTCCCGACTCTAACTGTCACATTATGTAAAAGACCTTGCAATGACAAAAAGGCCACTAGGAGTGAAAATTATTGAGTAACACATGGGCATGGTTTTTTAAACGGATCATATTGGTTGATTTAATAGGTGTGACATTTTCGTCTCATTTTAAAAAATTTATGTATATTTTAGCACGAATTTTGTTACTGATATATTTATTAAACTGTCAACGTTGGTTGACTTAGCAATAGTAACATTTTCAAGTCATTTTAAAAAATTTATGTGTAAAGAAAATGCATGGTCTTGTTTGCACATGACGAAATATTTCAAAAGGATAGATTTGATTTTTAACCCTTATAAAAGTCAATAAAATTTTATGTAAGTTTAAATTCAAGTAGTAATAATCAGATGGTGTGGATCTGTAGATCTAAATTAAAGTTTAAACACTTTTCACATAATAAAGGAATTATGATTTTTTTCTCTCTACGAGTTTTTTATTATAACCTTTTAATTAATTTCGAATAGTTAAAACTAATTAATAACTTTTATTTTGTCATAGAATATCTACTATATTTCGAAAACCCTACAAACAAAAGTAACATTCAATCCTTATAATTGCTACTTGTTTGAATTAGCGTTAAAGTCTGCTTTTCCGATGTAATTTATAATTTACAAGTTAAATATGTCAGTTGAGTTTTGTATCAATTTGTGTGAATATACTTTCTAAATGCTAGCTCCAATGTGTACTATTCTATTGTAAAACATAGATGTCTAGCCTCAATGGACCAGTAGTTCGTTTATATAGGATCAAATATCTTCTTCAAGGTGCCTATAGGTTTAAACACCAGAGAGAGGGAGATTACTCAATGATATTTATGAAGGAGATACCACAAAGTGTATGATGACCACTGAGCAACGTAAGAATGGTGATAGACAAAGGGAGTGGTGTGTGTGCATAGTGAGACTGAATGTAGAATAGATGAATCGAGCCTCTGTACCTTGTGGATAATCTCCTATTTATAGGGATTACCTTCAGGGTTTTAGTCCGTTATGTTGTGTGCTGATTATGCGCCTCCACGTTCTCCAGTGCTTGCTCCACTACCTATATTATCTATGATTATAGGCATGATTATAGGAGAATTAGTGTTTTACTTAATCAGGGAGGGATTCTGTCATAAAGCTTGCTTATTGGGCCGCCTATCAGCCAGGCTCATTATACATGTCCATAATTGTTACCCCCAAGCTCAGTATTTTAGGTCTCTTAGATGTCGAGATTAACTGCCTGACTATTCTGGACTTTGCTTGTCTGAGTTACTTTCATTCATCTGCTTTCCGAGATTTCTTGAATCCGACTTTGCTTTTGACTTGCCCCCTGACATGCCCTTCGAGTTGGTTTTTCCACAACCTTGATGCTTTAATGATGACTGGGATTATGTTTGCAATTTTTTTTACTTGGCTAGACGAGTTAACAAACCCTTGCCACGTGCTGCCCCTAATCCAAGGTATCATGTAAGCGTGTCGGCATGAAAACATGTTTGATTCCTTAAATGAAATTGACAGCTGATCATTGACCCATGTCTTAGCGTATAACCGCCATTTCCCAAGTAGTGGCTACGCCAACTACCTTTGGTTTTCGTGCGTATTTAATGCTCACGTCATTTCATATTAGCCATCATTGCACTTTTTAGGGTCTTAAACCTAATTCTTAGTGTTAACGTTACTGCCCCTGGTTCTTCAAATTCATGACTGTTGGCGCTATTATCCCTGACTCTTCAAATTTGCAGCGTCTATATATATTTTCATGCAGCTGTCTTGACACTTTACGCTGAAACCTCTCAAAACTTCTTAGAGAAAATTCCAGTTGTCTCAAGTTCTCCTCATCTACCATTCTTCTCTTCCTTAAAAAAAAAAAAAATTCTAGAACCAGGTAACTGCTCGGTTCTTCCTTGCTTCCTTTATCTTCATACTGGTTTTACATGTCACTCTTCTTCATTTACATTTGCCAAAAAACTTTTCTCAAAGCTTTTATGGGTAGGATTTTTCAAGTGTTTTTTGAGTTTTCTGGGTAAAATCTTAAGATCTTCCCTTTGAAACTTTGTTGTCCTTCCTTTCTTTCCCTAGGCTCGATGGACCCAAAGCATGATGTTCCTTTAGACATGTATGGTAGGCCTATCCCCGTAGAAGACATAGAAGTAGTTAAACAAGTTTTTGACAAAGCAGTGTTCTGGTTTTGGTCCATTCCTCGCACTAAAGAGTCAATCAAAGTAGACCTACTTAAATCCAAAGGAAGTGGGAGTAGGAAAAACATTCAAACACTAACACCTTCAAATCCCATGATAAAGCCACTATTCCAGTATCTTCTTTCCATCCTTTGTCTAGCCCCACCTTAGGTCAGAGTATCCTAACCCCGGCTTCCCAAACTCAAGGCCCCTGACCTTGTGACAAATGTTGCCACGGCAGCATTAAGCTTATTAGATATAATCATGAGAGGGAAGCTGACCTAATTTTGGCCAACTGCCAGCATAACCTCAGTGATAGAGCCACCTCAGCTTCTGTCCCCTTAAGTCATCCCGGGCCAGCTAACTTTGATTCACATTGAGATAACTATGTTATGTCAAGTACATTTTCATTTCTGACTTGTGTCCCTTTTTTCTTTAATATAGGTCTATATGACGTCATCTTCATGCCTTACTAAACAATCCATGACGGAAGAGACGGGGTCTTCCAGTTCATCCAAGTCACAAATAGTCCGGGTTCACCAAAAGTGAGTTGTACCGTGCTACGTATTAAAAGCACAATGATTGTAGAGGATTTCCCTCAACTCAGCATTTCTGACGAGGAGGAGTACACCCTACGTTTGCCCTAAACAAACGAATCTATCGCCTCTTGCTAAACTAGGGATAGTGACCCACATTTCTTTTTCTTCTATAGAGATATTATAACTCGGTTTGGTGTTAACTTTCCTTTCACTGACTTCCAAATATGCCTCCTCACCCATTTACACATAGCTCTCACACAGCTGCACCCTAACAGCTGGGCCTTTGCCATAGCCTTTAAAAATATCTATCAGGAGTAATACATAGCTTGCACCATTCCCCTTTTCTGCTATTTCTTTTCTCCCTTAGAATCACGTTGCACGAAAGCAAAACCCAAAAAAATTTGTTGGACCTCACTCTGGAGTGCCTACGACCGTGGGCTATTCATGCCTTTTATTGAGTCTTTCAAAAATTTCAAGCCTTCAAGGTTGTTGTCGAGCCCGGGCAATAGCCTTGGTTGCTTCAGACCTCCGATACTGGGGTAATTGAAGAGAGATTCCCCTTTTATTGGACAAAAGAGCATCACAGCCTTTCCCCCAAGGCCCTTCACCTTTCATTAAATAGCCTAGCCAACGCCGAGAAAGAGGTGATGATCCTCATAAACTATCTTAGGGAGCAGGGTGGTCTCTTAGATTCATCCGATTACATCCTAAGACCTTTAGTTAGAAGGAGACCCGCGGTGAGTACGAACATTATTTTTCATTATTGCATTACATGTTCCTGTTATTGATGATATATTAATAATTTATTTGCCTTGCAGAGCTGAGGATGGGAAAACGGCTACCTTACATGAATGTGGTTGACCATGAAGAGGCCAACCAAGATACCGGCCCCACCAAGGACCTTGGCCCTACTAAAAAGAGAAGCACCTCTGAGGCTGGGAAGGGTAAACAACTAGGCCCTCCCAAAAAATCCAAAATGACTAAGGGAACCTTGGCATCTAAAGCTACGGACGCCTCTGCTTCCATAGCTAAAGTGCCTACTTGGAGCCCCCTTCCATTCCTTCTATCTCTGTGCTAACTCAGCCAGCCAGCCAGCCAAAATCCTCCACCTCCTACCTAGATGCTATCAACACAATCTCATTTCTGGATTCATAGGATGAATAAGGAGAATCGGGTTAGTATCCGTCCTCTGGCGAGTTTCTTCAAGGCCCAGCATACCACTAACGCCAAGGTTAATGAGCTTCTAAAGATTGAGCATTACACTATAAGGACAGCAGAATTGGCTCAAACCATGGGCCATATGAAGAATAAACGGGTTGACGCAGAGCAGAGGCTGAGGTTTATTGCCACAGAGAGGGATCATTCAAGGCCGTGGAACAAGCAGCGGTAAAGGCCTTTAAGGATGCACAGACTACTAAGTCAACAAAAGAAAAGGCCGATGAAGACCTTGCCATTCTCCATGATGATCTCTGGGCTTTAAGGATAGTGCTAGAATAGGAGAAACAAGAGCATTAGAGGGATGTGAAAGCCTTGAGCTAGATGACGAAGCGACACAAAGAGGTTGAGGCCCAGCTAAAGGACTTGGAGGAAAAGCTAAAAGCTACCCAGGCCGACGTAGTTAACCTGAGGAGTGGAGCTAAGGATGCCTTAATAATGCTTTGGAGCAAGAGGCCTTTCTGAACCCCATCATGAAATTGAATACCTCGGGTGCCAGCTTCTGAGCCTATATTGATGAAAATGGGCAATTCATTACGCCCTCAGTCTTGTCACCTCTGCTATCGAAGAGTTCGCTGTTGAAGAATCGAATAGCCACCTAGAGAGCCGCCAACAGGAAGATAGGGGTAAAGAGGGTCAATCAACAGTTGGGTTGGCCTCAGAAGTGCCTATGTCTTGACTATCCACATATGAAGAACTTCATTTTTTTTTGCTAAGTTAGTAACTCAATCTTCTTTGTGTAACCCTATTTAAATGATATAAATTATTTCATCCAGCTTTCTTGATGAATGAACCGCCAGAGCAACTATTCATTGCAACAACAAAATTTTTATTAATGGAACATAAGAATCGAATAGAATAATTTATTTGAGTTAGTATAATCTGGAATAACAATAAACTCGCCACACATTTAAAAGTTTAGTTTTCTCAAACCAATTTTTTTAACAATCTGACTTGATTAGGGTTGGTGTAACAGTTGTCATTTTTTTGAATGACTTGAGTTTGTGTACCCAGAATAAGCTTGGTGTTAAGACTATTTTAATTAAATAGACTTGGCGGCATTGCTGTCGCGAGTATTTCCAATAAAGAACTTCAAATAGACTTGGCGGTAAAACCATCACAATTGTATTCTGAAAATGGGTTCCTTGACTCATAATTCATTTATTGAAATAGGCTTGGCGGCAGTGCCATCACAAATGATTCTCGTAGGAATTTACATAATAGACTCGTGACTATGTCACCTCAACATAGACTTCTGACTATGTCGACTTAAAATAGACTCACAACTATGTCGCCTATTTGGAACTCAGCTTTAACTATAGTAGGCCTTCAGTTTGTCCGCATTCCATGTTCTTTTGACCACCTTACTTTCCAGGGTCTCAAGCATGTAAGCTCCTTTTCCAAGTTTTTTCTGACTTGATAAGGACCTTCCTAGTTTGCAGCCAACTTCCTTTTGCTCGCATTCTTATTGCCTATGTTAGCTCTGTGGAGTAATGGGTCACCCTTCTTAAAAGATTGGGGTCTCACCTTCTTGTTGTAACAGTTGGAAAGAGTTGTTTCACAACCATATCTTGGCAATGTCCCATGATTCTAACTTTATCAATAAAGTCCAATTCGATTGTAATGGCTTTATTATTGTCGTTCTCCTCATGTAGAGCCTTAATTCTCCTCCACAAGGGCTTACCTATTTCTACTGGGATCATTGCCTCGCATCCATACATCAGCCTAAAAAGGGTTTCCCCAGTTGCAATTTAGATGCTGGTCCGATATCCCCATAAAATAGAGTACAACTGCTCCACCCAATTTGAATTTACCTCCTCTATCTTCTTTTTCAATCTGTCCACTATGACTTTGTTTACTGCTAGCAATTGGTTTTCTCCAATCTCCGGTTCTTGAGATCATCAGAATACAACTTGGCTCCAGCAAACTTTGTTGGATCACCGTACGGTGATTTCCCGGGCTCTTGGTGCTTGCCAACTTTAATAAAATATCATCCCTGGTGTTATCTCCTCTGGGAATGTGTGTGATGATCACATTGTCAAAGTCTGCCATAATTTCTTTGACCTTTCCCAAGTATTTAATTAGCAAAGGACCCTTTGCTTGGTATGATCCGTCTATTTGGGATGCTACAAGCTGGGAATCTGTGGACACATGCACTTTGTTGGCCCTATTTTCCTTAGCCTGAAGTAACCCTGTGATAAGAGCCTCGTACTCGGCCTGATTATTAGAAGTTCTGAAATCAAACTTGAGGGAATGCTCTATAGAGACTCCTTCTGGGCTTTCTATTATAATCTCGGCTCTACTTCCCTTCGTATAAGATGATTCGTCCACGAACAACTTCTAAGTTGTAGCATCTTGCTCATCCCTTTCATAAGATGGAGTTAACTCCATTATGAAATCTGTCAGGGCTTGTGACTTAATGGCATGCCAAGCTTTGTAGGTTATGTCAAACTCAGACAGCTCAATGACCCAACTAATCATTTTTCCTGCTAAGTCTAGCTTGTGTAGTACTTGCTGAATTGGTTGATTCGTCTTGACTGTAATCAGGTGGTCATGAAAATATGTGTATAGTTGTCTTGCTATGGTAAGTAATGAAAACGCCACTTTTTCCAGTTTCTAGTATCTTAGCTCTGAGCCTTGTAAAGTCCGACTTACAAAGTATACTGGCGTTTGACCCTCCTTTACCTCCCTAACCAACACGGTGCTTATCACCTCTTCACCCACTGCTAAATACAGGATCAGGGTCTCCCCAGGCTCTAGTCTAGACAAAATGGTGGAGTCGCCAAACATTGCTTGATTCTTATGAATATGACTTCACACTTTGCGTTCCATCTGCCTTGGGCTTCCTTCTTCAATAACTTGAAAAAGGGCAATGAATTCTCAACTGAGTTGGGTAAGAACCGAGTTAGGGCCGCCAATCTCCCCGTGAGCTGCTGAACTATTTCTTAGAGCCCTCATATCAAGTACGACTTGGCACTTATCTAAGTTAGCTTCGATTCCTCTATTTGTCAGCAGAAAACCCAGGAACTTGCCAGATAGGACTCCAAATGCACATTTAACCGGGTTTAATCGGATCCGATGAGCTCACAGCTTGTCAAATTTCTGCTGCAAATCATGGACATGGGTCATGGGCTCTATCGACTTGACAATCATGTCGTCAATGTATACTTCCACATATTTCCCAATTGGCCTTCAAACACTCTGGTCATCATTCTTTGAAAGGTTACCCCGACATTCTTCAAACCAAACACATCATGTTGTAGCAATAGTTAGCATTCTCTATGATGAAAGCCATTTTTCCTTGATCATCAGGGTGCATGGAGATTTGATTGTACCCCGAATATGCATCCATAAAAGAAAGGAGTTGAAATCCAGAAGAACTATCCACCAACTGGTCTATGTTAAGCATTGGAAAGGCGTCTTTAAGACATACCTTATTCAAGTCTTTGTAGTCTGTGCAACCCTTCCATTTGCCATTTGGTTTCTTGAATATAACCACATTGGATAGCCATGTGGTATATTGCACTTCTTGGATAAACCCAGCTTCTAACAACTCCTTTACATGCCCTTCCAAAGCCACTCCTCACTCCAGGCCGTGCTTTCTCTTCTTTTGAGCCATCGTCATTTATCCTGGATGTATGGCCAATTTGTGGCAACAAAAGTCGGGGTATATCCTGGGTATCTTGGATGGTCTTCATGCCAACACGTCCTTATTTCTCCGCAAAAATTTCTCTAGCTCTGCACAAACCTCAGCGTTTAAAGCTTTGCCAACTTTAGTAGTTTGTCCCAACTCAGTGCCCAAGATGAGGTCTTCTATTTCTCCATTTGGCTCGGCCCTTAGGATTTTATCCTCCTCTCTCAAGTCTAGTTCTACCAAATGGATTGCCTCCTTCAGAAATTTGGCCTACACCTCTTTATGGGTTCGAGAAGAGGATATATCATCCTTATTTCCTTTGACCAACTCATAATAACACTGTCAAGACTCCTTTTGATCACCTCGGATAGTAACGACTTTATTCATCTTGCTAACCATCTTCAGCTTCTAGTGCTTCGTGGATACTAGCATATCCCAATTGTGTATTGTCAGTCTCCCCAGAATTATGTTGTAGGGGGACAAGAAGTCAGCAACCATGAATCTAACTTTTTCTGTCTTGAAGGCATCCTTTGTTCCCAGCTTCAGCTTAAGGTCTAAATAACCTTTGGGACAAGTGTCTTGGCCGTTGAAGCCCGTCAGGGTCATCTTACATGCTTCAAGTCTTTTGGATCAAATCTCATCCATTTGAATGCATCCTAGAGAATTATATCCACTGCACTCCCATTATCAACAAAACTCTTCTGAACCCGACAGTCGACCACAGTTCCGATTATCACCAAGCCATCATGATGGCTTAAAGCAACGTCCTCCAAGTCTTCCTTAGTGAAAATCAGCACAGGAGATTCTGGCTTGCTAGACTCTTGCTTGAACTTCGGGTGACCCCGGATTGACAGGACTTCCTTCATATACTTCTTTCTTTGATTCATGGAGTCTCCAACTCCTCCAAAGCCTCCACTGATGACATTATAATTGTACTTGGCCCAGGGACTCGTCGTCACTGTCTTCGGCTTTCTGCTTCTGGTCCCTTCTTTTCTTTCTTGGGCTCTTATTCCGCTCTTCATTTGGACGCTTCTTGCTTTGTCGCCCTTGGGTTTGGATGAGATACTTCCAAAGTTTTCCTTCTCGGATAAACTTCTCTACTACATCCCTTAGATCCTAGCATTGCTCAGTTGTGTGCCCGTGTTGATCATGGAATTCACAATACCGTGATTTGTCCAAAATGGCCTTATTCTAAAGTGGCGAAGGTTGTTCAACCTTCTTCATCTCGGTTAGTGAGACCTCTTTCCAAATTTGCTCTCGAGATACTTTCAAAGGGGTATACCTTTTGTATTTTCCCTCTGCTCTACTTCCTCAGGGTTTACTATTCGTGACACGGCCACGGGAGTCTTGTCTCAATCCAACCTGAGGCTCTTTTCCTTTCGAGGGTGGACTTTCAACCCTTTCTTTGTTTACCCAACTTCCAATCTCCATATGCCTTATCTCCAAGTATTGCTTGGATCGATTTCTAAAATCCATCAAGGAATTTAAAAGTCATTTCATGACTGACTTCTTTAATTAGGATGAAGCGTCCAGGCCATCTATGGCTAAATGCAGGTACACATCTTCCTTTAATCCCGGTACTTGTAGGGCTACGTCTTTAAAGCAGTCCAAATACCTCTGTAGGGTCTCCCTGGGTGGCTATCTCACCTGGCCGAGTTGGAACTTGGTTTTGGGCTGTTTTCTGCTTGTGGAAAAGTTCAACAAAAACTTTTACCCAAAGGTATCCATATCCCATATCAAATTTCCCTACAACGAATGAAACCACATCTGCACTACTCCTCACAAAGCCCCCACAAATAACCGAGGTATGATCGGTCCTTCGAATCCTTTCACCATTATTTCCATGGTGAAGTTGTTGAGATGGACTTATGGGTCCTAGGTACCATCATATTTCGGCAAGTCCCTTGAATCAAAACCCTTGGGATATGCAGCTGTCTTGATCTCATCCGAGAAGGGACTTTGGATTCCACCGCTGCCACACATCTTTGCAAATGCTCAGGAATGCTCTATGACCGAGGTGTCGCCTCCTTTTTGCGAAGGTCATGACTTTCCATTGCTTTCTTATTTACAGTGCGTGCCAGGTCTACAACTTGGTCCCCTGTAACTCTAGCTTGGTCTTGTTCCGCGTTATCAATCTACAATTTGCTGGCGTCTGCTTGAGCGGCAATCGTAATACTGACCCTGCTAGGATCACTAACATCTCGGGCAACGTTTCGTGTTAGGTTTTCGAGCTACCTAGCGCGTTCTTCTAGCCATTGCATTTTCTTGATTTCTTCTTCGTGAGCCTTAACTCGGTCACAGCCAACATGGTTTTCTTCTGCATGATTCACATGAGGTACTCTAGCACTTACGTGGGCAGAACTAGAGGCATTAACCCAGCTTGGGCCGGCAACATCTCGATTCGCATGTCGAATGGGGATATTAACTTGGTTGTGGCCATCATTATCTTGGTCTGGGCTTTGACCTTATATTTCTACCCGTCCAACACACTCATCCAGCATCTGCTGCATTCTCACACTTCTTCCTACCTCCAGAGGGCATTAAAACGGTCCATATCTTCTTGAATAAGTCGGATATCTTCAGCTCTTTGAAGCTGGTTTTGATTTTCCATCTCCTCCATCTGCCAGGATAACACGCCCAACGTTTTTTGTAACAAACGGATGTCAGGGTTCTCTACCTTAAATTCCTGAGGGGGGGTTTTGCTGTTGAACTAGTGGTAGGACTTGTTGGATAACTCAGTTACTAGGGACTGGGGAGGTTCCAGTATCTGCTGTCTCATCCTCTATTTGAATTGTGAAGTGATTGTAATCAAGAGCAACAAAGTCCTCATACTGAATAGTTTTCTCATGATTCTGCTGGGGTTGCTCCTCCAGCAACGGACCTTGTCGAGAGACGTGGCTACAGCTTCTGATGTTTGCGGCCATATTAAATGGTTTGGGAATTGAAATTTATCGCTTCCCCACGGACGACGCCAGTATTTATATAGGATCAAATATTTTCTCCAAGGTGTCTATAGGTTTAAACACTAGAGAGAAAGAGATTGCTCAGTGATATCTATAAAGAAGATAACACAGTGTCTGGTGATCACTGTGCTATATAAGAATAGTGATAGCCAAAGGGAGTCGTGTGTGTGCACAGTGAGATTGAATGTAGAATAGATGGATCGAGCCTCTGTACCTTGTGGGTAATCTCCTATTTATAGTGATTACCTTTAGGGTTTCAGTTCGTTATGCTATGTGCTGATTATGCGCCTCCATGTTCTCCAGTGTCTACTCCATTACCTGTATTATCCATGATTATAGAAGAATTAGCGTTTTATCTGATCATGAAGGGATTCTATCATAAAGCCTGTGATAGGCGACTTCAGCAAGTGCACCGGTTGTTACAAGTAATAGAGTAGTGAGAAAAGATCATCCCACGAGGAATAGTTATTCAAACACTGTTTCGCTATTTTCGCCTTAGTTGAATGAATTTGAGTAATAAAAGATGAGTTGTAACCAATCAAGAATTTAAAGATTTAAAGAAAGCCAAGAACTCAAGATCAAGAATCTCAAGAACACGTTTAGAAAAGATCAACAATCAAGAAAAGTGCAGCTAGGGTTTAGAATCCCCCTATGCTCCTTCAAGTATTTGAATTAAAGATCTAATTGATTATAATTCCCAAATTGACGATCAATTCTCTAAGGTTAGACTAAGTCCCAATGTCTTGATGCTACCTTAGTCTATTTATCTTTAAAAACAACCTAACTTCTTAGTATTGTCTAGAAAGATCAGATCTTGAACCAGAATCTTACGATCGCATAAATTCGTAAGCCTATGTCTAGGTCATGTGATTTTATGATGAATTAACAAGTTCTAGTTAGATGCACCAACATCTTTATTGTCATATATCAACCTATAGACAATCTAAAAGGTGATCAATCTTTCAAGAAAGCTTTAAGTGCAGAAGATTCATTCAATCAAACAAACCAAGATTCAACCAAAAATTCAATCAAATACTCAAAGTTGCGTAGGGTTCATCCTAGCCCCAACTACAAAAAGGAAATTAGCCAAGCATGGCTAGATTAACAAAATAAAGAAGAAAAGATGAAGAGGGAACGGTTCTTCAATGATTTGGGGAAGGTTGATCTACACGAGAGCGCTTTTATCTTCTTTCTCCAATGTCGTAGAGTTGTTTCTTGTGCCAGAAGTTCTTCCTTCTTTGCTAGGGTTTCCTCTTTTTATGTCTCAGGACCAATTGGGTTTTCAAATCTCCAAAATCCTTAATTTTCCTTCCTTTTTTAGGCCCTGAAAAATTTCTAAAAATTAAAAATAAGCTTTTTCGCACTTCTGGCGCCCTGGGCGCCATTTTCTACTAAGGAGGTAGAGAGTGTAATACCCGAATAATTATTTATCTGGAAATTATATTGATAAGTAATACCCATTGGAAATAGGTGAATATGAGGTCTTAAACACCTTGTATTGAATTTATCTTATTATTAGGACAATTTCTCCTAAGAATAAATAATGTGCGAAAAGGTCCCTAAAACATTAGATAATTTGCAAATAGGTCCCTGAAATATTTATGGGTTATAAAATACCCTGAGAAAATTATGATAAAATCCTAAGAAGCAACTAAATATTTATTAAAAATTAGAAAGAGAAAGGGTGGAGATATTTGTGAGTTGTGAGTATGTGTGAGTTGTGAGTGTGTGTGTGCCTAAATGTTGTGCATGTGTGTATGTGTAGTAAAAAAATAAATATCTAGATATTATTTGATTATAATAGTAATATAAATGGGATATTTTGTAAAGAAGTTGATAGGATAAATGAGAACCGATAGAAAATAAATCCTATCTCAAAATATGTAAACTAAGAATCTAACATAAGGATTTATTATAAACAAGTGAATTTTTATCTTAAAGTGGCCTATCTCCAAAGTCATTTCCGTAACCAACGGAATGATCATGAGATAAGGTCAAGAAGATATTTTGTGGAATTAGGGCAGATAGTAGAAATGAGAACCTATAGAAACAAAATCATAACTTGAAATCCGAGGATGAGCTGGTAAAAACTAGAGTATATTATGAATCAATAGATTATTATCCAGAAGTTGACGTTGTCCAACGTTATTTCCGTAACCGACGGCATTCGGCTTAGAATCTTCGGCAAGTTACGAAATGTCCTAAATAGGATCAAAAATTTAGTCAACCTAAATATTCTTAACGAGGAAGATTACATCTTCAGCAAGTTGCTTCCGGAATTTTGGGATTTTTCAAGATTACGCAATTAGAACACCGAACAAGGACTTTATCGGTAGAAAACTTCTTAAGCAAGTGTGTGACATCACCTTGGTGACTAAGGATGACATCATCTTTGAGAGGTGTATGGCCAAGATCTTGCCACCTCCAAGAAGTGCGATCCGGCGGTCAGAATCTGACCAGGGAAAGTTCAAAGGAATTACCAAAATGCCATCCACTTTTCCTATAAATAGCCCTTCACCTTTCTCTTCATTCTTCACAAATCCTAAAGCTTTCTAGAGAGAGATTTTAGAGAGAAGAAGGAGTCTATGGAAATAGCAAAGTACCGGGTAATTTCTTCGGTCCCTAGACTTTAGTTTTAGTGTTTCTTTCGGTAGTTGTAGTAGAAATGCTAGGTTGATTTTTAATCTTCCAAGTATGATTAGGAATCATGTTCTAGGGGTAATTAAGGTATGAATTTCGAAAATCATTATGGAGTTAGAAATATGTCAAAATTCTGGAAGATTAGAGTCAAAGTAATGAAGTTCTGGCGACATTTCGCCGATTAGAGAGGTCAGGGGTAAAATGGTCATTTATGACTAAAATGACTGTTATATGTTAATTATTGATTACATGCGATATTATCCTTATTAGGATATCTGAGATCACATACCGCTTTTACTGCTATTGTGCCACCGTCGTACCATTTTCCGTCTAAAGTACCGAAATTCGATAACAAAGGTACATTCGCGTACTATAACACTAACTCTGATGTTTACTATATGCATATATGTGCTACGTGTATGGTATGCTTATATATATGGTAATTGATAGCTCTGTTGTGTGTTAGGTATTATTGATATGTTCACGTTGCTAAGTGTCACACATCTGCCAGGGGGCTTATGTGCTATTGGGATACATAGTGGCTAAGTGCCACATATCTGATAAGTGCCACACATTTGCCAGGGGGCTACGTGATAATAGGGTTACGGTTGTTGTATATTTGTTTGTTCGTATATTGCATATGTGAACATGAGGTTAACCGTTACCTGAGGTTCGATGCATGGACCTCACCTCTTAACATAGCTTCAGGATCGGGAGGTCCGAGGACCGAGGAGAAAGACAAGCAGCACTTATAGGAACTCGGCTGAAGACCATCTTTTGTTGCCACGGCATGGTGTTAGTTCTCAACCAAGTTTTGATGATAACTAAACACTAGTAAATCAGTGGTCTAAATAAGAACTCGTTTTCATGCTTTTAAAACTCCAGTTCTCATTTCAACAAAACAAGAACTCGAGTTCTTGGGTTAAGAACTCGAGTTCGCGGCCCCTGGCAGTGGAGAATGTTCAAAGTTTGAAAGAACTCGAGTTCATTAGTAGCAAACTCGAGTTCATCAACTCGAGTTCTTAGATGAAAACTCGAGTTTTCTCTGTAAGAAATTAGGTCAAGTCTAAGAACTTGAGTTCTCTACAGAACTCGAGTTCCCTTTATGAGGATCTGATAAAGTTTAAGAACTCGAGTTCATAGGCTAGAACTCGAGTTCATGATTAAGAACTCAAGTTCTTTGAGAACCAATTTAAACCGAAATGAAAACTCGAGTTCTTGGTTGTGAACTCGAGTTCTTGTCATGAAAATCTAAGATGATAAAGAGGAAACCAAAAGAACTCGAGTTCTTGGTTAAGAACTCAAGTTCTAGAACTCGAGTTCTACTTTGAAAACTCGAGTTCTTGTCACTGTCTGAGATTTCTAATTCTGCAAAAGAGCTGATCTTTGGCTCATGACTTCCCGAATCACTGGGTATGATATATGAAATGTTTTTATCACATTTGCTAGTGGTTTCAGGGACTTCAACGGTTTATTATTCAAAATCAACCTAAAGCAAATGCTCACGTCATTGCATTTAATGCTTAGCAGCAGAAACAGAGCAACAAACAGAATGAGCTGTGCAGTAGAGAGAAACATTCTTCCAAGGATTACTTAATCAAGACATTCTTCTGTAAAAGCACTCTCAACGATTAACGCATTTAATGAAAGAACGGATTTCATTTAATGAAGCCTCAACGGTCCATTTGGTTGAACGAGGAACAGAGCTATGTCTAACAGAAAATTAAATTAGTCACAATGGTAACTCTCAAGTTCCTCCAACGGCATTAATGGCGAGAGTATAAATGCCCAAGCATTCAATTCAGCCAACAACCGAAAAACTCTGTGCATTCACTCTGAGTTATTATTCATATCAGTTTCATTACTTTCAATATCTTCGGATATTTCCCTGTACTTCAGTGATAATTTATTATTCACTTGTGAGGAGTTATTTAACATTCATTTCGTTCGGCTATAAAATCTTAAGGTTGTAGATCCTTAAGTGTGGGTGTACGATTACAGGTAATAAGGGGGAGTGAGTCCGTGAGTGAGAGGATCATCCCAAGTTGTATTTGTAATCGCAAAGATAGTGAAAAATACCAAGGTGTTCTTGGGGACTGGATGTAGGTCAGGATAAACCGAACCAGTATAAACTTTATCGTGTTCATTCTTTTTTAAATTCCTGCTCAGTTAGTTCCTTAATTTGCGAAAATTTTGATTAAGCGATTAGTTTGTAAATCACCTATTCACCCCCCTCTAGGTGATATTCCATCTTCACATGGGATTGCTAGGGGAACACCTTGTGGTTATTTACTTTAAAAACTCTCGGTCTTCGTACCGTTTTTGTAATTAGCTAGACTTACGACATTTTGAATATATGTATCAGTTACTCTCTTACTCCGATACTCTACTTTGATTAAAAAAAAAATTATACTGCTTTTGAAAAGTTAGGATGTTACAGAGAGGGCGCCAACTTTCTGTGTGCCTCCAGAGAGTTGGCGCCCTGGGCGCCAACTTAGGCTTCTCTTATGGCTTCTCTTTTTGACTTCTTTGAGCTCTTCTTTTTTTGTGGATAGAAACCTGCAAAACACATGAGAAGACTTGTGAGGGTATGTCTGACATCAAATATATGTTTTTTTACTTATCATTCTTAAGCTTTTTAATCATATTAAATCAAGTTTATACTCAACTTATACCTTAAAACATGGTAAGTTTATGGCTCATCAGACTGTTTATTGAGCCACCTATTAGCCAGGCCATTATACGCGTCTATAACATGTACTAATAATGAAAAAAAAAATATGAATCATCCCATTCTTCACTTATTTTTAAACAAACTTATTTTTTCCCCACAGATAGTGGGATATATAAAACCTTCCCCAATAAATCGTTTTCCGCTTCTCCTCTTGTCGGTCTTTTTTTATTTGAGCTCCTTCTTTTCCTATCAAATTTTTAAACGAGACTTGGACTCCACCGTCTATCACACATGATCATAAGACAAGTTGGAAGAATTCAACATGTTTTTTTATTTAAAAAAAGAATTGTGCATGAATAAATAAATAAATATTCTCGAAAAGCTTCTCAGGTCGGTATTATTTTAATATCCTCTTAACGTATTGTTTGATAAACTAATTCAACGGAAAGATAACAAATGAAAACGACAAAAGTAAGCGTGGGGCCCACTTTGTTGAAAAGGTGACCAAAGAGCAAGTTTATCGGGAAGTTTCCAATGTGATCGATCATAGACTAAATAAAAAAATACAAAACAGGTAACGTTTTGTTTCGTTAGAGGCCAAGAAATATAGAATGGTCCAAATTGTTAGGTGAAAGTGAACTTGTGAATTGTGAACACGTTTTGGTTCTCGAATGTGGACTTTAGAAATTGGACTTACCAGGCCAGCCTTTGAAATGCCTGACGCGTAAATCGTCATGCTTTGCTGTGTTTTTCCATTTTCTACCCCGTCATGAATAATTTATCGTACTAATAAGTTCCTTCTTGTTAAATTACTATATTTTTTGAACCGCTTAAATTACCTACATAATTCTAGTTGTTGTTTTTTTTAAAGAGATTAAGAAAATTAAATAATTTATTTAATTATATAATATGTTGTGTATAATTAAATTATAAAAAATTCATAAGTTAGATAAATCATGTTAGAGAAAAAATAATAAATATAAATATTTTAGATTAATTTAATTTGCTTCCTTAATCTTCTCAAAAGGGACAGATGAATTTTATATTCAGGACTAGAGATAGCATGTGATGTTTCATTTCTCAGTGGGTTTTTAAAAATAACCATTGAACAGAAAAAAAGAAGAAGATTTAATTACAGTTAGATCACTAGTTCATCAGACACATTAGGAGAAACAGTCAGAAAACTTAAAACTAGAGGAGTCAATTGCTCAGATATCTAATAATATGATTCAAAAAAGATGTCGGACACTAACTGAGTATTAAGAAAAAAGATCACTAGTACATAATATCCTTTTAATACGCCGCTGTTAAAAACACCCTCTAACACCAGTTCTGCAGCCGATTTGCGGGTATAGTCAGTATAGAAAGTATTGAATTTTCTACACTACACCGACTTTACGACAAGTCTAGAAAGTGTCATATCTACGCTGGTTGCAAACATTTTTTTTTTTTTTAAAAAACTGTTCTGTCTCTAAATTCATATATATATATATATATATATATATATATATATATATATATATATATTTTGAAAATTCATTAGCAACTTTAATGTAAAAAGGATACTCTACCAGAAGCACTCATCATGGACTATTTAATCTACAACACATCTTAGACCCAAAAGTGAAAAGCCCTATTTTAGGACTCGTATAACAGCGTTTTTATTAAATTCTAAATTTCTGGTTCAGGTTTGGACCTGGTCCATTGACGACAATGGCCTGGGTTCGAATGCTGGTATCTCTTCCTTCATTCCATTTTTTTTTAATTCAAATATAATTTCACTTAAGTTTGTGTCTGCGTGTACAAATTAAAGTAATATATTATATATAAATTATTTTTATTTCTTTTTTATTTATAGAGGCCCAAAATCAATTATTGAAAAAAATATATTTAATAAATGGATGCATGAATAAAAATGTGTCAACCATCACGAGCTTCTACACTGTAAACACACACACACACATATATAAATTTTATTTTTATTATTATCTCTGGTTTGCTGTTATATTGATATGCCTGATGTGATGTGTGTGTTCTAATTATCTACACACACACGCATGTGTGTGAGTGTGTGTCAAAGAATTAGTTATTATATAGTCGGTTGATGGTGTTTGGGTGGAAGAACCTAAGAGGAATAATGAGATATTTGACAGGTTTTATAAAGTGCTCTTCTCTTCCAAGGTGACTGAACAAAGGGAGGGGCTCTTGAGTTATGTGAAGTGTGGGGTAACTGAAGAAGAAAATTGGTTATTAACTAATCCCGTTTCTGAACAAGGAATTGAAGATGCAGTTTTGATTTGGGAACCACTAAGGCTCCAAATCCTAAATCTATTGATCAGTTTTGACCCATCCGTAAGTATTTACAATGTATCTAAGGGTGTTCATGATGCCCATGGTCCTTGCACCCGCCCGAACCCATAGAAAAATCGCCTAACCCAGCCCAAGAAACATTGAGCATAATTGAGCTGGGCATTTTTACAGGCAGGGTTGGGCATCGAGCATGGTATGTCGCTCTACCCATTTGGCCCTGCCCCGTAGTATATATAGTATTATATATTTTTAAATTTTTTTATACAATAGCATTATATATTTGTCATTTTCACTTATGAGTATTTGACTATTTGTTAAGACATATAGTTGCTTTTTTAATTTCAAGACTCAAGTTGTAGACTTATTTTAGAATATTTCAAAGTATATAATTATATTATAGATTTCATTTGAAGTTTGCAATATTATTTATTAGGTATGAGTGAAGTTGTGGGCTGAGAAGACCCACCCTGCCCAACCCATTATTGCCCCGCCCAAAAATGTAAAGGCTTTTATCAGGCAAGGCTGGGGAGTGGATTGCATTTTACTGCTCAATGATCTTGCACGCAAGGCATCGGGCAAGGGTCTCACCCTACCCATGCCCATGAACACCCCTAATGTATCTTACAAGAACATTGCTAATTGTGACTACAAGAATGTGGGGTTTGTATTTTTTACCAGCTGAGAGAATTTGAGGCACGTCGCTTAATATAGGATAATGTCATAATTGCTCATGAACCTTTCAATACTTAAAAAGAAGGAAATCAGGTTCAAGTAGCGATATCTAAACATGAAAAGAATATGATTATGCAGAATGAAATATCTAGTGTAAGAAAGAAGGATGAAGCTATTTGGTTAAAAAGTAAAGGTGCAAAATACTATATTAAGTCAGGTTATCATGTTGAAAAGACTGAGAGGAGGTGAGTATAAATCCCAAATAGTCCATATCAATCTCCTACTCAGCTTCAGCAATGCATTTGGAAGTTGAATGTTACTCCAACAATGAAGCATTTCTTATAGAGAATGTTGATTGACGCATTAATTGGCAACTAAGGATGCTTTGTTAAGAAGGAAATGTGCTCAAGATGGTATATGTCCAGTTTGTGGCAAAGAGGTTAAACCAATTGAACATATGATATATTCTATCCTTAGGCAAATAGATGTTGGTTTGCTGCTCTGTCTTTACTAATTTCCAAAGATTATGCTATGAGGATTAAGAAGTTGTATAAGTAGATCTTTCTAATCCGCAAGGAGATTATTGGGTATTTAACTCAGTCATGGTTGATGCTGAGAAAGTTATTAACTCAGCCTCTATGCTAGCAATGAAAGTATGGAGTGTTAGTCATGTGAATGAGGGTAGGATTTTCTGTTGAAAATACTTTTTAAGGTAGAAATTTCACTAAGATAAGAATATGTGTAACCAGTATGGCATAATTTATAAATATACAACAATTTTGTACAATATAGAAAAACAATAAAAACTCATAAAATTGCCGAAAATAATAATGATGAAATTGAAAAAAAATTGAATCCAACATACGTTGTCTTCTGAAGACAATTTGTTTCTTTTATATGGATGCCCAAGGATCACAAACAATATGTCTCTTAGGATAGAACTGATTACGTTTCCAAAATGATAGCACTATCAGTCAGGAGCCTGAATGAATATAACCCATTGCTTTTAGAATCACACAGTATATAAGATATGCAGAATGTAGTAAACTATATATATGAGAGCGTAGTGTTGGAAAAATGAGTTAATTTTGCTGTCACATCCACATCTATTCATAGACAATGAAACTGTCATAGAGACACCCACTGGCGAATCGACGCAACCTTGGCAAACTGACGCGACCGGTGGTGGTAAACTAGCATCCATTTCTTATTCATAACCCATAGGATTTGGATACAAAATCCAATAATCTTCCACATGGATAAGAATTTAGTTCATCGTGACCAAATGCAAATGAACATGTAGGCAAAGCGCGATTCCTTTAAGAGAAGCAATTGCATTGAGATAGATAGTGGTCACCTTTGAACCTTAGTAAAAACCTATCAGGTATACTTGGTCAATTGATAGACAAGTTATCTTGAACCGTCAACCTTTAGTATATATCAAGGCAATAGGAGTCACACACTTGCTCTTCTAGCATAGTTGATCCTCATATTGTGCCCATTTTGCCCTTGGATACTTGACTCGTTCTATGAGTGTTCTAGAAAATCAGCCTTTATAAATTCTCATAGAAGTGGCCCCCACTTCACACTCACATTAGTAATTTCTTATGATATAAGTCAACATACATTATCTAAACATATTAGATTAAGAAACCGTTAAAAGCCTAAATGCTTACCTTTATATATATACACTGTCTTGTCATAGGAATGAGTATAAGTTTAAAACTCCATAGTACTTATAGTCGATCATCACTTAGTTGTCTCTTTGAACCTAATTTATGGGATCCCACTTATATAGGTAGATTTACCGCAATAATCAACAATTGATAGACCTTAAATCTATTCCTTTCTACAAATTCTTAACCAACTCTCTAGGAATCCCTTTAGTCAATTGATCCACTATATTTTCTTTTGATTTCACATAATCAATTGATATGATTCTATTAGAGAGTAGTTGTCTAATGATATCATATCTACGACGTAGATGTCTATATTTACCGTTATATATGACATTCTTAGTTCTACCAATTGCTGCTTGACTATCACAGTGTATACACACTACTAGTACTGGCTTTGGCCAATTATGAATGTCCTCAAGAAAGTTACGAAGTCGTTCGACTTCCTTGCCAACTTTATCTAAAACAATAAATTGTGCTTCTATAGTTGATCTTGTAATGCAAGTTTGCTAGGATGACTTCCATGACACAACACATCCGCCAAGGGTAAACACATTCACTTTGGTGACTAATAAATCCAACATACTTAATTCCAAAACCTAAATATTTAACATTCATACATTAATATTCACAATATTTAAAAAGATAAAACCATAGCCACAAAATCATCCATAACTATAAAAATTAAGGGCATTTCTACCAATGGAGTCTCTTGTTGCTTGTCTATAAGTTATGAAGTATATATTATGTTTGCTAACCTCAATGTAATCTATTTATGTTTAGTTATTATTGGAGTCTCTGTGTTGCTTGCATCATGATCAACCATATCTATTAATTTGATTTTTTGGATATCACGCCGAAGAGATTAAATTGATTTTCAACTCATAAGTTAAGTTGTATGTAAATGATTGGTTTTTTACTTGAATAAATTGTTTTAATATATATCTTTTAGTTTCCATTATAATGATAGCGCAATGAAGATGCATCTTACATTGGGTAAGAAGCGCAAACCCAAAGTTGCTACCATGAAATGGTCCCGACCCAAAGTAAGTGTTTAAATTCAATTTGTTTAATTGACAACCACCTTGTCAAAATGATTTAATTTCCTTAATTCATTTTGACCATTTTCTTTTGATGTATAGTGCCCTCGCCAACAAGGAAAAACTGAGTGCAAGTATCATGTTATACTTAATATGTATAACATCATCATTAGTGGAGTTAATTCGGAGTTTGACAAGGTGATCATTTCTTCATTCTCAAATGACTTTCATTTTTGTTTCTATAAGTGAATTGTTAGTTATTTAATTAAATTGAATGATTTATGTTAAATTGTTCTTCAATTTCCCTGTAGATTTTTTGTCAAGAGGAATTCCACTCTATGGAGAACATTAATATTAATGTGCTAAGAGACATTTTGGCGGGATGTCTTCTACAACATATAGAAGATGTGTAAATATTACTACAAAAAAAGAGGGAATTAGCCACGAAATTTACCTACGAAAAAATTCCATAGGAAATTACCCACAGAATTCCGTAGGTAAAAAATTATTCACGGAATTCCGTGGGTAATGAAAATTATCCACGGAAATTACCGTCGCAAAAAAAAAAATTGTGGAAAATAAGCCACATCTTTTTTTGCCACGGAAATTACCCACAGAATTTTGTGGGTAATTTCTCACGGAATTTTTCCATGGGTAAATTCCCTGGCTAATCCGGTGTTTTTTTTGTAATAAAAGGTTTTTTTTTTCCACATGATATCATAGTGTAGTGGTTTAGAAACACTTTTGGAAATATTTGTTTATATTAACTTATGAACTTGTGCATAATCTTGTATTAGCCATTTGATAACTTATTATATATGTAAGGTGCTATAATGTGATGTCACTCAATTTTCTTTATTCTATGTTGTTCTGGGAATCAACTATTTATTAATAAGTTTTCTTTATTCTCTTTGTTGGCTTTGTATCTAAAAAAGGGATATGGACAAGAAAATGAATTTCATTTTTAAAAAAATAAATATAGAAGACTATTAAATCAAACAGTTGTTGTACTGGTAAAATTACAACGATTGTTACTCTTAAAACAACCATTGTCAATAATCACTTTTTTAAATCAAAAGAAATATAGACAATTGCTTCAAAGATATAGTCGTTGTTAATGTTACACTTTCAAAGACTTTAACTAATATTAGTCGTTGTAAGTTATCATTTAAAAAAGAAGTATCAATGACAATTTTAGGAACAATTTTCGTTTATAATGGTATAATTACAATGACTGTTACTCATAAATAAGTCGTTGTAATATATCTTTTTTTTTAAAAAAAAAAAATGAAATAGTAAAACTACATACCACGACTATTATTTAGAATAACTTTCTATACACCAGTCGTCTATGTTTAACTACAGTGATTGTCTTTAAACTAGTTGTCTATGTTTACACTTTATACACTACTCACTTATATAGCCCCCTGGAAACAATTGTCTAAGGTTTTAAAAAAGTTCGTAAATCTACTTTTTACAATAGTGATGACACTTATCCTATGAAAACTGGCTTTGTTTGGAGAGTAGCGTAAGGAGCTTTTTTTGTGATAACTTAAAAAAAAAAGTCAGCTAACTTTACCAATTGTTTTTGGGTCCGTTTGAGTTGAGTTTAAATTCACTTAACTTAAAGCTCAAAAAGTCCCTTAAGGAAAAAGCTCCACCAGCGAGCTTTTTCCAAAAAGCTCTTAGCTTTTTGACATGGCCCCGTCACTTCTACTACCATTAATTCAAACACAAGTCATTATCTATAACTTGAATTTTTTCCTACCAAACTTTTTTCAAAGTCAGATAGCTTTTAAGCCACCACTCCTATCGCTAACCCAAACAAGCCCATTATCTTTTCTAAATCTTCGGTTGGCCATTTATATATCTTTTATGGCAGGTAAAACCTTATCAATTAACCACTTCTTACATACCTCTATTGTAATATAAGTGGATTTCTTTTTTAATGTACCTACAACTCTATTAGGAGTTGGCCTTCTAGCTTCTTGTTCGCAAACAAGAGGAAAGACATCAACGAATCTTCCCTGAGATTGTTTCTTTCCCCTCATCATCAAAGCTGGGTCTAGCAACTGCAACCAAGAACATGACTTTCATAATAAAGTTTTTATTTTTGCAAATATGGTATGGCTCATCTTCATCTATAACTAAGTAACAATATAATTTAAGGTTTTTTTTAAGAAGAACCACTTCTCATCAATGTGACGACATTATGCATGGATTTAAATTTTGGATGATAAGGGATGCTTCTCTCTTTAGGTATTGACAAGCAAAATCTAAGACAGTCAACGTTGTTCTCCTCTTTCATATGTAACTTAATTGCATTTAAAAAGCGTCTAACATTTCCAGCCTTTAGCATCCTTATCAATGGTGTATTGCAAATATTTTGAGCAGAAGCTAGTGATTGAAGTGTTTGCCGCTTCAATAACAGAATCACTGATAATATATATGAACACCATGTCAACTCTTTTTGGGACACAATGTTTTGTCTTCCCATGAGTCGCATCCCCAATATCTATAACTTTTATTCAAATGCGTTCGATGATTTTCTATGAACACCATATAATATATATACTCTACTCTAGTTGTCCCACGCTTTAGTTTTCCTTCATGACGTGACCAGCAACAAATAAGATATTTCCCTCCTTTGTTCATTAGTTAGAAAGCCCCATTTTCTAGAGCTGACTCTCAACAAAATTTGTGGACAGCACAAATAAAAAACCACGTAATGACAAATGCGTAAAATTCATGAATTTATCATGTGAGAATCAAATATAAACCACCGTGCAGCCTTCATAAACATGCATCAGTTAATTACTTCAAAGTTAATGTTAATAACGTAACATCCTAATTTTTAATTTATAGGATTTAAATAATATTAAGAAACGATCATTCATGAAAAAAAAATTTATAATTTATTTATTGGAGTAAATAAAATTTACTCGAAGTAAGATTGATATAAATAAAATGAATTTTAAATGATAATGGATTGAAATTAAAAATAAAATGAAATGAAAATAGTGTGTGTGTGTGTGTGTGTGTGTGTGTGTGTGTGTGTGTGTGAATTATAAAGTATAAAAATGAAATAATAAATGAAAAGTGAAATCAAGTAAAATAATAATCTTCTGTTATTATGATAAGAAATTAGAAGAAGGAATAGTTTTTTTGAAAAAAAAAAAAAAGAAACTCTTCAGTATTTCATGCTGGGTGGGGATTTTATAGGGAAAATCCACCTTGGAGCCCTTGTAAGAGAAAAAAATTCAAAAAAGGCCCCAAGATTCTGAAAATACCAGAAAAAGCCCCAGGGTCTTTTTTGATATAAATTTATTAAAACTTTAGTTATTAATGGGGTTGATATAATTGTTAATGGAGCTGATATAGTTGTTAACGTTTTAATAAATTTATACCAGAAAAGGCTAGGTAATGTGGAAAAACTATTTAAATGTGAATTTACCTCGTCATTTCATTCCCATCATGAACACTAAGGGAGGTTCAGACTTCAGAGTCATCATTTTTTAATTTCTTTGGGAACATTTGCTCAGGTAACGTGGAAAAAAAAATCTATATATCCTTGTCAAAAAATCTCTAAGAACTTTAGTGGCATATTTAAATGTGAATTTACCTTATTTATAAATATATGTGACTATTTGAGCCACACAAAAAAAAAAAAGAGTATATGTGCCATATTGATAAGTCATAGAATGGTTATTGACAAACTTATATATGTTAATTAAAGAAGCTCTTGTTATTAAAGAAGCTCTTGTTATCAAGTGTATGTGACTATATTGACAAATCATAGAGTGACTATTGACAAGTCTATCTATGTTGACTAGAGAAGTTCTCATTGACAAATACATCTAACTATATTGACAACTCATAAAATGACTATTGATAAGCATATCTATAATAATTAAAATAGCTTCAGTTGACAACTGTAGTTATTATATGGATAAGTTATATAATGATAATTGACAAACCCATCTATCACTACCAAAAAACTTCGTATTACTCAATGAATTATCAACGGAAAAAATTCTGTCAGAAATTACTTACGGAATTCTGTGGGTAAAAATTACCCACAGAATTCCGTCGGTAACTGACATTACCGACGGAATTTTGTGAGTAATTTCCGTTGGTAAATAAAATTTGTGAAGGAAAAATTCCGTAAAAAAAAAAAAAAAAAAAGCCGTGGCTTATTCTAAACCTTACATTCTTTATGAAATTAATATGTGATTTGAAAAATCCTATATATTTTTGTACATGAACTTATTTTAATGAAGTAGTGTACTTTCAAATTGTTCGTGTGTGTAATTGGAATACACAATATGATGCTAGTGCGATGAATGTAATGTGATAAAATGTATTTGATGTGAAAGGTGTTTGAAAAGTGTGTTTATATTATGTTCCCCGTTTTAGTGATATTATGGGACTGAGTGTTAGAGGTTGTAGAGAATCTGTGTGCTCATCGATACTATCATTCCTGACTCGAATTTGAGTTGAGTGTTTTAAGCAGACATCTATCTATTATGATATATCGGTGGTAGTATAGGAGGGTGAAATATTTTTGAAGTGACTAGTTAACCTTTGACCAGGTGTATTAGTACTAATAAGTTATATCACATACATCGAGGCAAAAAGGTGGATATGAAGAATAGGTGGGATGATTTTTCGATATATATATTTATACATGCAATATGGTACATTGTTTGACGAGGATAGTTAAATTGATATTTATATATATGATTATAAGCCTACTTTTATGGCTTGCATTCTTATCTTGCATATGTTGTAAATTGATTTTGATTATGATTATGTCCCACTTTGTCATTGTTAATATTTTTCAACTAATACCTCTAATTTTCTAGAGGCCAAGGGAAGCAGTCAGGGGAGTAGGCGCTGAGAGCCTTATAGGTCTTTTTGGTATTGATGTTGTATTAATTTCTATATTGTCATTCTATGACTCTCATGTTTTTGAAAAACTACATTTATTTTTTTAGATAACTGTTAAATATTGTTGGGTCATACACTATGATATTTTGTGGATCCACAACCATATGTTGTATTGGAAATTATTTTGTGTAGACCTTTTATTGTAGGGTTCAGTGTTGTAAAAACTCGTGGGCTATGTTTTTTGGCAAAAGTACGGAAAAAACCTTAATTAATTAATTAATTACCAAAATGCCACTGAGGCAAAAGTATTAACCCATCTGCCCCTGCAATCGATTACATGCCTTATGTAATTGATTACAGGGGTTCAGATCTCCTTTTTTTCATTTTTTGCATTATGTAATCGATTACAATACTGTTCATTAATCGATTACATAAAATTGGCACCCTGTAATCGATTACGATGAGTGTAGTAATTGATTACGTAGTGTAATTTTTACGTAATCGATTACGATACAATACCGTAATCGATTACATGTCGACAGATGTGTTTTTTAAAAGCCAAGTTGAGCTCATTTGTGGTAATTTCTCTGTTTCTGCCCTAGAGCTTCTGGTTGCTCGTGTTTTGGACGGTTTTTGTGCGACCCATCAAAGTGTAAGGTCATTATCCTCTTTCAAATACTGTAAGCCCATACTGCAAATTGATGGCACCCACCTGTATGGAAAATATAGAGGGACTTTGTTAATTGTGACTTCACAGGACGGGGATAGGAAGCTACTGCCCATTGCCTTTGCGGTTGTTCCTCCTGGTGAGAAGTACGATGATTGGTTGTGGTTCCTTGATCTCCTGCGTGTTCATGTGACCCAGAGGCAAGGCCTTTGTCTGATATTTGACCGCCACGCCAGTATCAAAAAGGCGGTTAAAGATCATTATGGATGGCAGCCCCCAAATGCCTATCATGTGTATTGTCTGCGTCATTTCGGGAGCACCTTTCACACCAGGTTTAAGGATAATGAATTGAAGAAAACTGTTATGACACTGGGTATGAAATTTCACCTTCCATTTACTTGTTGTAATAATTGATTATGTTTCCATTGTGATGAGTTTGCATTCGCTGTCATGCAGGGTACATGAGTTCAAAGATTCAGTTTGACATAAAGTTTCAAGAGTTCATTGAGGCAAACCCACATGTTTTGTCTTGGTTTGATCGAGCTCCAAAGGAGAAGTGGTGCATGTTGTACGATGAAGACGGAAGGAGGTTTGGTCACATGACGACTAACCTATCAGAATGTGTCAATAAGGTCCTCAAAGGGGCACGTAATCTACCGATCACCGCATTGGTCAAGATCACATGTAGTAAACTTGTCAAATATTTCGTCACGAGGCGTGTTGAGATTACCAAACACATGACTGAAGGTAGGATAGTGTCTAAGAAGGTTGAAAACCGCATACAAAAGATGGACGAACAGATAGTCGTGTGTCGGGTGGTGTTATATGATAGAGAATTATGGTTATTTGAGGTCCAGGACACACATGTCGGGGACACAATGCAGGTTGACTTGATCAACCGTAAATGTCAATATGGGAGGTTTACAGCAAGACAATATCCATGCGTCCATGTGTTAGCAGTGTGTAGGGCCAAAAATTTGAACTATTACGATTATGTTGACCCGGCGTTCACCTTGAAATACATTAGTCAGGTATATGCTGCACATTGGTACCCGATAGGCAATGAACGATTGATTCAACAAGTAGATGACCCAATCGTTATCCTGGATGCAAGTTTGGCCCGCAGAAAGGGAAGACCAAAGTCTATGAGGATACAGAATGAGATGGATTGGGTAGAGTCTCAACCGTCAAGCAATCAGTCCCGCTGTCGGCATTACAAGCAAGTTGGTCATAATATACATCGTGTCCATTGAGGAATAGGCAAGGTTAAAGTGGACAAGTTATGTAATTGTATTGCATTTATGATGAAACTGGTGAACTTATGTGTATTAGTATTTGTTGATGTATTGTGACGTTTAGTTTATAATTAGTTGTTTTAGAAAGCCATGAATGCAAACGTCCAAATAGTTATGTAAACGGATATAGGTACATCGATGGACCAGGCATAGCGTAGATGGTTAATTGTTGGCAAAAAGACCTTCCCCAAGTCGCATTTGTAAGTAAAAAGAAGTTGGAAATTAGTTTCATCATGCACCAATTCGAAATCTCTTCTTCATTGTGCTTCTGCAGCTGGTGTAATCGATTACACCATACTGGTGTAATCGATTACACAGTGCAAATTTGGAGTAATTGATTACTAAACAGTGACGTAATCGATTACATAGTGCAAAAAATGAAAAAAAGGAGATCTGAACCCTTGTAATCGATTACATAAGGAATGTAATTGATTACAGGGGGTAAATGGGTTAATACTTTTGCCTCAGTGGCATTTTGGTAATTAATTAATTAAGGTTTTTTCTGTATTTTTGCCATGTTTTTTCCAATTTGTTAATTGTGCCCTGAAGATGTGTTTTTTTTTTAATAAAAAAAATGGTTTTCAATTAGTACTGATTAATCAAGTTTTATAAGATCGTTATGGATAATTGTTGTTTGTGAGAAATGGTCTTTTCAAATAACATTGATTAGAACAATATTTAACACCCACTTTTTATGCACTTGATCAAAACTAATCAACGTACACCAATATAGGAGGATTTTTGAATCCATTTTACACATCCTAACGCATGAAATCCATGTGAAAGTATGAAATTTAAATGGCATGCAGGTCCAATAAAGCCAGAATAAAGAATAAAGAAGGATTTCAAACCAAGAGGAACAGTGAAATTCTCAATATTGACATAGCATGCCAATGAAATTGTATGGTTCATGCGTAAAGGAGATGTCTTCATCTTCTTCACATGGGGGTATGCTTTTTTGCTAAATATACACTTTCTTCACTTCCTGGGTCATATCCTAAAGCCAAGAATAAACATATTGATAGAGTAATGTGTCAGGAAAACAAAGTACTCCCTCCGGTCCTAATTATAAGACATAGTTAACCGATTTTGAAAAAATTAAGGAGAGGAGTTAAATTAGTTAATTTTACTCATTTTCCTAAAGTTTCCTTATATACATTTAAAATGGCATAAGTAAAAATTAATCAACAACACTGCCACATATCTCTCCGACCAATTTTCCTTTCCACATGCTTTTTAATTGAAATAATGGTCTTGCTAGATATACATATATGTGTGTATATATGTATACATATAGATTTATCATGCACACACACAACCATGTATCTACATACAGAGATATATATATTGACACACACACACACACACACATATGTGTGTGTGTGTGTGTACACATACATTATACATACATATATATACACAGACACATATATATAGACACACACACACACACACACATGTTTATAGACATACACATGTGTATGTTGAAATCCATATATATATATACTTACCAAAAACCAAACACACTTAAGATAATAAAATAAGGGTATTTTAAGAAGAAATTGGCAAAAACTAAAAAATTGTCCTATAATTAGGACCAAAACTAACCCCGAAATGTTGTCTTATAATTAGGACCGGAGGGAGTAATAAGTTTTTTTTTTTTAAAAAAAAAGAGTAATATGTTTGGAAAAGAGCTGAGTATAACTTATATTAACGAAAATGGCGAGATGAATTATATGCATCATCTTCAACATTGACACGTGGGGTTTTATTTAGGGAAAATTATGTACAGGTCCTAAGGAAGAGGATTTATCACAATAAAGCCCCTTGAAATCATGAAATAGCATAAAAGTCCCAAGGGATCTAGTTGTAATCAAATCTAAACGTATACTTACCAATCTGACCTTCCCTCTCATGTCTTCCAATTCCACTTTTTCTCTCCGTTCTCCTTCTTCCTTCTCCTCTCTCTCTCTCTCTCTCTCTCCTCTCTTCCTTTTTCTTCGCAACATAAATGCTTCTACAAGAACCATACTTTGAAGAATTACTTCTTAACCCATGAAGCAACAACGTCTTTGAATTCCAACGGCTATCACCCCCTATCATCCTCCTCCATTTTTTGTTGATGTTAGATAGTTGGTATGATGGGTAAACAAGGCTCTGTGAGATGCTGGACAAGCTTCCTATAGTGGACCTAAGAGACATTTAATGGGTGGTGAAAAATTGATCAGGTAATGTCTTACTTTGCAAGTATTGGAAATTTGAAGCATTCCCACAACATTATTCCACAACTTAAGGCAATTTCTTTGTTATCGTAGCTATTTGGAAAACAAGAAAGAAAATAGATAGTTTTTGAATCCCCAATAATATAGAAGAACATATAAAATCGTTTTGATCCTGTTTTGAGAAATGAAAAAATTCCATGTTTTGAAAGTTTGTTGAAAATATATGCTTTTTCTGTTGTAAATAAAGCATTTATTGTTGTACATAGCCTCTGCACTTGAGAAATGAAAAAAAAAAATCCTAGTTTTGAAAGTTTGCTGTAAATATATGTTTTTTCAGTTATAATTATAGCATTTGTTGTTGTAAATATAGCATTTGTTGTTGAAAATAGCCTATGGACTTGAGAAATGAAAAAAATCTTGGTTTTGAAAGTTTGCTGTAAATATATACTTTTTCAGTTGTAAATATAACATTTGTTATTGTAAATAGCCTCTGCACTTGAGAAATGAAAAATTTCTTCGTTTTAAAAGTTCGCTGTAAATATATGTTTTTTCATTTGTAAATATAACATTTGTTGTTGTAAATAGCTTTGGACTTGAGAAATGAAAAAAAAAAAACTTGATTTTGAAAGTTTCCTGTAAATATATACTTTTTCAGTTGTAAATGTAGCATTTGTTGTTGTAAATAGCCTCTGGACTTGAGAAATGAAAAAAATCTTGGATTTGAAAGTTTGCTGTAAATATATACTTTTTCAGTTATAAATATAGCATTTGTTGTTGCAAAAAGCCTTTGGACTTAAGAAATGAAAAAAAAATTCTAGCTGTGAAAGTTTGTTGTAAATATATGCTTTTTATGTTGTGAATATAGCATTTTTGTTATAAATAGCCTTTGGATTTGAGAAATGAAAAAAAAAATCTTGGTTTTGAAAGTTTACTATAAATATATATTTTTTCAGTTGTAAATATAGCATTTGTTATTCTAAATAGCCTCTGGATTGACTTGAGAAATAAAAAAAAAATCTTGGTTTTGAAAGTTTGTTGTAAATATATACTTTTTCAGTTGTAAATATAGCATTTGTTGTTGTAAATAGCTTGGACTGTTTTGAAAGTTTGCTGTAAATATATACTTTTTTAGTTGTAAATATAACATTTGTTGTTGTAAATAGCCTTTGGACTTAAGAAATGAAAAAAAATTCTAGCTTTGAAAGTTTGTTGTAAATATATGCTTTTTATGTTGCGAATATAGCATTTTTGTTATAAATAGCCTTTGGATTTGAGAAATGAAAAAAAAATCTTGCTTTTGAAAGTTTATTGTAAATATATACTTTTTCAGTTGTAAATATAGCATTTGTTGTTGTAAATAGCCTCTGGACTTGAGAAATGAAAAAGAATTTTGGTTTTGAAAGTTTGTTGTAAATATATATTTTTTCAGTTGTAAATATAACATTTGTTGTTGTAAATAGCCTCTGGATTGACTTGAGAAATAAATAAAAAAATGTTGGTTTTGAAAGTTTGTTCTAAATATATATTTTTTCAGTTGTAAATATAGCATTTGTTGTTGTAAATAGCTTGGACTTGAGAAATGAAAAAAAAATCTCGGTTTTGAAAGTTTGTTGTAAATATATACTTTTTTCGTTGTAAATATAGCATTTGTTGTTGTAAATAGCTTGAACTTGAGAAATGAAAAAAAAAAAATCTTGGTTTTGAAAGTTTGCTGTAAATATATACTTTTTCAGTTGTAAATATAGCATTTATTGTACTAAATAGCCTCTGGACTTAAGAAATGAAAAAAAATTCTGGTTGTGAAAGTTTGTTGTGAATATATGCTTTTTATGTTGTAAATAGCCTCTGGACTTGAGAAATTTTTTTTAAAAAAAATCCATGTTTTGAAAATTTGTTGTAAATATATATATATATATATATATATTTTTGTAAATATAGCATTTATTGTTGTAAATAGCCTCTGAACTTGAGAAATTAAAAAAAATCCATGTTTTGAAAGTTTGTTGTAAATATATGTTTTTTCTGTCGTAAATATAGTATTTGTTGTTCTAAATATATGCTAATTCGAGTTTCTGTAGGAAGAAGCAAGAATGAATCTTTAAATTGAGTATTGTTGATGTTAGATAATTGGTATAATGGGTAAACAAGCGTCTGCGAGAAGTCGTCATCCAGATTTTCAGAAAGGTGAATTAGCATCAAGAACAAAGTATGGTTCTTGTTGCTTCTGGGTTGAGAAGTGATTCTTCAAAGTATAGTTCTTTTAGGGGCATATATGTTGCGAAGAAAAAGGGGGAGAGGGGAGAGAGAGGAGAAGCAAGAAGGAGAACGGAGAGAGAAAGTGGAATTGGAAAACATGAGAGGAAAGGTCAGATTGGTAATTGTACATTTAGATTTGATTACAACTAGGTCCCTTGGGACTTTCATGCTATTTCATGATTTCAAGGGACTTTATTGTGATAAATCCTCTTCCTTAGGACCTTCACGTAATTTTCTCTTTTATTTAAATTGAATGGAAGCTTGTTATTTATGGCATCATCATTCAAAACATGGACCACATTGTTTTATCTGTTGTTGTTCTCTATAGAAGGTGCTTCAATGCCTTTCCAGTCTAAGTAATTGAAATTAAGGTTTAAATGTGTTTGTTTGGGATCACATTTAAAACTTCTAAAAGTGTTTATTTAAGTAAATTGAGATACAACTTATCTCATATTCTTATCTTATACTATACTGTAAATCATGATTAAATTACTTTTAAAAGTTTTAATCACAATGGCTGTTTAATGTTGATGGCCATTTGAATTATACTATTCCGTCTTCCTCATTGATGTGACTTAAGAGAGAAAGGGTGACTTGTTTTTCAAATAGTGACGGAATAGTGATTGATATTTTCCTATTTTATTATATATTTTTATATCTACTTATGAGATTTTATCATTATCGTTTATTTTGATGTAAGCATTGTAATTATTTTGGGTTGAAAGGTGCTGTAGAAAATAAATGCTAAAAGGGGTCAAATTGTCATATTTTTTATTTCCTTATATTAAACTAATTTGCACGAAGATATTTTTTGTTATGTTTATTGTAAGGAAATTAACGAATTAAATTAAACAAGATAATCAACCCTAGAAAAGGATGAAGAACTATAAAAAAGGGTGAAAATTACCATAGGTTAAAGGATTCATAAAAAAACAAGACCTTAATACTGTTTTTAGGCCAAATTACATCATTATTGTGTTTTCATGTATGTTTTTAAACCTATTAATCCAACTAACTACCATTAGTTACTAACAACTAACCAACTAACTAATCTCTTCCTAACTAACTAACCTAATTAGTTATTTATAGTTATATATCATGTTCTTCCCTAGAAAATTACAGTATGTTGTTAATGTTTTAATTTATATCAAACTAATCTCTCATTTAGCTAGCTATCTTCCTTTGACATTATATTCATTGAACAGGAGGAGCTAGATATGTCTGGACAAGCAACTATTTATGATTATTATCAATTTTTAACAAAAGAAGACTTGAGAGGTTAAATTTGACCAACTTGATTAGCACCGATCTTCTCATAGCCTACATGCATGGCTTCTTTATTAATTATTCAGTGTACAAAAAGGTGGGGTTTCCTTCTCAATTTTGCTTTTACTTCTCTGTCTAATATGCTTCTTTATTGATCGAGAAGGGTATTATGTGAAGCAGACCGTTTCACTTAGATTCCACTCTTGGGTCATCATGGTAATTTGATGGCTAGGTCAGTTGGTTCGGGACAAGACCATCAATTTGTAGCCTAGATTTTTCTTTTTCCACCTCGTTTTGTTATTATCACCTGAACTGAATCATTTTCTCAATCATTGTTATTATGATGCAGTTTCATGATTTGTTGTTTCCATGTTTAGTGTGATATAGTGGTTTAGATTAGCATCTGGATAGTTATTTGAATCCAGGGTAATTCCTTAGCCTCTACAAGTTTTTATTTGTTTTCCTGCAGATTAGAAGAAAATTACCTGAAGTCAGTCAGGCCCTTGCGCAGCTCGCATTCTTGCAAGTAAGAAGCTGAAAATCAAAAGGATGCCGGTGACAATGAAGCTAAGAAGGCTTCTAAGAAAAAGGCAATTAAAGATGATCGATTTGCTGCAATGTTTACGAACAGTATATGAACTACACATGTTTTTGGTGTCTTTTAGCGGTTGTTTCAAGGTGAGATTCCATCTTTTCTAATATTGCGATTAAAGCAGGTTATCATATATGCACTGCTACAGGATGGGGCCCAACAGTAGATGTTGATATATTTGGTAAGCTCAGTACTCCTCTCTTTTTCCTCTTTTTATTTACTTCAGATGGCGCCTTAATGTACTTTTTACTGCTTGGTTACTACTTCTTTTTGTGTTACATAATATTACTAATCTCGAACATAGCTATTATGCATTCATGATGACCTAAAAAATAAAAGATATTATGTACTCACAGTTTTAATGCTATTTTCGTGGTAGATAAAAAAAATCCCCACAATCAATATTTAGACTCCATGTTTTAGGGGAGGTTCTCACATCCTGTATAACAAGTATCTACTATATGTAATCATTAAATATTTCTTAACAGCCGTGGTGATTTATAATAAAATGTCAGTGTTTTAGTGATGACTTTGAACTTGTGACATTTTACCTTAATCAGTATTTTAGTTACTCTAACGTGTTACATTTTCTAGTTCAATGAACATGTTAGTTTTTTAATTTAAGTGCGTCAAATTGTTTAAAAAAAAAAAAGCTAGCCACAATTCTTGAAATTCTATGGGAAATTACCCATATAATTTTGTCAGTAATTCCATAGCAAATTAGCCACGGAATTCTATTTGAAATTCTGTGGGTAATTTAACCAGAATTCCATGGCTAGTTATACACGAAATTCCGTTGCTATTTTCCGTCTTAAATTTGTAACGTAATCATTCTGTCAAACATTTCATGGGAAAATAGCGACGGACTAAAATTCCATTAGAAAAGAAATTTGCCACAATTTTTTCTAAGATGAACTTTGATCCGTCAAAAATTCAGTCAAAAATTTATTATAGACGGAATTCCATCAATAATTTCTATCACAAATTTAAATTACTGATGGAATTCCATAGGTAATTTCCTATGTTTTTGTAGTGTTTGTGTTTTTGTCAATTTCGTCTTTTAATATATGACAGTGCACATATTTAACCGCTATGTTTTAGGGTTATATTTTTTGCGTGACCTCAGCCTCAGCATACATGATATTTATTTGCTTGAACCATTACTCCCTATGGTCCTTATTATAAGGCATCAACAACCTTTAACCAACTCATTTATTACTATTTTCCAATTATACCCTTATTTTTAACTAACTCTTTAAATTTACGTTATTAAAGTAGGGATAAAGTTGGAAATATATATTATTTCTGAACCAATTTAATGGTTTAACTTCTATTTCTTGGTTTGTGAGAAATAGTGGTTGGTGCATTATAATAAGGACCTAAGGGAGTATTTATTAAGCATTATATCTATGTGAATCTATAGTAGTGATACATCATGATTATTATATAATAATAGTTATTTATTATAGAAGTTCACAATTCATATTTATAAACCATTATTAATGTACTAAATACACAATAATTGTCTACATGACACTATTATATATTTTTATTAGAAGTAATGGTTCTTACATAAGAAGCGTTATATATTTTACTACATAAATAATAATTGTTAATATGAGGTAGTTAGTATTATGCAAACATTACTATATATAATGCCGGTTGTTTACACATGACCGTTCATTATAAATAACAATGCACATATCATGGTCTCCCTGAAACTAAATCTATTATAGGTGTTATATTAGAACTATTATAATAGATCTAGAAAAAATAATGCTTTGGAATCGTAATGTATCTATGCATGCTAAGCATAAAGTATCTATGCATGCTATGTAATACCCCAATTTTCATAATACATGTAAATATTAAATTTTGATAAATGACACCTATTACAATAGGTGAATTTGTGGTCTCAAAACTAGTAAAATAATTACTTTATCTTTTAAGGTGATTTCTCATGAAATTAGAATAAATAAAGAGCTAAAAATCCCTAAGTAAATTTATGGGTCATAAAATACCCTGAGAATGTTATGATAAATCCTAAGAGGCAACAAAATATTTATTAAAACTGGAGAATATGTTGTCTCCAACTTTTTAGTTGATTTATTATCATTTTTAGGAATTATACCATTTTCTAAGCAATTAAAAACATCGGAGGATGATAAAATCAATTAGAGAAAATTAGTAACAATTATTGGGCAATTGAAATTGCAATAATTGAGATGCTCTAGTAATTTTTGAGATTAGCTAGTAATTAATTTATAAAGGTCATAATTAAGAAAAAATCAATTAAATTAAGGATCGAATGATATTTAGAAGCTAAAATTAGCACACAAGAAGTTATCAATCATTAAAATTAAATTAGAAACTTTGTCAATTTTGGTGGTTAAGCCTAGTAACCCCTAAAACATGATGTTGGAAATTAAAGTTAGGATTTAAAATAATTATTCCTAATGTATTTCTATGAGACAAAAATTCCTATTTAATGGTAAATAAATGGAAGAATTAAATTATATTAACCATAAATCCTAAATCTAAGTGGACTAATGAGAGAATTTTCTCCTTAAAAATGTAAGAGCATTAAAAATATAATTGAATAAATAATAACAAGAAGGAGGGGACGGTTTTTACTTGGAGTAGGGAGGAAGTAATCTCATTTTATCTAAATTCAATTAAACAAAGCACATGGGATAATCATAAATGGTCAATAGTGTATGGAAGAAGCCAAGGCAAGTGTGTGTGATATATGTGTGTGGCGAAATGTGTGTGTATGGTGAAGGAGTGTATATGGTTAGAAGTTGTGTGAGTATGTGAGTGTAGTAGACCAAGTAGTTTGTGGAAGAAGATTGGGATAACTTATGGAGCAAGTAGATGTCTTGGGGAGCAAGAAATTGTTTATTTAAAAGAAATTAAAATGAGAGCCTATAGAAATTAAATCATATCTTGAAATAGTAAAACTAAGTGCTTAAGATAAATACAATTTGAAATAAGTGAATTATGAGCATTAATTTGGCTATTCCCAAAGTTAATTTCGGATACATTTAAAATTCATACCTAAGTGTTTCGGGAATTAAAAATTACCATAAATCTAATCATAAAATTAGGATTTCAAAAGAGAAATTGGATCCTAAATAAGAACACCCGATTACACTTAACTAAATTAGCATTTGGGAGTAATTAGGGGATAAGTAGATTTTCTTGGAGACAAAGCAAAATAATTTCTAGAAGTAGAGAGGGGGGAGGACGGTCAAGAGGAGGTGTAGGGCAAGAATTTATGCCTCTTCTCCAAGCAAACCTCAAGGGCCAAGATCAAATTGAATTACTTGGTGCCTACTCATTTGATTTCCTATAAATAGAGCTCTTCCCTTCACAAGTTTCTCACCAATTTCTCAAGCCTCAACCGAAAAACATAGGGAGGAGGGAGAGAGTAAGGAGCTGCTGGAAGTAGGTAGCAAGTGTTTTTCAAGAAGTAAGAGAGTTTTTAGCTTTTGAGTTTAAGTTCTTAGGTTATGAGATAGAAATGCTAGAAATATTATTTTGATCATCAATCTTCCAAATCCATTTTTATTTTCATGTTTTAATGGTTTCCATTGCATTTATTTCGAAAAATTGATGAAGAAGAAGTTATATCAAAATTTTTGGAAGATTAGGATCAAAATAGCGAAACTCTGGCAAAATTTCAGCAATTAGTGTTTTCTGGAGTCAGGGGTAAAAACGTCAGTATCTTATGAAGAAAATGATGTTCAAAAATTCTGAGAAAATTCATGGTGAAAGTAGACATCTAGGGCTTTTCAAATATATAAAGAGTGTGTCATTTGAAGCTCTGTGCAAAAATATAAAAATCTCAGAAGTTAGGCAATGTTTTCTGTGTGAAATTCTGGGCAGTGTTGGGAAACGTGGAAACTGGGAATGATATGGTTGGAACTAGTTGAAGCTGTTATTTTTCCTTAAAACTATACTTGTTAAGGGAAATTTTGGCTTTGGTTTCACCTCAAAATGATTTTTCTAGAATTAGTTATGATTTTTCAAAGTTACCGAAAAATCTGCCAAGGAAATACTGCACCACGTTTTTTAAGAAATGTAAGGGCAAAACTGTAATAATAAAGCTACCAAGGGTAGAGGGGTAAATAGAGGTGGAAATATTTCTTAGAATATTATTCTAAGTGATATGGTGATATGTTAGGATATCCGGGAAGTCCAAAGCCGGAATCAAAGGTCGGATGTTTGACGACTATGCGGTAAAAGGTACGGACGCGTATTGTAACATTAACACTTATGCTTATGGTATGGTTATATATGATAATTGTTTTCACATGTTGATACTCTGTTTTGAAATTGCTCATGGATTTGAGTTGTATACGGGTTATAGTCTTGATAACACCGTTGAGTTTTCCTAGCACTGAGGACACGATAGGCCATCGTGGCACTGGTTATGTGCAGACTTGGGTAACATACATATTGCAGTGGCTGTGTTATGTTACTTGCTGATATGTTTTTGAAAGTTATAATTGTGAATATATTATTGTGATACCTGTCATATACTGTTTACATAAGCATGAGGTTAACCGTTACCTGAGGTCCAATAGACATTGGACCTCAGTCTTAATGAATAGTACAGGAAAGAAACCGAGATAGAGAAGATGCCGATGGGTAGAGCCGTGAAGAGGCAGCAGTCAAAGACAAAGGTCGATAGAAGTTATTAGGACCTAGCTTCTGGCTCGAATTTAACAAAGTTACTTTGAACAGTTTGGTGTCTAAGGCTGGGTTCATCTATGTGGGAAGCCAATCAATCGCCGTATAAGTCGGTGAGGCCCCCATGATAGACCCCTACCTGGCCAATCTGTTTAATTAACTGATGTTAGGTTCCGAGTCATGGGTTTAGTTTAAAACTTTCTTTATCAGAGGATTGCATTTAACTTCTGTAAATTGTATCACATGAATATTCCTTCGGGATATTTAATATATCAGCTTATGTCGGGCATCATCATATGTCTGGGTATTTTTATATCAGATACTCGTTGTCCGGATCTTAGCACACGCTATCAATTTCCGCAGTACTCTAAGCTGTAGCATCTCAAACTCTGTTGTTTTTCTTAAAACTAAGTGTCAACCGACACGATTTTCGAACCTGGAATTTGGGATGTTACATGCTAAGCATATATAGCTCTTGCATATAGACAGTTTAAAACCATGATTTATGACCGATAATAATTGTTGTATAACTTAATTTTTGTCGTAATGCATCTTTGTTAATTCCCTAAATATTTCTTGTGCTTGATTATTCTTGAAAGAATGTTAAATATTCCAAATTGAAATTTGCAAACTTAACTATCAAATTAAGGAGAAGTAAGAAATGAAAAATATCTTAAAAAGTCATATGTATAATAAACTTATATATTGTAAAGTGTGTGTGTATATTTTATATTTAAGAGTAAAATATAATGATATCCTTCATCTTAAATTAATTACTGAGACGTCCATTTATTCAATTGTTAATTTATCATTAAATCAAATAAACTTATCCGATTATTTTTATTCCTTAAGTAGAGTATACTCATTTTGATTGGTGTATCCACTTTGTATGCTTTTTATATTCTTAATTTTTTTTAAAAAATATTCTATTATAAAATACATTTTCTATCTTAATATTATTTTAGGCCTTTTTCCCAAAGTGCCCTTTTTTAGGAAACTATTTACCAAAATGCCCCGACTTTGAAATTATTTCCCATTATGCCCTTCTCTAGAAACATATTCCCTCTCTGCCCCCATTTAGTCGACTAAAACAGAGCTTTAGTCGACTAAATGTCGAGCCTCTTTTTTTTTTAATTTTGTTGACATTTAGTCGACTAAATCCTGAGATTTAGTCGACTAAATGTCGTGGGGTTCAAATTTTTATAAATTCCCCCGACATTTAGTCGACTAAATCTTGGGATTTAGTCGACTAAATGTCGACAGTAGGTTTTTTTAATTTATCACAACCAATTTTCCTTTATTCTTTAATCCCTTTTCTCAATATTATCTTTTTATTTATCTTCTTTATTTTGTATTATAAGTTAGATAATATAAGAATTAGTTAGTTAGTTTAGATCCTATTATTTAGGAACAATTTAATTCAAATCCTATCTTTCTAATTTTCCCGATATTATATTAGAAGAATAATTTTTTATATATTTATCTAGTTATACCGATATATAGGTAATTTATCCCTACAATCTCTCAATATCTTTTTTGTTCATATATTTGAATTTGAATGCACTAATTTGTTAAACTTTGAGAAAAAAACTGAGATTGTTATCTTCAACATAAAATACAAAATAATAATAATAATAATAATAATAAACAATTACCATTTTTTTGTATTTTGTGTTGAAGATAACAATCCCAACTTTTTTCTCAAAGTTTAACAAATTAGTACATTTAAATTCAAATATATGAACAAAAAAGATATTGAGAGATTGTAGGGATAAATTACCTATATATCGGTATAACTAGATAAATATATAAAAAGTTATTCTTCTAATATAATATTGGGAAAATTAGAAAGATAGGATTTGAATTAAATTGTTCCTAAATAATAGGATTTAAACTAACTAACTAATTCTTATATTATCTAACTCATAATACAAAATAAAGAAGATAAATAAAAAGATAATATTGAGAAAAGGGATTAAAGAATAATGAAAAATTGGTTGTGATAGATTAAAAAAGCCTACTGTCGACATTTAGTCGACTAAATCTTGGGATTTAGTCGACTAAATGTCGGGGGAATTTAAAAAAATTTGAACCCCACGACATTTAGTCAACTAAATCTCAGGATTTAGTCGACTAAATGTCGACAAAATTCAAAAAAAATAAAAGAGGCTCGACATTTAGTCGACTAAAGCTCTGTTTTAGTCGACTAAATGGGGGCAGAGAGGGAATATGTTTCCAGAGAAGGGCATAATGAGAAATAGTTTCAAAGTCGGGGCATTTTGGTAAATAGTTTCCTAAAAAAAGGATACTTTGGAAAAAAAGCCATTATTTTACGTATTTTCATTAATTTTATTGAATTCCATTCTCAATATTATTTTCCCTTTATTTTATAATATTTTAAAGCATAGTTGAGTATAATTATGCATTCACCTGTTGAATTTTGAACCAAAATCTTGACTAGTTCAATAATGAATATATAATTATTAAAGACATTACTTTTCACCGTCACAAAAGCTAAGTCTAATTTATTTATTTATTTTATTTTGTGTTACGCCATCCTAATACATATTTTATGCACAATACATACAATGTCTTAGCTTTGAAAGAAACCCATGACTTTAAAAAGTCACAGATCCCCTAAGAACTTGGCATGCACATATTAATTAATTTCTTTTCAATTCACTAAAATTCAACTTTGGTTTATTAATTTGATCAAAAAAAAAATTTAATAACTAATAAAAGGGGGGGAAAACTCAAAATTGACCTACTCCACCACTGTACTACATAATCTGATCTTTATTCTTTCAATATGATATATTATAATACACCAAACAAACTGGTTCAGCAACGTAACTACACACTACATCTGAACCAAAACTTATTCAAGGTAACACAAATTAAATTCCACCAACGCAAAATTAACCCCAACAATATGTGAATAAAACACAGAAAATTAATTTCTAGAAATGAAGGAACCAGCTCAGACAAATAGTTGCAAGAAGAAGAGAGAAAGTAATAGCCAGAGAGTTGGCCGAGGATGGTGGAGGAGACTGTTCGCCGGAGGGTGACGTGGGTGATGATGATCCAGGAGTTCCGGCAGGCGAAGGTGTCGGGGAAGGAGAAGAAGAGTTTGAGACATTAATACTTAACTTTTGACCACTGTTACAGTGACCTGGGAAACCACAAGCAAAGTAAAACTCCCCGGTTCGGTTCAGAGCCACTCTAGCCGGTCCATTGGGAATCAATTGAACCGGGTTATTCACGTTGCAACTGTCGAAGTTGGCTTTTGTCAGTATGGCTACATCGTGGCTTCCAGTGGCAAAATTAAACACTGCACCAAAAAAACATAAAATAAAATGAAGAAGCAGTAGAGCATAAGTAAGAAGGCTAGAATCTTTTAATGAACTTGTGTGTATTTGAAGACGTGAACTCAACACGACATCTTAACTCAAAATCTAAAGACATAAATGTACAAGTGTTTTAGCTCAACTCTATAGTGTGAAATTTCTTCACTTTCTTATATCAAGTCCACTCCACGCACACCCAACATCGTAAATATTTTGGGTCGAGAGATATATAAAAGATTATTAGGTGGTCATTTATTTACCTAGAACATCGTTTACTTTGAATGTCAAGCCTGATGCCCAGTTGGAGTAGAAAGAAGCGCCACCGGAAGGACTATTGATCCACCCGGTGGAGGCACCCACCGTGAAATCTTCAGCTTCCACGCTGTGGAGTAGGCAAGTTGCGGCAAAAGCAACCACCACAAGAACCGCCACGTTCGCTAACTTTGCCATCTCCATTAGAGATATATGTGATCTCAGGTCGTCCGGCCGGTGGCTCTATGGATTTCAGAACACTTAAATTGATGCTTTTAGCTTGAAAGTGCTTTATGTTATATATGTTGTGTTGTATATATAATCACAGTAACCCTTTAATTGCTGTACAAAAGTCGGTGAAGTCAAAATATTGACTGAGTCCCAAAATTCATGTACTATTATATCAACCTAATCCTTCCCGACCACAAAAATAAATAAATAGTGAGATAAATTAGTAAAACATTGACTATGTCATCAAGTGCATTTTTGAAGCCACAAAAAATGAAATGCATGATAATTCTGTAATATAATATAAAATAAGGAACCAATCAAATTACTTTCCGTGAAACATTGGTACATTGACTAAACGTAATTCAGGTTCTACTTCTTGAACTCTTGGATATTCATGGATCCGGCTTTGGTCCTTTTTTATTACCATTCCCTGCCGTCCTTTTTTTTAAAAAAAAAAAAAAACAACAGCATTTTGGTGCAAAATGCACTGGGTTCCCTTTTTTAAAAAAGCATTCACTATTTTGAAGTTTTTTTTAGTAATATTCAATACTTTGAAATATAATTTTAGGATCTTAATTTTTTTTTTCAAGATCAGAAAGTATTTTTTAGTACTAATAAGTATTCTAAAATATCTTTTTTAGTATCGGTAAATACACTGAAATATTTGTTTCAAAATTAATCAGTACCCTGAAATATTTTGTAAAATTTTGAAAAAATATTTTAGGATCTTAAAAAAATATTTCAGTGTATTGATTGATACTAAAATGATACTTAAGGATATTGACTACTACTGAAAAAAATACTTCATGATCTTAAAAAATGATTTTAAAATATTGAAAAAATATTTTAGAATACTGATTAGTACAGAAAAAAAATATTCCATGATAGTGAGTACCATTTTATTTTTATTTATTTTTAAAAAAAGAGGAACAATTTGCATTTTGCACCAAAAATGGTGCCGTTTGAAAGAAAAGAACGACAACAACGAATGGTAATAGAAAAGGACCAAAGCTGGATCCTAAATCCATGATCTCATTAGGCCTTTTGACCTAAATGATTAAAAACATGGAAATGAAATTCTAATAATGACGCAATGTAAAAATAATTTACCAACGTATACTATACATTTAAGAAGTCATTAACCAAGAAAGAATCCTTCCATTTTTCTTCCTGTGATGAAACTGTTGGGTCCTACTTAATTACTCCATTGATGAATTGGGGCCTAAGCCCATATTAATTGGGGCACAAATAAAAATAAGAAGAAAAATTAATTTTTAATCGTAAGTTCGTGTAATTTTACTTGATTTTTAATTTTTTTTATGAGTGACATAAAACTATAAATACCTGATTAAAAAAATATTATTTTTAATTAGTGATGATATTCTTATAAAAATAATATTGGAAATATTATTTTAAACCAAATTATATATTTAAAATTCAAAAAAATAAGTTTATATAACAAAAAAATATATAGTATGATGATACAATGTTAAAAAAATATATGTGCACCAAAATTATTTTTTGGTAATTTAAATTATTTTCAAACATTTTTTGTTCAAAAAGATATTTTGATCTAAATTATGTTATTCAATAATCAATTAATGGTTGAAGGGATGAAAATTAGAATCTCAAAAAATTAGCGAGCAGTCTGTTATCTTACGTGTAGTTTTTTTTTTTTAAAAAAAAAAAAGTTTTTAGAGGATGTTTGTGTATGTTTTTAAAAGGGATGTCTCCATAATTGAGTTAAACTAGAGGGGGACATCAGTGTATTTTACTTTTAATAGCACATATACGTTATATATATAGCCAATGAACACATTTACGTTATAAAACTATTGCAATTTGACCCTCAATAAACTTATATACATTACCTTTTCAGAGAAAAAAAAAAAAGGTTATATACATTACGTATGTGTTTGTAAAATGCTCATTCATATGGATTTGGCTTTCCTCCTTTTCTTCTTACTATCCTTTTCCCCCATTTTTCTTTTTTCACCATTAGATCAAGATCTCAACGGTACAGATTTAACATATTATAAAAATATTATTATAATTTTACCTTAAAAAGATAATAAAAATATTATTATAATTTTACCTTATTATTATAATTTTACTTTAAATGTATAATATATTAAATCTGGATCGTTGAGATCTTGATTCAATGGTAAAAAAAAAAAAGAATGAAAAAAGATGGTAAAAAAAAAAAAAAGAGGAAAGCCATGTCCCATTCACATATACAGGGGCAGAGTTTTTTTTATGCCACCATAGTACTGTTTGTTTTTTTTCTTTTTACACGTGCTTTTATGATTTTCGAGATAACCTTGTGAGAGATGCCTTCTGTCGACTTGGGAAAAATAACTTCTCTATTTAATAGAAAAAAAAAAAATTCTGCTCGCTAATTATAGCCCACATATTACTTATATAACTTGGGCCCTTCTCTCCATTTCATAGCCAAAATAATTACTGATATGGGTTTGGGCCCTTCTCCATTTCATAACCAAAATAATACTAGAATGTTGTTGGAGCTAAAGGAAGGAATTAATCCTTCACCATGTTGTGAATCAAGACTCAAACGGAGGGATTGGGAGTTGAGGATCTCATATATCCCAAGAGAAGCAAATAAAGTAGCTGATTACTAGCTAAGGAAGCTATTGGGTATACAACTTTTTTGAATGAATGTCCTGGGTTTATTCAAACTCTGGTCAATCATGAGAAGATGGGATTCATTTCCCTTGGGTATCTGGTATCTTAGTATTCTAATTTAAGCTTTTTCTTCTGTATCAAATTTTAAAAAAAAGATTCAAATATCTAAATAAATTTTGAAAATACATAACAAAATACACCTAATAATATTAATATGTGGGCTATAATTCATGGTTGGTTTCTCCCTCTTACAAATTGGTAGTGAATCATTGAATGAGTTTATATAAGTAAAACTTAAAAGAGGTCATTGTTCAATACTGGTGTGATTTTTTTTTTAATTGGTGAAATTTTCAACAATGTTCAGTCCTATTCCCCAATAGAGGAGAACAAAAATGAGACACTACAATTTAGTGTTAACTCAAAAATACCTTTCTTGTGAATATTGCTCCTTTGATCAAATTAACATGTGAGACAAACATTCAAAATTGCATGATACTTTGCTACTACAAACAATTCTTAATTTGAATAACTCGGTGGTGTTTTTTTAAAAAAATATATATTTTAAACTCAATAATTATGAAAAAAAAATTTCTAAATAAAGTTTGAAAATATATAACAAAATAGGGATTTCACCGAGCAAGGTTTTTGGAAAATAGAGGTGGAAGGGATGCGAGTTGGTGTGGACAAAGAAGCTATTTGTTATTTTTATATTTATGTAAAATCTTCCTAAGAAATTTTTAACAATATGTTAACATATTTTTGCCTTATAGGATAACTAAGAAACATTAGGTATTGAGTTGCAAGTGAATAGAAACTTCAGGGATTTAGTTATAAGTGAGTCAAAATTTTAAGAGCCAAAAGATTAACTTTTCCCATTGTAATAGATAAAAGTTAGTTGAGTTTAATGGTTTTGCCCCAATTTTGAAAGTTTATAGTTACTTTTTCTCCAAAAATAGTTTATGTTTACTTTTGCACTTTTGATAAAAGTTGAATGTTAATTTAGCACCTTAACCAAATTATTTATAAATTCTATACTATTATTATATACAATTCACTATTCATATTATATTAATTATTCCATATTATTAAATTATTTTAAACTATACTCTTTCTGATCCTAAATATAAGTTAAAGTTGACTTTTTAAAAAAGATTAATGAGGTTAATTAAATTACTTTAAAGTATTTACAATTGTCATTTTTTTTCTTCAAACTATTTTGCATAACTTATAAACCGATATATAATATAAGCATATATAACATATGATATGATTAAATAACTTATTTAGTTTCATTAATCTCTCCAAAAAAAAAATCAACTTTGTCTTATATTTAGAACGAGGGGGTATAATTAATGATTATTAAAACTAAAAAAAAGTTCATTTTTTACCTCTAGATCTCTTTTTTAAATATAAATATAAGGATAAATATCAGAGCCGGGAAATCAGGCCGAGCCCGTCAGACCGACCCTTTTAGGCCCTGACCCTTCAAAGGTCAGACTTGAAAATTAAAGAAGCTAAATGAAATAAGCGCTGCAAGGCCGGCCTGTTAAACCTGACTATCACCCAAGAAAGGGGTGAATTGGGTGTTGGATAAAAACTTTTGAAAACTTAGAAAATCTTTTCGTAACTTACTACAGGAGATTTGAATGACAATAATAATTTATAAACTAATAGATAGTCATTCAAAACATATATGCTGAAATGTAAGAGTTTAGGGAAGAGAATATGCAAACAGAGATTTATACTGGTTCGGCCCAATCCTTGACCTACGTCCAGTCTCCAAGCTCCACTTGAGATTTCAATCCATTATCTTCTTGTTTAATCCAGGCACAAGAAAAGCCTTTACAACCCACAAGTTTACCCAGGCACTTGTGAAGCCAAATCTCTAACTGAAATACTCCCCTTTACACACTGTACGGATATAATCGGTTTCCTATTGAAGATCACTCAATCTTGAGTAACTCTAATAAATCTTCTCTCTCAGAGGTGGATAAGATAAACACTGAAGTATATTACAAATGATCTCACTCTCTAAGGTAATTATATGATCATTGAGATATTCGGAGAGTAAGTGATATGAATGTCAGAGTATTGGCATTTTGACAATGTAACTGTAGTCTCGTTTCTCTTGTCTCTATTTTGAATGCTTCTCCTTTTATAGTTGATGTAGAGCATTTTACTGTTGAGCAATTCTTCCTGTTAGAATATGACCGTTTGTTGTCCGTTGGAAGTAGCCGTTGAAATATAGCCGTTAGACTTGTCGAAAGAATGTTTGGCTCTGCTGCAGTATTTCATTTTGAATGTTGCTCTGTTTTTGCTGCTTCGCATTCTAACATGCTTTTGCTTTATGTCGCTTTTTGATTAAAACTTCATGTTAATGCCTGAAATCACTAGCAAATAGGTTAAAAGCATCTTATAAGTGATTCTTAATAATCCTGGAAAGTATCGGCTAAAGATCAGACCATTTGGGAAGTTACAGACATTGATTCGCGATTTTTGTTCACAAGAACTCTAGTTCTTAAATAAGAACTCTAGTTTCGAACTAGAGTTCCTTTGTTTTCTTTTCAAACAAATCAGTTCTGAAAGTTAAGAACTCGAGTTCTTTACCAAGAACTCTAGTTCTTTACATTTCGAATGAGACACGGTTATTTTCTAAAGTGAAGAACTCTAGTTTTTTATCAAGAACTTTAGTTCTTATATCTCAAATGAAACACAGTTGTTTTTCAAAGTAAAGAACTCTAGTTCTTATAAAACTTCTGATGAGCAATAATAAAGAACTCGAGCTTTATACATAGAACTCTAGTTCTTCACTAATAAACTCTAGTTCTCAGAAACCTTTTTGATTTTCGAAGATTTGTGAAAAGCAGAAGACGCGAACTTGAGTTCTATGACCAAGAACTCGAGTTCTCAATTTGACTGATTGAGAACCGATCTGTGAAACTTTTCAAAACTTGAGTTTTAAAATATGAAATCAAGTTTATCAATGATTGGCTGAAAACATAAGTTCTCTAAGAAAACATAAGAACTTAAGAACATTAGCTGCACAAGTGTCAGATTCCAGTAAGCGTAACGTCTTCGATAAACTTCAATTTTAGCAATCCACTCATGCTCATAAAGCTCTTCAAGTCTTCTTTCCAATGCAACAAGAATCAGCTCCAAACTCATTGTATGTTAAGCACTATGATCAGATTAATAAAAGATGTTCTTGAACCAACGTTTTTGCTGCATCCTGAAGTGACTGTCAACTTCAAAAATTCATATCTCATCTATTTGATCTTTGTTTTCTATGATCTTGATGTTTTTGGAAAGGTGTTTGATTCTAGTTTCATATGCCCTCAATTTCAGTTCATTTCAATGTGTATTTTGTGAGATATGCTGAAATTACCGAACCCTGCTCTGCTGTGTGACGGTAACAGGTGAGGAAACTTAAAAAATTCATAGCTCTCTCATCTAATCTTCTTTGGACTTGAATTTTTTTCAAGATGATGCATTGGATGTCTAGTTTCATACAAAATTGGTTTCACCTCAATCTGATCTCTAGTTTGAGAGATATCATTGAATTACCAAAGGTCACCCAGACTGAACGCGAAACAGAGATGAACAAAGTGACTAAAATAACACGAACTTGAGTTCTTAAGTGAGAACTCGATTTTTGAAAAATGAACTCGAGTTTTGCCCTAAGAACTCTAGTTCTTAAGTAAGAACTCGAGTTTTCATGCATATTTTTCTGAAAGTTTGATTTTGTTCATTTTAACTCTGAATTGAGTCATTCCAGCTTCCATTTGATCATAGAAACTTCCAGTATCACTTATAAGAACTTGAATGTTGATAGTCCCATTATAATATACAAGTTCTTTTTTCTTTTATCTCTTTTCTTCTTGATTATTCTTCATAAATGAATTTCACATTTTGAATCTACATTAAATTTAGGAATTAGTCAATGTGGCATGTAAACTTTTTGCTCTAATGGCATCTATATAAGATATCATCAAAACTAATCATATCTAACACAGCCTTGTAAGGCCTCTAGGTTAAAAGGGCCAGCCCTATAGGGCCTCGGGCCGACCCTTCAGACCCTTTCAATGGATGTTTTTATAATGTGAAAGAAGAAATTCATGATATTCTTACTTATAAAACAGACCCTACTACTCAAATTGAAGCACAATTAAATGTCTTTGAAATTAATGATAGTGGCAAAGAAGATGATAATGATAGTCATCACACTAATGTTGCTTAGTGGTATGCTTCTTATATTTTATGTGTTATTTATGAAAAATAGTTTGCTTCTAATTACGAATTAGTGAATGTAATTATTTGTTAAATGATTTGTGTTGTTTGGATATTAATATTAACAACATTTATTTGATAAATTAGAACTTTAATTGTTGTAATTTACTAATTATTTTCTTGAAAAAACGGAGGAAAAATAGTTAAAATTTGGAATAGTAACTTCCGGGCCTTGTAAGGCCAGCCTTGGCTCTGGTGCTCTTAGGCCGGGCTTTGAAAAACATATATTTTTCTTACTTGAAGCCCTAGTCCTTCAAAGGCTAGCCTTATAGGGCCAAGCCGGTCCTGATTCCCAGTTCTAATAAATACACCACACCATTGAGCTAAATAGGGAAAAAACAAATTCTTGTTTATTATAAATATAAGGGAAAGATGAAAGAGAATATAAGACCAAGATGATGAATCTTATTCACTATTCAAGAAGTTTTGAGTACATGGTACATGATATGTATAGGCACTTTACATTATTAATAAACTATATCAATATCTATAGATTTGATGACAATAAGAGATAAATGTGAGATATTAGAGATAACAAAATATATGAATATTCACACAAATATAATATTCATAACACTCCCGCTCAAATGTTCATTATATATAAATGTGCCTTATTATAAAAAAAAAATTCAACTGGGAGTGGGAGTAAAACCTAGCAGAAGAAAAGAAGTACATCATTTGTTGATACGTTATCTAGTGCTACTTCGTTAAAAATCTTGTTAAGAAAACCCAATAGGATAAAACCATAAATAAGGAAAAAAAGAGTACAGTGCATATCAGCTCTCCTTCTTAGCAACATGAGTTGATATCTTTGAATCTGCGAAGTCTAATATCACAAACAATATTTCCAAATGCTATTACATGAATTAACTTGACGAACAAATTTGCTAGATTGCTATGTATTAATTTCACTCTTTTCTATTGGTGTAGTCCATTCCAAGTTGGTGAATAACTATATTATGCTAATAAGCAAATGATATATCAAGATATATGTGATGAACTAGATACACATAAGTGCTCCAATAACACTAAGATATGATACTTCTAGACCAAGTATTTTTCATCACCTTCTTAAGGTCTAAAGACATGGTTCTTCCAAACCAAGTATTTTTTAATGTAAAAACCCTTTATTCTTCACAAATCCTTTATTTCAAAGGCTTTCTTTAAGTAATTCTAAACTTTAATAAGCTCGATCTTTATGAATTTAAGTAATTCACACCTTTTGCAAGCTCTTTAGGAGGTCATGTAATTCATAGTTTTGCAAGCTCTTCAAGAGTTCGAAAGATATTTTAATTATTCAACATAAACTGCAATTATAATAAATTCACTTTCAAATCTTTTTCATAAAAATGCATGGATAGAATAGATATTTTATATTCTTCCTTCAACAAACATTTATCAAGTTAGTAATATCATGTGCACATCAGTTGCTTCAAACCATATAAAGATCTTGATTGAATTGTATGCTTCAGTCAACTCAAATCCTTTAGCGGAGTTTCATATACTTTAACTATATGCTTCTGCCAACTTGAATCCTTTAGAGACTATCATATGTTTAGATCTAAATCCATACATGTATTTGATCTTTGAAGAATTTTATATGAATGACAAATTTCTAGGTATGTACTCCTAGCATTAATTGTTCTAAGATTCACATATAAGTCACAAAATAGTGAGTAATTTATAATCATATTCTCTGGACGCATATCAAAATTCCATATATTGCTAGACTTCTAAATTAACAAGACATATGAATATTTAATTCACTACAAGATAATGTATTCTATCAACATTGAAACTTCTGCAAAAAGCATTGTGACTGTATTTCCGCCATTTTGTACAATAATGCCCGTTTATACAATGGTAATATTGCACTTTTAGTGCTCATGCTAGAAATGCACAATTTCATGTTATGATATTGAATGTTGCACCTTTTATTTTATGTTGGCCAACCATCTTTATATCTATATCTCATAATGTATTTGTATACAAAATCCTCATTTGATCACATGATATTTTCATCAAAACCAATGTCGATAACTTTATATTTGAGTTTCCTTTTCATTTTGACATAACTAATTGAGATCTCCTTATTACTTTTCGGTATCCGAACCTCTTCTTGGGTTTTACAAACATTTATGTCTCAATTATTTCCTCCTTAATATAATCATCTTGATTATTTGCTCCATTTTTTTTCCTTTTGGAACTGATCATTTTCTCATACTTCAGGCTTGTCTCTTTTTTATTTATACTTATTAGAGCATTTTTTTAGCTGGAACATAAGATAGAATAATTTTCATTTAGGTCAATAACTATATCTGCCATATATTGTCATATATTAAGAATACGATATTTGATGAAAATCTAGGTCATACTGTTATATTTGAAGATCTACATTTGAAGCTTTGAATGTATCTTTTTCAACTACTCATTTTCTCCCTCTCATGCTGGGAAAACTTTATCAAATGACAATCAACCAATCACGCAATATAAATCTCCTAAATCCATATGTTTCTTTTAGAAATATCATTTTGTTTCTTTAGAGACAAATAAGAGGAAGGAGGTTCTTACCCAACATTTATCTCAACTTTTAAATATTCATTTTGTAGTGGAATAATAAGAATAGATATTATACATTGAAAATTATAATATGGAAAATATCTAACTCTTGACCAAAAGCTAATTATAATTAATGTGAGATTTTATAATACCGTTGTTGGCTTGATGCATTTATGTATTGCAATATGTAAATTCAATAATTCAAACATTAAAATGAGAATTATATTCTCATATATTTTGATCTAGCTATATATAGAGGCTTTGGTAAACTATTTTGCTAGATAATTTTATGGATCATATAGTCTGGAAATTGTGCATTATAATAATTTATTCAAATAACCTTGCAAACATGTAACCATCTCATATATACATATATCAAACTTATTGATATACTTTTATGGCTTACATGCTATTTGAATGGGTGAGTTTAATATATTTCCAGACATTTAGAGATCCATCCTATATCACAATTGGTGATATTCTCATAGTTAATATTATTTGAGAACAAATCGCATAATACTATGTTGGTTATTCATAAAAAAATATTCTAGGTTTTTGATGAATGATAAACTAGTCAGATCAACTAGTCAAACTAGTCGATACATAATACTCTCTCCTATTCTAATTATAAGGCATAGTTGACTTTTTTGGAGAGATCAAAGAAGCTAATTAAATTACTTTAGAATATTTTTATTTTTTTATTTTTCTTCAAACTAATTAGTTTGACTAATAAACTAATATATAATCTAAGAATACACAACATATGAAATGATTAAATAACTTATTTAGCTTCCTTAATCCCTAAAAAAAAGTCAACTATGTCTTATAATTAGGACTGGAGGTAGTATATACTTTGTTGCATCATATATGTAACCTGGATGATCAAACTAGTCATCCCAACCATAAATTTGTCAAGATTAGTAAACTTCTGATTTGGTTTACTATAACAATTTTTAATTTCTATAACATATGACAAAATTGAAATCTTCATTCAACATGACTCGCACTTATATTTCAACAATCTCCCCCTCAAAAGTGAATTATACATATTTTTCTTATTTCTATATTTGTTCTTCAAGAACCATATCAATTTTATTATTAGTTCTTCAAGAACTATATTTGTTGGAAATTATACCCTAGGGGCTAATCATTAAATAACTTCCTAATTTGATTTATGAAGATAAATCAATGATTTAATAGATATCATATCTCATATTTGATTCATGAAGATAAATCAAATCAGCTGGCTTCTAATTTGCATTAAATAAATTGATTGGATTGAATCAATTAGACAGATTTAATTTCCAATTCAATTTCAAAATTAATAAGATTGATTTTGAATATTTAATGCGCCCCATTAGGGTTATAAATACCGTTAGGTTGTAAGTAATTGGATTACTACACACAAGATAATTGTAGAGCCACAAAGAATCCCTAGAAGAGAGACGTGAGACAAAAGCTTGAAGGCGCTAGCACGTTGCCGTTCTTGTTAGAGTGCTGTTCGGTGTGGCTACCAGTAGAGGGAGTGGATTCGTAGAGTTGGCTCCTAGAGATTGATTGATCAAAAAGGTGTTAGCCCACGAGTTTGCAAAGCACGCACACGAGTTCGCATAGGAACGGTCTCTAATTATTAACTTGATTTAAATGATATTGATAGATCCTCTTCTTGGGATTTGTAATTTATTGAATAAATTTAATTCCGCTGCATGTACGAATCCCAACAATGGAATCAGAGCCAGATCAATTGTGCATTTAAATTGGGTTTACGTTCTTAATGTGATTATATATGGGATACATTTAAACAAAAATTTTATATATTATATATATAAAGTTGATTATATATTATATAATGTGATTACATTATAAAGATTACGTTAAAACATCATGTTGTCACGTTACATTGTATATGTGATTATAAAATATTTTATAATAATAATGGCATCATGTGAGCAATATTCTAACGTTAATAATCGTTATTGTTCATTCATGTTATTGTTCACGTTATTATCATGTCATTCAGTTATATTTTATTATATGATTTATTGGATAAATTGTCTCTAGGGGTTAATTAAATCATATTGTATGAATTAATACCTATTATGATTTATTTTCAAATTGTTTGGGTATGGTGAACAATATGGCTTTAGTCTTTACAATGGTTGTAATATTTAAATATGGCCTGTGAGCCATGCCTCTCTCTAAATATTCTTGATATACATTCTCTTCTCATCTCTCTCCCCTCGAATGTTTAAACGAGGTTTCTCCTGATGTAATTTTCTTTTCTTATTTAGAGAAATCCCCTCATTGGCTTGAGAGGATTTTAGGTTAGGTAAGCCATGTTGTGTCATGTTTTAAGTATGCTTTTGATTAGATCATAGCATGTTTATTTTGTGTATTGTGTTGTTTGTATGAGATATATATAACTATAATTGCATTCATATGAATATAATTAATTAGATTAAACTCTCCAAATGAAATCTTAAGTCTTAATGCCGTCAATTAATGAATACTTGTCAAAGCCTAGATCGCTTATTTGTATGTTCCACCAAAGTGGATGCACTTGAGTTATCTTGGTGAGACAAGAGTGGGTAATGGTGATACTCAACATTCATTATTGTCTTGACTTAATTGAGATTATCAAAATGGTTTTGGATCTCAAGGCATTAGATGGGATTAAACATGTCAAGTCATATAATGATCGAATCCCATAAAGATCTAAGAGTTATATGTGATGTAATTGGTAAAGAGGTTACCTACCTAAATAACTTGATTTTAAGCGTCCTGCCAAAACGGACTTAAATTTGAGCCAAATATGGATCTTAGCTCACTAATTATATTGAGGGTTGTTAATTCAGTGGGAGATTATTAACTTTGCATATTTTTTAATTGTAGAATCATGTCGACTAGTAATACCACTACATTATCACTGTAATCACTCCTTGAGAAGGACAAACTAAATGGGACCAACTTTCTTGACTGGTTTAGAAACTTGAGAATTGTTCTCAAGCACGAAAGAAAGGGTATAAAAAGGAAAGGCAAGGGCAAAGGAAAGGGTAATAGCTCAATTGGTAAGACCAAAGAGTCAAATAGGCCTGAAACTAAGCCTGCAGCCAAGAAGGCAAAGGTTTGCTTCTTCTGCAATGAACCTGGTCATTGGAAAAGGAACTGCAAACTCTACCTTGAAGATATGAAAAAGAACAAGAAGGATGGCGGGGCCATCTCTTCAAGGGTATTAGATACTGCATGTGGTTCTCACATTTGCACGAATGTGCAAGGTTTCAAGGACAGTAGAAAATTGAAGAAGGGCAAAGTGGACCTACGAGTTGGAAACCGAGCGAGAGTTGCTGCTTTAGCCGTAGGCACTTATGAATTAGTTCTTCCTAGTGGGCTTTTGTTAATTTTGAACAATTGTTTTAATGTTCCTGCTTTGAGTAGCAACATTATTTCTCTTTCTTATTTGGATAAGGAAGTTCTAACTTCTATTACTAGGAATGGTAAATGTTCTATTTATCATAATGACATTTTTTATGCTAATGGTGATTTGCATTTTGGTCATTATTTACTAAATTTAGAACATCCTAATAATGGACATATCTATAACGTGTCTACCAAAAGGATCAAGTCAAATGATTTGAATCCGACCTACCCATGACATTGTCGTCTAGGCCATATAAATGAGAAACTCATTTCAAAACTCCATCAGGATGGATTTCTTAACTCATTTGATTTAGAGTCATTTGATACATGTGAGTCTTGTTTATTGGGAAATATGACAACATCACCTTTTACTGGGCATAGTGAGAGGGCCACTGATTTATTGGGCCTTATACATACTGATGTGTGTTGACCAATGAATACATCTGCCAGAGGAGGTTATATGTACTTCATTACATTCATAGATGATGTTAGTACATATGGGTATATCTATCTAATGAAACATAAATCTGAATCTTTTGAAATATTCAAAATATTCCAAAATGAAGTGCAAAATCAACTTGGCAAAACAATTAAAGCACTTCGATCTGATCGGGGTGGAGAATATTTGAGTCAAGACTTCATTGACCATCTTAGGAGTTGTGGGATCATCTCACAACTTACTCCTCCAGGAACACCTCAATGGAATGATGTTTCTAAACAAAGGAATCGAACTCTATTAGATATGGTTCAATCTATGATGAGTCAAACAGATCTTTTGCCGTCCTTTTGGGGCTATGCTCTAGAAACAGCTACGTTCACACTAAATCGTGTTCCATCAAAGGCAGTTCAAAAGACACCATATGAGATATGGACTGGGAAGAAACCCAGTTTGTCATTTCTTAAGATTTGGGGATGTGAGGTTTATGTTAAACAACAAACCTCTGATAAATTATCATCCATATCCTCAAAATGCCTTTTTGTGGGGTATCCTAAGGAAACTAAGGGATACTATGTCTACAATCTCACGGATCACAAAGTGTTTGTTATCCGCAATGGTATCCTTTTGGAAAAGGAGTTTCTCTCTAAAAGAACCAGTGAGAGTAAGGTGAACATCGAAGAAATTCGAGAGCCACAAGACAACATAGAACCACAATAGGAAATTGGAGAAGACTCACAACAAGTTGTTGAGCCTACTCAAGTAACACAAGGTCCGCGAAGGTCTGATAGGACACGGCAAAAGCCTTGGAGATATGCACTTCTAATTATTGGAAGTCATGATATCTTGCTCATTGAGCAGAATGAGCCAACTACCTATCAAGAAGCCATAGTGGGACCAAACTTCGAAAGATGGCTAGATGCCATGTAGTCTGAAATGCAATCCATGTATGACAATAAGGTATGGACCTTAGTTGATCCACCTGAAGGTGTAAAAACCATTGGGTGTAAATGGGTTTTCAAGGAGAAAACTAACATGGATGGCAAAGTAAGTGTCTTTAAGGCACAACTGGTTGCAAAAGGATTCACTCAAACTCATGGTGTGGACTATGATGAAACCTTTTCCCCAGTTGCAATGGTCAAATCAATCAGAATCCTTCTTGCCATTGCATCATATTATGACTATGAGATATGACAGATGGACGTCAAAACATCCTTCCTTAATGGAAAGCTACTTAAGGATGTGTACATAACACAACCTGAAGGCTTTGTGCGTCCAGAGGAATCTGGTAAAGTTTGCAAGCTTCAAAGAACCATATTTATGGATTGAAGCAAGCATCTCAGAGCTGGAATCATCGTTTTGATGAAGTAGTCAAAGAGTTTGGATTCATTCAAAACATTGATGAACCTTGTGTTTACAAGAAGGTTAGTGGGAGCACAGTTGTATTTCTGGTGCTTTATGTAGATGACATCCTACTCATTGGGAATGACATCCCTACCTTGCAGAGTGTCAAGTCTTGGTTAGGAAAATCCTTCTCAATGAAAGATTTAGGCAAAGCCATTTACATCCTTGGGATCAGGATCTATAGAGATAGATCCAAGAGGCTGATAGGCCTAAGTCAGAGCACATACATAGATAAGATACTGCATAGATTCAATATACAAGATTCTAAAAGGGGTTCATGCCCATGTCTTATGGCATCCATCTCAGCAAGGATTTGTGTCCTAAAACACAAGATCAAAGAGACCGCACGAGTAAGATTCCATATGCCTCCGCCTTTGGATCTATTATGTATGCCATGTTATATACTCAACCGGATGTCTAATTTGCCTTAAGTATGACCATCAGATATCAACAAAATCCCGGTAAAGGTTACTGGACTGCTGTCAAGAATATCCTGAAGTACTTAAGAAGGACTAAGGAGTTATTCTTGGTATATAGTGGCTTGGAGGATGAGCTCTGTGTGACTGGTTACGCAGATGCGAATTTCCAAACTAACCAAGATGATCTAAGATCACAATCAGGATATGTATTCCTGTTAAATTGGTGCGGTAAGCTGGAAAAGCTCTAAGCAAAGCACTGTAGCAGATTCTACAATAGAAGCTGAGTATATAGCAGCATCGGATGCAGCTAAGGAAGCCGTTTGGATTAGAAAGTTCATTACTGAACTAGGGGTGGTTCCTACCATCTCAAATCCAATAGACCTGTTTTGTGACAACAGCGAGGCTATTGCACAAGCCAAGGATCCTAAGTCACATCAAAGGACCAAGCATATACTCAGATGTTTTCATCTTATCAGAGAAATTAATGATAGAGGTGACATAAAAATATGCAAAGTACCAGGAGAAGACAATGTTGTTGATCCTCTTACTAAGCCGCTTGCATAGATAATAAATGAACGTCATATTATGACAATGAGAATTAAAGTAATTAATAATTGTACCTAGTGCAAGTGGGAGTTTTTTTGTTGGAAAGGCTAATCATTGTACTTTAAACATTATTGTTATTTGAAGTATTTATCCATTTTGTTATCATATCATTTGCATGTTTATTATGATGACTGTATCCTTGGATGTATTTTAAAGATTGTCCTAAATGTCCCTGGTCGGTCATCTATACGGGAGCAAAGATGAAAAAAAGACTAATATGACTTCGATAAGGTATAAAGATACGAATCAAAGTCATGGGCACTTGTAAGAGTACAAGGTGCTGGACCGACCCATCATGAGAAAGCTGCATGGATTAAGTCATAAACTTTTTTCTTGTATAACCACGTCATAATGCCCTTTGACCTTAGATCATCATAGATTTCTACATGACAAGTCACTAATCTTTGACTTAGTCAAAAGTCACCTTTTACTAGGTGATGATAAAGGCTTGGATCGGGATCAGTGGTTTTCATGCAGAGGAACGTGAGTGGTCAAGAAGGAATTTATCCCTCACATTTATAGAGAGATAATATTGGGCCTCTCGATGAGTGAGTCTAAGAAATGTATGGCCATACTGTGATGGAAAAGAATTTCCATTTCAATTATTAGATTACTCAAGAATCGAGAAAGTAATGGTCAAGAAAAGGAAGTTGACATTATCCATACCTCATTCTTGACCAAATTATCGTGTGACAAAAGGGACGTGACATAGTTGTATGATAGGTTGTATCAAAAATCGATCCTCATGTGAATTGGGTAATCACAATGTCTTGCTAGAGGCCGCTTGCAACTTGTGAGCTAGTACAGTATTAGCCCACTGCCAATATCATGTGAGCCTACAGGGTCGCACACAAGAATAGCCTAACACAACCTATAATGTCCAGATTCATTGAATCTAAGATATGTCTAAGATTTAATGAATACAACGTTTTATCTAGGGAGGATATATATCTAATGATTGCACCTAGTGCAAGTGGGAGTCTGTTGGAAATTATGCCGTAGGGGCTAATCATTAAATAACTTCCTAATTTGATTTATGAAGATAAATCAATGATTTAATAGATGTTATATCTCATATTTGATTTATGAAGATAAATCAAATCAGCTAGCTTCTAATTTGCATTAAATAAATTGATTGGATTGAATCAATTAGACAGATTTAATTTCCAATTCAATTTCAAAATTAATAAGATTGATTTTGAATATTTAATGCGGCCCATTAGGGTTATAAATACCCTTAGGTTGTAAGTAATTGGATTACTACACACAAGATAATTGTAGAGCCACAAAGAATCCCTAGAAGAGAGACGTGAGACAAAAGCTTGAAGGCGCTAGCACGTTGCCGTTCGTGTTGGAGTGTTGTTCGATGTGGATACTGGTAGAGGGAGTGGATTCGTAGAGTCAGCTCCTAGAGATTGATTGATCAAGGTGTTAGCCCACGAGTTTGCAAAGCACGCACATGAGTTCGCATAGGTACAGTCTCTAATTATTAACCTGATTTAAACACTGTTGATAGATCCTCTTCTTGGGATTCGTAATTTATTGGATAAATTTAATTCCGCTGCGTGTACGAATCCCAACAATATTAATAATATTTCCTTTTTTATTATGTAGAGTTCTCTAGGAATTGTCACATAGCTCACTAGGAACTACTCTATATTATTATATTTCTATATATTCAATACATCTTTATGAAAAAACACTACTCTCTCTCTCTCTCTCTTTCTCTCTCTCTCGCTGTGGCGCACAAACAAAGTTTTTCTGAGAGGTATTTGGCACAAATAAGTTTTGAAATGGGTAAAAATACCACTAAACAATTTAAAAGGGTGTAAATTCACCAAAACACTATTAGTGTTTTCTTCTTTGATAATTTAACGGTTGTTTGGTTAAATTTAATTATTTTGGTAAATTTACACCATTTTAAATTGTTTATTAGTATTTTTACTCCCTTCAAAACTTATTTGTACTAGCTGTTCCTTAGCAAAAACTTTATTAATAAAATTGTACCTTAACCCTTAACCCTATACATATATTAATGCCAAACTTTTGACCACTATTATAGTGACTTGAGAAGCCACAAACAAGGTGAAACTCCCAGGTTTGTTTCAGAGTCACTCTCGCCGGTCCATTGGGAATCAATTGAACCGGTTATTCCTGTTGCAACTGTTGAAGTTGCCTTTTGTTGGTATGCCTACATCAAGTCATCTAGGGGCAAAGTTAAACACTGAAAAAAAAAAAAACAATAGAGCATAAGGAATAAGGTTAGAATCTTTTAATGGAAGGAAAATTGTACTTAAGTCTAAAATAAGAGAAATACGACACAAAAGTCTATTGATATCTTATATTTACAGTGAAGTCTTGTGATACATTTTTAAAATATATTTTAAATGTGAAAAATCTAAAATGATCCCATTGATTAAATAGAGTAAGGGAACATATGATTATGTATTTTTTTAATGGTATTTTAAACTTTTCACATTTAGAATATATTGTAAAATTGTCACATGAGACTTCAATAAAAATTTAAGGTTTTAAAAGATCTTTTTTGTCATATTTTCTTTTACTTAGGACTTTGGTGCAATGTTTCTTTTAATGAAGGCTTGTGTATTTGGAAACGTGAACTAAACACTTCATCTTAACTCAAAATCTAAAGAAATAAATGTACAAGTGTTTTTAGTCCAACTCTATAATGTGACATTTCTTCACTTTCTTATATCAAGTCAAGTCCATTGATGAATTGAGGCCTAAGCCCATTTTAATTGGAGCACAAATAAAAATATGAAGAAAAATTAATTTGTAATCCATGTTATTTTACTTGATTTTTAATTGTTTTATCAGTCACATGAAACTAAAAAATACCTTATTAAAAATATTATTTTTAAAATATTTTTAATTAGTGATAATATTTATAAAAAACATATTGGAAATATTATTCTTAACCTTTAAAAAAATTAGTTAATAAATAAATTTATGTAACTAAAACTATAAAATACGCATGATAAATAAGTTTTAAAATATATATGCATCAAAATTACTTTTTGGTAATTTAAACTATTTTTAAATAATATTTGTTCAAAACAATGAATTAAAAGTTGGACCCGACAGTTCAAGCTGTTTTATTGGTTAAACCACTTGGTTGGATTGGTAATGTAATAATAAGATTAAAAATAATATTAGATACCTATATATAATAATATATGCGTAAGAAATTAAATATCAAATTATTAAGTTTTTTTAATAATATATGCCAAGATAAATGTACACATACCTTATAGGATTAACCATTTTGTATTTTGGTAAAAAAAAAAACATAATTTTATATAAAAATATAAAAAAAAATTATATAAAAAAAATTAAAATATAAGAGATAAGAAATCAAAAACGAAAAAAAAAACCTAGGGTTAAGGTGCAAAAATACACATGTGATGTTTTTAAAAGTGCACCCAACACCAAGTGTTTTTTTTTTTTTTTTTTTTTTTGCAAAAGTGAATATGTGGTTACAAAAGTAGGGCAAAAGTACCTTTTAATTGTTAGTTTGACTTTTATGTATTTTTAAAGTTAACATGAACAATGACTCAGCTAAATTTCACCTTAGCTAGAGTGAAGAACTGGAGAAAATTACAGAAAAAGGCCTAGATAGTTTTGAAAATCACAAAGAGGCGGTAATTATGACAATGAGGCAAAGATGGGCGGCCAATGTGCAGTATTAGGATTGAGAGAAAGAAGGGGAATTGGAAAGAGAAGGGCTGAACTGAAAACTAATGTTGACCGTTAAAAAATTGATATTGATTGTTAACTTTTTAACAGAAAAAGGGCAACATTGCTCCACTTTTAGACTTCCGAAGTGAAATTGAGCCTGAAAAAACTTCCAAGGTAACACTGCTCCTCGATGTATACTTCTAAGGCAGATTTGTTACTTAACCCTATGTTTATATATGATAATATTGCTTTTGACTCTTAATAAAGACGGAAAATGATATTTAAATATCAAATGAAATTCCAAAAGTCCAAAAATGTCTATTAAAAAATTAAAAGAACACTATTGATGGGGAGGAATATGATATTTTAAAATTTAAGTGTTTTTTAAAAAATACTCTTTATTTGTCTTTCCTTCTTTTTCCCCCTCTTTATGGATGCCCTCTTTCTCTCTTCTCTCCCTTTCTTTATTTTCACACTCACCTACATCTTTCTTTCCTCGTTGGCGACAGCTTCTACCTTCACCATCATCGGCAAGTTCTGCCATAACCACAAAAAACACCACGACTGTGAGTTTGCAAGTTGAAACTTGAAGTGCCACAAAAACACAATTTGAACTAGAGAGCTTTTTTTTAGAGGAGAGAATGACATTTAATCATTTAATTTCTTTATTAACACCTTATTTAAACCAATCTTTCTTGTTCTAAACCCTATGTCGTTAAAATTGGGTTGCTATGCCATATATGACTCAACCTAAATCTCTCATTGGGTTTGAAATTGGATAGCAATGAAGTAATTGACAATATTTCAGTGAAAGGGACAAGGATTCCAGCATACTTATTAGTATAACTTAGGATGTTATGGTTGTTAGGACTGGACTCCATTATTGGAAAGGGAAGGAATGAGAGATGAAGAAGAATGTGAACAGTAATCCCTATCATTTCATGAAAATCGTAATGAGATTTACAAGTTCATAAATGGGTTTAACAAGTATTGTAATGAGTTTAACAAGTTCATTCGTCAAATGAAAAATGTCACCCTGAACATCTGAACACTATGAACAAAAATCATAATAGGATTAACAAGTTTATTGATGGGTTTAATAAGGTCTAGTGACATGTTTTTATTCAAAGTGCTTAGATGTTAGGTTCACCAGGGTGACATGGTTTTCACCTGATGAATGAACTTATTAAACCCATTGCTAAATTTGTTAATCTCGCTATGATCTTTGAGTTAAGTTTAAAGATAGAATTAATAAAGTTTAAAATTTTTCTTAGTTATGACAAAACATGTTAGAAGTTCTTTATAAAATAGAAGTAGGTGAGTAGATAACAGTAATTTTCTTATTAATCCAAAGTTGATGTATAAAATTGCATGTTATGTTAATAATAATATAATAGAATTTGAATATGGATAAATTTTTATAATTTGACGGTATTTTAATACTTTCATGTCCATTTTGAATGTTTATTGGTTTTTTTGGCACCCATGAAAAATATATGGTGTTTGATACACTTTAAGTAAAAGTTTATAGGTATTTTGCACTTTTACCATTTTTTAGCAAAGGCATTTTGGTACTTTTAGAAAAATAGCTTAAGCCCAATTACAAAAAGTAACAAACGTTAGCCAATTTTAGCGAATGTGTCATTTTTACTCTAATTTTGAATGTTTATGGATATATTTGTAGTTAAAAAAATTTATGAAAATTTATGGTGTTGGGTGCACTTTTAGTTAGAACTTAACTTTGTAAAATGCTCATTTGGGCCTCAGAGTATTTTCTTTCTTTTTGTCACCATAAAATTGCATAGGAAATAAGCTTAGGAAAGAATGCTCTCTGCTCTGGAAAACCAAAATGTTCCTTCCTCAAAAGAGGATGATGATTTATTATCAAGAAGCTCAAAGAAGATCAAGAACACGGGTGCGGAAGTGGAAAGAGAGGCATTAAAGGGTCTGTGGCCAAAGCTGGGAGAGCACTTTTCATCATGCACTGAAGGAGGTCCGTCCTTTGCAAATAAGTTAAAAGGGGTGGATAAGAAGGATGATAGTATGGTTCAAGATGGGGAAGAGAACCTTTCAGTTCACTCCCTGTCGGACCATGTCCATGAAGAGCCTGTCTGCGAGAGTAGTGACTGGAAATGTACAATATCAGAGAGTGAATCCAGGAATTTCCCAACCTTCCATTTCTCCAACAAGATGATGCAGAGACTATACAAAGCCTGGGGGAAAGCTGTCATTGTGAAACTGTTAGGGAGAAACATTGGTTTCAGGGCCTTGGAGAAAAGGTTACAAGTTATGTGGGCAAAGAGAGGGGTCTTCAATTTGATCAACGTAGGATATGGGTATTTTGTGGGGAAGTTTACTAATCAAGAGGACTATATGAATGCTCTTACTGAGGGCCCTTGGATGGTGTATGACCACTACTTAATAGTGAAACCATGGGAAGCTAACTTCAAACCCAATAAAGCAGAGATTGAAAAAGCTGCGGTTTGGGTCAGGATTCCTCGAGTGCCATTGGAGTATTATGATGAGGATGCTCTAACTGTGATCGGTAATAGGATTAGGAAAACGTTGAAAGTTGACATGAATACTTCATGTCAATTATGTGGACACTTTGCAAGAATTTGTGTAGTAGTAGAACTCGGAAAATAGATGATGCAAGGTTTTTATCTGGATGGAGAGGAGATTTTTATTGAATATGAAGGCTTACATCTTTTATGCACCACGTGTGGTATTTATGGGCATAGAGGAGAGGTCTGTCCCCAATGAAAGGTGGGCGATAAGGAGGTGAGTAGGTTCCGGTGGGAGGTTTAAACGCAGATGAAGGGAAACCTTGAGAAAATCCAGTTGAGGATCAATGGCAAATTGTCCAGAAGGTGCGTTGTCTGAGGGTCTAGAAAGAGAAGATGGCTGATTTGCAAAAGCAACAGCCTGGGGGTTCGAGGTATGGTGTTCTGGCAGAGATGTCAAGGACAGATGAGGAGGCTGAGAATGGGAGAAGGGAGCATAGTCAGGAGGGGGTAATAACTGAGGTAATGGAGATAGGGAAAGGAGTGCAGAAGATGTATGGGGGAGGAAAAGGAGAGTCGAAAAAAAGGAATGGTGGTGGGAACAAAGGAAAGAAGCAATCAGAAGGGTTGGAAGTGGTGCATGGCGAGAATGTGCTAGTACAGCAAAATAGGAGAGTGGAAAAGTGAGATAGAGAAGTTCAAGTGGTTGGGAGAAACAAGGTTCTGATGATAACGATGGGTGATGGGGAGGATGATGAGAATAATATGGAAATGAGCCCTTAGGTAGTTAAGCCGTGGGAGGATCTGGTACATTTGGATCCTTTGGTGGTTGATCCTGGGGGAATAGTGGACAAAGGAAGTGGGCTAACTGAAACTAGTGGGCCAAATGAACGGGTTGAGCCGGTTGATATGGGGCAATTAGATGACAAGGGGGAGGAGTTCATGGAAGCGTGTGGGGACCTAGACATTTCGATGGTACCCGAGACGCAATCCCCTTAGCCAGATTAATGGACCTAGCTTGTGCTTTTGTCATTTTAGTTATAATGTTTTTTATGTTTAAAGTTATGTACTAGAACACAAGAGGCTCATGTGACGTGGGCCCTTTCAGAAATCTTAAAGCAATTATCGATGGACCTCGTCCCACCATGATTATCTTAGCCGACACTAGAATTTCAGATGAAGCACAATTACGTCATTTGCTTTGCCTTGGGTATGATTCGATAACAATGGCTCCTAGTTTTGGAAGATCAGGTGGACTTCCATGGTCTAGGATACTGCTAAGGTGTCGGTCTCGGTAATAAAAGAGGATTGTCAATTTCTGCACTATAGCTGTAAGGTAAGTGGTCTCCATGATTTTGTTTTTACTGCTGTGCATGCTATTCCGCACTCAACCTAAGGTCTGTTTTGTGGGAAAACCTATTGAACCTCTCTAGGGTCTGTTATCACCATGGGTGGTGTGTGGGGATTTAAATGATATTCTTTTACCATCGGAAAGGGTAGGGGGGAGGAATTGTAATTTGAAGATGATTAGCTAGTTTTAGGATAAGGTGTCCGCTTGTGGTTTGAATGACCTGGGGGCGTCGGGGCCAAAGTTTACATGGAAAGGGCCTCGGCTGAGAGGATGTAGGAGGCTGTTTGAACATTTAGACAGGGCATTGGCAAATCAAGCCTTTATGTCTGTGATGTAGGAGTGTGCTGTAACAATAATTCCAAGAACGGGGTTCTCCGATCATAATCCAATTCTTCTATGTGTGAGGAGGAGGTCGATTGGAGGTTACAAGAAACCTTTCCGATTCGAGGCGATGTGGCTGGGTCATCAGGACTTTTAGAATTTCCTTAAGAACCAGTGGAATTAATGATGACGGAGATCTTGACGGGAGACTACAAAGGGTTTGTGATCAAGTTCCACAATGGAACAAGAATGTTTTTGGAATGGTGGAACAGAAGAAAAAGGAGCTTATTGCTAGATTGAGAGGAATTCAACAATCTTTGGCATACCCCTACTCAAGGTTTTTGTGTAATCTAGAGGAACGACTACATTCTCAACTGAACGAAGTCTTAAAGGTAGAGGAAATTAAGTGGTTCCAAAAGTCACGAGCTGATTGGATAACGAAAGGGGATAGGAATACTAAATACTACTATCTAAAAACCAGTATGAGGAGAAGGCGTAACAGAGTTTTGACTCTTCAAGATGAGACCGGTTGCTGGCTACAGGAAGAGGATGATATAAGAAGACTGGTGGTTAACTTCTTTAAGAATCTATATAGAGATGATCAGCAAGGAGTTGACAGTTTATCTACAGAAAGGTGTTTTCCTGTAATTAATAGGGCTGTAATGGAGGCTTTGGCAGAGGTCCCGCAGAAGGAAGAAATTCAGGCTGCTATTAAGGCTATGGGGCCATATAAGGCTCCCGGTGTGGATGGGTTTTTGCCTATCTTCTATCAGAAGAACTGGGAGGTAGTAGGACCAGCTTTATGTAATTTTATATAGGGGATATTCTCAGGGAAAGGAGGATTGGAGTTAGCGAATCGTACCTTAATCTCTCTAATTCCTAAGATTGATTCTCCTCAGAGGGTAGCCCATTTTAAGCCAATCCCTCTTTGTACAGTGCATTATAAATGCATTACGAAAATTCTTGCTGTGAGGTTGAGGAGTGTTATTGATCAATTGATTTCCCCGTTCCAGGCAAGTTTTATTCCTAGTAGACATATACAGGATAATATTATCCTGGGGCAAGAGATTATGCATAAGATGAAGAGAGCCTGAGGGAAAAAGGGCTTTTTGGCAATGAAGATTGACTTAGAGAAAGCCTATGATAGAGTTAGATGGTCCTTTGTGCGGCAAGTGTTATATGAGGCTGGATTTGAGGATCGATTGATTAATCTGTTGATGAATTGTGTCACGGGTACATCCTTGAATGTTTTGTGTGATGGCTCGGAGACGGAAGAATTTAAACCAAGTAGGGGGCTAAGACAGGGAGACCCTATATCTCCTTTTCTCTTTATTTTGTGTATGGATAAGCTATCTCACATTATATGTGATGTTGTTGAGGCTAGGAAATGGAAGCCAATATTAATGACTAAGGAGGGTCCAGCAATATCATACTTATTGTTTGCGGACGACCTCCGTCTCTTCGGGGATGCCACAGAGCAGCAAGCTAAATTCATGATGTCCGTTTTGAACCAATTTTGTAAGGTGTTGGGCGCGAAAGTAAGCTTGGAGAAATCTTCGGTTTTCTTTTCACCAAAGGTCGAACCAGGGCTGAAAGGGAAGATAAAAGGAATAACAGGTATGAAAGTAAGTTGTGAAATAGGGAGATATTTAGGATTTCCCCTATCTAGACAAAGGAGTAGCAGGAACACTTTCCAGTATATAGTGGATAGGGTGAAACAAAAACTATTGGCATGGAAGGTTAATTGCTTGTCGACTGCAGGGAGAATTACCCTTGCTAAAGCGGTCATTTCCTCTATTCCGATGTATCCAATGCAGGTAACTAAGCTTCTAGCCAGAGTTTGTGAGGAGGTGGAGCACTGCCAAAGGAACTTCATTTGGGGGAATACAGATGCAAGGAAGGGGTTCCACCCGATAGGATGGGGCAGGATCACTCTACCGAAACTATATGGTGGTCTTGGCTTCAAGAAGTTAATTTCGGTTAATAGAGCTTTTGGGGCCAAAATTGCATGGTCGCTGGTCCAGGGAGGTAACGGGTTGTGGGCAGAAACCTTAAACAAGAGGTATATGCTGAGGTGTGATTCATTCTTATTGACTGTGCAGCCATCGGACTCTGGTCTTTGGAAGTTTGTTTGTGATCAGAAAGAGATAGTGGAGGCTGGAATTAGGTGGCAGGTGAGAAATGGGAAATCAGTCCTTTTTTTCCAGGACCGTTGGTTGTTGCAGAATGACGTGGTGATGAGCTGTTGTATCCGACCCTTGTCAACTAAGGAAAGGGAGAGTAACGTCGCTGATTGGGTTCTTTATGGCACATGGGATTTTAATAGCCTAGCAACTATAGTCTCTGGTGAAATCATTAAGAGGCTCATGGCAATTCTTCCACCATTTGAAGAGGCAAGGGAGGATGTTATGATCTGGAACGAGACCTCTCATGGAGGATTTACCGTTAAGAGTGCGTATTATCTGCTAGAGAAACCTCCGGATCTGCTTTATGACAGGGTGTATAAGTGTATTTGGCAATGGAAAGGATTAGAGAGGATAAGAGTTTTTCTTTGGATGGCGGTACAAAACAGACTTCCGACTAATGCGAGAAAGAGCCAATGGTTAGGTGTGTCATCATTATGTTGTTACTGTAATGCTGAGGTGGAGGATGAACTCCACATTTTCAAGGATTCTGTCTATGCGAGACAGATATGGTCTTATCTGGTGAGTCTTAGGAAACTTCCTTCTTTTTTCTCATGTGACCTTAAAAACTGGTTCCTTAGTAATCTGACTGAAGGAATGGAGGGTTATAGATATGAGGATTGGAAACTTTTATGGGGGGTAAGTACGTGGTTATTGTGGTTATGGCGGAATAATTATGTTTTCAATAATAATTTTCAAAAGCCACTAAATCCTTTAGGTGTTATTCAGAGATCATGGAACACATATTGTGAGAGTACGGATACACCGCTGGTGGGTGAGGCTGATGCTACGGTAGGGAATATCAAATGAGTACCCCCGTCTGCGGGTTAGATAAAACTGAATATAGATGGGGCGGTTTCTGTGGATCCTGCTGCAACTGGCTGTGGTGGTGTAATAAGGAATACTGAGGGAGAGTAGGTAGCAGGATTTTCGAGAACACTGGGTCTGTGCAGTGCTTATGAAGCGGAGGAGTGGGCTTTACTATGGGGGTTGAGATTAGCAAGGGATGAAGGCTATAAGAGGGTTCTTGTAGAATCTGATTCGAAGGTACTAGTGGATAAACTACTCCAGGGAGGAAGGGAACCAAGGCATAGCTTGGTACTTCTGCAGATTCGTGATCTGATAAATGAGGATTGGGAGGTTAAAGTGCAATTCATACCTCGTACCCAGAATGCGTTGGCTGATGGGCTGGCCAAGAAGGGCCTATCTAGTTCTTTCACTTGGGCCTCTTGTCCAACTAACCTTAGACATGTGCTTTTAAGTGATTGTTTGGGACTTGCTACCCTTTCTATTTCTTCTAATATATAGTGGCTTATGCCCCTCTTTTATCAAAAAAAAAAAAAAAAAAAAAGATATAGCATGGTAAGCCCCAGTCCCCCAAATCCATTTTAAACTCAGCCTTTAAATGTTTTCTTGGGTTTAGGCCCAATAGAGGATTTTGATCTGGGCTTCAGCCCTTCTCCATTTTTTAACCCAAATAATGCAATGTACGACCCTGCCACAATAATTTTTTCTTGAACTCGTAGAACCCTCCTCCAGTAGAACAAGGGTTGGGTTTCCTCGTAAGTCGTAATGTATTAAATCAAAATTTTTCCGAGCAAAAAAAAAAAAAATCAAAATTTAAATTTCTGTTGGGAGGGATATTGAGGTTTAATGCATAATAATGTCTCAAATGAGATTGTCTCAAAAAAGAGAAAACATATATTTAATAAAAAAATTCAAATATATATGGTATTATAATTATCTATAAATTTTGTACCATTAGTATGCATAATTCAACATTCATATAAATCAATTATTCCATGTTATGAAATTATTTTAAACCATAATTAATAATTATTAAAACTAAAATAAGTTTTTTTTTTTTGTCAACAAAACTAAAATAAGTTCGTCTTCTTACCTCTTTGTCTTTTTGTTATAAATATAATACAAAGATAAATTCACCATGAAATTGAGAGGAGGGGGTGTTTTCGTGTTACCTTGTTTAGATTTATTGGAGGGGAAGGGGTAATATTACTTTACCATTCAGTTCTTACATATTTGTTTATACCTTTTTATTTTTTGTTGTATAAATTAATTTATACCTTAATTCAAATTGCGTAATTTATTAAAATACGTTCTCATCACAACATGTTAGTATATGTATAAAAAACCCATTTAATAATATTTTTAATTTCTAGTTAAGATAATAATTTAATTTAAACATTAATTATGTGGGAAAAATAGTTAAGAAATTTTTATTTTAAACTAATTTTCCTGCAATATTAATACATTAATGGAATATCATATAATAAATCATAAAAAACACAAGTATTCAAATTTTGTAACAACTAATAATATCGAATACAAAAACTGTAAATAAAAAAATGGATCCAATCCACCAATAGTGAAATCTTTTTTATTCTTTGAATGCAATGTTATATCAATATTATTATTGTCATGACTCCAAACAAGCTAGCGCGCTGGTTCAGCCACCAGCATGAAGTGCAACAACCACCAAAATTATTCAATGTACCCAAATTCCTCCAAGGCAAGTGAACCCCAAGTCCCCATGTGTCCATGATATAGATGCCCTCATATATATATATTTGAAGGAGCAAAGTTCAGAGAAATGGTCATTGGCCTTCAGGTGAAGTAGCCGGCGATGGTGCAAGTGATGAAGGAGAAGCAACAAGACTAAGAGGTGGTGCAGGTGAAGGAGAAGAAGCTTCAGATGAAGGAGAAGGTGCATTGACAAAAATGTTGAGTTTTTGGCCACAAATACAAATCATACAATGACCTGTGAAGGCATAGGCAAAGTAGAATTCGCTGGTTCAGTTCCAAGTCACTCTTGTCGGTCTAGTATTGAGCACCTGAATCGGGTTCGTGAAGTTGTATTCTTTAAAGTCGGTCTCACTCAGTATGGCTACTGTAAACACCCTCTCTTTTACAGGGAATTTATCTAACTATTCTCAGAATATAAGTGCACAAGCATCGAAAAGTTTAGACGACTTAATTGCGAAATAAATCTTTCATAAAATAACTTAGTTTAAAAACATTGAAAATACGAGGGTAAATTTTTTGCAAGCGATATCTATCCCACAAAGGGATCTTAGTATAATAATTCAAAATATTAAGAAAAATGATAAACGCTTAGTCTAATAGTTTTGAATGATAAAAGATAAGCTTCTACAATAATCCTTACTATTGCGCCTTTCCCTTTGTGCTCAATTCACTTTATGTTTCTTTAATACGGTCTGGAGTTCAAATGAATGAACCCAGGGGTAACAGTTAGTCTCGTGAACAGATATGATGCATAAATGACAATATAACATATGTTAAACATAGAAGCATTTACAAGTAATCAAGTCGCACCGTAACCGCAATTAACGGCCAAGAACCGTAGCCCTTATTAGGGCACGCGGCCGTATGAGACACACAGCCTCAATCTATAGCTAGGAAAAACATTACATGTAAATCATCTATCAAACATGATCAATTAATATATGAACACATACATACATGCTATCAAGATTACAGTTACCCACCTCAAGCTTGAATCCTTAACTTTATCCGAAGGTGTTGGGATCAATAGAGGGTGTCAAAGTTTGCCTAGAAACATTTATCATTGCCTCTAGTCACTTACTCGAATCGCAAAGAAACTAACTAAGCGAATTAGTTTAGAGGATTGATAATGGTTATTAATCCTTTAAAAATTTTCCTAGTAATAATAATAATTCCTCATTTAGTTATTATTATTATCACTTCTTCCCAATAATAACAACAATATCTGTTATTATTATAATTATCCTAAATTCCCAGTAATTTTTCTAATATTAGCCATGATCCCAAAAAGTACATTCCTCTTGGCATGTCTACTTTCATAGGAAAATAATACTAATAGTCAACACAATTCATATTATTCTCTAAGTAATTATGTTCCTTTATTGTTCATTTTGAAAGTCTAGATTCAGTGTTTATTTCAAAAATTCACATATGGAGTTCTAGACGTTCTAATTAGGTGGTTCAAAATTTTATGAACTCCTTGATGAGTCTAGTTTCTAGGAAAATTAATTCTAGTATGGTGCTATAGACAAAGGCTGGATAAGGTGAGCTCCAAGGAAGTGTTCTTTTTGTTTTGTATATTTATTTGGGATGAATGTATATATTTAATTATCCCAAAAAGATTAAGTTTTTAATCATTACCAAGTTATGCTTTATTTAAATTATCAGTTACTCATTCGTCTAAACCAGATCCGCACACTCTCTGTGTATTAACTCAACTATATAATCGGGAGACATAAGGGAGCGTTACACACAACAAAGGATAAAATCAAATAAGAATGTGATCATTTGTAATCGAATGTTGTTGTGTATTGTTCTTCGAGTCTTCTTGGGTATTTGTAGTCAACCAAAGAGACTGGCTGTTGCATTTTCTTCTCTCTGAATCTTCAATGTTTAGCTTGACACCTGGAGTATAATAGTTGCATATATTTCTCTGTTTCTTCAATTCTCTGTTGGAAATCTGGAATAGAGTTGTTGCAATTGATTCTTCAGCAATCTTGTTCCATAAACTTCATTTGATTGTTGGAGAGTGATCTGGACGATTCATAATGGTTTGAGCTAAGCCATTGGGATAGAGGAGAAAGTTCATGCTTGCTCTTGGTTCTTCATTAATTGTATTTAACCTAGATTTGATTTCACCTTGATCATTGCTAAATTAATCTAAAACTCATGAGCAAATCAATCAAGTATAACAAAGAATAATATAAAAAGAAATCATGAAGCATATAGATCAAATAGGCTCAAATCGCAGATTTTCAGAAATCAGAGTTTGAAACTATTGGAAATTATGCCATCGAGGCAAGATATTGTACTTTAAACATTAACGTTATTTAAAGTTTTTCTCCATTTAGTTATTGAAGAACCAGCTAAACCCAAGAGGGGGAGTGAATTAGGTTAAGATTAAGAACTTGGAATTTTGAAAATCTTTTTGCTTCTTCTAAATCATCAGTTAAATATTCAAATAAACATATACTGGAAATATAAGAGATAAGGGAAGAGAATATGCAAACTGTTATTTATACTGGTTCGGCCTAATCCTTGCCCTACGTCCAGTCCCCAAGCTTCACTTTAGATTTTCAATTTCTTAAAAGGTAAAAGTTGTCTTTCTTTTCGTTTTGTACGTTTTGTATGTTGTTAATTGTATTCTGTGAACTTTTATCTTTAATCACTTTTTCAGTTATGGTTTTGTTTGTTACCTTTTTGTCTGAAACAAAATCAAGACAACGAAAGTATATTATACTCAGACAATTGAAATGGAAAAAAAAAAAATTATTTATCATTTTTTTCCTGCCTGCTGTGAGGCAGGAAGAGTACAAACAAAAAAAAACATAAAAATATTTAATCCCCCCCATTGTTAGAGGGGAGGGAGGGATCAGAGGAGAGGTTGAAGACTTCATCGTCAAAGAGATTGTACTCGATGTCATTGGTGTCGAGTAACATATTCAGCTTGTTGTTGACGACATGGTAGACCTAAAACATTTGGCCCATGCGTTGGTCTATATGAGCGATGCGGGCTAGGAGGTGCTGCATCAGCTGTCAGGCGGAGGGGTTTGGAGGCAATGGAGGAAGGTACGGAGGTGGCTGTTGGGGTGGAGGAGGATTGTTGGGCGGTGGTGTTGGTGGAGCGGGAGGACCATTGTTATGAATTCCTGGTGGTGGTGGAGCGGCCATTATGGAGGTTGTAGAAGTGATTGAGAAGAATGTGAAGAACGTAAAGTAACAAGGGTTTTAAATAGAGAAGCCATCCTGAAGAATGTGAAACACGGGAACCGTTACCGAGGAGACGCATAGTTCATCAAAATACAAGCAGATGCCTAGTTGGGAAGTTTATCTGGAAGCCAAAGAGACTCTGAATCATTCATTTGAACAGAGTGTCTCTGGTGTACGTCTCTCACTTGAGAAGAATGAACTTTTAATACCGCATATTGTAAGAGATCCATTCTTAAATTTATTATTTTTTAAAAAAAAATTAATAGACTTTTAGGACTGGTTATAATATACATGATCGGTCTTAAAGGTAATGGAATGGAAAAATATTAACAGACTTTTAGGACCGGTTATAAGATAAATAATCGGTCTTAAAGGTATTTTAATGAAATAATAAATAATAGACTTTTAGGACTGTGAATATGTTATATGACAGTCTTAATACACTTTTGAGTATTAACTACTACTGTCATGCCTTTATTGTCCTCCACACGCTTCCTCTCTGTCCTTCTTAACTTAAGTCCTTATTACCTCGTAACTCCACACTACGTAGCTCTCTACCCATCATTCCCCAACTGCTCAAACAATGGTTAGATACAAGCAGACAACCCCTTGCAGGAGTACTCCTGAAGCTCATGCCCATGCCAGATCTCTCGTGGGTTCTCTTCTAGTGTGTCGTACCATTCCGATGGAGGATTCATGGGTCGTTGGACCCATTGTTATTTCGGATGATGAAGAGGTTGACAGCCCCTCCAGCCTTCAAACCACAAAGAGGTTCCTGCTCCTCCTCTTCAACCTCCTGATCCCAACGCTCCCTTGGTTGATGATGATGAAGCGAAACTGAGGCACATAATACAGAAAATTGCTAATATCCGGCGCGAAATTGCTGCTGCTGAAGCCTCCATCTCCAAGACATTAGATGATACTAAGGACTAGGATTTTTAGTCGCATTATAATCTTTTTTTTTGTTAATTTTTAGTTTGTTGTTCTTATTTCCTTTTGTACTTGCATGTTGTCATAGTGATCTAAAACTTAATAAGAACGAAGATTATATTTTATTCTCCATTCTCCAGTGTTCTTTATTTTCATTCAATTGCTGCAACAATTTTTCTTTTTAATATTAAAAAGTATTTGACTTTTAAGACCGTAGTTTTATAAATCATACGGTCCAAAATTAAATGAATTTTAAGAGCGCAATATTATAAACCTCCGGTCTTAAAATTTTCAATATAAATTTAAATGAAATTATTTTTAGGACTGCAATTTTATAAAACTTCAGTCTTAAAAAGTTCAATATAATTTAAATATATCTTTAGGACCGTATTCCTTTTAATTGACCGGTCTTAATAATATCCCAAATAATAAATGTCTCTCTCACGCCACTCACGCGAAAAAATTAAATTTCCCTGTATGAACTTCTCTCGTCTAGCCGAAAGTGATTACTCTAGTTTTGTCTCCAGTGTTTGTGTGTTGCTTCATCGCTACTTCACGTTCCACTCTCGACAACAACTTTCTAGTTCCTTGTCTCAACGTCTAAAGACCAAGTTGGTCGAGTTGTATCGGCTATATAACTGTATGCTTTTCCTACTTATTGTTCTGGGTTTTCCATGGGTTGACCAAAATCGATGACATATTCTTTTGGGACCTACCCAACTGACCAACAAGTGTTTTCAGGTTACTCTTACTGTCTGCAACATTAACATTCGTGGCAGGAGAAGAGAGACTCAGCAAACGCATTTGACCTATATGCTAATGGTGAGTGCACGAGACCTACTTGCGATGCGTTTAATTTCCTCGTCATGCATTTATTTTGCTTCTTGATTCACTATCATACATTTATGATGATAAGACAAAACCTACATTTAGCTTATATATACATTTGTAGCTGACTTATTTTATGTGCAAGTTTCTATTTTTACGGATTATGTTATATGTTAAATCTTTCCGTCCATAGGAATTGTACTATGGATTGCAGTTGGATAAATGCTTTACAGATGAGTGTTGAATATCAAAATGGAGTTAGGAAATTTATAGAATTTGCTAAACAAAACGCCCATGATGATAGTGGGAAGTTTTATTGCCTTTGTGTACGATGTTTTAATGAGAGGCGACTAAGTCCTAAAGTTATACACACACATTTAGTTTGTCAAGAATTTTGTAAGACCTATACAGTATAGGTATGGCATGGTAAAAAAATGCCAAATGGGTCTCAACACAGAGAAGTGACATCTGATGATAATGACGCTAATATGGATGATCGCATAGAGGATATTATTCGTGATGTAGGAGAAGAGGCTTTTCATCAATCACATGCATATGGTAATATGTGCAGTGATGTAGAAACCCCACTATACCTTGGGTGTAAAAAATACCAGCTGTTGAACGCTGTATTGAAATTGGTCAGCCTGAAGGCACGTCATGGGTAGAGCAACAAGAGTTTTTCTGAAATGCTTGAGGCTTTTAAGGACATGCTTCCGGATGATAATGCATTGCCTCACTGATACTATGATGCTAAGAAAATACTTTGTCTACTGGGGATGGAGTACAAAAAGATCCACGATGCCCGAATGATTGCATGTTGCATAGGAACGAGTTAGAAAAGAAGCTGAATTGTACGATATGTGAAACCCTAAGGTACAAGTCAAATAAGGGGTATCTTCCAATCATACCAAGGTTGAAGCTCTTGTTCACTAATGAAAATGATGCAAAAAATTTGAGGTGGCATGCAGATGAGAGGATTTCTGATGGAAAGATTCGACATCTTGCCGATTCATCTCAATGGAGGAAAATCGATCAAATATTTCCGACATTCGGCCAAGAACCTAGGAACCTTAGGTTTGCCCTTAGCACGGATGGCATGAATCCATATGAAAGCCTTAGCAGCATACATAGTTCCTGGCCTATACGCCTGATTATTTACAACTTATCTCCTGTGTTATACATGAAACGAAAGTACATCATGCTGTCCATGTTGATTTCGGGACCAAAACAACCTAGGAACGACATTGATGTTTACCTTCAGCCCTTGATCAAAGACTTGAAGGAGTTGTGGGAAGAAGGTGCTGATGTTTTTGACTCTTTCAAGAAGGAGGTCTTCAAAATGAGAGCCATGATATTTTGTACCATAAACAACTTCCTAGCATATGGGAACTTATCAGGGTATAGTATAAAAGGTCATAAGGCATGTTCGGTTTGTGAAGAAGGCACACCTACCATCAACTTCAACATGGAAGAAAGACGATTTATCTTGGACATAGAAGATTTCTTAAACAAGGCCACCATATAGTCGATTAAAGAAAGCTTTTCTTGGTGGCCAAGAGCATGAAGATGCTCCGGTGGCATTGACTGGGGAGCAAGTGTATGCAAAGGTGAAAAATATAAGTGTCGTCTTCGGTAAGACTGCAAATGGTAGAAAAGAAACAAATATATGGAAAAAAAGATCGGTATTCTTCGATCTTCCATATTGGCACAACCTTGATGTGAGACACTGTATTGATGTCATGCATGTAGAGAAGAACGTATGTGATAGTATTGTTGGCACACTTCTCAACATACAAGGTAGCACAAAGGATGGGGTGAAGGCAAGATTGGATTTGCAAGAAATGGGAATACGTGAATACTTACATCCAAGGTCATATGGTAACAGAACTTATTGTCCCTCGGCTTCTCATACTTTGTCTAAGAATGAGAAACGTAGTTTCTGTGAGTGTTTGCATGGCACAAAAGTTCCATCGGGGTATTCTTCAAATTTTAAGAGGCTTGTATCGATGAAGGACTTGAAATTGGTAGGCCAAAAGTCTCATGATTGTCATGTCTTGATGCAACAGCTACTCCCAGTAGCTATTTGAGGCATAGCCGAGTATGATCTTCGACACATTTTGACTAGGTTTTGTTTGTTCTTCAATGCTATTTGCAGTAAAGTGTTCAATGTTGAACAATTGGATGAATTGGAGAATGAAGGATATCTTATCTTGTGCCACCTTGAGAGACTTTTTGTTCCTTCATTTTTTGACATCATGGTTCATCTAATTGTTCATCTAGTAAGGGAGATCAAGTTGTTTGGTCCTATCCATTTACGGTGGATGTACCCAATCGAAAGATCTATAAAATTCCTAAAAGGGTACGTGAAGAACGCATACCGGCCAGAAGTATCGATTGTTCAAAAGTATGTATCTAAAGAGGCCATGAAATTTTGTCAAAATTATTTGGCCAAAGTAAGACACATCGGGCTTCCAAAACGTCAACATGCTGAAAGGGGCAGACGGGGGGCCTCAGTAAATAGAATGGATCCTGATGAATTGTCACAAGTCCACTTATACATCTTGAATAATGTTGATGAAGTTCAGGCCAGCATAGTTGCCCATAAAGAAGCAGTGAGGAAAGAAAATCCCCGAATGGCTGAACAAAGGTTGATTAGGGAGCATAACAGAACATTTGTAAACTGGTTCAAATAAAAGGTTGAGGGAGAGGAATCTGTTTCTGAGACAATGAAATGGTTAGCACGTGGTCCTGAAGTTGATGTCCTGAGTTGGAATTCATATGTGATCAACGGTTACACATTTTACACGAAGTCCCTAGATGAGAGGAGCACCATCCAGAACAGTGGTGTAATGTTAGAGGATGAATCCATGCACTTCTCCAGTTCGAAAGACAAGCGGCATAAATTGGTAGTCATGCCATATTATGGGGTTATTGAAGAGATTTGGGAGGTGGACTATGTCGTCATTAGATTTCTCATTTTCAAATGCAAGTGGGTTAATGTCAACAGCGATGTTTAGATCGATCGACTCGGATTTACGTTAGTCGATCTCAATAGTACAAGTTTTGGAGGTGAACCTTTTATTATGGCAAACCAGGCAAAACAAGTTTTTTATATTACCGATCAAGCAAATAAAATGTGGTCTGTAGCTCTCCAAGGTAAAAGGGTCATCGATATTGATGAGGAAAGTCATGCAAATTATGGTCTTCCTGACAGTACTCCTTTTTCAAGGGGTCTACCGGACTTGAACAAAGAAGATGAAGCGGATAATGAACCCGGCATAAGAAATGATCATCAAGAAGGGATATGGGTGGATATCCCTTTATAAAAGAATCAATTCATAAGGTAATATTCATCTGCACAATTCTTTGAAAATTTTAAGGTTTTAACTGTATTATATTCCTTCTATGTTTTTAACCGATGTCACTGACTCTATGAAGTTTGTTCTTGTTTTATGTTTGTGGCAGCTGGATCCGATCCAATGCTCTCAGCCGAGGGAAGCTGTAAAGCTACAAAAGCAATATCTTGAAAATTTGGCCTTCAAAGATCAATGTTAAGGTAAATTTTCTCTAATATATAACAACCAGCTTACTCAATAACCCATTTTTATTATCTCTGAATTTTTAATATTTAAGTGTTATTGATTATTATTTCTGCTCAGTCACAGAGAGAAGAGATGTAACACTCCCGATTTTCTAGAATTAAAATAACATAAAATGTCAATAGTTTTCATAAATAATAATAAAAATTCGAAATAAACCACTTCAGGAGATGTTACCGCCGCACTTGTATGGGAGAAGTGCAAGGCTTCTTAATCAGAGTGTTTAAAAAAAATAAAATAAAATAAAGTAAATAATTAGAGTTTATTGTCCGTTATCCTTACTTCTCATTGCTAGCCCCAATCTTTGAAACCTATTCACTGAAATTTTGCTCCCCCGAAGGATCATCGCAGCCCAAGAATACACACATCAGCAAACACTGGTAATCCTAATTAAACAAGGATAAAATTAAATAAAATAAAATAGAAATAAATAAATAGATAAATAATTTGATATGAATTGAAATAAAGTAAATAATTACAAAATATAATAAAATAATTATAACGTAAAATAAATTAATTCCAAAGTAAAATAAAATAAATTAATTATAAAATAAAATAAAATAAAGATGTCATATGTGTATATGTATAAATTAGAAGAAGTGTCATTGTTTTTTTTTTAGAGTTTTCTAGTGGGAAGAGAACCATAGTAGACCCGGATATTCTGCTAGTCTACCCTGTGACCCGGAAACCTGCCAGTCACAAATCATCATCAAATTGGTCATAGATCATTTTCTTCCTAGTGTGCACACCTTTTCCTAAAGTTGCTACTAGTACCCCGGATATCCTGCCAGGCATCACTTTGGGAAGAACGGATATATCAGTTCATATCAAATAATTTTCTTTTCGAAGGCATAAAGCCTTAAAAGTGTGTGTTCATCACTTTGGGAGGTACCATCCCAAAGTTATCCTCCCACTGTTAAATTATTTTAAATAGTTTAGACTCATTATAAAATTCCTAAATAATATTTATTATGTGTAATCAGATATTTATAATAATAATAGAAAAAGAAAATCCTTAACTCATACAAGAAAGAGTGAATCTTAATTTAACAAACTCAATAGCTATAACTTTTTATGAGAGTTCTTGGGTTTTCACAAATATAACATTAAAATGTTGTCTCTATTTTGTCTCTATTGTATCGTGGGATTTCTCAAATTAAATTATGATGTAAATACTCATGGTTCCTATGAGACGTTCATAGGGATTTCCAAGCACTATCATTTAAACCCTATATATATATATATATATATATATATATATATATATATATATAATAATAACTATATATGTATATAGTTATTAAATGCACATCCAGTCCAAAAATTGAATTTTCATTCATCTATTTAAGTGTTAATAGTTATAGATGCTATTGCCTCTTTCTTACGTTGAATAATAATGGTTGGCTAATGAAATCATAAGGTCAACATCATTTAAAAAAAAAACAAAACAAAAACAAAAACTGAACAAGCAACCCCTTTTTTTATTCAATACTGGGTCATGTAAATCAAGACGAATGTGTATCTGTAAATGTGATTTTATATAAACATATAACCCTACGCATATATAGGTTGTCCAGAGAAGGAAAGCAAAACGAAAAAAAGTAATATTTATTCACATATATATGTATATAAAGAATCAGCATACATTGCAATTTCCCTTTTTTTTCTTAGCAAAGGTAATGCGTACAAGCATAGTGGATCCCATGGCAACTAACAATTGAATAGGAGATTCAAATATTAATGAAGACAAAAGCCTTCTTTCATGACAAGTATGGCACGCACAGGTTGTATGTACAGAGAAATACAAAGGCAACATGAAAAGTTTTGAATATATGTGATATCATATATATAAACCATGTACAGAGAAAAGCAAAACGGAGAATTTTAATATATGCATGTGTGTTATTATTTGATATATAAACCTATGATGCGCTTAGGTGAAGCAATTTTAATATCTAGGATTAGGATTACCTGGTCTCTGTGTTTGCTAAATTCCTAGAAGAGCTGTTTGCCGCAGGGTAGGAGAAGAGAAATATGAGCAATGACTAGAATTAGGCGGCTAGACCTAAACTTATAATTAGACTTCTAGGGTTTTAGCTATGGGCTGGGCTCTTTAACTATTGACAGTTAATAAATAATTAAAAACTAACAACATTTACTCTGTGATTTAATATGTTATTCAAAGATGAAATAGGTAAACCCATAACGTGGAAAGGTTTTTTTTTTCACGGAGTAGAAAAATGAATCTGCCCATTATATTCTTATATTTATATAATAGCTTGGTTGAACAAAAATATTTGTTATTATTATACAAGATATATACAAATTTAAATATTTTATATCAATAAATAGTATAGTTATTTTAAAAAACTTATATCGCACATAAGATATGTTCTTATATTTATAAAATATCCTTACGGTTACGATCATATAGGATACAAATTTGAATAATTTTATTTTGATGAATAATAGTACATTTTTTATAAAAAAGAAAGGAAAATTATATTGTAGATAAAGATAAGTATTTGTTTGTTTTATAAAAAAAAATCATAAAAAAATATTATTAAATTCTACAATCAATATAAATTTAATAGAATCAAATATATCTAAACTAACTAAACTAATCAAATTAATCTAAACTAATAAAATTAGATAATACTATACTATTATTATTATTATCATTATCATTATCATTATTTCATTTTTATTACTACTACTACTACTACCATTATTTATTATTATTATTATTATTATTATTAATCCTGGGGTATTACAAGAGATCATACTAGAACTCCACAAAACTTATCAGGATCCTGTTAAGGGAGTTGGACATGGTGGAATGATCAGGGAGTTGTTGGGTGGGAATCAGATGAATGCATGGTGAATATTGGGCATGTATGTTTATTTAAGTGTACGTGGTATATCTTATTGCAACAGCTTATTGTATTTGTATTTGTAACTCATGGTCAATAATATTTGTATTCTAGCTACGATCTGTTTTTTCCCAATTCAATTTATTCATAATTTTTCATAGCTTGTAGATTAAAGTGTAGCCTTTTCTGTGCCGGATTGGCTTGTATGGATTTTGAAAGTGGAAGAAATCACCAAGAGGGGGTGAATTGGGGATTTTAAAAATTCTTTTCAACTCTTAAAAATGAAGCTTAAGAAATGGATAATAAAAGAGTAGAAAAAGAAAAGCTTAGACACACAGAATTTATACTGGTTCGGTCTCAACCTTGACCTACGTCCAGTCCCCAGATACCTTCTGGGTGTTTCAACTAATTCAACAGATTTTCAATTACAACAATGAAGACCAGACACAATGCTAATCACCTAGGACTTGCTCCCCCTTACACTTTGTGATTGAACAACCCAACTCATAGGTTCCACAACCTTGAGTTCTCATAAACAAATGCTTTCAAAAATTTACAAACTCTCAAAAGAGTAGATAAGGATAAACACTGAAGAACAGGTTGAAAATAACAATACAAACTCAAATTTCAAAGTATAATCAAGATAGCTTCGTTGTGTGTATGTTGCTTTGAGTTTTCACAGCCTCTTATAGACTGAATGGATAAGCTAGCCGTTGCAATTCTTTCTCTAATGTTCAGCTGCAATTCTGGAAAAATGGCAGTAGCATATTTTGCTCTGTTCTTTGAATTCGTAGCTGGAATCTTGGAATTTAGTTGTTGCAGAAGGTCTTCCAGATTTTTAGTCATTCCTTTAACTTAATTTAATCGTTTGAGATAATTCTTATGAGTTACAACGGTCTGAGCTGAACATCTGGGATAAGGGAGAAGGATCAGCCCTGTTCTAGGTTCATCATTTAATGCATTTATCCTGGATCTTGATCTCACCTTGATCTTGGCTAAACCTTATCTGAAAAACACTCAAAACTTCATCAAGGACATTAAAAACAATAATATCATATCATGAAATAATTTCAGGAGGACCCATTAAGATTTCGCAGATCAACATCATTTGATTTTTCAAAATCCCCGATGCAAACTCGAGTTTGTTCTTCCAGACTCGAGTTTGGGGTTCATCCAGAAAGCATGTCCGTTGATTAGAGGTCTAAACTTGCAGTCTGTAAAAGCTAACTCGAGTTTGGCTTTTACAGAGAGAACTATCGGGCTTTGGACTTGGCATAGAATTTTGGTCCTGCTCCTAGACTCGAGTCAATTAGTGACTGACTCGAGTTTGGGTCTATGTTTGAAGAACAAGCCTAAGTTCGTGTTTTTCCAGACTGGAGTTTAGAAGATAGACTGGAGTTTTGGAAAGATGGTAGAAATTCGAGTGTTTCTCTGTTTGTCCTAAACTCGAGTTTACAATGACAGACTCGAGTTTATGTTTGAGCTGAAACTATTCAAATCTTTCTGTTTGATCTAGACTGGAGTTTGTAACTCTAGACTAGAGTTTATAACTTGGCCTGGAATTCGAGTGTCTTTCTGTTTGGTCTAGACTGGAGTTTAGGAATCCAGACTCGAGTTTGGCTTGCTTGGGATTCTGAGTGCTCTCTGTATCTTTCAGACTTCAGGTTTGCTTTTGCAAACTGGAGTTTGGCTCGTTGTGAAAATTTCTGATTACTTTCTGTAACTCCTCAGACTCGAGTTAATCCAAGTAGACTCGAGTTTGGCTTTCTTCGCAGAAGTAGGCAGCTTTCTGTCAACCCTCAAACTCAAGTTTACATACCCAAACTCGAGTTTGCCTTTGACAGTGAGATTTTCATATTGCCAAAAACAAACTTCATATCAAGTTTACAATTGCTAGTTATCATCAAAACACATTGAGAACTAACAGATTTGTGTATAGATCATTCAATTTATCCACAATTATATTGTTCATAGCTTGTAGCTTAAAGTATACTGTTTTATGTGATGGATTGGCTGGTATGGATTTGTGTATATAGATGATCAGTAAGAATAGAATAGGGAAAAAATGCAGGAAAATTTAGACCAATAAAACAAAAATGCCGGTCTTAAAAGTTCAACTTTTAAGACCGGATGTACTCAGATTTGCTTAAATGCGCGATCTTAAAGGTTAGACGACATATTTGATATGCGGTACTAAAAGTTGGTCTTACAAGACCGTTGGTTTTAATATGCCCGGTCTTAAAAGTTAATCTTTAAGACCGGACGTATTACTCAACCAGTCTTGAAAGTGAGTCTTTTAAGACCGCGTATAATTATTTTTGTCCAGTCTTAAAAAATAGAACTTTTAAGAGCTGTTAATTTTTTGTCCGATATTAAAAATTGAGTTTTAGGACTGACAAAAAAAAATATTTCGGTTGGATTTAGTATCACTTTTAAGACCTGGTGTTTTTAAATGTCCGGTCTTAAAATAGTTTATTTAAGACAGGTTAAAGTCCGCTCTTAAAGATATACTTTTAATACCGGCTGGAACAAGACCGGCCGCGAGTCCAATCTGCGGATGCCTCTTTTGTCCGGTCTTAAAAGCTCTTTTTGCACTCGTGGATGCTTGTACTACAATTTGTTAAATGTGAAATATATTTCTTATCTTTAAGAATTGTATGTGTTGTTGCACTATCAATGAGACACATATCTTCATTCTTATATTCAATATTTGAAATATCCATGAGTTTCATTAAAAGAAAAGAAATACATTAAAACATATTTAATATGCATAATTAACAACAAGTTGAAATAAAGTGAAACAAGAAAATAAATACAATTTATTCAAAACTATCATAAAAATCTGCCACCTCCAAATGTGACATAGTATTATTATGAAGCTCATTGACATCATTATCTATATGAGCCTTATCATCACATTCCACATTATTCACACTCCTTATTATGGAGGCTTGGTAAAGTTTCGCTAAATGTTATGGCGTACGACAATTACGTACCTAGTGTCCCTTCATACCACACTGATAACATTTATGTTCTACAACTTTTGAAGGACCTTCTTTATCACTCTTTTGTCCTTCATTATTTATCATTTTCTGGTGGGTATAAGGACCATGATAACCTCTTCCGCCATGATTAGGACCATGATTATTTCTTCCACCATGATTACCACGATAATGACCACGTCCCCGTCCACGACCACGATCATTTCGTACACACATTCGCTTCAGGGAATGGAGCAGATCCAGTGGGACGATTTTCATGATTTTTCATCAATAACTCATTATTTTGTTCGGCTACTAATAAATATGACATCAACTCAGAATATTTTTTAAAACCTTTCTCTCGATATTGTTGTTGTAAGAGCATATTCGAAGCATAAAAGGTAGAAAAAATTTTCTCTAATAAGTCCTCATCAGTTATTTTCTCACCACATAATTTTAACTAAGAAATTATTTTGAAAACTGCTAAGTTATACTCACTTATAGTGTTAAAATCTTGTAGCCTGAGGTGAATCCATTCATAACGAGCTCTAGGCAAAATCACCAGTTTTTATGATCATATCTATCTTTCAAACTAGTCCACAATTCAAATGGATCTTTTACCGTTAAATACTCAGTTTTCAAACTTTCATGAATGTGGTGTCGGAGAAAAATCATAGCCTTAACCTTATCTTGATAAGACATATCATTTCCTGGCAATATAGCCGTTCCAAGGCCTATTGCTTGAAGATAGATTTCAACATCTAAAACCCATGATAGATACTTTTTCCTGGTAATATCAAGAGCATTAAATTCAAGCTTTGTAAGGCTGGTGGACATGATTCAAACTAAAAATAATAATAATAATAATTAGAATCATAAAATAAAATTTTATTATAAATTAAAACATAATTTAAAGAACTGAAAATAAATGTGCTAAGAAAATAAGAAGATGAGATAGGAATGCTAGTAAACAACGAGACCTAACTCATCCAAAGATAAGGAAGAAGATGCATATGCAAATGCAAATACATAAAAGCAGTAAAGAATTAAATGCATAAATGTTAGTAAATGCGTAACAATAAAAGAACAAAAATGTTATAAAACGTTAGTAAAAACAATAAAATTAAAATGTTAGTAAAATGTTATAAAAGTAAAGAACAATAAAAGTTATGTTAGTAAGATAACTTATTAAAAGAACAATAATTATAAAGAATAAAATGTGTAAAATAATAATAATAAACAATAATAATAACGTTAGTAACTTATGTTAATAATAAAGAATAATAAAGTTATGTTAATAACTTAAGTTACGCATTTATTGTTCTTTTATGTTACACATTTTATTTCTTTATGTTTTAATTCTTTACTAATAAATTAAAATGTTAGTAACATAAAATTAAAAGTAAATGTTAGTAACAATAATATAAATGTTATGTTAATAACATAAAAATAAATGTTAGTAACATAAAATTAAATGTTAGTGACATAAAAGTAAATGCGTAAAAGTAAATATTAGTAACAATAATATAAATGTTATGTTAATAACATAAAAATAAATGTTAGTAACATAAAATTAAATCTAGACTTCCATGTATGAGTCAAATAAAATGTAAAATTACTGGAAAAAGGTAAAATTAACATGAATAGTAAAAATTACTATTTACTGTGAATAGTAAACAGTAAATAATCTCAAATCTTAACCATGAAATCTGATGTTAAAGTAATCGGTAAAAGTAGAACTTTAATTTCATATAATAATTAAGATTATCCCAGATAGATGAAATGAACATATAATGAAAATATGAAAAGACAATAAGAAAATCCTACCTTGGTTGAGTAATCGTGTTGATAACGTAATATAAAACTAATGAAAATATGAACAAAGAAGAGCATAGAATAGAACACAAGAGAGAAAGGAGGAGTAGTTCTTATTCATGTGTGTATTCAAATGTTTACAAAAAACCTCTATTTATAGATGGAAAATGGACATTTAATGTAATTTCCACCTTAGGGTCATAAGAGGTAATTTTCTTTTAAACTTTCACATGTGAGGCTATATATAATGGACATATACACACACACACGAGGAGGGGCATATATTGTCGTAACCATGAAGTGACGGTTGGGGTAAAGAAATATAAAAGAAAAAGGGTGCAGAATTAGAATATTAGAAAAGTATTAAAAGTGAAGAAAAAGAAGTCGTCGTGGAGGAAGCAAAGAAAGGCAACTAGCTTGGAAGCGTGTTGGGTGGTGGAGTAGGGCGCGTGGCATTAACGTGTTATATAAAAATTAAAAATATTGAAGAGCCATAACCCGTATTAATGGAAAGCCAAGTAACCCACAACAACTTTGGATTAATATAATTAAAAAAATAGTGAGTGACAAAGATGCGGTCACTTTTTTTATTCCTATAATAATTGAGTCATACTATTCGTCCTTAATAGTTGTATTTTATAATTTAGGGAAAATTAAAATAAATGACCTAAATAAAATAATATTTAATGAGAAAGACCATAAAAATTATAATTATTAAAAATGACAAAATAAACTTAAAAGTAGTAAATTACTCTTTGGTTTTACCAACATAAAATACAAAGAGCAAAGCGTCTTCTTCTGTCTTCTTGTTAATATTAAGGTGAGACCATTTGAGAATTCAGGATTAGAAATTAAAAATGACAATATTTGTTTAAAGTGTATGCATAATAATGAAGTTCAAAAACAACTTTGTTCTAATTAACTTCTTGTTTTCATGAGATTATCAAAAATCGCTATTTTTAACTTCTAATACTGGATTTCCAAATGTCTCACCTTGATATTTAGGGGAGGACGGAAGAAAGTATTTTGTTCTTTGTTTTTTGCATTAGTGAAGCAAAAGGGTAATTTAATACTTTTTAGCTTATTCGGTCTTTCTTGATAATTACAATTTTTATGGTCCTTTTAATTAAATATTATTTTATTTTGGTCCTTTATTTTAATTTTCCCTATAATTTATACTTCATAAATTTTTTTTATAGTATGGAAATATAACTAATTAATTCTATGATCATGAGTTTGAAAATGTTAATCTAGTGATTATATATAATATCTGGCCGAAATATGACGAGTGTGTAAGTTAAATGAGCATAAGCATTGTGTTTATGGCTTAATTAAGAGACATAGCAAATGAAAGTGGGAATGAAGCCAACAACTACAAAGAGGGTACATGAATGTATAAGGGATTATGACTATGTAATAACAAAAACCTTGAGTTTAAGTTTGAGTAAATATGAAAAAATTGAGGAGACCTATTCCAATTAAGCATAATAGTGTTTAAATCTCACCCTTTGTTCTAGCTATTGGTATGATTCTATTGAGACAATTATACTGAAGGTGCTATCAGATACTAAAAAAACTTTCACGGCATATTTGCTCCATTTTTAAACTTTCAGAGCAAAAATGAGACAAAAAAAACTTTCGAGTGACCAGTGCTCTTTAAAATAAACTTCCATTAAAAAAAATGGTATTTCACCTTTTGATTTATTAGTGTGAAGGACTAGCCCGTGTAACTAAATCTGATTTGATATTTTTGATTTTTAGGGGTAAGGTATATTAAATAAAAGCAAAGAAAGAAGGTGAGAAGGGGTAAAATGGGGATTGAGAGGTGGGTGTGTTGAGTTAAAGGTAGGTGAATAACTGATATTCTAACACGAGTATTGCTTCCATTGACCATTCCCAATTTCTTGGTTCCCTCATGTCATGTCTTCATTTCATTGGTTTTGCCTTTTAAGCTCTCATCTAACACCATCCACCTCCCTTACTTAAGATATTGTTTCTAGAAGCTTTAACCTTTTCAAGCCTCGTTAGTTACTCAATCAAAGCCTTATTCTTGTTCTTTTTTAGGCCCTTGTGGTACTTAATAATAATGAAAGCATCATATTAACTCTCACCTCATCATGAGATAACGTTTCGTTTTGTTTCACCAAAATTTGAGCCTTCTTATATAAAAATTAATATTAATTCTGAATTAATATACTTTAAAAGAAATCTAGCCTGCAAGCTATTGATCTAGTCTTTTTGAACCATACCAACAACCCCTCCTCATTTTAATTTGGGCTGGGGGTAAATATTAATTCTAAATTAATATATCAATATCTTCCTATTTATTGTTTATTTATGGGAAAATTATAATAAATGACTTAAAGAAAATAATATTTATTAAGAAGGACCATAAAAATAGTAATTCTTTTACATGACTGGAAATTAAAACATTAAAATATAAATAATAAATTGCCTTTAGCCAGATTTCTTATATTCTCCCTGATTAAATCATAATATGGAGTGATTAATGGACAATAACAACTAGAGACAAATCAAAATATGTTAAATTAGTGTCTCAATTACATCGAAATCTCCTCCCAATTACAATCAAGGTGACTTCCTTTCTCATCTCTCTTTTCAGAATTTGTATTCATTAGGAATTTTATATTTTATTATGCTCACACAATTATCTAAACATCCAATGAGTTATAATTATAGACACAACAAATTTAAGAACTAAGACATACAATTAGAAATAAAAAAGTATTTCTTAAATAAGTAGATTCCATTTTTCTTCCACATTTCACTTTAATTTCTCTTTATTTCCTCTCTTGTTTCAATGTTTCTTATTCATCATTCTTTGTTTTCGATCTCATCGTTTTATCTCTTTCAAAAGTACTATTCCAATACATTAGTTTTTCCCATCTTATTCCCGTACTTATATATTTGAGTTTCATGTTTTCTATGAAGAAAATTAATTTAATAAAATAATACAGTTTGAAAGTGACAATCTTGAGCAGTTATATGCTTAAGTTAATCTTAATTCTTAATAGTCTTTTGTACTATTCATAGTCTTAATTCTTAATGAGTTGGGATAGTCACACGTCATCAGCAACGGAAGTGGAGAGAAGGTGAGATGGTGGAGGATGAAGATTGAAGATGAAGTCTGAAGGTCTCTAGTACGCGGCTGTGTCTCTGCTTCTTTATCTCTCCATGAAGTTTAGAAGAGAGGCAGGAAATGTAAAATCCCAATTTTCAAAAGCGGAATATTATTTTTTTCCAACAAAAATCATTTAAAATCATCAGAGTAGTGCATTTGAGCGGAAGAGTAACTGATACTTATATTTCAAAATGTCGTAAGTCTGGCTGAATACAATAGCGGTGCGTGGTTTAAAAGGGATGTACAACAACAAAAGGAAGGCTTCCGCCAGCTTCAGCCGGGTCTACTATGCGTCCTGCTTGCGCTTCCCTTTGTCCTCCGTCCTTGGTTCTCCTGACCTTGACGCTATGTTAAGAGCTGAGGTCCCATACATACAGACCCCAGGTAACGGTTAACCTCATATTTACATATACGGTATATAAACACAACAATTGATTTACTTCCAAATATTTCACCAACTATGTCACTCCCAGTGAATGCAAATGTACCGCTCCTAGCGAAATATACCACTCCCAGTGAAAACAGATATATCACTCCCAGTGCATGCAAATGTACAGATATCCTTTAACAATAACATGTATTCAAACAACACACCGCAACCAGCATACAACACACATACCACATATACACATACTGTAAATATCAGAGTTAGTGTTACAGTACGCGAACGTACCTTCGTTGACGTTTGACGGTATTTCTGGCGGAAAACGGTGCGACAGTTGGTCAAAACGTATTTAGGGATATCCTATAAGAATAATATCGCCTCTATTAACTCACAAATATTATTTCAAAGAGATATTTTGGCTATATAAGACCATTTTAACCTTGGTGGATTTATTTTCCAATTTATTCCCTAATTTTCGGAAAAAATGCTGATCCAGCATTTCTGGGCAGAATTTCACCTAACTTCGAAAAATCATAACTAATTCTAGAAAAATCGAACCAAGGATCCGTAAAATTTCCCGGAATCCTTGAGAAGTCTACTTTCGAGGAAAAATATTGGAAATTACTCATAACTCATGGAAAATTCCCAGTTTAATCATTTCAAACTGCTGCCCAGATTTTCGCACAGAAAACATAACCTAACTTCTGAGATTTTTATCTTTTTGCACAGAGCTTTAAATCACACACTCTTTATAGATTTAGAAAGCCCTAGATGTTTAATTTCACCATGAATTTTCTCAGAATTTTTGAACATCATCTTCTCTATAAAATACTGGCGTTTTTACCTCTGACTCCAGGAATCGCTAATCGATAAGATTTCGCCAGAGCTTTGCTATTTTGATCATAATCTTCCAAAAATTTTGCTATAGCTTCTTCTTCATCAAATTTTCGAAATAAAGCCATTGGAAACCATAAAAACATGTAAATAAAACTGGAATTGGAAGATTGATAATTAAAACAACATTTGTAGCATTTTTATTTCATAAACTAAGAACTTGAACTATGAATCTAAAAACTCTCTTACCTCTTGAAGAACACTTGCTCCTAACTTCTTGAAGCTCTTTCACTCTCTCCCACACACTCTAAGATTTCGGTTGTAGCTTGAGAAATTGGTGAGGAGTTTGTGTTGCCTTAAGCCTCTATTTATAGCCAAAAACATGAGTAGCCTCCAAGCAACTTGAATTGATCTTGTCCATTGGTCTTTACTTGATGAAGAGGCATAAATCCCACCCCTACACCTCCTCCAATTCGTCCTCCTCCTTCCTTCTTCAACAAGTTCCCTTGCTTCCTGCCCAAGTTACCTTAATTACTCCCAAATGCTAATTTAGTTGGGTCTAAGTTGGTGTTTTAATTCAAAATCCAATTTCACTTTTGTAATCCTAATTTTATGACTAGATTTATGGTGATTTTTAATTTCCCAAACACTTAGGTATGAATCTTAAAAGTAATCGAAAATAACTTCGGGAATAGCCAAGTTGAAGCTCTTAATTCATTGATTCCAAATATGTATTTATATGTAATACTTAGTTCCAATATTTCAAGATATGATTTAATTTCTATGAATTCTCCTTGATTTGCATTTGATTAACAATTACTTGCTTCCCAAGTTTCTTTATCTTCTCCCACAAGCAATTGACTTATGTGTTTGTATTATTAATAATTTCCCTTCTTGTTTCCCTAGCAATTTCGTCCCCCTCCCCCTAATTTTAATTATCAATTTACATTTTATTTGCTCTCACACCTTAGGAAGAAAAACCTTTTATTGGTCAAAGTAATTTCACAAAGATTTAGGATTAAAGGTTAATACAATTTCTTCATCCTTAAATTGGTAATTTTCGCCACTTTTATTAGTGAAAGGAAGAATTAGATAAATCTTTGGTTACTATTGATAGTATAGTGTTTTAGGGGTTACAAAGCTTAATTACCAAAATTTGACAAGTTTCTAATTTAATCTCAGCTTCTAAATATCATTTAATCCTTAATTATGACCTTTATAATTAATTATTAACTAATTTCAAAAATTAATAAGGTATCTCAATTATTGCAATTTCAATTGCCCAATAATCGTTACTAATTTCCTCTAATTGATTTTACCATCCTCCGATGATTTTAAATGGTTATATTTTATGATCCTTAATAAGATTTAGGAAATTGAATTTTGGATTTATTAGAATCCAAAGAAAGTTTTCCTAAATATGATGATAAATCAGTTAAAAATTTAGAGACAACATATTCTTCTATTTTAAGGAATATTTAGTTACCTCTTAGGATTGCTCACAATATTCATAGTGTTTTATAACCCTTAACTTCACTTAGAAATTTCTAGCTCTTTATTCCTCCTAATTTCATGAGAAATCACCTTAGAAAATAAGGTAATTATTCTACTAGTTTTGAGACCACAAAATTCACCTATTTTCAATAGGTATCATTTACTAAATTATGATATTTATCCTAAGTAGGATTTTTAGGGTATTACAGGAAAGGAGTCACATTGATCTTAATTAGGAGGCGATTTCGGTGTAGTAGAGATGCTAATTTAACATATTCTAATTTGACTCTATTTGTTATTATTCATTAATCACTCCAAATTCTGATATAATTATAGAGAATATAGGAAATTTAATTAAGGGCAATTTAGTCTTTATATTTTAATATTTTAATTTCTGGTCTTTCAAAATAATTACAATATTTATTGTTATTCTTAATAAATATTAATTTTCCTTAGATCCTTTATTATAACTTCCCCTTTATTTATTGGTACATTTATAACCAAGTAATAAATTTTACAACTATTCGGGAATAAAACGCAATAGTTATATTAACCATGGATGAGGATTGATTTCGGTTGTGTTGGGCCTTGAATGCGCCAAATGATGCAAAACTTCAATCATGGGCCTGGAAAAGTGGGCTATTTTGAACTCTCATGCGGCCTATGATATTCTCTCACGTGAGGCTTTAGCTAGAATCAGCGTAGTCAATAATCATCATGAACTTATCAAAGATCGGTCGGTTCAATTGGTAAAAGAATTGACTCATAATATAAAGATTGTAATTCAAATGTCACTAATACGGTTCAAGACATTTTGGCTGGACATCTTTTTCAACACATATAAGTATATAATTGCCTTTTCAAATTGTTTTGCCCACAACTTGTTCCTATAAAGGGTATTTTTCCTGAGTGTTAGGAGTGATGAATTAGCTTGCACAAATCTTGCTTACAGTGTAAAATTTTATTTTGACAAAGAACTAATTCTCTTTGAGGGACAAGAAAGGCTTGGGGAGTAGCCGCTATTTGTGTTGGTTAGTTAGTTTAGCTTGAATTCAAAGTTATGGTGATGTTTACCATTAGCTATTGAAAGGTGTTGGTGTGGCAGCAATCCTAACATGATGACTTTGATTCATGTTTTTTTGGGGTTGGGATTTTATAATTGTAGTTTTACATCTTGATATGGTTTCATCTTTCATAACTTTGTGGCTCTGTTAGTGGCTGTGAATCATTGAATACAAAGTGTATGTTTGTGAAACTGATGGTGGGGACATCATTTTCTCCTTCGCTATGTATGGTTGTGGGTGCTCTTGTTTTTCATTTTTTGTGAGATTTCCTTATGCTGGTTCCTCAACTATCCTTTTTTATTTTTGGGGGTTCCTAGAACCTCACCCCCTTACAACGCTCAGGAAGCTTTATAAATATAAATCAGGTGTGTGTGTGTGTGTGAAAAACTAATGAGGGCGCAACATAGTAATGTTTGGCGTCCTGAATTCAATATATGACGCCTTATTTTAATTTTTGGCGTCCAGAATTAAATTTAGAACGCCTTATGTTACTTTCGTACTTACATAAGGGGTCCTAGTGTGTGTGTGTGTGATATAACTCAGGATGCCTTATATATGACGTCCTGAAAAAGTTTAAAATGCCCTATATAAGGCGTCCTTCATTTTATTGAGGACGCCTTACTTAGGACGTCCTAAACTTTCTTCAGGACATCATAATTGTGATTTTTCACTACTTTCAATCAGATGTCCTTCTTATAAAGGACATTAATTGGGTATTATTTAGGATGTTGATTGGGTTTTTTGTAGTAGTGTTGGCTCTTATCCCCTATGTCCAGGGTTAGAACCCTACCCCCATCCCCTACTATATGTATCAAAAAAAAATCACCAAAAATCATTCACACCAAGATAAAGAAAACAGTGAAATAAATTTAAGTCACACTACTACAAAAAACGAAAAAATGACTTAAATAAAACCCAATTAACATCCTTTTTTAGAAAGACGTCTAGGGAGGGTAGTTGTTTTTGGAACATTTGGCGTCCTAAATTAATTTCAGGACGTCTCATATATATATATGAGGCGTCCTTAAGTTAACTAAGGACGCCTCATATATATGTGAGGCGCCTGATATATATATTGATCTGAAAGCATTGATTAATTGTGACTGAGATGCCAAATAATGAACCGAAAGCATAAAGAAATTTGAGGGTAAAGTGCAATTTCCCTCAATAATGAACCGAAAGCATAAAGAAATTTGAAGAGAAAATAATGACTTAATTATTTGCTGACTAATATATTTATCAGCAACATTGATTTATTGTGATTGAGATGCCAAATCCTAAAATCTCACTGACCAACTTAACCAGAAGTTCTACACCAAAAATATGACTAACACAACTAAATCATGCATGTGCTGAGTAAAATTACCATTATAATATTTGACATCTTGACTTCTTATCAAAACTTAAATCCATACAATTTTACTCAGTCCCTCAGATTTGCATCAGTTCCAAACGATCTTAAAGTACCAAGTAAGCATTTAGGTTTAGCCTTGTTTATACTGAAAATAGTAACCGCAAACAGCAAGTTACGGTACTTTCTCGCTCTTTTATCTTCTCGCCTAAAATCTATCACATGATGGTATCTAATGTTAGATTGAGTACCAAAAAAAAAAAAAAAAAAAGCTACAAGAAGTAGGAATGAGATTAAACTTTAATTTAACAAGCACCACAACAAATTAGGAAGCCTTGATTGACCATTCAAGCATGTTGCAAATCCACCAACAGTTAACTTTCTATGGTGCAGGAGGCATTCTATTGTAATACAACAAAAGTATATACCTGAAACAGAGCCCCAGTTTCCTTCCAAACTATCACAGCAACTACCGGAGTTCATTAAACAGAATAAAAAAATTACTCTCCACTTGGTATAAGCTTCTTGACTTGTAGAATTACTCTCTACTTCAATGACCTTACTTGAAGGCCTACTGTGTATCTTATAAATAGTTGCAGCTCATCACCCTCCCCTAGAGACCTAGAATTTTCATCTTCACCTCAAGGGAAAAATTAGGGAATTGCTTGGAAATCATCTCAGCGCCCTCCCAAGAATTTTCAAACTATGGTAAGTCTTTACATTTAACAGGCAACTCAATTGTTAATTTATGAGCTTCTTCAGCTGTAACTTCTATTTCTACACAAGCATTTCTCAAGAGTTGGTTGCTACTTCAAGGACTAGGTACGATATACTGTGCTTAATTTTATCAGATACAGAACAACGGACTATCATGGACAAAGAAAAGAGGGCAAATGTGCTGAAGCTCTCAGCTAGAGTTTCATACTTGGAGTTATTTCATTTCTTAAAATTTAATAGTCTATTCAAAGTTTCATATACATCATGTAATGCCACGTCAGTAGGTAAGAGTAAATAAACAGCAACCAACAAGCTATTGCAGTCGTATCTTAGATAGAAACATACCTCTTGATTTTTATCCAATTCATACCCATTTTTTGCAGCTAATGCTTTCGCAATCCCCACAGATTCCTGAAGTTTCAGAGTATATACTAATGTTATACAAGTTGCGAAACAACAATTTAATTGACCAACTAAAATAGCTGGGGCAAAAAGATCTTTACCTATATAGCCACACCAGTAATGAGAAATGCAGTCGGAATTAAGGACAGTGCATGACTAAAGGCTTTGGGAAAAAGAAACTTTGGCAAGCTCACAGGAATATGTCCAACCTATCAAACAATTAGTAATACTTATCAGCTTTTCTGGACCCGGCGGTTTCTACCCGCTTCATGAACATGTTAAAAAGTTATCAACTTTGTGGACATGTTACCAACCCTAAACATACAGGTTCTCATCTCTACACCAAAATAATACCAATAAACAATTCAGAGTTCAGGTCCAATTCATCGTAGGAAGGGGAAGAATAAAAAACAAAACAGAGTAATGGTAAAATCATTGAAAATATTAACCAAAGAGCATCTGTGATTGAAGTCAACTCCAAAATATTTACAATCCTGTACAGATCGAGAAGAGAAACTCAAGAAAATCAAACAAAAGAAGAAAGACAAAAAAATCGAAGGAGTAGTTAATCGAGGAGGAAAAAGCGCGAAAAAGCGACACAATAGGATTTTCTTGTCACACAGGCTTCAACAAAACAACATTTATAAGTTTTTACACCTAAAATTCTTCCTATTGCTACTCTGTTACTCGCACTGAAATAATAATGGCCATCCCTGTGATCGATTTCTCAAAGCTCAATGGGGAAGAAAGGGCAAAAACCACTGCTCAGCTCGCCAATGGATTTGAAGAATGGGGTTTTTTCCAGGTGGGTAGTTTTTCTTTTAATTCGGAGTATGCATGTCGTCCTTCATATTTGTGCGTTTTCTTAGTGGCTATTCTGCTACGCACGCCAGAAAATTAATTACGCGGTTTTGCAGTTGATCAACCATGGTATTCCTGAGGAGCTTCTGGAGAGGGTGAAGAAGGTGTGCTCTGAGTGCTATAAAATGGAAAGAGAGGAAAATTTTAAGAACTCAACCTCGGTGAATCTGCTCAACAAATTGGTTGAAAACAAGAGTGGTGGTGAGAAGTCTGAGAGCGTGGACTGGGAAGATGGAGGAGACGGTAGACGGAGGCAAATGAAAGCTATGTTTTTGGGAGAGTGAGGGTTTTGTTTCGGCGAGAGAAGAGTGTGTATGCGAGCACAGGTAGCTATGTGAGAGATGATTAATATCAATTGCGTGGCGTCTTGAACATGTGGCGGCCTCTAAAATCCTAAAATCCTAAGGACGCCGAAAACTTCATTTAAGGCTAAATATCTAACGGCACCAAAAACTTAAATTAAGGCGTCTATCAAATACCTAAGGGTGCCAAAAACTTCCATTAAGGCGTCTTTTTATTCATCAAGGACGCCAAAAAACTAAAAAATTGACAAAAATAAATTTTTAGGTGTCCTATATATACTTGAGGACGCCAAATATAAAAAAATTATTCAGCTGCCGCCAAAAAAAATTCTCTAAATGTACACTATGGCCCCAAACAATTAATCCTTTTAGGTGTCCTGTAGTTTTTGTAAGACGCCAAAAATAAAAAATATATTATCTGACGTAAAAAAATTATCAAAATGTGCCAAATATTTCATTTTTGGCATCCTAAAATATATTTAAGATGTCAAAAAAAAATTTAGGCGTCCTATATTAATATTTGAGTTGTCTAAAGTCTCAAAGTCAAGTAAATAATTACGACAATGCCATGACCTTCATTTTTTACTTCCTTTTTTTAAAAAAGAATGTCTTTTAGGGTAGTAATATCCATATTTTGTAGTAGTGTCAGTATGTTTCAACAAGAACAAATAAAATAATCCAAACAAACAAGATGCAAGTAGTAATATATATAGCATATTGGCTATTGAACGACTCATATTAATTTTAGGAAATGCATGTTATGCATCATTTTGCCTAGAAAATATGGGAGATTTGGACTAACGGATAATTTTGTATTTTATATGATGTACATCCCATATTTTCCATTGGGACTCTCATCACATATTTTTGCTAAATTTTGTTATCACTGTCTTAATTATTGTTGTCATTTGATAATTATTTATTAAATTATTGTTATTTTATATTTTCAAATTAATAGTAGTTAAGCAATTTTTCAAAAATTATTAATCCCAAACCAATAGTTGAAAACATCATAAAAATTAAATTATTAATCAAGATGCAAAAATATTTGTAAGGTTTTACCAAAAGTACATCTAGTATCATATGCTTTTTGAAGCTATAAAAATATTCATGAACATTCAAAATGAAAACAAAAATGCTAGAACTGTTAAATATAACATAACATTATATTGTTACTTTTTGTGGTGGAATGCACACTTTTTTTGTATATGCATATGCAACAATTTTTTTATGGTATTTTGCGATTTTGACATTTTTACTCTCATCTTAAATGTTCATAGGTATTTGTGTACCTTTGAAAAATACATGATGTTAGATACATTTTGGTAATTAAAAGCCTCATAAGTTTTTTTTCACCTTAACCTTTAAACTATTTGATAATCTGATTTAAAATTCTCATATTATTTTTTATCTTTAATATAAGATCTAATTTATAAGATAAATTACATAATAAATTAAATCTTATATTTAACTTCATAGATAGTATTTCGAAGTTTTTGTTGTCATTCTCCCTGTAAATAACCTGTAACATCCCAACTTTTCAAAAGCAGTATAATTTTTTTTCATCAGAGTAGAGCATCGGAGTAAGAGAGTAACTGATACATATATTCAAAAGGCCATAAGTCTGGCTGGTTATAGTAACAGTACATTATTCTGAACATCTAAACATATATACATAAACAGAAGAAGTGTCTCCCTGACAATTCCCATGTCGTGGCAACAAAAGATAGTCTTTAGCCGAGTCTCAATGCGTGCTGCTTGCCCTTCTCTTCGGCCCTTGGTCCTTTCGACCCTGAAGCTATGTTAAGAGCTGAGGTCCAATGCATACCGGACCTCAGGTAACGGTTAACCTCATGTTTATATATACCATATATGGATTACAGATATTCACAACATAAACAATACATGAGCACTCAGACAAATGTATCCCTGGCGCATAAGCCCCTTGGTAGATATGTCACACCTAGCAAGCGTTTCACACCAAACATTTCATACCCAGCAAGTGTATCCCAATACCCAGCAAGAATAATCATAACAACAGTATATGAATGTATCACAGAGCTATCAACTACCTCATATAAGCATACCATACACATAGCACATATACGCATATAATAACCATCAGAGTTAGTGTTACTAGTACGCGAACGTACCTTCGTTGTTGAATTTTGGTACGTTTTGACGGTCGGAATGCGGTCAAAGATATCCTATAAGGATAATATTGCATTTATCAATGTCTCATGGCATAACAAGAATTTTAGGTACGAATTAACATTTTGCCCCTGTCTTTATCAGTCCATTAAATTTTGTCAGAGCTTCGCTACTTTAATCCTAATCTTCCAAAATTTTGACATATCTCTTTCTGCAACATATTTTTTTGAAATATCATATTTATCCCTAAAACATGATATCTAAACTAACTTTGAAGATTAAAGATTAATCTAGCATTTCTACTACAACTACCGAAAGAAACACTAAAACTTAAGACTAGGGACCAAATAACTTACTCAGAACTTCGCTACAAATTTCCACGGATTCCTCCTTCTTTCTCTGCTCTAAGATTTCGAATTACTCAAGAAGGAATGGTGTGAGAATTATGAAGAAGGTTGCAGCCTATTTATAGACAAATTCTGGTTACTATTCATGCTTTATCAGACGGATTTTGGACCGTAGGATCACACTTCATTGAAATGGCAAACGTTTGGCCATACACCTCTCAAAAGATGATGTCATCCTTATGACATTATTCTTGCTTTTTGGTCTTGTACCGATAAAACTTCCTGTTCAGTGTTTTACTCGCATAAACTTGAACAAATCTCAAAAATCCAATAGCAAATCCTTGTAGGTTTATCCTTCCTTTTTCACAATATTTGGATTAGCAAAATTTTCGATCCCATTCAGGACATTCTGTTGCTTGCTGAACATTTCCGGACTAGCGCTGTTGGTTACAAAAATAATTTCGGATAACACCAACTTTGGGATAAAAATTCACTGATTCATAATATGTCCAGATGTTTACTACTTAGTTTAAGGATTTTAAGTTAGGATTTAATTTCCATTGGTTCTCATTTACACTATCTGCCCTTTTTCCACAAAATATCTTTTTGTCTTATCTCATAATCATTCCGCCGGCTACGGAAATGACTTCGGAGATAGCCCACTCCAGGATAAAAATATACTTGTTTATAATAAGTCCTTATGTTAGATATTTAGTTCACATATTTTGAGATAGGATTTATTTTCTATCGGTTCTCGTTTATCCTATTTTCTTTTTCTCAAAATATCTCACTTTATATTATTATTATAATATAAATATCATTATTCCATTTTTTACAAATATCTCCACCCTCTCTCTCTCTCTCTAAATTTTCAGTTTTTCTTTTTTATTTATATCTAAACAATTAGCCATTAATTATTTAATTAATTACTTACTAATTGTTAACAATTTTCTTATTTAGAATTAATCATTTTTCTCACAACTATTTGACTTATATTGGTATTTTATATCCCATGTAATATATCAAAAATCATGGAGTCAATTATGATTCCCAGAATACTTTTAAATTTTTCTTCCTTTTATTTTCAAAGAAAATAATTTAATAAATTTTCTAAATTAAGGATAATATTCTTTCTAATTTTTAATAATTATTTTACTGCCCTTTAGAATTTATCACAATATTTTTAGGATGTTTTATGATCCTAAAATGTATTTTAAAGCCTTTTTGGCACTTAATTTCCTTTATTCCTTTAATATTTCCCTTTGAACATAAGCTAATTATCTCACATTTTGAGACCATATTTTTATTTATCACAAATAAACATTCTATTTATCTTAATATAATATTTTAGATAAATGATTATCTAGGTATTACATAACCCAAACTCTTCTTTTTAAATTTCGTGTATATATACAACAATGGGAAAAATAATAATTTGAATGACTGACACTGACCATGCCAGTGAAAATACAATGCCAAAGAAATTGCTAGGAATTTTAAACAAAGCCATTTTGTGAGGCCCACTTGAAAGAAAACTGATCAAAAATTGGATGAAGAAAGAGGAGAGATGGAATTGAAGATGAAAGCAGAAAACAATAATTCCTTAGAAGAAGCGTTCACGCTCACTAACTTCAATGCAAAAAAGATGAAATTGTTGTGTTGAGAGAGAGAAATGTGAATGAAATGACCATGGAAAAGAAATGAAATTAAAATTGATGTGACTTTGACGTTTCAGATTCTAATTGTCAGATTCCGCCATTCATTTCAGTCTACAGAACTTAGTCAGAAAGAAGAACGCAGCCTCACTACCGCTGCTTAGCACCTGCAACTGCAAACCCTCCAAGATTCCAAAAGCCTAACGTAACATGGAAACCCCAACGTTGTTGAAACCAAAACACCGTTTCAATGTTTGCTTTCTCCAGGTTTGTTATGAGATGCTTTTTATTGTTTTTTTTATTTGAGTTAAAATGTAAATTTACTTTAAAAATAATCATTTATGAATGTTAGGTATATTGAAGTTTTTCAATGATAAGTTTTATGTAGCAATTTTATCTCTAATTTTTTAACATGTATGAGATAAAATTGCTAATTGAAAAACTTTCCAATACCCAATACATATGAGTGGTTACTTCTAAGGTAAAGTTGCACTTTTAACCCTTTTTATTTTATACCAAGCAATGTGAACACACAACTCATAAAAAAAAGTGAAAAAAAACACACACACAGACAATCATATTTTATTTCCCAATTTATAACAAGCCATGTGAGGGCATGGATACATCCCAACAAAAAATAGAAAAATTGTTACAATTTTTTTTTTCAATACGCATTTGGTATCATAACCTACATTTTTTTTAACTCATATGATTTATTGAGAACAGACTAATCTAAATTCGCCCCAGGTTGTCTCCATGGTTGAAGGGAAGAGCTACTAATGCCATCTATTCCATTCACAACCTTGAATTGAAAATCTGCTTAAGGAAGAACGAGTACCTTTCTATTTGATCACAGTGAGTATTAGTAAGAAAATTACTACATTTTGATCCTAGATATACGACTTTAATTCACTGTCTTCTAATTTCATAGTTTTTTTCCTCAAAATATCCTTATTAATTGCACATACATGTTAAGAGATTAACACATATGATTAAAAATGGTTATATTTTACGAAAGGCATCACTCATTTATTATAAATAATTAACTTAATTAATTTTATTAATATCCACAAATTACAAACTTTAAACAAGTCCTCCTACCAAACTCCTTCACCAACAAGGTGACACCATCTTATTTGCACCTTCAAAAGCACTACAAATTTCTTGCCAAAAAAAAAAAACAAAAGAAAAAGCACTACAAATTTTGAAGCAAGGGCTTAGGAAAAAGTGAGAGGATTTAAGTTAGCATTTAGCGATTTAAGTGTATCCTCTATTTTTAAAAAAAAAAAAAAAAATTGATCAAGAATTTTTGAGGTTTAGAGGGCAAATGGTCATCACCTCTCCTAAGAAGTGTATTTTATGGAATTCAAATTTGTGTCTTGGGTAAATAGTCATCACATTTCCCAACAAATGTGTTTCTCAGAATTTGAACTTATATTCTCCTTCTCACATGAGTGAGGCCCTTACTACCTCAATCAACAACTTGTTGATATTTAATTATATATATCCTCTACATTGATACCGAGCTTAGCGTCACTGGCGCTTTAAAAGCCATCGAAATCTTCTTTATTGTCTTCGGCATTAAAGGAGACTAAAGATTTACAATTTTTTTTGCAGATTCAGAGGGATTCGTGACCTTCTCTTCATAGCTTGTCTGTTGGCTACAAAGATTCCACTGAGGAAACGATTGAAGATGCCCTGGAAGAAATCATATGAGGAAGAGGATGGAAAAATGGAGTTGAGAGATCAAAGAAGGTGAGGAAGTTGAAGATGAATTTGACTAGAAGAAACAATTACTGAGTTTGAGGGTTTAAATTAAATGAGTTGCAAATTGACGTTTTAAAGCAACGTAGAACGTACTTCAGTCTCATGCAATATTCTACATCCATAGTTCTGATAACTAATTCACTCTACAACTAACAAGTTGTTTGTTGAGGTAATAAACTGCCCCATCTCAATAAGAAAGAGAACACAAATTCAAAATTTAGGAAACTACTTTCTAGGAGAGGCAAAAATCTTTTGCAATCTAAACGATGAAACCCTGATCAAATAAAAACAATACTCATATACTACTCCACATATATTCTTTACTGTTATGTTGGTTTAGTAAAAACAGACTTAAAGAATTCATTTAATTTGCAAGTCACTTACAAAAATGTCACAAATCATTTGGTTTATGTTGGTTTTAATATTTCCCGACGTGGATTAGGAATTTCGTAAATAGCATTTTATGTATTGACGAAAAGTAAGGAAAAAAAGAAAGCAGAAAAATAAGCTGTGGTAATGCTTCTTTCTATAAAAGCTAAGGTAGACTTATACCACTATGGTCTTATTTATAAGTCCTTTTAAACTAAATCACACATACCAAGGAGAGGTAGTTAACTCAATGATTATAAGGTAAATTTTCAACTTTCCCCTCATTTATGAATGAGTATCTTTCATTTATTTCTTCTCTATCTATTTAATTGGTACAATTAATATAGATAAAATTGTCACAATCTTATTTATTACTTGAAAGAAGACTTATAATTAAGACCAAATTTTTTGATCAAAAGAGACTTATAAATAGAACTAAAGTGATAGTCATTTAAGTCTCACATGAGGTATATTTTTTGTCCCTTAACTTTATAAAGTATATTTTTGGTCCTATATTTCTAATACCGTTAATGTTGTTAATAAAAAATGTTAACGCTACAAACTCAATTGATGACTGTGCAACTGACAAAACATATTTAAGTTTTAATTTTTTAATATAATATATTTAGATTATTAAATTAAAATAGACTGACAAATTATTACAAATGAAATCGAGATTTTGATACTTAGATTATTAAACTAAAATTTTTATATTTAGATCATTAAACTAATTTTTTTAAAAATATAATCAAGTTTTGATAATGACTGTTTCATTATAGATTTACATTTTTTTTTTCAATTTATGCATGTTTTAAATTTTAAATTAATAGATTTTAATAATACAGTTAACACTTAAGCTTATATAGTCATTAATTGATTGCTACGTTAATATTTTCTATTAGTAACATTAACGGTGTTAGAATTATAGGACTAAAAGTATACTTTAGCTTTTTATAAAAGATGCCTAATCATATTTTGTAGCTCTTCTTCAACAAAATGCTACTATATCCCACTTTTATATATGCGCAAACGGACATAACATTTATAGTACATCAAAGTGTGATAAAGCAACCTGCAAATTTGTTACTCCATGTTCATTACTTTCATGGAGATTCATGGGATCCCATTATGGCACAATATAATGGTGGTCCAGAAATTCCTTTTCACTAAAGGTTGTGATTTAAATTATAAGTTGGGGTCTTTTATTTGTATTGGCCAAATATTTTTCTTTCAAAAACTGCTCCTCAGTTCCTATTTATAGGATAGAGAGAGAATAATTTTTTTTTAATCCTATTGATAAGCTGAGAAAGAAACTTTTTAGATGAATATACAATTTTATCATTTATTTATTATTGTATTGACCTTGTTCTTATAGGGTATAATATATATTTAATAAGGTAAAGTTAGAAAGTTGATAAATGATTTTATGACAGAGTTAATAAAGTTTAAATTTTTTTTTAGTCTATATGAAACATGTTAGAAGTGTCTCATAAATAGGACTAGATGAGTATAAATACACCATTTTTGTGTGTGGGGCCAAATTATACTTATAGTATTTTAAGTTTTACATTAAGGTATACTACCCGGCCCCTATCTTTCAAGTTATACTTGCTATTGCAGAATACAGAAAGAAAGTACGGTATAAGAGAAGGAGCCACAAACCTTCAACTCATCAAGGTCGTTTGACTAAGTGCTTTCTCTCTCTATTCGATTTACTCTTGTTTTTAGTTTCTTAGTTTTATAAAGTATATTTTTAGTCCTATATATATTTATAATACCATTAATGTTGCTAACAAAAATATTGACGTAACAAATTCAAGTGATAATTATACAACTGACAAAGTATATTTAATTTTTAATTTTTTAATATAATATATATCGATAACTAAACTAAAATATGTTAATAAATTGCTACAAATTGTAATACCTAAAATTCCAATTCGTCATAAATATTTTATTTGATGAATAATTAGAATAAATGAAGGTGAATATGGGTCTCAAAGGATTTTAAATCTATTGATTATAATTTTGGGTAAATTTCTTCATGAAATTTATATTTAAATGAGAGGTTTTGAGGCTATATATAAGGGAAATAAAAATCACATAAAATGATAATAATTGCCTATCAAAAAGAGCAAGATAATTAATGGAAACACTTAATTAAATTAAAACAATTATCAAATACAAAAAGGCACTTGAGCTTGCATTAATTAGAGAGTAATTGCAACATGATTAGAGATAATTAAATCATCAAGAAAAGGGGCTTTTATTTTCGAAAATATCAAGGGATTAAAGGATGAAATTAAATTGCTAATGATGCTCTTATGACTTGAATTAATTAGAAAACCTAATAGCCTAAGATATTTGTAGTAAAAAGGAGATTAAGCACATTATTAAAGTTAATTATTAGTGCCCCAAAGTCCACAATTTCGTCTAGGGCTTGTGGAGCAAGGAGAACCAAGTAATTTTGAGATATTATCCAAGAGTTTATCTTAAGCCTTCAATTAATTAAAGTAACCAATGATAATCATAAGTAAGAAGGCTTTAAGCACTTGATTAAGAAGCTAATTAAACCTTACTAATCACCTTTGAAAAGTCAACAATTGCAACTATAATTATGGGCTAGGATTTGTGCACATGGAATGCCATCCAATGGTCCAAATTAATCACCTAAATTGGCTTAATCCTCTTATAATTAAATCAACCAATGGAAAACACTGGCCATTGGATTAATACCACACAAAAAACACATCTCATGGCCAAGAATGAGGGAGGACGTTGGCCAAGCTAGGTGTAGGGAGAGGATGGAATTTCATAAAGTGTTTTGTGATCTAATGCATGGGGAGCAATAAGAAGCAACATTGGAACTCCATGAGAACTATCACTTGAGCCATTGGCTTTTTGCTATAAATAGGGGCCTTGCACCTCTTCAAATCCTCACACCAAAACTCACTTCAGCAATTGATTTGAGTAAAGAAAAATCATAGGAGCAAGTTGAAGAAGGAGCAAGAACTTCAAGAGGTAAGTTCTTAAGTTTAAGCTTTTATATTTTGGTAAATATAGGAGTTTAATTTAGGAAATTATAGGAAAAAATTTCTTTCAAGTTTGGAAGTTTAGATTGCTTTTAAAATACAAAATGGAGTAAAAAACATGTTGGGAAATAAGTTTTGGAGACAAAAAATACAAGTGGTGAAAGTTGGGAAAAATCATAGATTTTAGCTTTATGAAATTAGTCACTATGAGAACGTGTTTTCATAGGGTAAGGGTAAATGATTTTTTTTTTTTAAAAAAATGAAATCTTACAGGAAGAGAGTAGGCATCCAGAGCTTTCTTTTGATATAAAATATGTATATATTCAAGCTCTGTGCAGGGAGTTATGAATTTTTGAAGTTAAACTTCATTTTCTGAATGTTAATTTGACCGATGGTTGTTATGCATGGATTTTGCCCAATCAAAATGGTGTTTAAAAATCTTGAAATTTTTCAGAGATATAATAGACATGAAGATCTTTCCATCCATGCATAACAAGTTATTATTTGGATTTTATACAAAAATATGTGAATTTTCCAAGTCAGCTCATGTCTCTGAATTGGGAACTGGAATAGTAGTTAAAGAAGCTAAAACTATGAATTACCTTGTGAGTTCGAGTTAAAGCCATTATTTTTCTCTAAACATAGACTTGACAAGGGAAATTTTGGCTTTGGTTTCACATCATTTTGATGTTTGTATAATTAGTTATGATTTTTCAAAATTAGTGAAAAATCTAGACAGAAATGCTGGAATTTCGTTTTTAAGGAAATGGAAGGGTAAAATTGGAATATTAAATCCACCAGGGGTAAAAAGGTAAATAGTGGCAAGAATATCTCTCAGGATGTCATTCTAAGATATATGGCATTTGTTATAATAATATGATAATGATATTATAGGATATCCGGGGAAAGTAGGGAATCGGTACCGAAGGATAATCGTACCAAGCAAAAAAGGTATGGATACGTACTGTAACTTTAACTCCTGTGTGTCTTGTATGACTATATATGATTGTTTGATTCATGTTGAGTGATGGACAATACGAGGTCCTTGGTCATGCACCATGGCTAAGACTCTGTCTTAGGTCACATATTTGTATACATTCAGTTTAGCCGTGGATTCAGCTGGACGCGGGTTATAGTCTTTGCTAATACTACTTGTATGTTTTTCTAGTGCTAATGACACGTGGGTTTCGTGACACTGGTTATGTGTAAACACTGTTGACATGCATGTACTGTGTGCTATATATGGTTGTTGTTATTGACGCATGCATCTGCTTTGTGCTATGTATTGTTGATTACTGAATATAATGAATATATGTCATATATATTGTTATTACTTGAACATGAGATTAACTGTTACATGAGATTCAATGGGTATTGAATCTCATACTTTACCCTAACTTTAGGATCTGGAGGATTAGGAGAAGTCGGTATAAAGGGTAAGATGCACACGTAAAGACTTAGTTGGAGTTTTTATTTTTTTGACTGTATTTATTATTTAAATATTCAGATTATTATAGCATTATTATACCAACTGGATATGCCACAGTTAAAATTTGTAGCCACAAGTACGTATCAGTAGTCACTCAACACATACGCTCTATTGCTCCACTCTGATGATATTCATATGTACTGCATGTTTATACACATATTGAGTAGTATGGACTAGGCGTGTTATACAAACGAAATCAAGATTTTGATATTTATGTTATCAAACTAAATTTTTTTAATACAATCAATGTTGTGATATTGAATGCTGCATTATATTTTTAGGTTTTTTTCCCAATTTACACATATTTGAAATTTAAGATTAATAGCATTTGATTAGACAATTATCGCTTGAGTTTGCTGCATCAACTTTTTCCGTTAACAACACTAACAATATTAGAATTATAGGAACAATAATATATTTTATGAAGTTAACGAATCAAAAGTATACCTCATATAAACTTAAAACACTATCTTTTGCGTGCTATCAAACTTTGAAATGAAGTGCACTGTTCATTAATTGCTTGGATGAATAATAGGATTCACATTAAATTGTAGATTACATGTTGGTTTGAATTGAAATAAATGACTTGTTTGCACACCGACTTGTACCCCGTACTATGCTATGCTTGGTAACAAGGAATTCCGACTATGTGGGAAATGAACTCGAAAGAATTCCTAATATACAATCATGTTTGGTATATTTGAAACCAAAATCCATCATACAAATATGGAAACATCTTTCACAAATTAGTAGTCAGGGAAATTGTGTCAGTTCTATGTGAAAGAAAATTCTGTGAACATTTTTGCCCAATATACTCTCACATCCTTATTTTTAAAGATACAAATAATCAAATTACTCATATCAAGAATTTAGTAAAAAAATGCAACTTATTGTTGAGAGAGAGAGAGAGAGCGCGATGGGTGTGCTTGAGAGAGAGAATGAACAAATGGTTAATTAAAGTTGTGAGACTACCCAATAATTCACGGAGACAAAAATATAAGACTTCATTATATTTTATTTCCCAAATTTATATTTCTGTTCCTAAACTATTTCTATTAGTTACACTTATTAGGAGCCTTTTCATCTTGAGGTAGTTTCTAATGCAAATTGTTAAAGGGAGTAATTTAAGGAGATAAACACACATCTTTTACAAATAATATATTTTTATCGTTGCTCCTATTGTACAAATGATTTTTCAACCTTGAACTGGCTCAATACACTGATCAACTTAGCCAAATGCAGTAGACAACTTTTTTTTTTTTTAAAAAAAAAACACTTTGTCTTGCTACTATGTTTACCTTCGGGACTCATACTTAAAATTATCGTTACATCACCCAAAAAAAAAAAAAAATTATCATTACATTGTTTCAATAATCCTTTAATTCAATATTATTATCTATATTTTGTGGTTTTGCGATCTGAAAAAAACACTTGGTAGAATTTGCGTCAAGTTTTTAGATTCTCGATTTGGGTTTTAAACATTTAATAATTAATGAGGAACTTAATGTAAACTGTCTAGTATACCCTTATATGTATGAAATTTAAGTTCATCGCTATCGCAATTTGCAAGAAGAAAACAAAATAAACTTGAGAATGGAAATGGAAAGCAGCATCATTACTTAAATTTATGCAAAATTTAACATTCACCGACCTAGGACTAAGGAAGGAATTACAAGTACATTTGACGAAGAAAAATAACTAATTGCCCTTTAAAGTACACAACCATAAAGTTAGAACATTGACTGTTTGAAACAGACTCAAATTTAGCTGATAATATTAATGAAGATCAGATTGAACCATTGTTTGTTCAAACATATTTAGTGCAGCTCTTGACATCAAATGCCTCTCCGAATTTTCTGAATACATTACTTCAGTTCCAGAAGGAAAAAACCAAAAAGAGAAAAAATACATCAGTTATATTGCATTTTTTTACCTGTAAAATCAAATTTCAACGAGCAAAACATAAGCAATATTTTCACTTTTTTGCGATTCAACATCACATGATTGAGTTTTAGAAAATAATTTTCTGTACACGTCACACACACACACACACACACATAATGGTAGAAATAATGTAAGAAACCATGCATGTAAGTTTAATCGCATGAATAAATAAAAAATGAAAATTATTTAGTTGGAACTTGGAATGCAATTAGTTGTTCAAATAAATTTTCAATTGTTGGTAAAGTTCATGGATGTACTTACATTTCCAATCCTAGCTTGATTATTGGTCTCCAGCATCAACCCGAAATGAATGTGAGGGAAATGTGCCCACTAATTAAAGTGAAATAATTTGTAGATATTAGCAAATAGCAACCTCACAAAGCAGATGAACAAAAATAAAGAAGATAATAAATTAAACACTATTGTGTGTGTGTATGTGGTACTAAATGCATGTTAAATTACATTCTTTGCAGCAGTACTGAATGCCTCCCTGTGACTGATATCTGGGTTATTGACTTTGATCCTCTGAATCTCTTCTCTGCATATAAACAGTGACATTTCAATTATATATTTTGATGATTTTTTCTGAGAAGCTTATTGAAATATAATAATTAATAACTAGATTGTAATAATTAAGTAGTTATATTACTTTATGAACTGATTGTACGCAGAAGGTACGCGCTGCCTCTTCTCGGGAGCTGTAAAAGATAATAACAATTCATCAGATTGTGATTAAGAGAAATTTAAATAGAGTAATTATTCAGAAAGTTTATATTTTATATATTTATATTTATAAGTATCTAAATATGTTGATAAGTAAATGAATGAGTATACTCACGCCTAGTCGCAACTCTTTCCTCAGTTGCATTACGTGTGGTGGTGGGGGCTCTCATTGCAATCCTATTGTTGCATCTGGAAGACGAACCAGTCTCGATTCTGTACTCTGGATTGGATAACCCCGACGCCTGAAACTCAAAAGTAAATCAAAATTTCAATAAAAAAGATTTTTTTTTAAAAACCTATAGTTTATTGTATCTAAAAAATGCTTATTCCAATGTATTTTTACTTTAGTCTACACTGGTTTTCAAGGTTTTGTTCAAAATACATTCTTTGAATATAATCAGGAAGCCGGAGGGATATTAAAAACAAAAATATCTAAGCTTTTCGTAACAACTAAATTTGTGTGTGTATTTTATAGGGTTTAAAATGTGTCATGATTTATACTTTACCAATAATTTATTAATGTAAAATTAGTTGTTTAGACCTGATATAAAAGGTAAGATCTAAAAAAAACGTGATTAGTGATATTTTTATAAATACAATAAACATTTAGACTCTCTAGGCTTGCTATATACTCCCTCTGATCCTTATTATAAGGCATCAACTATCTTTTCTCACAAACTAAGAAAATGGAAGTTAGGTCATTAATGAACCTAAAATTAATAAAAGTTTCCAACTTTATCTCTACTTTAATGAGATAAATTTAAAAAAGTTTGTTAAAGTAAGGACATAATAGGAAATAGTAATAAATAAGTTAGTTAAATGTAGTTGGTGTCTTATAAAAAGAACCAAAAATTTTAAGTAGTTGGTACCTTATAATAAGGACGGGAGTATTCAACTTATGATAAATTAATGTGATCAGAGAAATAGCGGGCAGCTTTAAAGAACTGAAATATTTAAGTTAGAAGGCAACATATCATATATGGATGAGGTACATAAAACCCAGATGACAGTTGTTCAAATAAAGGGCTATGATTTGAGGGATCTAGCTGTGGGTAAAATGTGGTTTACCCAGAGGATAATAAATATAAAAAGGAGGATAATAAAGATGTTGAAACCCGAGGAACAACATAGTTGGGCCAGTCAAATCAAGTTTTTAATGTTTTTAACATAAAGGAGCCTTAAAAAACAACCCTAGTTTGCCTGCCTTGAAGAGTTAGGACAGTCTCTGACTCTGATCTCCTATGAACTGCTAACATCAAAAAGCAAAAATAGCTAGGTGTTTCTTATGGCGGCTGCAGCCTGCAGGTATGGCTATAACATTAAACATGTAGGGTTTTCAGTTACCCTATTTTTTCCAATAAATTCAGTTATCCTAAGTGACCTCACTTAATATTACAGGTGTAGTGTCTCCGATCTTGTACGGTACACCAGTAATTTTTTTAAAGATGAAATTAATTGATGACTATATAAGAAGATCGACTTTTAATTATACATTCTAATTAAAAAATTGAATTTAATTAAAATTAATTAGAAAATTTCTTTAGTTAAAGACATTATTGTCAAGTTAATTGCCTATATCCTTCATTCTCATGAGTAGGTAAAAACAACTTATTTTCCTAAGCATTAGACATGCTTTGAACCTCTCAACGATTAATTAAAGCTTACAGAAACAAACAAACAGAAGCTGCCTCTCAGCGTGATTAAAGAGCGTCGGTTTTCTCAAAAGAATAACACCCGGAAACCCTAAGAACCTAAGGATATAGGACTTCAAAATTATTTCAGAGTTAAATATATATAATTAGTTATTAATTAGTAGTACCGGAAAGAACAGGGCCGCCCAAAAAATGAGCTGAGAAAACTCAAGTTACCTGAACTTGTTGCCATGACACTGACTGAAATGCGGCGGCCATGTTCACGGACCATAGATTGGTGCAGTGACCACATCGGACAGTCACGATGTCAAACAGACTACTGCATGGAACACTAACCTGCACATATTAACATTTATAATTTTTTCACCATATTATATTATTATTCCATAGATTGGTAAGTAGAAAGCCTCTCAGGCAGTTCAAAGAAAGCAAAAAAGGTAGGGGGGGGGGGGGGGAATCCAGATCTCATCATGATCATAAACAAGAAGAGGCATATAAGAAAGAAGAAGAGGTTATTATGCAGCTTGTTGGTTTGTCTACTTTAGACATTTAGGTATAAGAAAAGAAACCCCTAAAATAGAAAGTTGCAAGAGAAAGAAAACCTGGGAGTACTATAAGCGATATTACCAAAAGCAACAATAATTAACCCTACAAGCTATAATTCAGCTTGATCACTTTACGTGCCCTAATCAAATTAGCTGAGACACAGAAAGTTGATGAGTATGTGTATGTCTTTGGGTTCGAGCACTTGAGGACTTTCATCAGGTAGGTTTTATGACTTTTTTCTTTGACAGCAAAAGAGGTGAGAAGAAAGAACAGAAAAGAAAAAGAAAAGTCCAGCTATGGATTGAGACCGGACTGTAAGAGAAAAACGAGGAGGAGGAAGAAGAAGCCCTCAGAAAGAGAGAAATTGGAAACATTAACAGTGATTTCACAGACCAAAAAAAGAAAAAACAAGAAACCCCAAATATATAGGAAAATTAAGTCATCAGCACTTTGTGTGTAAATGAAACATGATGATGATTATTAGGTATTGCTTTCAGAAAAATAAGAGACAGATCCACCAGGTATATGGATCAACACCTGAAGGGAAAACAGATCTCGAACTGAATAGAAATAAGAGAAAATTAGAAAATATGTATACCGCAAGAACAATGTTGCAAAATTTGCAGTGGATATAGCATAGTTTCTCAGAACCAACGTCCATGTTGCAGCTCGACATGTTTCTGCTATAAGCTCCTTAATAAACCCAGAGAAGAAGTAAACAATAGATTTAGGTTGAAGCAAGGAAAGAACAATAGGAAATGAAGAAGAAGAAGAAAGCTAAAATAGGTTTAGCTCTTAACAATTTGCTGAAAGAAAAAGCCTTTAAGCGGTTTATTCTCTCTCCGGACCCCTCAGATACCGGGCGATATGTATATCTGTACAGTTAAACTTGCTCAATCGTCTTGTTTATATAGACAAGTTTATATCAGTATAGAAGAAAGCTTTGTATAATGAGGGTATTTCTTTTGGGACCCAACGGGGTAAAGAAGAAGAGAGAGAGAATGAGAAGAAAAAGTAGCTTCAGAGAAAAAGAAAGCCGTTTTGATCTCGTATTGGAAAACTATGTACGTACTACCAAAAAAAAAAGACACTTACTACTAGTTACTTTTACATGTATATATACAACATAATTATACAACAATTTAATCCTAATTCATATAGTTATGTGCAAGGTACTTAAAGTTGAGATTTTACGTAAAATCGGAAGAAGGATAAAAAATCGTAAAACGTAAATAAATCATAGCGTAGCAAAATTGTAAAAAAATTGTAAAAACATAAAAGCGTTTGAAAAATTAGTAAAATCGATTTAATGAAAAAAAATCATAAAAATGTAAAACCGCAGTGATAAAACGAGATTTTAACTACTCTAGTTACTCTAGTTATGTGTATTATTTTTTTATGTGCCTAGGCTCTTCTCTTTGAGGAGATAAGATCGATGTGAAGGGGTTCAGTGATATATATATATATATATATATATAGCCCTATCTGTAGATCAGTTGTTTTATATAATGGGAGGGATAGTTAGGGTTTCGAGGAGGAAAGCATTTTGGCAGAATTACCAAATGAGAACAGATTGATGAAAGAATAACAAATATTTAAAAATGAAACATGAGAGTGACCACACAATCCTCAGTGACCTGCAACTTCGCAGCGGACTAGTGGGGCGAAATTTTATGTCTTCATTAATACCACCAGGCCAGGCCATTAGAGATTATATATGGCGTTTTTTTAATAATTAACTTCGGGCAGCTCAAGACAAGTTATTAAATTGCACAAACTTCTTTAATTTTATGAACTTGATTATCAGATCACTCTTTTAACTTTTAAAACTTGACTACAAGGTTGACCCTTAAACTTTTACATTTGCATAAACAACCCATTTTTGCTATAAATTTTCTCTTTAATAACGGTGTAGTAAACCATTCAGGGTAGCTCTCCTTCTTATTCTTTTTTTTTTTTTTTTTTTCTGTAGATATGAATTTGAGACTCCGTGTTCTAACAATCAAAGCCCTTTCTATTAGGACTGATGCTTGTGGTTATGTTTTTCGAATTTTTATGCCAATAGCTTTCTTAAATTTTGACCTACAAGTAGATTGCTAAATTTTAAGATAGATGTAGTTACACCTCTTGACATGATATTGTAACATCCCATTTAAAACAGCAGAATTTTTTTTTTTTAAATGATAATCAGAGTAGAGCATTTTAGCAAGCGAGTAACTGAACCTTAGATATATATAACCATAGTGTAATTGTACTAGTACAGTCATCTAGTATTCAAAAGAAAGTAAATACATAAACTAGTGACACAAAAACTCTGTCGTGCATTCTACTTCGACCGTTCGCCCCTATCTCCAATCCTTGGTCCTCTCGATTCTGAAACTACAGCTGAGATCCAATTCCCATTTGGATTTCAGGTAACGGTTAACCTTATGCTCAAATAAAACAATATATAGGCAACAGATATTCATAATAACATAACAGCATATCAGTACAAAAGCTCACAGCAGATGCATGATCATAACATTGACAGAACATAAGCACAAAGTAGTATATAAAGTCCCAACACATCTCTGCACATAACCAGTGCCACGACGGCCCATCGTGTCCTTAGCGCTAGGAAAACTCAACGACGTTATCAAGACTATAACCCGTATAAAGCTGTATGTATAGCTGACAACCCTAAGCAGAGCCTCAGTATATGAACATATCTATCGGATATAAGTTTATGAGCAGCATAGAGTTAGGGTTATAGTACGCGTTCGTACCTTCTTCGATGATCTCTGGTACTTTCGTCGAAAAACGGTACGTTTGACAGCAATACGACGGCGGTACAACAGCGGTAACAGCGGAAACAACGGTTCGTGATTTCATATATCCTATAAGGATAATATCACAGTTATGAGTATTTAACATCATAACAGACATTTTTGGTACAAATTACCATTCTGCCCCTTATTTGATTAATTGGTGAAATTTCGCCAGAGCTTCGCTATTTTGACTCTAATCTTTCAGAATTTTGACATAACTCTTCCTCCAATATATTTTTAAAATAAATATCATATTTATTCCTTAAACATGATATCTAAGCTAACTTGAAATATTAGAGATTACTTTAGCATTTCTACTATAACTACCGAAAGAACTACTCAAACTAAAGACTAAGGACCAAAGAATTTACTTAGAGTTTCGCTATAAATTTACCCGGGCTCCTCCTTCTCTCTTCCTTCTCACTATTTTCGAAATCACTCATGTGATGTGGTGTGAGAATTTCAAATGAAATGGTTGGCTATTTATAGAAAAAGACGATGGCAATTCCGTAATTTCTTTGAACTTCGTCTGAACAGATTCTGACTGTTGGATCGCATTTTTTGAAATGGGTTGATCTTGGCCATCCACCTCTTTGGCCGACCTCCCCCTCCCCCAAAAAGATAAAATGATGACATCATCATGCTTATGTCATCTTGCTTTATGGGCTTTCATCCGATAAAGCTCCCTGTTCGGTGTCCTAATCGCGTAATCTTGGAAAATCTTAAAATTCCGGGAGCAAGGCCCTGAAAATCTTTTCTTTTTCTTTCAAGATACTTGGGTTATCTAAATTTTTGATCTCATTAAGGACATTTTGTTGCCTACCGAACATTTTCGGACAAACGCCGTTGGCTACGGAAATTGCATCTGCCGACGTCAACTTCTGGATAAAAATTCACTGATTCGTAATATGTCCAGATGTTTACCAACTTATCCCCGGATTCCATTTTATGAATTATTTTCTATAGGTTTTCACTTCTACTATCTGTCTAAATTCCACAAAATATCTTCTTGACTCTATCTCATGATCACTCCGTCGGTTACGGAAATGACTTCGGAGATAGACCACTCCGAGGTAAAAATTCACTTGTCTATAATATACTTTGACTCTAGAAACTTAGTTCATGATTTTCTAGGTAGCATTTTATTTCTATCCGTGGTCATTTATCCTACTTGCTTTTCACCATTATAATATTATTTAATTGCCAAATATCTTAAATATTTTCTTAACTTTCCATTTTATTTTTCCTTTATTATTCTTGGCCCAAAATTTTGGCCTTATTAATAAAAAATATATATTTATTTTATTTTTCATATTTCCTAAATTTTTATAATCTTATAAAATTTCCAAAAATTACCCAATTAATCCCTCACTAATTGTTGATAATTTTCTTAATTAGGATTAATCATTTTCTCACAACTATTTTATTGACATTAATAATTTATGCTTTATGCATAATATTAAAAATCATGGGGTCTAATTTGATCCCCAGAATACTTTTTAATTTTCTATTCTTCCATTCTCAAATGAGATAATTTAATAAATTGTCTAAATTAGGGATAATATTCCTTCTAATTTTTACGATTATTTCACCGCCCTTTAGGATGTATCCTCATATTCTTAGAATGTTTTATGGCCCTAAAATGCATTTTTCACATTTTTGGCAATAAATTTCATTTAATTTTCTTAGTATTTTCCTTTAAGAATAGACTAATTATCTGATACTTTGAGACCATATTTATCATAAATAGTCATTCCATTAATATTCTATAATATTCCGGATAACAGTTATCCGGGTATTACAGATATTCTTAATTAGTTAAATAAGGTTATAATTAATAGCTATATAAAATTTATTTGCATAACTTTAAAATTAAAAAAAAAAAGGTTAAGGAGCATATTTACTCAAGAAGGATTCTCCATACCACCTAACATCATAAATTGTTTATTTGGGTGCAAAAGTGCACATTAAGGTTTCAAAAAAGTGCAAAAATGTCATGATTGTTAAATAAACTAAACTTGATTGTTTAACAATTAAATAAGCAATCCTCACACCATTTGTTTCCTAAATTTATACTCCTTCCTTTCCTTTTCATACGATACAATCAACTAAATCATGTTGTTTAAAAAGTAGGTTAAAATTAGTTGGAAATAATAAATATAAAAAAAATCGTAAGACTTTTTTTTGTGCCAAAAATACCCTTACTTTGGGGAAAAGAGAGAGTGCGAGCTGAGAATTAAGTATAATGATAGTATATATGAGCATATGAGTGATTAAATAGGGTATAATCAATGAGAAATTAACAAAAAGATTGAGATAAACTCTAATTGTCTCTTATAAAAGGAAACATGGCATGCCAAAAAAAAAAGGGTCTCTTATAAAAAGGAACTGAATGAGTAATATTTTTTCTTAAACTATCCTTATGAATTACATGACTCAAAGAAAAAAGATACTTTAAAGGAATCAGTATAAATTTTCTAAATAAATAACTAACTTAACTATTTTTTAAAATCTTTATAAATTAATCATTTAGTTTCTACGTCTATAACTTAATGGAATACTAACTCTTGGCAACCTACAGGACACAAAACGGCTACTTATATTTGAAACCTTGCACCTAGCTTGCTAGTGGTAGAAGTAAACAACAAATTTCTATATTGTGCATAGGATATTGTATTGAAATGTCGTATTAAATTTTCCCTCCAAGGATTTGCTCTCATTTCAGGTGGTAATAGTAAGTTAAGGATGTCTTTCATATTTAAGACGGCTTTCTCAGACCTTTTGTTCCAAAAGCATAAACAAACAATGAATCAAACAAAAACCTCCAAACAGTTACATCAAATGTCATCAACAGTGGAAGCCATATTGAGAACCACTAAAAATGCTTCATATATATCCATCCATCGTGCTTTTTTGCTTTTTCGCTTTATTGGTTTTTTTTTATGAAATTCCTTTTTCCTCCTTTTTTGTAAAACAGTGTGGTTCTGACCGATACTGTTATTAAGTGTGGGATTTAATGACCACGAACTTATCAAAAGGAAGAAGAACCTGAACTTTTAAGTAATCTTTAGGTTAAATAAAAAAATTATACACCCTCCTATTTTGTTTTTTAAATTTATAAGAAACAACTACTCAAACTATGCAGATTAAAATATTGGTTAAAATTGGTTGAAGACAATAAATATGTAAAAAAAAATGAAATTTATTTTCCTAAAATATCCTTGTTTATGTAGAAGTGGTGAAAGATAAAATGAGTGAGAAAAAAGATAGAGAGAGTAGTGAGTGAGAAAAATATATAAGAGAGGCATGTAATTTGATTGAGGGGTAGAAATGAAAATGCATTAAATTTTTGGACTAATATATATTGTTACTTATATTTAGGACGATCCTTATGTAAGAGAATTTTACTTACAAATAAGATTGGAAGGAGTGTTTGAGAAAGCTACTTTTATTTGCAAGGTTGAAAAATACTCAATTTAAAATTGATACTTTAAAATTTCAAAATTACTCTCTATTAAGTTCAATAACCAAAGGAGTCCCCCCAAATCAAAGGCAATTCTATTTGAGGTACTCTTGGTTACTAAGTGTGAGCACCTCTCTTAGCGGGGGGGGGGGGGTTTTTTTTTGGTAAGATCTCTTGGCGGGATTCAAACCTTGATTCGTCACATTGTAAAGGACTAGCTCCTTCTACTAGACTCAACCTGTGTTGGTAAGGAGATTATTTGATTAGATGGGAAGTTTAGTTAATTAGGGAATGCTTAAGCAAATGATATTAAAAAAACTATAAAAAAAGGGTCTTGAATAGAAATAGAAGCATAAGCATAGGTACAATGCAAATTTCTTAGGCAAATGTCATAAACTAATAATACTTTTTTTTTTTTTGGGGGGGGGGGGGGGGGGATAGCATTTTAGGAACAGAATCTGGCTTAATTTGTGCACATGAATGAGTTGTTTGCTTGCAGCATGTAAAGAAAATATTGGCAAAATAATTTCATTTGCAGCCATTAAAAATCATGGAAGAAGACAAACAAGCTACGTTATATTTTGAATAATAAAAAGCTTTTGAGGGGCATATAAAGATGCTCAAGATTTTTCCCCCCCTTTTCGTCATAACATTATTAGGGTCTCTTCTTTGTCGATTTACTAACTATTTTAATAATGAACTGTTCCATTGCCCCTTTGCCTTCGGTCCCTTTCAATGTCTGGTGTAATAAATACCCATAACTTACTTTCCAATCACCAGTATTATTGGCAGGTGGTGCTTTTTTATTTTATTTTATTATTATTTATTTATTTCTCTTTCTTATATTTCTCTCCTCGCATCTACCGAAGATTGGTATTTAATTCCTTGCGTTTGTTTAGTTTTAGTTTAATTACTTTGTCAACTATATATTAAACAAATAAAAATAGCCAAAACCGTATCTTAGATCTCTTATAATTTCTTACAAGGTTTTAATTCAGTCTCTTGATATTACAAAGCATGTTTTTAGTTACTCAACCCTATACCATTAGTGTAAAATGATTTTTTTGTTTGTTTGTTAATCATTGTTATTTTTTAAAATTAAGCTTAATATATCCGCATTTGATAATGTTTTGTCGATAGCTCTAGAATTGTATAACTGTAAAGATACTTTATAAAATTAAGTGGAAAAAAAAAACAAGAGAAATCTCAAATAAAGTTGAACGACTAAAATATGCCTTACATCCATACAATACTCCATTATTGTAACTTTAACTTATGTTAAGCTAGCAAACATATTTTCTGAATCCTTAAAATTTACATATAACTTCTGAAAAAACTATAAACTCAAGATTATTCCTTGATCAGATCGATTTATGTTATTCTCAAATAACCAAAAGCTCATCAAAGTTAATAATTAGCGCAAGTATTCCATAAAATCGTTATTTAACATAATTTTATTATATTGATTCTTCAAAGTGAGTCAACCCAAAGTGGCCAGATTGCATGTAAAATGGATAAATACACAGAATGCTGACCAATAAATTAAATTCACGGAACTCTGGCTATTATTATTATTATTATTATTATTTTGGTCAAAAGGAACACTGGCTATAGATAGAGAAACAATAGTTGAATTTAACTTCATATCATACGTATGGCCTTTAAATGCGGAAAGATGTTATCGAGAGAGAAAGGACAAGTCGATCATCGACCATTCTTCGAATCAACAAAACCTTATCTCTATCTCTCTCTATGATTTTATGGGACTGATTGGTTAGTCACATGTTATATATATAAAAGGTTTCTTGTCTCATCCAATATGAACTGTAGTCACCTGGAAACCGCAATTACTGTGACCCTAAATAGTTAACAAATTAACATAACGTCTAAAAGGAAATACATTAATTTTTGGTCCTTAATATAAGAGCTAAATATATAATTAAATTGCAAATATTAAAAGAATTAACTAAGTTAGTTATTTCATTTGAACTATCCTTCATGAAAACTCCTAATTAATATGTGCAATCAACTAATAGATTGAGATAATTAAGAGAAAAATTATAAATTCTAGAAACAAAGTGAATTGACTTACAATAATAAGGGTTAAAGTAAACTCCTAATTAGTCCAACATTTAGAAGCGGCGGGAGCATATATCAGAAAAGCATTGTATATTTGTATGGAAAGGGTACAATTTTTGTTTAAAATAAAAATAATAAATGAAAGGGTACAAGTTAAACATTGAAATTTATGAAATAAATGAATTTTAGTATAAGTTTGTTTAATGAATTAATTACTTCAAAATTGAAAGAAAAAAAATGAGACTTACTCATACGTGTACGCACACAATAATTAGAAATAATCATTTAGTACACACACATATTCTTCAATTATTTTATGAATAAAAAAGGGGCAACCTGGTCCCTACAATCTGATCATCCACGAAACATTACGTACAATCCTCTAATACTCATGTTCTCTAATAGCCAAGCAGCCCAAATGCATCATATATGTGGATATATTATATAACCTCTCTTATTCAATCCACCAACCCTCTCTCTAGGTTCCTCCTAGCTTGCTAGTTGGTAACTACACACATGATAATTGATTTTTATTTTTGGAAAACTGTAACTTTAGTTCTTTAACCTTACATGAAATTTAATTTTGATCTTGTAATTTTATAGGGTTTTTTTTTTTTTTTTTTTTTTTTTTTTTTTTTTTTTTAAGTTTTCTAACTCTACCGTTGGTTTCGTTAACAAAAAGATGTCGACAATGAAATTTTAAGTTTTTAAAAAATGTTTTAAAATACTGATATATTAAGTTTGATTTTTTAAAATAATAATGCTTGACACACAGAAATTGTCATTTGGGACTAACAGGGTTAGGATTAGAAAACTCAAAATATACTTTATAAAATTAAGGGATCAACTTAAAATATCATATAAAATATGAAGTCTAAAAGTATGCTTTCATCTTGATTTTCATAACCTCGACTCAATGACAATGTTGTCCAAGGATGAAAACCAATTTTACGTCCGAATCCCACCACCCAAAATTGCAACAAGTTAGCCTTATAGTAATGCAATCTGATCTCAAGAGTAGGGAAACATAAAGAGGAACAGTGTACAAGAGAATTTATACTGCTTTAGCTTAGACGTTAAGCTTAAATTCAGGTCGCTAGAGTTAATTATCTTAAATATTTTATTTTCATTATAAATAAAATATTTCAAGATATAGGCACCTGTAGAGCCACTTACAACTATCGATTCTTCTCCAAGAGTCATAACCTAAATGGTTCACTGTCCTGATAAAAGGAGTTTCCTAATCACTTTGTAAAGAAATTTCTTATCTTTGAGAATCTTGTCTCACAAAGAAAAGAATAAAAATATAAAGTAGATATCATAAGAGAATACAGATACATATATGTGCAGAGCAACTAGACGCAACTAGACGAGCAAAGACTGAAACATTTCGAATGAGTGCTCTCTCTCTCTCTCTCTCTCTCTCTCTCTCTCTCTCTCTGTGTTTTTTTCCCCGTTTTGTTTTTCTATAGAAGCCTCCTGACTAATTGATATATAGGAGGTTTGCATTTACAGGCTTTCAAACAAAACAGAAAATTCCATAAAAACGAAACAAAAGAGAGTCATAAAAAAGAATGTTTAAGTATAGGTTTGGTCCATTAAATTAAAGTCAAGTTTTAGTTTAGTTTCTTAAGTATATAAAGTATATTAGTCCTTTGATATTAACATAGCTAATCTCATCAATTAATAAAAATGCTGTCTCAACAAATTTAAACAAGGAGTCTATGAATAAATACTAACATGCTTAAATTTCAAAATATAAAAATGATTATGTCAAAAGATTAAAATTAATACATGTTTTATATTACATAGTTACCAATTAAATTTGTTGAGTCAACATTAACCTTTAAATGAGACTAATAATATTAAGATTAAATGACTAAAAATATACTTAAGAGACTAAATTGAAAAGCTTGATATAAATTTAAAAGACCAAATACATGCTTTAATATTAAAATAATTGGAAAGAATGCATTTAAGTGGCACTTAGGGTTGGTTTTCGTGGTAGCTTAAGACAATTAAAATGCCCTTAAAAAGTGATGGCAATGCGAATTGATTGTCTTTCAAATCATTAATTTAGGCCATTAAAATGCAATAGGGCGGTTATTTAACTAACACAATTAAAGTTTTCTCCCATGTATAATAACACTAGTATAAAAAGTAAATTTAATGATACTATATTAACGTTCGTTTTTAGAAAACGTAAGTTAAATAACTATTTTTAAAATAAAGATAATTATTTTTTTAAATAACTATTTTTTTAAATAAAGATAATCTCTCAATTAATATTTTTTTAAATAATAATTATTTATTTAAAAATAACTATTTTTTTTAAAAAAAACTTTGGACCGTCCAAATCCGATCTAGACTCAGTGTCTATCCAAAGGATAGACACCGAAATGGGTTCTGTGTCGAAATTGGCCTAGTTATTGCCGTAAGTATATATCACTCTTCACTACTATCCTCCTTTACTTCTCATGTGTTTCACTGTTTTATATAGTGATGTGTACTTCTCTCTACATATATATGTGCTTAGGCTTCTGCTGTTTGTTGCGAGGCCAAGGACCTTTGTTTTGGGCAACATTCCAAATTCTGTGATGTGCATAAATGACGAATAGTACCCAAATGCCACTCATGTTCCTGGAATACTCATTCTAGAGATTGATTCACCCATTTACTTTGCGAATGCCCTATTTAAGAAAGTGGTACATACTCTCTTTACTTCAAAATTTATTTTTTGGATTACACAATTATGGCATTTCATTGAGTGGATAACTTGCCGTGTACAATGTTGTAGGATCACGAGGTGGATTAATGAAGAGGGAGACAGGATGAAAGCTACCGGGGAAACCAGCTTGTGGAGTGTACACTATAAAAAAAAACATTTTGTAGTGGTTAAAATGTCGTATTTGTAGTGGTTATGACTACTACAAACAACATTAGTAGCGATTAGGTAAACCGCTACTAAACACATCATTGCAAGCTAATTTGTAGCGGTTTAAAAAGCAAGTTGCTACATGTAACCTAATCACTACTGTAACTATAGCGGTTTAACGACACCATTGTAAGATGAGGTTAGGATGACATCATTTTTTAAGGCTCTGTAGCGGTTTAGGAAAATGTATGTAGTGGTTACCCAACCGCTACAAAGTTAGATGAAATTTTAAAATGGGGTCAAATATTTGGAATTAGTCTTTAGTAGTTCGATAACCACTACAAAATCTTACATCCTTTTTGTCAAAAAATTTTGCCGCCATTTTTAAAATTTTTCATTATGTTGTTGCTACTAATTTTTTTTAGAAATTTTGCGGCTGTTTTTTAAATTCATGATGATTTTTTTAGTCCTTGTGAAACCGCTACCAAATTACACAACATTAAAAATTTGTAGTAGTTGTTAAACCACTACAAATCAATAACATTGTTTTTTTTTAAAAAAAAAACTGAAATTATCATTTTCGATTAATGTAATAATTAACTAATAATTTAAATATGAATGGTAGAAGTTTATTTTAAATATAGTTGATATAATTATTTGAGGATTACATATGGTTATCATAAAGGTGTAAAACAAATGAGAATGTGTAGGTAATAAGAGTTTATTATTCAATCTTTTAAATAATTAAATTAAAGAAAATATTAATGCTTGTGAAAGGAGGTGGAATGTTGAAGAACTTCCTATAAATTAGGGATAAAAAACTAAAATTAGTACTCAAGAGTTAGTAAAGAAAATATAAATGTACAAGAAATTATCATCATAGATTGATACCTAACATCTTCAAACACTTAATGTCTTTAAAGAATGTTGACAAATGAATAAATATGAGGGAAAATGTGTTCGGGAAGAGATAATAAAGTGTATTAAATGAGTTGTGGTAAGTATTTATAAGAAAATATGTGTAACATTTGTAACGGTTATTTTTTGTAGTGGTTTATGACTATGTTTTTATTGTGATTACAGCTGTTTGTACAGGTTATTTTATTTTTGTTGTGGTTATATAACCGCGACAAAGTGTCTATATATATATATATATATATATATATATATATATATATATATATATATATATATATATATAAAAAAAGTAGAGGATTACAGATTTAAAATGTTACCGTAAGCATGATTTTTTTTTTTATTTATCAATCCTTGTCTCCATCCCTACAAAAAAAAGTGTGGATAAACTATTACCTATGAGTTTAATATGTTTGAACAAAAATTAAACTTAAATTAAATATTATTTTATCAAGCTTATATTAAAAAACGCATCAAACTATAGGCAAATTGTCATCGTTGTTTGGGAAGAAGTTTCCAAAACTACCCGGCTAGAACGGTTCACTCTCGTAGGCGACGTTATCGCCATTGTTCATGTCATAAAGATCATGAGGCTTTAAGTGAACCACTATATTCCAATCCATATACCTCTCATCTGTGACATAATAAACCTAACGTGTCTCTGAGGCAAGAATATATGGCTCATTGTCCTGAGACTGACCGATGTGAATGGGCCAAGAGAAATTGACTAAGGTAATGCCTAAGTTGTCAGTTGTGAGTCCCTGGGAAGTTGTTGTATTTTCCCATAAACACTCTAACAGAGTCATGGTGAAATGCCCTTGGTAATTTATTTTAACCATATCAAGCAGCTTTCCATAATACTGAACATCATCAAACTACATGTTCTCGTCACTGTTGCTCACATAACTCCTTATCTCGAAAGTGCCATAAACACCCAAGTTTTGGGTTAGCAATCCTTGATCTTGCGACACTATGCAAAACTTGAAACCATTGATATTGTACGTTGTAAATCCTTGCACATGGTCAAATGGGCCAAGTGCAAGAGCTCTGAATTCTGGTAAGTGCGGGTTGTGGTCATTTAGTATTCTAGGGTAAGACAACCTGGGAATTCTTTGTGGACCATTCTGTCAATTTCAGAGGATGCCTATGAACGGACCCACAGTTGGCACTTCACATGACTTTTGAATTCCTTGCAATTAAGCATGGGATGAAGATCATGAAATGTAAGTATAAAATGTAAGGAAATATATACGATTACATATATTTGTGGACAATACTTACTAAAGGTATGGTTCAACTTTACTGTAATTAATCGAGACAAGTTATGTGCTTGGAACTTCTCAGTTGTCACCAGTTTGAAGTTCTCACTTTTGCTAACTGGTTCACCAACAGAAGGGATCAACAACTCTGTTGTTGATGATGGTTTAGGCTTAGGGCAATCGTTTACCCAAGGCATTCAGTTGAAAGACATTTTAATATCATTAAAGTACCTTGAACAAAAATATAGGATCTCATCTCCTATATAACCTTATGCTATTGAACCTTTAGGCCACGCCTTATTCCATATGTAAGATTTCAATTTCCTAAGAAACCTATAAAGTAAATAAGGGAAAATGTCAATATATCGATGCAGAAAGTTATATGTGACTATCAAGTAATGCTGATGTAATTTATTTTAAATGGGTACCTCTCAATAGGATACATTTATCGGTACTGAATTGGGCTAGCAAGCTTTGTTTCATGAACAAGGTGCACTATCAGGTGAAGCATCACCATAAAAAAAGGACAGAGGAAAGATCATCTCCAAATGACACATGTAAGAGTGATTTTCTGTTGCAGCTGCTTTCAAAACCTTGGAACACACCTTGCAAAAGAAAGAACACAGCTTCACCAAAACGATTAACACATCAAGCGATAGTGTATTCTTAATGGCTAGCAGAAGTAACTATTGTATAAGCACATGCAAGTCATGACTCTTCAGCCTAACAGCCTTTCGAGCTTGTGTGTAACCACACTGTGAAATGTTGCTTGAATACCCGCTAGGAACTTTTATTTTCTTCAAGGTCATGAGGAAGATTTCCTTATTCATTTTTGTAAGCCGGCTAAAATTTGTCATGCTCATCTGGCCACGCGTTTGTACGAACTCCCATGTCTCATAAATCTTTCCTCGCTTGAAGATGATCTTTTGACTTGCCTGGCTCATTAAGAATTGCGTACAACACATTGTCGCTTACATTTGTTTCCAATGTGTATGACATCAAGAATGTGTCACAGCAAATTATCTTTTCAATACGGAAGAGTGAAGAAGATACTTATCTTCTGCCATTGCTGAGGCACATAAGCAAAATTCCTTGCTATCTTTCTCTCGGCTTTTATTGCATTGCCATATTTTCTAAACTCCATATCAACATCCTGAAGTTGCTCCAATATTTTTGCACCAGATAAATTCTAAGGAGATCCTCTTTTTTCCCGTTGCCCATTGAAACGATTGCGTTGCAACCTAAACCTAAACTTGTGCCCACCATCGAGAAACCTTCGATGACCCATGAAGCACTACTTTCGACTATGAGGAAGGCACACTGAGTTAGAGTCAAAATTGCAAGTTAGACACGCAAGGTCGGTATGCACATTCCACCACAATAATGCTCCCAGGCCAGGAAAGTCACTTATCGTCCACATCAAGGCTGAACACAAGTTGAACAATGTCTTCTCGTGTGCGTCATACATCTCGATGCCTACATTCCACAAGTCCGCCAACTTCGTAATAAGTGGTTGAAGATACACATCGATGCTATTTCTCGATGTCTTTTTGCCTGTAATGACCATAGACAAAATAAAGGAGCTTTGTTTCATACACATCCAGAGAGGCAAGTTGTAGGGTACTAAGACGAATGACCAAATACTATAGCTTGTGCTAAGATTCCCAAATGGATTAAACTCGAGGTGTGTATTTCAATGAAATTTCTCTAACTCTTATCCTTCGATTAAGTTTTAAAATGCAATTATTTTAAATTTTTAATATCACCTAATTAACCCCCTCTTATGTGAAACCGTTCACACTAACATTTGGTATCAGGGCCAAGTCTCCTTGTTTCAAGCTTAACATCCTAAAGAAGGATCCTGTGGAAGGAATACAACTAGATGGTGCCTCCATTACTAGACCCCTTTTTTGGAAGGCTAAATTTAGAGTATTTATGATGGCTACGAAATATGGCCCTTGGCAGGTGATTTAAGACAAAGGCTATGTGCTAATGAATACTGTGGACAGTGTCACAATTTCAAAATCACTAGCTAAGTTCAATGACAATGATAAGAAGCTCGTAACTCTCAACAGAATGGCAATCCACATAATTCAAAGTGCCTTGAGTCAAAAAGAATATTTCAGGATTTGTAGACCTCCTTTTGCCAAAGAGATATGGTAGGCTTTAAAAGAAGCCCATAAAGGAACTTCTGGAATAAAATAAAATAGAGTAAACACTCTCATTACATACCACAATCTGCTCAAAATGAAGTCTGGAGAAATAATTGTTGATTTTGAACTCAAATACACCCATCTCATAAATCAATTGGATGCTCTTGGAAAATTCTATGATTAAAGGTCTCAAGTGAGGAAGATATTGAACATTATTTCAAGAGAATGGGAGGCTAAAGTCATGGCAATAGAAGAGGCCAAGGGAGAATCTATGAGCTCAGTAGCTTTGTTGTTCGAAAGTCTTTTTGAATATGAAAGCAAACAGAAGTTCAAATACGAATTAGAGGAGATTGATGACAATAAGAAGAAAATCATAGCCCTGCATGTAATTAGGGAAGGAAACAAGTAGAAGGATGAAGAATAAATCGTTCATGAGGAAGTGGGTCTTATGGTAAAATGATTCAAGAAATTTTACAAAAAGGGTCAGGGCTCTAAAAATTTCACAAAGTAGCGACTAGCACTTGAAAGGAAACAAATTAGCAAATTATTTGCTATAAATGTGGAAAGCCAGGCCACATCAAATCATAATGCTCAGAATCCCAGAAGAATAGAGAGAAGACAAAAAACAAATATTTAAAAAAGAAGTCATCTCTCTTAGCGATATGGGGAGACAACTCATCTGAAGAAGAAAGTAACAAAGAAGTTTCCAACATCTGCTTGGTAGCTCAAGAAAAATTAAGCGAGGAATAGATGTTAGTTCTCTATGAGTTTTAATAATGACTGATAATTGTAAACACAAAGTGAAGTTTGTCTTTGGTAAGTTGAAAAACTTACTGTCAAAGACAAACTCGAGTTTGGATTTGACACAGACAAGCTCAGTTTTATGAACTTAAAGCAAACTGCAGTTTTCACTTACAAACTGCGGTTTATGTCAAACAAAAAGCACTCAAAGTTTTTCAAATTAAAGTAAACTTGAGTTTGTATTAGTAAACTCAAGTTTGTGTTAGACAGAGACACTTCAATATTTTGAAGTACGCAAATTATAGTTTGATATTCTAAACCACGATTTACTCCCAGCTAATGGCTATATAAAGTTTTCCATATTTTGAAAGAACTCAAGTTTAAGTTTACAAACTCAAGTTTGAATCAAGCCGAGTGCTTTCAACGATTTCATGTTTTACTTAGTTTGAGGAAACTCCAGTTTGGTTTTAAAAAACTTCAGTTTTCTCTTGGCAGAGAACTTTCAATTTTTTTTTTTGGAAAACTCCAACTAAGTTTTGGAAACTCCAACTAAGTTTTGGAAACTTGAGTTTATGCCAAGAAGAGAGCTATGCTATGCTTCTTGAATTTGAAAACTCCAGTTAAGTTTTGGAAACCCGAGTTTATGCCAAGCAAAGAGCTATGCTCTATTTGTTGAATTTGAAAACTCCAGTTAAGTTTTGAAAACTCTAATTTTGAGCTGTGTGGACTTGAACTTATTTTCTCATCAAAAGTCCAAAACTCGAGTTTGTCACTAAATGTCTCAAGTTTGCCACTATTTCAAAATATGTTTCAAATCTCAAATCGTGATGGTCATTCCTAGATTGAACCAAACTCTAGTTTGTTTGAACAAACTCGAGTTTGTGTCACACAGTTTGTGATGGGATCTGTACACATAGCAAAAGGATTTCATCCATTAAAAATTTATGAATCCTATAAAGATGATCTATCAACAACGTTTAAATTAGTTAGAAAGAACCATACCTTTTGTATATTTGTGTTCGTGTATTCAATCAGTTAGAAGCTGATTGTATGAATCCACTCCATCTACCGATATCCACACCAAACATCTTTCCAACACGAACAAAAGTGTGCTAGCGCCTTCAAGTTTTTCATCTCATGTCTTTCTTCTAGGTTTTGTTTTGCGGCTCTTCTTCTTATTTTTAATACGACCAGATCATTATCTTTTAGGGTTTCTAAAACCCTAAAGGCCTGTATTAAAAATATTCAAAATTATACTTAATTAATCATGAAATTTGAATTTAGATTTAAAATAATATTAATTAAATCTATTAAACAGATTTAATCTAATTTATTTATTTAATTCGAATTAAAAACTAGCAGATTTAATTTATCTTTATAAATTAAATCTGAGATAAAATATCTCAATTTAAATTAAATTTAAGATATGATATCTCTATTCGAAGTTTAAATATGAGATATAATATCTCTATTTGTTTTAGTTATTTAATTTATGAAATAAATTAAATACAAAACAAATATTATATAGTAATATTATATTATAATCTATATTAAATAATATAATTATATTATTTTTGAATATATATATATATATATATATATATATATATATATATATATATATATATCCATCCATCCTAGATTAAACATTACATTCATTAAATCTTAGACATATCTAAGATTCAATAAATCTAGACATCATTACTCGTGTTGCACTATTCTTGTGTGCGACCCTGCAGGCCCATATGAGATTGGTAGTGCGCTAATACTGTATCAGCCCACAAGTCGCAAGCGGCCTCTAACAAGATATTAGACTACCCAATTCATATGAGGATTGATAATACGATACATCCTATCATACAACCATGCCATGTCCCTTTTGTCATGCAATATTTGGTCAAGGGTGAAGCATGGATAGTGTCATCCTTCTATTCTTGACCATTACTTTCTTGATTCTTGAGTAGTCTAATTGTAATACCCCAGATTATTATTATTATTATTGTTAATAATAATAATAATAATAATAATAATAATAATAAAAGTAAAAGTAATAATAGTGATAATATAGTATTAGTTTAAATTTTATTAGTTTAGATTAATTTGATTAGTTGTTAGTTTAGATAGATTTGATTTTATTAAGTATAGATTTATTGATTGATTTAATAGAATTTAATAATCTTTGCATTATTTTACCATTTATTAGATCAACAATGTAATACCCTAGATTTTATTTTATTTTACTTTTAATAATAATGATAATGATAATAAATACTAATAATACTAATATTAAAATTTATAATTTATAATAAAGTAATGTGTGTGTAGATATATATATATATATATATATATATATATATATATATATATATCATAATAATAATGATAAATGGATAGGTAAAGATAAAAAAAATTTAAATTAGAATCTAATAGGTGATTTGCCATTATTATTTAAATTAGTAATAGTTAAGAGCCCAACCCATAGGAAACCCTAATTTCAACTATAAACTTAGGACTAGTCATCTAACCCTAGCCATCACCTATCAGTTCCCCCTCTAAAAATTTTTGCGGCAGAAATTCTCTTCTAGGAGCTCTGCAACCACAGAGGCCAGGTAATCCTAATCCCTTGAGCAATAAAAATTAATTGTTAGTAGTGTTAGAACGTTAATTAGAATTAATTGATTGTAATCCTAATCCCTAGAACAATAGGAATTTAAGGTGTGTTTTGGTTTTACAAATTGCTTCACGTGTGACTTAGTTATGATGATTGCTTTATGGGGTTATATACATATATATAATAACATATATCTATATTTTTATTATTATTTTCCATTTTGCTTTTCTCTGAACAACCTATGGGCAGATTTATATATATATAATAACACGCATATATATATTACTTTTGCATTTTGCTTCTTCTCTGGACAATCTATGCGCAGGTTAATTATATATATATAATATCACGCACATGTTATTTCTCATTTTGCAAGCTGTACAACGCAGAATACATATATCCAATTATTCTATGCCTTGCGCCATTTTGCTTTTGTCTTTTTGTGTGTTTATCTCATGCCACGTCCTTGGTTCTTTCATTGGATATTGGAAGGAAACCCCAACACGTCTCTGGGTTCTTTGGTTTTTGTTTGTTTTGCTTAATAAATTCAATTTTTATATATATATATATATATATATATATATATATATATATATATATATATATATATATATAACCTATATATGTATATATATACAGGTATATATATTTTGGAGAAGCATAATGTTTCCGATTTCTTTTCTTTTCATTCCTCCACATATATATATTGATATATTTTAACATTATAATACTTTTAGACATTGATCAAGCTCTGACTATTTTGTTTTATTTCGTTTTACTTTTACTTTCTTTTGAGAACATTTAAAATAAATTGGCTATGGGAAGATAACTTTGGGATGGTACCTCCTAAAGTGATGAACACATTTTTAAGGCTTTATGCCTTCGAAAATTTATTTGATGTGAACCGATATATCCGTTCTTCCCAAAGTGGTGTCTGGCAGGGTTTCCCGGGACACTAGTAGCAACTTTGGGAAGAGGTGTGCACACTAGAAAGAAAATTACGATATGGCCAAATTATGATGATTTGTGACTGACAGGGTTTCCCGGGTCACAGGGTAGACTGGCAGGGTTTCCCGAGTCTACCATAGTTCTCTTCCCACTAGAAAACTCTAAAAACCATGACACCTTTTAGTTTATACATATACACATATGATGCCTTTATGCTATTTTATTTTGCAATTAATTTATTTTTATTATTTTATTTTATGTTGGAATTGATTTATTTTACAATTATTTAATTTTATTTCGTAATTAATTTATCTTATCTTATAATTATTTTTTTTATTGGAATTAAATTAAATTATTTTATTTTATTTTATAATTTATTTTATTTTATAATTTATTTATTTTATTTTAATTCATATCAAATTTATTTATCTATCTACTTATTTCTGTTCTATCTTATTTCATTTTACCCTTAATTAATTAGGATTACCAGCGTTTGCTGATGTGTGTATTCTTGGGCTGCGATGATCCTTCGGGGGAGCAGAGTTTCAGTGAACAGGTTTCAAAAATTGGGGCTAGCCGTGAGAAGTGAGGATGACGGACAATAAACTCTAGTTATCTACTTTCATTTATTTTCATTTATTTTATTTTTTTTCAAATAATGTTTAAGTTTAGAATCATTTCCTGTAATAAGAAGCCTTGCACTTGTTCCATACAAGTGCGGCGGTGACACCTTCCGGATGTTGATTATTTTGGATTTCTATTATTATTTATGAAAACCCTTGGAATATTTATGTTATTTGAACTTTAGAAATCCGGGGTGTTACAAAATGGTATCAGAGGCTAAGGTCCTGCTTAGCTTCGCTTTTGATACTAAATCAGAGATCAAAGATCCCAGAGTGTATATATTTTTTTTAAAAAAAAAAAATAAAATAAAACAAAATTATTTTTTTTAAAAAAATAATAAATAAATATATAAATAAATAAATAACGTGAGAGGTGGGTAGTGAAGGGTTATTTCCTTGTGTTTTGATGTTAATTTTATTTTGTGAATTAACCCCATAACTCTTAAGATTATATTATTGTTACATTTAGTCTAAATTTTAACCTTTAAATCTACCTTATATTATTATAGAATTTCTTATAAAATTTCTTATACATCCTGTTATATTTATTTTTATTAATGATATATTAATTCATAATTAAAGACAATTATTATTATTAATGAAATATGTGTAAAAATCAAATCACCCTATTTTCTCTGAAACGTAGCAAAGTAATTGCCAATTTTTTTTAAGAATCATAGTAGAAAGTATAATCTTGGGAGAAAAAAAAAAAAGGTGAGCCAGTTTTCCCTTCGGCAAGCTCGATCGTCATCGACAACTTGCTCCCTCCTCCATTATCTTGAGTTTTTCTTTGGTCTTAGGTCAAAACACTCTTCTAGACTATTTTACAGGAAGGTTGTTTTACAACATTAAACACAAAGGTTAACGAAGATGTGAAGCATTAATTAGTTATCAAATTATCATCTTAAAATTGTTTTATTATTTGTTTGTGTGATCATATTTTACAAACTAAAAGGGGTTACGGAAAGTAGATTTAATTTTAGAACTAATTTACTGTAGACTTCTTTATCGATTTTCTGATTCAAGGCCTACATTGAATTTTCTATTGTTAGAGGTTCTTAGATACACATAAGCAATGTCTCCTACGATAGTATGTTATCCTACTATTCATATTTTCTATACATTCTATCCTCTAATTTGTTTGTTTTAAAATTCATGGTATATAATGCCTTTAGTTTAGAATAATAATAATATTTGTATCAGAGCTATGATTCGGCTTGGGTTTTCTTGCTCTCTTAGATGTCGTGGGAGGTATCAAAACTAGGTTCAAGATTCCTTGTTCTTTGGCTTAGGTTTCCCTGTTATGAAAAATGTTATAGATATAAGAAAACTTTTCGTTTTCTTGTTCTCCCATACCTTTTTATTTGTTTCCATTTTTTTTTCCTTTGCTTCTTAATTCAAAGCTTTCATCGTGGTCACCCCTTCTGTCTTAATTTACCTACCCGATCCTACTAGGTTGATTAGCACATTATTCATGGCTTTCCTTCTAGTCTTATCCCATAGCCAACTCTCATCCTCGTTTACTTGCTCCTAGTTCTTGCTCTATCTACACACTACTTTCATCCGAGGGCTTTATGCATTTAAGTTTCGAGGACGAAACTTATTTTTAGGAGGGTAGATTGTAATACCCCAGATTATTATTATTATTATTGTTAATAATAATAATAATAATAATAATAATAATAATAAAAGTAAAAGTAATAATAGTGATAATATAGTATTAGTTTAAATTTTATTAGTTTAGATTAATTTGATTAGTTGTTAGTTTAGATAGATTTGATTTTATTAAGTATAGATTTATTGATTGATTTAATAGAATTTAATAATCTTTGCATTATTTTACCATTTATTAGATCAACAATGTAATACCCTAGATTTTATTTTATTTTACTTTTAATAATAATGATAATGATAATAAATACTAATAATACTAATATTAAAATTTATAATTTATAATAAAGTAATGTGTGTGTAGATATATATATATATATATATATATATATATATATATATATATATCATAATAATAATGATAAATGGATAGGTAAAGATAAAAAAAATTTAAATTAGAATCTAATAGGTGATTTGCCATTATTATTTAAATTAGTAATAGTTAAGAGCCCAACCCATAGGAAACCCTAATTTCAACTATAAACTTAGGACTAGTCATCTAACCCTAGCCATCACCTATCAGTTCCCCCTCTAAAAATTTTTGCGGCAGAAATTCTCTTCTAGGAGCTCTGCAACCACAGAGGCCAGGTAATCCTAATCCCTTGAGCAATAAAAATTAATTGTTAGTAGTGTTAGAACGTTAATTAGAATTAATTGATTGTAATCCTAATCCCTAGAACAATAGGAATTTAAGGTGTGTTTTGGTTTTACAAATTGCTTCACGTGTGACTTAGTTATGATGATTGCTTTATGGGGTTATATACATATATATAATAACATATATCTATATTTTTATTATTATTTTCCATTTTGCTTTTCTCTGAACAACCTATGGGCAGATTTATATATATATAATAACACGCATATATATATTACTTTTGCATTTTGCTTCTTCTCTGGACAATCTATGCGCAGGTTAATTATATATATATAATATCACGCACATGTTATTTCTCATTTTGCAAGCTGTACAACGCAGAATACATATATCCAATTATTCTATGCCTTGCGCCATTTTGCTTTTGTCTTTTTGTGTGTTTATCTCATGCCACGTCCTTGGTTCTTTCATTGGATATTGGAAGGAAACCCCAACACGTCTCTGGGTTCTTTGGTTTTTGTTTGTTTTGCTTAATAAATTCAATTTTTATATATATATATATATATATATATATATATATATATATATATATATATATAAACCTATATATGTATATATATACAGGTATATATATTTTGGAGAAGCATAATGTTTCCGATTTCTTTTCTTTTCATTCCTCCACATATATATATTGATATATTTTAACATTATAATACTTTTAGACATTGATCAAGCTCTGACTATTTTGTTTTATTTCGTTTTACTTTTACTTTCTTTTGAGAACATTTAAAATAAATTGGCTATGGGAAGATAACTTTGGGATGGTACCTCCTAAAGTGATGAACACATTTTTAAGGCTTTATGCCTTCGAAAATTTATTTGATGTGAACCGATATATCCGTTCTTCCCAAAGTGGTGTCTGGCAGGGTTTCCCGGGACACTAGTAGCAACTTTGGGAAGAGGTGTGCACACTAGAAAGAAAATTACGATATGGCCAAATTATGATGATTTGTGACTGACAGGGTTTCCCGGGTCACAGGGTAGACTGGCAGGGTTTCCCGAGTCTACCATAGTTCTCTTCCCACTAGAAAACTCTAAAAACCATGACACCTTTTAGTTTATACATATACACATATGATGCCTTTATGCTATTTTATTTTGCAATTAATTTATTTTTATTATTTTATTTTATGTTGGAATTGATTTATTTTACAATTATTTAATTTTATTTCGTAATTAATTTATCTTATCTTATAATTATTTTTTTTATTGGAATTAAATTAAATTATTTTATTTTATTTTATAATTTATTTTATTTTATAATTTATTTATTTTATTTTAATTCATATCAAATTTATTTATCTATCTACTTATTTCTGTTCTATCTTATTTCATTTTACCCTTAATTAATTAGGATTACCAGCGTTTGCTGATGTGTGTATTCTTGGGCTGCGATGATCCTTCGGGGGAGCAGAGTTTCAGTGAACAGGTTTCAAAAATTGGGGCTAGCCGTGAGAAGTGAGGATGACGGACAATAAACTCTAGTTATCTACTTTCATTTATTTTCATTTATTTTATTTTTTTTCAAATAATGTTTAAGTTTAGAATCATTTCCTGTAATAAGAAGCCTTGCACTTGTTCCATACAAGTGCGGCGGTGACACCTTCCGGATGTTGATTATTTTGGATTTCTATTATTATTTATGAAAACCCTTGGAATATTTATGTTATTTGAACTTTAGAAATCCGGGGTGTTACACTAATAATTGAAATGGAAACTCTTTTCCATCATAATATGACCATACATTTCTCAGACTCACTCATCGAGGGGCTCGATATTATCTCTCTACAAATATGAGGGACAAATTCCATATTGACCATTCACATTCCTCTATATGAAAACCACTAATCCTAATTGAAGCCTTTATCATCACCTGGTCAAAGGTGACTTTTGACTAGGTCAAAGATCAATGACTCTCATGTAGGAATCTATGATGATCTCAGGTCAAAGAGCACTGTGACATGGTTATACATGAGAAAAGTTTATGACTTAATCCAGCACCTTGTACTCTTTCAAATACCTATGACTTTAATTCGTATCTCCATACCTAATCAAAATCATACTGGTCTTATTTCATCTTTACTCCCACATAGATAATCGACTAAGGACATTTAGGATATTCTTTATGATATATCTAAGGATACAGTAATCATAGTAAACATACAAATGATATGATAATTGTTAGTTATGATTAGTTTTGATGATGTCTTATATAGATGCCATTATCCAGAGCAAAAAGTTTGTTTTCTATACATTGACTAACTACTTTGTTTAATGTAGGTTAGTTGAAGTTTAAATAATGAAGAATGGTCAAGAATGGAGATTGAAGAAAGAATAATTTGTTAAATATTATGAGGATATCAATATTTAAGTCTCTATGATCAAATGGAAGTTGAAATGACTCAATTCGAAGTTAAAATAAGATATCTTGAAGTCATTCTCGAGTACAACAATGTAATTCTTGAGTATGGTACTATTCATGTGATAATTCCAATCATTCTCGAGCCATTCTCGAGAATCATACAACCATTCTTGAGAATCATCTGTCATTATATAAAGAATGCTCCAAATTGTAAAATTGTTCATTTACAGAATGAATTTACAAATTAATTAATGTAGTACTGTAATTACAATTGTTGCTCTATAAGCATATATTTACAAATGAATTATTACTGTGATTGTTGTATTTACTCTAAGATGTCAATAACATGTTGACAAAACACTCTGCGTATGTGGTCCGCCTCATCAGCAGAAAAGGAAGTCTCAGAGGCAAATCTCTGTATAACATCAAAGAAAGAGATTGAATTAGTTGGCGTGCATATTTCATATGTAACATTAATTAAGACAGAAACTGAATTTAGCCATAATATGTAACATCAAATGCATTTACCTTTGCAGTGAGTTTATTATCTGGTTGGGTGATAATATCATACATGTGTTTCATTATGTACAAGACACATAAGTTGGATCTGATTGGTTGCCGACGAGTCTGAAAAGAACAAGAAATATATATAACACCGAGTATATATATATAGCTTATTGACCAACTTCACAAGACAGTATGCCAGTGTCCAAATATGTACTAACCTTTGGTGTGAGCCATCTAGGATCTTTGAGCTCACTCCCTCGCTTTTTTCTAACCTAGTTTAGGAAGGTCTTCATGGCACTATCATCAAAATCACAAATTTATCAATAATGTTCGCTGGAAATTCACATAAGAGATTTCTTACAAGAGAATCAAAATGATATGCTTACCTGTTGATGATCTCCTTCAACAGAACCCCTGGTTGGCTGTGAGTGGAGCATAAGAATAACACCGTATTCGAGTCCATGATCAAGACGAGCAACTGCCAGTAAGCGCTGAAAATTCACAGCAGTAAAGTACTCAGTGATATATTATGCAGAATTAATTGAATTGTAACAAGAGATTGATTGTGATATGTACCTATGGTAATATGGAAACAAGTACACCTTCCTTCTCACTTCACAGAACCTATTTGATATGTACTCTTGTCTTTGTTCCACAGTGGCTTCGCTTGCATATACTGGGTACAAGAATCCAAAATCATTGATTTTGCCCTGTTGCTCCAAATCTTGATGCATGAACCTACAATAAAGACATCGATCATGGAATTATTATACATGTTCTTAAACCCTAAACGGTGCATTTAAATTATGTACTCATAAAATAAGATACTTACCTATACTACATTTAAATAACTGCTGATGTAAGCTCCTGTCCTGGAAGCATCAGGGACTTTATATCAGCGGTATCAAAGAAAACCGGTTGAGGGTCATGAGGAACCCCTACCACTTCCTATATATCCCACGATTGACATGCAACTTCTCTTTCGGATAGTATTTGGGATATTTTATCTATGGCCCCCCAACTCAGGAGTAGGGGATGCAGCTTTAGGAGGGGTTGCAGCTTTATTAGGAAGAGATGGAGATGGAGGAGGGGATGCAGCTTTATCATGAGGGGATGGAGATTGAGGAGGGGATTGAACTTGGGGAGGGGATGCAGCTTTATTCTGAGGGGATGGAGATTGAGGAGGGGATTGAATTGGAGGAGGGGATGAAGCATCATGAGGAGTATAGACATTTATAAGCTTCACCGGCCAAGAGATGAAGGTTCCCTTAACATCACTCGCACGCTTCAGCTGATCGATTGGGAGAGGGAGAAGTGCATCAATGATCACTTCTTCAACTGACACTCTGACTTCATCATCAGCCATTTGTTTGTGGTGTACAGTTGATCCCAAGTTGTGGACAGTTCCTTTAGCAACTAATTGTCTAATTGGTTCTACCACGTACAGGTCACAATGTTGCTCTGACTGTCCAACAATGCAGCTCCCTCAGGTGCTGTGCTACACAGGTGCAGGTGTATGTGTGAGGGGAACACTGGTCTCTGGCCGAGAGCTAATAAGCCTCTTCATCCCTATCATTTCCTCCTTCATTAGCCTCACTGGGAGTCAAACATCTCTTTTAATGCATGTTCTTTGGCCACTGCCTCCTCATTTAATTGTCTAATCGTTTGGTCCATCTCTTCCCGGGTAACCATACTTTGCCTAAGTCGTTTAGTTTTACCAAAGTATTCTTTTAGGCCTACCCGTCCTCCGATCCCCCTTACCTGCCCCGGGTGACCTGGTTTTCCGGTCGCAACGGTCAGAACATCATTCCTCCTGCCCGACACAAAAGATCCCTCTGCTTCTTTCTTTTTTAGATCTTCCTGTAAGATACAAATAACGAGAAGCTTAGTAATGAAACATGTTTAGTAACTAAAAAAATAACAATAAACGATACTTACAATTCTCTCAGCAACTAGACGAGTTTGTTCACTCATGTAGGCGCCTTTTTTTGGTCGTCGAATATACAGCCACAAATCCTCGCGACGTATCGGGGATGCCTGCTGATCAAGTACAGCAAAAGGATTGGATTCAGCTTCTTCTTCCAATCTCTTTCGCTTGGCGTCCATCATTTCTTCTTTGGCCTTTGCATATCCCCCGCGAGAAGCCCTATGCAGGCAATCATTCCTTCTCCCTATCTCTTGTGCTTGTGCCCTTCTTCTCTATGAATCAGAATTGATAACAACTATTAATTATGAATTCAAGCCATCTCACTAAAAGAAATTATAGAACTTATGCTTCATATGAACCTCAAACACTAGTCAAATTCACTTCATCAAGTTTCAACGTTTAATTTAAGGAAGATGTAGAATTGTATAGAACTAAGATACTAATTTACTAATAGCAATGTCTACCCACTACCTATTATAATAGAACTAGCTAAGAATATAATAACGGTTAACATATAAGACATGCATACTCACACATTAAACCATCATACTCAAATTCACTTCTGACTTACTTGAATATATACTTCTACTCACACATTAAACCATCTAACTAACAGGATTAGACGAACACAATAACATTTACATATCCGCACAGGTTAATAAGCAAACAGAAAGGGCAAACAAAACTAAATATGAACTCACCAAAGCATCAGTAGTGGTCCGAAGCTGAACAAATTGAGCCCAAATTTGTTGATCAATGAATGTATACTTCTGCCACGGATTATGATCAGGTCGAACCTCAGCAAAAATATATTTCTTGGCGAGAAAGGTCTTAAATTTCCTCCACCTATCAGCACAATAAGACAAGGTCTTGGCTTTCAACTTGTCAGAGTCAGGGACAGTGTATGAAACACGGATAGTGTCCCAGATAGGATCCTTCACTATGCATTCGTCAACATTTTTCCGCTCATCTATCAAAATGCTGACCTTGCTGCGTGCCATATAGCCAACATAACTATTATATTCTTGTTTATTCGGACCGACAGGTTCTAACCTCTCATTAAACTGAATCTCGATCCTTGACCTAGCGCCCCATTTTACGGACACGATGCTCATTCGTGTGCCACTTCTACCATGGCGTGCAGGGCGATCACGAGGCTCATTTTAAGAAGAAGAGGGTTGGTTCTCGCTCACACCAGTAACATTAGTAACTGGCGTTGACTGAACAGGGTGAGAATGGTTTTCTCCATTCATTTTCGATAAAGTAAGAGAGTGGTGGTGCGAAGGAGTAATGCCTAAGAAAGTGAGAGAGAGTAATAGAGGAAGGTGGTGGTTGGCAAAGAATAGACGTAATGCAACAGGAAATGGGGTTTCGCAAAGAGAACAGGGGTTTCAGAGTTCAGATAGTAAGACGTAAGTCGTAAGTAAGGTTTCGCGCGAAGAAGTATATGTTTCCATTTTTAAGATCGGCCGTTATTAATGTAAAAGTTACGTCCGCTCTTAAAAGTATTAAATTTAAGACCTCATTTATATATGTTCGGTCTTAAAAGTTTTATATGATTATATTTAAATATTTCGTTATTGTTCTTGATCGTAGAAAGTATAAGTCGGTGATGTACGAGTTTTCTCTATAATGTAATCCATATTTTATTTTTTTTAACATTTTTAAGAGTGGTTGGTTATTTTAAGCGACCTGAATATTATATTTAAGAATTTATACGATAGAAGAAGTTCTTTATATTTACAAAATTGTCACCGGTCATATCTTTAAGACCGGCCGTTATTAATGTAAAAGTTACGTCTGCTTTTAAAAGTATTAACTTTAAGACCTCATTTATATATGTACGGTCTTAAAATTTTTATACAATTATATTTAAATATTTTGTTTTTGTTCTTGACCGCAGAAAGTATAAATCGGTGATGTACGAGTTTTCTCTATAATGTAATCCATATTTTATTTTTTTAACATTTTTAAGAGCGGTTGGTTATTTTAAGCAGCCTGAATATTATATTTAAGAATTTATATGTTAGAAGAAGTTTTTTATATTTACAAAATTGCCACTGGTCATATCTTTAAGACCAGTGCCTAGACACTCCGCTGTAAATGAAGCGGTCTTAAAAATTGACGCGGGTGAATAAGTTTTTTATATTTACAAGATTGCCACCGGTCATTTCTTTTAGAGCGGGGCATTGATAATCCATTGTAAATGAGGCGGTCTTAAAAATTGATGCGGTTGAAGAAGTTCTTTATATATACAAAATTTCCACCGGTCATTTCTTTAAAAGCTGGGCATTGATAATCTACTGTAAACGAGGCGGTATTAAAACACTTTTTTGCGCTAGTGATCAATACCATAGTAAGTAATAAAAGATTGATTGAAGGCTTCGAAAGAGCAATTATAATATTACCCAATGGTATGAAATTTGTTATTTATGATGCCTTGTATTCTTCTAAGTCTCATAGAAATTTATTGAGATTTAAGGATATTCGCCGGAATGGATATCATATTAAGACTATAAATGAGAAAATAATGAATATCTACAAATTGTTATTGTTAGATATGATGAAAAATATGTTCTGGAAAAATTACCGATGTTATCTTTTGGTTTGTACTATTCATATATTAGTATAATTGAAATAAATGTTATGGAAAACCAGAAATGTGTAGATAAAGGCATATTTAATGTTTGGCATGACCGGTAGGCCATCCCGGGTCAATTATGATAGACATATAATAGAGAATTCATGTGGACATACTCTGAAATGAAATCAAATACCACAATCCCATGATTTCTCATATGCTACATGCTCTAAAAGAAAGTTAATTATTCGGCCTTCACCAAGCAAAGTAGAAAGTGAGTTTCTCACGTTTCTAGAATGGATACAGGGAGATATTTGTGGGCCAATACACTCACCATGTGGACCATTTAGATATTACATGGTTTTAATTGATGCATCAACAAAATGGTCACATGTATGCTTATTATCTTCTCACAACCTAGCGTTTGCAAGATTACTTACTCAATTAATAAGATTAAGAGCACATTACCCTGATTATCCTATCAAGAAAATACATCTTGATAATGCTGGTGAATTTACTTCACAAACTTTTAATGAATATTGTATGTCACTTGGAATTGAAGTTGAACATCCAGTAGCTCATGTTCATACGCAAAATGGACTTGCAGAATGATTGGTAAAAAAATTGCAACTTATTGCATGACCTTTACTTATGAGATCTAATTTACCAATTTCTGCTTGGGACCATGCCATTTTGCATGCAACAATGTTAATTCGCATCAGGCCAACTAGTTATTTAAGAGTTTCCCCCTTACAAATGGTTTTTGGTAAAGAACCTAATATTTCCCATATATGGATTTTTGGATGTGCAGTATATGTGCCAATAGCACCTCCACAACGTACTAAAATGAGTCCTCAAAGAAGGATGGGAATATATGTTGGGTATGAATCTCCTTCAATTATAAAATATTTAGAACCATCTACAAGAGATTTATTTACTGCACGATTTGCAGATTGTCATTTTGATGAATTAGTCTTCTCAACATTAGGGGGAGAAAATAAGCAGTTGAATAAAGAGATTAGTTGGAATGAGTTATCATTGGCTCATCTTGATCCTCGTACAAAACAATGTGAACTAGAAGTTCAAAAGATAATTCATTTGCAGAATTTAGCTAAACGAATGCCAGAAACATTCACTGACCCAAAGAAAGTGACAAAGTCACATATTCCAGCTGCTAATGCTCCTATCCGAATTGATGCCCTTGAAGGACAGCCGATTATGAATGAATCAAAAGCACACCTAAAGCATGGTAGGCTTATCGGTTCCAAAGATAAAAATCCTCGAAAAAGAAAAGAAGCTAAGATTATAGATGGCCAATTCGAGGATAATCAAGAAAAAAATTGTTGCTCTGGATGAGCCACTTCATAAAGAGATATTATCTCCAGAAGAGAATATTATGACCCTAAAAGAGATTCAGGTACTTAAAATGTATGAAAACAATGAGATCTTAATAAATTATGTCACAAATAGTATCAAATGGAACCGAAATGAAGTCAACGTTGACGACTTCTTTGCTAATCATATAGCATATGATGTAATGAATGATGATGAGGATCATGAGCCAAAATCCATTAATGAGTGCCAATAGCGGAAAGATTGGCCCCTATGGAAAGATGTTGTTAATACAGAATTAAAATCACTGGCAAAACGAAAAGTATTTGGACCTGTAGTCTATACACCTAAAGGTGTAAAGCCAATTGGATATAAATGGGTTTTTGTATGGAAAAGAAATGAAAAGGGTGAAATTATAAGATATAAAGCACGCCTAGTAGCCCAAGTCTTTACACAAAGGCCTGGTATTGATTTTGAAGAAACGTATTTACCAGTAGTAGATGTAACTACTTTCCGTTATTTGATTAGCCTAGCAGTAAATGAAGGGCTTAATTTACATCTAATGGATGTTGTGACTGCATATTTATATGGCTCACTTGATAGTGATATCTATATGAAAGTTCCTGAAGGACTTAAGATTCCGAAAGCATTTGATTCAAATTCTCGAGAACAATACTCGATCAAATTAAATAAGTCCTTGTATGGCTTAAAACAATCAGGGCGCATGTGGTATAATTGTCTTAAGGAATATTTGTTGAAACAAGGGTACAAAAATGAACCTATATGCCCATGCATTTTTATAAAAAGATTGAGAAATGAATTTGTTATAATTGCTGTTTATGTTGATGATATTAACATTATTGGAACTCTTGAAGAGATTTCAAAAGCAATTAATTGTTTGAAGAAAGAATTTGAAATGAAAGACTTGGGCAGGACAAAATTTTGTCTTGGATTATAGATTGAGTACTTGAAGGATGAGATTTTTATATATCAAGAAACTTATACAAAGAAGGTCCTAAAACGATTTTATATGGATTAGCCACTTCCATTATGTACTCTAATGGTTGTAATATCTTTGATAAAAGACAAAGATCCATTCCGACCCCAAGTAATTAATGAAAAAGGTGTAGAAGAATTACTTGGTCCAGAAGTGCCATGTCTTAGTGCTATTGGAGCATTAATGTATCTTGCTAACTACACACGATCTAATATATCGTTTGCTGTTAATTTATTAGTAAGATATAGTTCTGCACCAACACAGAGGCATTGGAGTGGTGTAAAGCATATTCTTCGATACCCCAGAGGTACTATGGATATGGGTTTATATTACTCAAATGTATATAAACATGAATTGATTGGTTATTCAGATGCTAGATTTATGTCTGATCCACACGATGGAAAATCACAAACAGACTATTTATTTACACGTGGAGGTGCAACTATTTCATGACGATCTATGAAGCAGACTATATCAACCACATCATCTAACCATGCAGAAATTTTAGCAATGCATGAAACAAGTCGAGAATGTGTGTGGTTGAGGTCAATAATTCATCATATACAAACTACTTGTCATTTATCTTCTGGTAAAATGGTTCCAATAGTTTTATATGAGGATAATGCTGCATGTATTGCCCAACTTAAGGAAAGTTACATCAAGGGCGATAGAACTAAGCATATTTCACCAAAATTCTTCTTTACTCGTGATTTTCAACAAAATGGTGAAATAGATATCCAGCACATCAGTTCAAGTAAAAATTTAGCAAATTTATTCACCAAGTCACTTCCAGGAGCAATCTTCGAGAAGCTTGTCCATGGTATTGGTCTTCGAAGACTCAAAGATCTTAATTGATGTCATCAGGGAGAGCAATACAGATATTGTCAACAGGGGGAGTAGATACACGCTATACTCTTTTTCCCTTATTTAGGTTTTGTTCCACTGGGTTTTCCTAGAAAGGTTTTTAATGAGGCAGCAATGGATAGTGTATCAATTAATGATATACTCTTTTCTTTGGCTAGGTTTTTATCCCATTGGGTTTTTCCTAGTTAAAGTTTTTAACGAGACACATTCATAATGGACATCCAAGGGGGAGTGTTATATATATATATATATATATATATATATATATATATGAATGTCCATTATAACATACGTTACTATAGCCTCACATGTGAAAGTTTAAAGGAAAATTACCTCTTATGACCCTAAGGTGGAAATTACACTAAAGATCCATTTTTCATCTATAAATAGAGGTCTTTTGTAAACATTTGAATACATACATGAATAAGAACTCCTCCTCCTTTCTCTCTTGTGTTTTGTTCTATGCTCTTCTTTGTTCATATTTTCATTAGTTTTATAACACCTCCCACATTTTTAATTATTTATTTTAAAATACAAAATCAAAGCTCACAATGGCTCTTCTCGTCTCCAAGATACCAAATCAAAGGTTTATTTTTTATTTTCCGCAAAAGAAGCATGTTGACCAATATTACATAACAAGTCATCGTTTGTGACAACGTTTCTTTAAGATTATATTTAATTTTATTGTGATTGATTAACCACAACTAAGCTTTCATTCACATGCAACGTCCTCACAATTATGCTACTACTACATAATAATATCTTTATTTATTTTTATAATCCCCCTTTGATTCATGGAATCAATAGGAATGCAATGAAAAGTAATATGTAAGAATCTAACCCAATGTTATAGATATTACGTGAATTTATTTGGTACGTATAAGAATATTATTAAGTAATGTTTAAGAATATAAGAATCAAATGTAGAATAGTATTGTCTATATTTGATTAAATTAGCATGAAAATAAAAATTCATTTTCGTGGATGACAATGGTGAATTGGTGATTAAGGGAGAATAATTTATTTTTCAGATTTCTATATGCTGTAATTTGTAGTTTTCATTTATATGTTTGGGTAGTGGATTCCTGATGCATCTATTTAAAAGAATTGGCATTGCAAAATCAAGATTACGCATGATCCCTTTCACGGAATCCAAAAAAGGGCCATGAATAATCATGAGAGCAAGAAATTTAAATAATAATAATAATGCTGGAATGTAAGAACATTTTCAACCCCCCCCCCCCCCAAAAAAAAAAAGGGATCATTTTCAAATGCTTGTTTTAATTTTTTGGTTTTTGAAATATTTGTCCGTATGATTCAATCAGAAGATTATACAGCCCAGTAATTAATTAAATAGCTATTGGTTAATTGACCAATCCAAAATTAGTTTGATGAAAAGTCAACCTTTGAGTTGCATTTCATGACGTCATATTTACGATATGATGACTTTTTCTAATTCTTATGGACTCGTTTTCACCAAACACCCCAAATCGGTAAATACAAAACTACTCCCTCAAATAATAATAAACGCGTTAATTTTTCTTGTGTGTTTGTGTGTGTGTATGGGTTACAATTAAGCAATTGGATTCTTACACACTTTAATTTAATTTTCAAAAACGTGCTTCTTGTTTCGAGGGGAAAAAAACGTGCTTCTTGTGTATGCCGTACGATCACAGGTTCACAACTCACAAGGGACCACCATGGAAAAATGGATGGCTATTAATTAAGTTAATTAAAGAGTATTATTAAATATTTACGTAATAAATAACTATATCACCCTATAATTAGGCCCTAAAAAACGGAAAGAAAAACAACGATATCACACGTAATTTCTAAATGGATAGTATTAATAAGTTCAACCTCCTTTCATCATCCTCTTTTGATTTCCTCAATGGCCTTAATTATGTACTCCCTCTGGTCCTTATTATAAGGCACTAACTAACAAATCATACAAACCAATAAAAACAGTTAAAGTCAATAAAGTTATCATATAATTTAAGTAATTTCCAATATTATCCCTACTATTTACATCAAACTCTTCTATTATATTATTATTTCTCTCACCTACTACCCCTATTAATTATGGACATATATGGAAAAAAAAATAAACAATGCTCCTTGGAAACAAACAAGTGCCTTATAAAAAGGACCAAATACATTTGGTAGTTGGTGCCTTATAATAAGGACCAGAGGGAGTATTATACAAATGTTCATTGTTGCATGTTTAATATAGTTACCCAGAGAAATAAACTTCCAAGATGATAAATCATGAATTGAAATTTACCAATTAACTAAAGTCATCCTAGCCCCTAGGAGAATTTTTATGCCTCGTATAGTCTCATACATGTTTGTTGGAAAAATAATTTTTTAAAAGTATAATATTGCCTTTAGTTATAAACGTAAGAGTTTTGTTTTGGTTATAAATGCACATTAATGGCCCGTTTGGATTAAACAAAAGTTTGGAAAAGAATCGATAATAATGAAAATTTTTTTGCTACATAATCGTTTGGTTTGCATTGAAAGAGAAAATGAGTTGATAACGACATTTTTATTTGATTGGAAGAAAATGAGTCAAAAAGCTATTTTTTCCTGGAGAAAAATATTATTTAAATGTTTATGGGGTCTACTCACATTTTTATATCACATCTAGGGTCACAACAAAAGATTTTTGTGCCTTTAGAATTTTCCCTCCACACTTAAAAAATTGGTTCCCACCATATATTTGGTAGACCCTAAAAATATGAAACCAGCTTCTCTCCTATTCTTTTAATATCTGCTCCCCTCCTTTTCTTCAAAACGTCCCCATTTTTTATTATAAAGGAGCTGTTGGTATTTTGTTTTCTTTTTAAATTGGACAGATACTTAAAAGATAATTCAGGATATTAATCAGTACTGAAATAATATTTCATGATCTTGGAAAATTATTTTAAGATTTTGAAAAAATATTTCAGGATACTGATTGATATTAAAGGGATACTTCATGATATTGAATGGTACTAAAAAATACTTCTGGATATTGACCGGTATTAAAAAATATACTTTAAGATAATGAATGGTACTAAAAAAAGAGTTCATAATCTTGAAAAATTATTTCAAAGTATTCACTGGTATTAAAAAGATACTTTAAGATACTGACTTGTATTGAAAAAATACTTTAGGATTTTGACCATTACTAACAAAATACTTTAAAATATTAAAAATAGAGTTCATGATCTTGAAAAATTATTTTAGAATGTGGAAAAAAATATTTCGGTTACTGATTAATACTAAAAGAATACTTCATAAAACCGACTAATACTGAAAAAAAAAATATTTAGATAACTTTTTGAAAATCCTAAAATAATTTTTCCGTATTTTTTCAGTGCTAGTCAATATCCTGAATTATCTTTTTAATATCTATTAGTACCTTGAAATATTTAGAAAAAGAAAAAAAAAAACACCAACTACTCCCTTTTTTCAAGATTATGAACTCTTTTTTTAGTATCATTCAGTATTTTAAAGTATTTTTTTAACACCGGTTAGTGTTTAGAAGTATTTTTTCAGTACCATTTAATATCTTGAAATATTTCTTCAGTATCAATCAGTATTTTAAAATATTTTTTCAAGATCCTAAAATAATTTTTTAAGATAATGAAATATTATTTCAGTACTGATTAATATCTTGAAGTATCTTTTAAGTATCTATCTAATTTAATAAAAGAAAAAGAAAAAGAGACCAACTACTTCTTTTTGCTAAAAACGATGACGTTATGAAGAAAAAGAGGGGAGCGGAACTTAAAGGAATGAGAGAGAAGCCAGTTCCCAAGAAAACAGGGGCGGAGCTAGAGAGGGGTGTAACATCCTAAATTTTTGGGATATTATATTAAAAATTTAATTATAACATAGAAGTAATTATGGAAAATTGTCCTCCATAAATAATAAATTTAATATATGGAATTTAAGGACAAATAATTATGAGGAATTTAATGGTAGGAATTGGGCCAAAAGAATTAAATTAATAATAATAATAATAAAATGAATTTTATGGAACAACTATAAAATCCATTGTTCTTGTCTCATTGGCCCACGAACAATAAAACAAGGTCTATGTCAGCCCAAATCATAAATAAAACTCTTCCTTCTCTATTTGCTACTTCGGCCCATACTCAAATAAAAACAAATCCAACACTTAATCAAATCTTCTTCAGCCATCACGTACAAACCCTTCAAACTAGAAACCAATGAGCTATTATGTACCATTTTCTTTTCTCTCTCCAATCAGTTAAAACTGCAGAAGCAAACACCACTGCTTCCTTTTGGGTCACTGCTCAAAGCAACTTCTTCCCCATTAGAAATCTAAGCAAAGGCCAAAAAGAAATGCCATAACGTAGCCCATTTTCTTTAGCTCTTCCCGCGCATCACGTAGGCAGCAGGAAAGATGAAAAACCAGCGGAATTCACGCAAGCAAATCAGAGGAAAATCACGCAAGACCAGAACCCATGCTGCTTCAGTCATGTTCTCGAGCCCCGTGTCTCTTTCCGGTGGTCTTTCGTTTCAGTCAAGCTCCTTCCTCCAATGTATATATATACACTGCTGCCTTCGTTCCCTGGCGTTTTCTTTCGGTCTCACCGAAAAACAGAAACAGAGAGTTGAGAGTTTCAGTTGAGGCCGAGAGTGTTTGAGGGAGAGTGAGAAGAGAGTAATAGAGAGAGAGACGCCTTTCGGTATCTCTGTTTTCATAGAAGCAAAACAGAGGTTGGCGTTCAACGGAAACGCAGCTGGAGTTCACTCAAAACACCTAGGTAACGTCGATAACTCCTCCTTCTAAACTTCCTTCATTTTATCCCTACTATCATCATTTTCCTTAACTTTTAGCTGTCACCATTCTCCGTTTCTTTTTGCTGTTGGAGTCTTTGTGCATGAATGCTAAGTGTGTGTGTGTGTGTGTATAGGATTTGTAGGTCACAGTTTGTTTTCTCTGGCTTTACGTCGATATGTGTTGTTTTTTTTTTAATGAAAAGAGGATGGAAAAACGCTAAGAATGGTTGCTGCGAGTGTGTATATAAGAAATGTAGAAGAAATAATTAATAGAAATATATGGGATCTGTGTGTGTTGCGACATGCGAAGGGAGAGAGAGAAGTTGAGCATTGTAAGTGTGTCGAAGAAGAGGATTAAAACTGATAAGGCTTTTCTCTCTGCATGAATAAATATATATATGATCTGTGGGTGTGTGCTGCATCGGTTTGCTGTGTGTATGAATATGAATATGGAAAAATATTTTTGCTGCCAGAGAAGAATGAGAACGTGGGTTTGGGAATATTCATTGGAAAGAATCATATGTGTGTGAGTTTAATTTTGAGAAGGATAGTCGCTGAATATATATGTACTTATATTATCTAATGAGAGCCACTGATTTAAGGAAAAAGAGGTTAGAAAAATACAAATGGAAACATAAAAATATATAAGACTAGCACATGCTTATTGGGAGGGGGTGTGAACAAAATATATTAAAGGCATAAGTTGTATAAGAAAGTTAGTATAGTTATAATTTAAAGTGTTAGTGTTGTTTTTATTATTGGGGTAGTCTTATGGAGTTTAAATCAATTCAAGAATAATAATTAAATAAGTTGGTTAAATAATAAAAATGAAGAATGTTAGTATTTATTTATGAGAAATAAATAAGCAATGAAATGAAAGTATGATAATGAACGATATTGTTAGTTATGGAATAAATAATATACTGAGACTAGACAATTTAGTGATTATTAATGTAGATTGCTACTTAAAGAGAATAACTGTGTGAACTCAGAGTTTTAAATTCTATAAGCGTACGTGTTGAAATATGATAGTTTGGGAAAAACCATGATAAATGTTATAATTTTGTAATATTTAGTAATGGAATTACTAGTTTTTATTAAAGAGAAAAAGAGAGGATTTGTGAATATATATATATATATATCAAGAAACCATAAGAAATATTGAAAATTATATGGTAATTAGTATTTGCTTAAAATGTCAATATGATGTTTGTCATTGGGGAGTTCAGGGAGTTTAAATTAATAAAACCAATGAAAAATACTAAAAATAATGATAAATGATTTTATCATTATTGATAGGAAAAAGGAAATAAATAACAACGGAATTATTATCAAAGTTTGTAATATGTAGAGTTTTAAATAGTTATTAATGGTGACAAAAATTGGTTGTGATAGATTGAGTTTTGACATGTGTGGAGCTCTCGGATTACGAACTGTCTAAGTTAATTAGTTTGGACGAGAGGTAACCACTTTCCATTTATTATGCATGTTGATATGTTGCTTGTGAATATTTTGTTAAGTAATTATTATAAATGATTTTTATTGTCTTGTGGAATCTTATGATTTGAAATATTAAAATATATTGTGAACTGAGATATTTTGACAAGTTATGAGAATTATTGGAAAAACTCATGTTGAGTTAATTATGATGATAATCATGGAAATGGGTGAATTGGAAAAAGATGGAGTTGTTATTTCCACCACGTGGTAATGCCTCCATTAGTGCACGATGGTTGACTTATTATTATCTCACCAGAGTGATGGGACTTACCCACCAGAGTGATGGGACTTGCTCACCAAAGTGATGGGCTTACGACGCCTTACTAGGGTAAAGTGGGGAAAAGACCCATGGTCTGGGGTAGGTGCTTTGAGGATTTTGGTCGGTCCTCATCAATTAACCAGTGAGCTTTTGGAGTAATCAGTAACATGGGTGTAACTTAGCCCATAGGTCTAGGCGGAGTAAATAAGGCGGTTCAGTTGGATTGAAAGGAGGGATTCTGTGAATTAAATTCAAAAGATTTGAGACATTCATTATGTTATTTAATAATAATGTGATTTTATACAAAGAGGATGTTGATCAATTGTTTTAATTGTTGTATTCCACTTGGCACCTCACTAGCGCATATTGATTCATAATAAGCTGGATCGATGGTTACAAAATTTTTCCCTGGTGTCCAGTCAGGTCCAGGACCTTCAGGGAAGCAAACAGAAGTTTAGTCTACTGTGCTAATAGTAGGACTTTTGTTCTTTTGTTGTATGTTTTGAATGACTATATATTGCCACACAATAGGGCTTATCATGTATACTCTAGTATGTTTTGAAAATTTTAAATTCCACATAAATTCCAATATTATGTTTACTCTAATTATTATATGATAACTTTGGTCATTATATGTGTTTATTTTGTTAATTAAAAGGTGGTTTTTTCAAAGGGTTAGGGGTGGTCCGGCCCCACCTGAAATTATAGAATACAACGTTAATATTTAGGAAATTACATTTCAGCCTGATAAAAATTTCAATATTTTGACATTAGTCCCTATTAAATGTTTTGTGAACGGATTAAAATAAAAATATTAAAATGTTTATGAGATTGAAATGTAATTTCATGAAAATTTAGATCATATTCTATAATTTTTCCCCTTCATTTACCATTCCTGGGTTTGCCTCTGCAAGAAAATTTGTTCCCACTAGAATGGTGAAGTAAACGACATTGATGGCAAGAAAATCCAATTTTTCCTTTCTTTCCTCTCATTTTCCTTGGACCAAACGACCCTAAAGGACAATGCCATTAATATAATGGCTATAAATGCAAAATGATCAAATAGGATATATATTTTAGAAAAATTAAACAAGCAAACATTTTTTTTTTAAATATCTAACTTAATCAATTTTTAAAAAATAAGCTAATACAAACACTTGGCCTAAGCGTAGGAAATGAAAGCCGATAAGGCTTGTGGAAGGAATGGCGTAGACCATGCCTTCATGAAAAATCCAAGAAGCCTAAAGACGTGTGAACGAAGGCAAGGGACCCAAGAAATCCATGAAAATTTTAATAAAAGGATTAGTAGTAAAGTTAATAAACAATAAAAACTAAAGCGTTTACGTTGACAAAGTAAACGCAAACTTTAACAACCAAATTCCAAACTTTTATTTTTAACAGAACGCTGTTAGTAGAAGTAACTATAAATTAATTTAACTGGTCAACAAAACTAGTTATTTATGATTTCATAATGTACTATTTAACTTGGAGTAATTCGTGCCAACGTGTTCTTGACCTTTTAAATGTTAATTACAGGACCGTATTCATGCGTACGTGCACATGATCCCATGCATAACCAAAATTGTACAAGAGAACGACCAATGTAATTTTTCTTACATCACCTTTGAGAGATTTTAAATTTCTGATTGAATTTTGTATTCTTATACGATTGGTGACGTCTTGTAAAGAAAACCGTACAATACGTGATTAATTCAACAGTTAAGAACTAAAGTATACTCTGGGTCTATTAATTTTAACCACGTCTCATTTTAATTTTTTTTTACTTTAAAAAGTGTGTTTTTAACCATTTTACAAATTAACATTGTTTACTTCACTCATGGAAAATGATAGGTCCGCGACTTTAAAATGTTAACATATCCAAATATAATTATTTTATATTTTAATTTCTAAATCAATCTTATGAAAAGACACGTCAACATTTTAAATTTGTTAGAGTAAGCATTTTTTTATTAATGAAGTTAATAGCGTTAAATTAAAAAAACTAAGACAAATTTTTTAACGTTAAGGGAAATAGAACTTTGTTTAAATTTAAAAGACCAAAAATAAATTTTAAGCAGCATTTAAGCTGGTGATACCATGTACGGATTCTTTGACTTACGTATTGCATAATAAGATATTAAATAGTAATATTTAAAATAATGCACGCTCATGGGTGTGGAGAATTTAACAATCTTATAGAGATAATGAAACTTATCGTTTAAATTTACCCCGTGTATTGGTTTGGTCCCGAAAATTTATTTTTTTATCAATTAAGTCTCTAAACTTTTATAATCATACGTGGTTAATATATATTTACGTAATGAATATATATATATATATATATATATATATATATATATATATTCTTGAATACACTGGAGTCACATATAGATTGCCAAAAAAAAGTTAATTCGATAAAGTTAAAAAAAATATATGGAAATATTGTGCATGAAATTTTAGAAATTTGATTGATAATAAATTAAACGTCAGAAATCAAAGTATAAGAGGTAAAGATATTTTGTAAATATGTTTATGAATTTATTGATTACAAGAACCTTATAAATATGTTTTTGACTTTTTATATGTATAAAATACGATCATTCTTGAAGTCTCGAATTTATATTTTTTTTTGGCTAGTAAAAACTTTTTAAACAAAGACTTTTTTTTTTTTGGGGCTGATTTCGATATGATGTTACCTTATTATATGTTATCTTTCCTATTTTTAACTGATCATCTTTAACGTGAATGATGTCTAAATTTATAAATTAAAGGGCAATAAATACTATGTTCAAAAGAATCAAAAGATGTCCTAAATTAGAAGTCTTTTTTTAAGCGATATATAAAATCAGGAAGCTCAAGATTTCAAAGATATGGTACCCATAATCAGGGCTAAATGTCTTTATACGGAAATCTTTGAGATTGACTTGAGATTTGAGAATATTATGGTTAAATGCTAAATAATTAATTAAATAATGAGAATATTGACGTGAATGAGGCGAAAAGGGGAAGAGTCAATCCCTTGTTACCAAAGAATACACAAGACTCACACACTTGGCACAACTTAGAGTCTTAGACCTTGTTTGGTTCAACTCACCACCAAATTTCCCGTCCTTTACTCTTAAATCTCCGTATATTCCATAATATTTCTCCCCACTACTTGGACTTTGCTTTTTTTTTTTTTTTTTTTTTTTTAAAAAAGGAACTTTATCATTTATTAACCGCTTTCTAAATTACATCTAAAACATTTTCATTTTTACATTTAAAAAAAAACACTTGTATTTTTTTTTTTTAAAAAAAAAGAAGAACATTTTGTAGCTGTTATAAGTTATAACGATTTATGTAATTAAAATTTAAATACTCAGATCTAAATTTTGCTAAATTATAAGTCCTTAAGTGTGATTCTGTCTTCTGTCCATTTCATAAACAGAATATTTTGGTTTATGTACCATAATAGTTGATGATAATGCCATCATAATAAAGTATCTTTGTCTTTCAATTTTGGATGCAATCATTTGTCTATGCACTCTTTTATGTTTTATATATACACGCACATTAATTATAATTCTTTGAACATTAATCTTGCAACTAAATTTTACTGTCACAGTATCATTCTGGTCCATGACCATCAAAATTAATTTTGTAAATTCTTGATTTTAAAATACAAAGTTCGCGATTTTATAGTGCATATCACAATTTTCACAAAAATAGGTGTTAGAAAACTGGTTGTTTCTAATTTCAAAGAGGTTTAATGCTGGGATTTTTTTTTTAGAAACAAATATTCAAATTAAATATAACAAAATTCCTTCCTACGTGGCCAAAGCAAAATATTTGTAAAACCAATTCTGTTTATGGATTGAAGATAAATTATACTATAAAAAAAATGTAATTTTCAATAAATTTAATTATGTAAATTAATTCTGTGCTTTGAAAATCAAAGTTGATAGCAGTTACACACTCTTTTTTTAAGTCTAAAATGAACTAAAAAGGGATGTTGTGAAAGAAATCCCTTCAATTGGCTTTAAATAAATTGTTTTGCACCGGAATATTTGTTTTCCTTCATTCCAACAATTCATTTCATAAGGTTTAAAAAATATTTTTAAATAAAAAATAAAATATGAGATAAATTTACATAATCCTTTAATATAATAGTTTATATTTTAAAATTAAATTATAAAATATAATATTTTTATATTTTATTTTAATTTTAATCCCTAAATTTTATTACTGAGTCACCCTTTAAATTTACTAGGTTATGATTTCTAATCAAACTTAAACTTGATGCTAATCTAAAAGATAAAATGTTTATAACAAAAAAAGACAGAATATACGTATTTAAGTGTTCTATAGCCACATTAAGTACCTCAAACTGGGTTGTCTCAAATAGTAGAATAATACTTTAGCAAAAAAAACATGTAACGCCCCTATTTTCTAACATTCAATTATGGTCTTAAGACTCTTAATAAACTATCTCGTGAATATTTATCCGAAAAAGGGAGTTAAGGAAACAGAGTTTTACACAACAGTAAGCGTACTTATGCGTTTGGACGAAAGAGTAACTGATTTTCATATGCGCAGTCATATGCTGGTTAAATAAAATTCCCGAAGGAACAAAATGTGATACAAAAAAATTCATCGTGTTGTTCATAGTATTCACACTTAGTTACAGTGATCTCAGAAAGGTTCAACCAAAAAGTTATACAACTTCTTAACCAACATAATAATTTCTTCTGAATTCCTATGCGTGCCGCTTACCCCTTTCTCCGGCTCCCGATCCTCCAGATCCTGAAGCTATAGTAAACTCTGAGATTCAATACCCATTGAATCTCAGGTAACTGTTAACCTTATGTTCGAGTTCAACAATATATGCATGACAGATATTCATTCACATTTAGCATAATACCATACACAGCACACAACACATATAATAGTATGAATTTCAACAATTACAAAGCACACAACAATTGTAACATTAACCTCTACATAGCACACAGCACATGTAAGGCCCACTTAGTTTGCACATAAACCAGTGCCACGCCCCCAGCGTGTCCTCAGCGCTTGGAAAAACATTCAATATGGCATTACCAAGACTGTAACCCATTTTCAAATCAAAGCTAAATGTATATCGATAGTGACCTAAGACCCAGTCTTAACCACAGTCAATGACCCAAGACCAAGTCTTGTCCATGACTATTGGAATCATCTCATCACATATAAGTAAACAAGCAACATAAAAATTAGAGTTACAGTATGCGTCCGTACCTTAAACCTTTGCGCTAGCAGTACGTTCCCTTTCGGTACTAGTTCCAAGTCCTTTCCGGGTATCCTATAATACCATCACTGCGTTATTTTTCTTATGATTAATATCCTAGGAGATGGCCTTGCCATTCATGTCTCTATACCCCGGGTAAATTTTATTATTAATTAGTACTAACTCTTTTAGTTAGTTAACAACTCCCCTTTATGATTCATTATTAATTATTATCACTCTTTCTCAATTATAATAACACTATCAGTTAATAAAAAGAGAAGTGTTATGAATATACTTATTATGTGGATGTTCATTGACTCCCGGTCTCAAAATACTACAAGATGATATGGGACCCACGCATAGTACCATGCATAGTGATTTACTATTTGGTGGGACCTGCACACAATTATACACACACCCACGGGAAGGAAATCCGTGAGTGTACAGTTTATGTTTAGGGAAAAACTACACCAAATGACCCTGAGGTGTAAATTACACTAAAGACCCATTTTCCTTCTATAAATAGAGGTCTTCTGTAACTATTCAATATACATTTGAAATAAGAATTTCTCTCTCTACTTTCTCTCTATAATCTCTTCTCTTATTCTTATTAGTTTTATAACACGTTATCAGCACAATTGCTTCTCAATCGTGTGCTCCTCTTCTTTTCCTAATTTGTTCTCTTCCTCTCTCACCATGCCGCAGACACCGGCCATAATCTACCATAATCATCATCTCCAGCCGTCATATTCAGTCTCTTGCCTAGTGTCCCTGTCTCTGCTACCTCAATCTAGCCATCTTGTCCTTTCTTCCATAGCCCAGTACCAGATCGAACCTCTATCACTTTCGCTCTTCACTCTCGTTCGATCTGCATAGTACCATGCCAATTTTTCTCAATTGATTCACCTTGTGAGAGAGAGAGAGGGAGAGCTTGGGGACGAAATAAAAAAAAAGGAAGAAGATAGATGCTTCGTGGGGCCCAATTTTTCCTTTTTATTTGATTGTCTGCTTCTTCCTTCGATTAAATCATTCTCTACTCTCTCAATTCTTGCCGACAGAATAGTGTTTTTATAAAAAAAAAAAAAAAAGGAAAACGTAGGAGAGAGAAGAGGAAAGAAAAAGAAAAAATAATAAAGAATGAATGAAAGGAAGTAGAGTTCACGTGAAGCAGTTCATGTGGAAAGAAAAATAAAATATTTAAACTATTTATAATAACCTAAATAATTGAATAGGAGGTATGTGTCTTGTGTAATATGATTATAACAATAATTATTGACGCCAGAAGATAAGCAGACATTCAGGTAACTATCCTTTGCAATTATTTACATTATTTTAAATATATCTTCTTTATGGTATTTCTCTAATATTTCTTTTATTATTATTAATTTGACTCCATATTGGTAGTCTAGATTTAATATTTCCTTTAATTATTTTATTATTGTTACTAACTTTACTAACATTTATTTTACGCATTTATTTTTATGTTCCTAACATTTATTTATTCTTCATGGAGGCACACTAGTATCTATTAGTGGGCTCTATTTATTTTATTTAGTGTTTATTTATCTTTTATGGTGGTAACACTTTGTGGGCCCCATTTGTTTTATTATTTACTGTTTTATTTATCTTTCATGGTAGCAACACTACTATAGTGGGCACCATTTGTTTTATTATTTACTGCTTTATTTATCTTTCATGGTAGCAATACTAGTATAGTGAGCACCATTTATTTTATTATTTACTGCTTTATTTATTTTTCATGGTGGTGGCACTATAGTGGACTCCATTTATTTATAATTCATTTATCGCTTCATATCCCCCTTCCCTTTTATCTTTTATCTTTTATTTTATTTATCGCTTTATATAAATCCCCCTCCCTTTTATTATTTATGGCAACGACACTAATATATACATATTAGTGAGTTCCATCTATTTATTTTATTATGCTTATATTTATATTTATCCTGACGAAAAATTGTTAAAGGCTATATGTATCATGAGATCAAAATGCCATGAAGATATGAGGCATTAATTGGCCTGAGATTATGAGGAGGCATAAATTGACTAAGAGATAAATTAGCCTGAAGCTAAGAGGCAAGTTAGCCTGAAGCTAAGAGGAAAGTTGGTTTGAAGCCAAAGAAACAAATTATGAAACAAGGTTTTATCCATAAATTTTGTATGTCATCAGTTGTATAAAGGCCTCAAAATTGTGTATTTGGCATTAAATACTCCCTCAAATTATGAGACAAGGGATTGTATAATCATGATTGTTATTATATATCCAATTTGCTATTGCAGTAGCAATATTGAGATAAAGTCAAGAAATATTGTGGATTAATTTCTTGTCATGATCAAATAGATCATTGAGTTATGGATCATGAATTTTATCCAACTTCATTCCCAGAAGTGAATGAAGTAATAGATAAATTTGTTATTATGGAAATATGATTGTTTTACTATTATGATTGATTTTCTATAATTATAACAATTTTTGTGAATACAAGAGAAGAATATTTATAAATAAAACAATTAAACAAAAGGCAATATTATTTCAACAAAGTTTAATAGCGAGTGGCTCAACTCCATTACAAACCTTAATCATCTCATTTTGAAGATATTTAATGTCTTCTTTTGCTTCTCTTGAGATGGGATCCAGATGAGGCAAAGCTCTTCGTAATATCGAGATTTGCATCATAAGTTTCTTAAGCTTTTTGTGTGGCCACTCAGTTAACCCTCCTTTTTGATAGATCTTTTGTATGGTGTGAGTAGACATATTTAATTGTTTATTCACATCATCTAGGGTTAAGTGAAAATAATCACTTAAATCATGGTGCGTTGTTTTCTTTATTCTTTCCCGTTGCTCCATTGTTAATCTATATAATTCACCCTGATTAAGGGATGATATATCATATGGAATATTAACCGCGGGCTGTTTTCCTTTATCTAATGGATTTTCAATATTGGTTTGAAATGAACTCCGCGGTAGTTCATTTGGGTTTTTAGCCCATTCCGAACAAACACAAAGGACCTCATGATAGTCCAATACAGGATCACGCATCAAGTTATATCCCAATGCTTGTAAATCTATACAATACTGTGTTAGAAAATGTTTGATTTCTCCAAAATTCTTATTACTAAAATCAAACATTGGAAGCCTGTCAGTATTGTAAGATTTATCCTGCACATTTTCAAATAAAACAGCATGGGAAATCATACCTATCTTTCATCCGTAAACTTCAAGTTTATGATATTGAAGTCCGTTGGTATGTATAATTTCCCGTAAAACATGACAGCAACTACATTCCAATAAGCTAGTAGTTGCTAATTGGCTTGTAGTTGTTGGCTGGATGATTGTTGCTGGCTGGCTGGTGGTTGTTTGTTGGCTTGTGAGTGCTGGCTCATTGATTGTTGTGACTATTGGTTGAACTTGACTGGTAGACTCCATCAGTTCGGCCATAGTTCTACACCTTTTAACAGGTCTTCTTGATGAACCTGATTCAGTTGTACCTTCAATCCTTGTAGATTGAGGAAGAACACTTGTTCTTGGGGGAGAAGTAGGTACATTTGAAGCAGAAAGAGGAATAGTAGAAGGAGGAATAAACATCTCAAAAGGATTAGGAGATAACAAAGAAGTAAATGACATGTTGGGCTGATCATCATACAACAAAACATCAAGTAATGCTGTTTTAGATGTATCAGAAACTGGGATAAAATTGCTAGGTCCTGCCATGGCAATAGAATTTAGAGAAATATGTGAGTATCTGGTAATTGATATTATCAGATGCTTATGTGTTTGTGAGGCATGTTCGTTTGCCTTCTTCTATTTATAGCCGAATTAAATCCTATCGAATCTCTGCAGATTTGCACAGTCCTGTTAAATCTCTGCAGATCTGCTCCCTATAAAGCACGAGCTTAGAATCTTTTTGACTTTAAATGCATACGACAATTCGAGTTGTTGCACCTGTGATTCTACAGTGATGCATCTATGATTACACAGTATTGCGCTCGTGAATTTGCAGTGATCCATTTGATGATTTTATATTCAATATATATTTGTTTGTCGATTCTGGAAAATGAAAATTTTGTTACCAGAAGTAACAAAATTATGCATTGATAATGCATTAAGAAATCTGTGAAAGTTTAATGAAATAGATATCATATATGCTATTATTATGGAATATTGTATGGAAATTCCATGAATTAATTTTTAAGGTCTCACACTTGAGGGGGAGAATGATATATATCAAGTGTGAATATTTATGTGATAATTCTTTGTGAATGTTTCTGTGTTGATTCCCCCAAAATGAATATTAGATTTGATGATAAATCATATGGAAAGTTGGCATGACTTGTTTGATCATCCGAGTCATATATTATGTGCTGCTTATTCTCAAATAGAAATAATTATTGGAAATGGATCTCTGGAAATATATCAAATTGAAAGATTAGATGTGAGATTATAAGTCTGCAAAGTTTGCAGTGATGTTTGCAACTAGAAATTTGCAATATATTATGCGCGCAATTTTCCAGATTGAATGATCCAGAAATCATATATGAGTAGATAAATGATTATGAGAACATTGTTTATATATATTTGCAGAAATTATATAAGCCAACAAAATTCTCCCTGTAAAATTGGCTTTTGGTTAAGAGCCAGATAAATTTCATCTTAATAGTTTTGAATGTGCAATGATCCACTATAATGCACATAGATGGATATATACTGCATGATTTGATTAGGAGGAGAAAAATAAGCAGATTGGGTAAAAGAGATAAAGTGGAATGAATTATCATTGACTCATGTTGATCCTCATACAAATAAATGTGTACTAAGAGTTTAAAATGATAATTCAGTTGCAGAGTTTAGTTAATCGAATGCCATAAGCATTCATTGACCTAAAGAAAGTGACAAAGTCACATGTCCCAACTGCAAATGCTCCTATATGAATTGTTATAAAACACACCAGAAGTGTTGCAGGTCCATCGATTTTAAAGATAAAAATCCTCGAATGAGAAAAGGAGCTATAAGAATATAGATGATCAAATCGAGGATAATTAAGAAAAGCTTCAGAAGAGCCATCTCCTGAAGAGATGTTATCTCCAGAAGAGATGTTATTTCCATAATTGAATATTATGGTCCTAGAAGAGACCCAGGTACCTAATATATGTGAATATAAAGAGATCTCAATAAATGAAACCCGATGAGACCGAAAAATAAAGTCGACATTGATGATATTTATGTTTATATGATAGCATATGCTGTAATGAATGATAATGAGGATCATGAGTTACAATATATTGTGTGTGCCAAAAGCACATAAGGCGCCAAAAATACAAAAGTCCCAGAAGGACTCAAGATGCTATGAGTATCAAATTCTCGATAATAATCAATTAAATAAATTCATGAAGCTATAATAGTACATATAGTATTATTATGAACATTTATTAAAAGTTCTATATGCACATATATGTTTATGAAAAAAAGATCTAGATGTATCTTATTATGATTTTACTTGAAAGATTTAGATTTTGCAGGTATACAATGAACAGTCAGACTGGGCGTTTCTATTGTTCCAAAGCGAACCAATTTTTGATGACAGAATGAAAGATATACACAGAAAGACATTAAAGCAATGCAGTCATCAGGGGGAGCAACACTAATGTAATAAAGAGGGAGAGACTATATACGCTGTACTCTTTTTCCCTTATCTAGGTTTTGTCCCACTGGGTTTTCCTAGAAATGTTTTTAATGAGGCAGCACTGGATAGTGTATCAATGAATGATGTACTCTTTTCTTTGTCTAGGTTTTTATCCCACTGGGTTTTTCCTAGTTAAAGTTTTTAACGAGGCACATTCATAAATGGACATCCAAAGGGGAGTGTTATGAATATACTTATTATGTGGATGTCCATTGACTCCCGGTCTCAAAATACTACAAGATGACATGGGACCCACGCATAGTACCATGCATTGTGATTTACTATTTGGTGGGACCCGCACACAATTATACACACACCCACGGGAAAGAAATCCATGAGTGTACAGTTTATGTTTAGGGGAAAACTACACCAAATGACCCTAAGGTGTAAATTACACTAAAGACCCATTTTCCTTCTATAAATAGAGGTCTTCTATAACTATTCAATATACATTTGAAATAAAAATTTCTCTTTCTACTTTCTCTCTATAATCTCTTCTCTTATTCTTATTAGTTTTATAACAAGAAGAAAATTTAGTATAACTTTTCACAGCAACAACCACCCCTTTTTCACACTTGACAGCCGTGTGGAATAAGGAAACTCTTTTTTTTGGGGGGGGGGGCGGGGGTGGAGGAAATTGGAAAGAAATATAACAAAAGGTGAGGGTGGTAGTGAGGTGGGAAATTTCAATTTCCAAAAATTTTGGTATTTATTGTCGAAAAAATCAAAGAGAGAGACTCTTTCTTTCCTGTTTTTACACTGTTTACATACACATGGAAGCTTCCTTCTCCGAAAACCAGAGGTACTCCACCAAACTGCACCTAAAACCTAAACCCAAACCCACACCCGCCAACTCTCTCTATATAATTACCCCTTCCTCCTCCTCCTCCCACTCGCCATTGCCATCCCCAATACCATTCTTCTTCTGGATTTTCTCAATCCATCTTAAAGTTCGAATCTTTATCTGAAAAATCATTCCTCTATCGAAGATAAAAACCATGGATTCTGCTTTGAAGTCTGTGTTGTGCTTCTTTGTTTTAATCTCTCTATTTCTGTCATCCTCTGCTCAAACCTGTGGAACCCTCAGTTTCCTAGCTCTGCCCTAAGCGGAAGCTTCAGAACTTGCCTTGTTCTCACTTAATCGAGCTCTTACCTCCATTGGACCTATGATCAGTCCACCAGAAAGCTCGATGTTGCTTACCAGCACAGTAGAGTCTCCACCGACACTGGGTCGCCTGGGCACTCAACCCCACTGGCAGTGCCTCTGCTGCCATGCCCGGAGCCCAAGCTTTGGTGGCTATGGTAGCATCCGATGGGACGGCGAAGGCTCATACCTCGCCAATCTCCGGCTATTCCACCTCGTTAGCTCAGGGGAATCTGAGTTTTCTAGTGTCGAATTTGACGGTGACGTATCAGGAAAGAGAGGTTATCATATTCGCTACTCTCACTCTTAGCGGAGGTGTCAGTTCTATGGTTCATACTTGGCAGGAAGGAGCTATCTCTAGTTCTACTCCTCAACAACATGCTTTGGGTAATAATCTCAACTTCAAGGGGACCTTGAACCTCGTCTCCAGTGAGAGTCAAGGAGCCAGCGGATCTACAAACTCACTTGTGTGTATTTTTGCACCTTAACCTTAAAAAAACTAAAAGAATTTAAATTTTGGTTTTTTATAAAAAGGGCCAGAAGGAGTATTATAAGAGCATCACTAGTGCAAAAAAGTGTTTTAAGACCGTCTCATTTAGAGTGGAGTATCGACACCCTGCTCTTAAAGAAATGATCGGTGGCAATTTTGTAAATATAAAAAACTTCTTCCACCGTATCAATTTTTAAGACCGCTTTAGTGAGAGCGGATGAATAAATCTCCGGTCTTAAAGATATGACTGGTGACAATTTTGTAAATATCAAAAAATATTTTGGACCGTATCTTTTTCGATAGGTCTTAAATATATTATTTAGACCACTGGAAAACCAACAACTTTTAAAACATTTATTAAAAAAAAATTAAAATATGAATTACTTTAAAGAGAAATCACAGACATCCCGACTAATATTTTAGGTGGTTAAAAATGACATGGAAATTTTTAAAAATAATTGTATAAAACATTTAAGACCGGACATATATAAATGACTGCTCTTAAAACATTTATTAAAAATAATTGTAAATAATATGAAATTGTTGAGAAATCCCGTATAGCCAGACTTATATTTTTTGTGGTGCAAAATAATAAGGATATATATATATAAAATGGTAAAAAACTTTTAAGACTGGACATATATAAATGACGTTCTTAAAGTTAATATTTTTAAGAGCGGACGTGACTTCTACCCGATATTAAATAATGAAAAAAATTTAAACTAATAGTTTATTACTTTTAAGACTAGACATAATAAAAGGACGTTCTAAAATGTTAACTTTTAAGACCGTCATTTTGTGTTTCTTCGGTCTTAAAACTGTCCACTATATTTCTCGCACGAAACCTTAACTTGTGTCTTACGTCTTTCTGTCTGAACACTAAGACCCCTGTTCTTGTTGCGAAACACTCAAACATCTCTTCCTGTTGCATTACATCTCTTCCTTGTAAACCATCACCATCCTTTGTTACTCTCTCATTTGCTCTGGCATTCCTTTCTTGCACCACCTCTCTCAAGCTCTTTTCTTGTTTCGAAAATGAATGAAGGAAACGAGTGTAGTCTTGTTCGTGAAATGCCAGTTGATGATGTGGCTGGTGTTAGTCATAACGAACCATCTCCTTCTCAGAGTGAGCCTCCTCGTAACCGCCCTGCACGCCGTCATGGTAGAAGAGGCCCCACCTGATTGAAAGAGCTTGCCCTAGCGCGAAGTGCCAATGAAAGGCTCGATATACAGTTTGATGAAAATTTGGCTCCCTGCGGCCCTAATAAAAGCAGATATAATAGTTATGTCGGCTTACAAGCACGCAACAAGCCAAGTATTTTGGTCAACGAGTGGAAAAATATCGACAAAGAGAAGGTGAAAGATCTTATCTGGGTCTCTATCCGGCTTACACACAATGTTCCTGACGATGAGAAGTTGAAAGTCAAGACATTGTCGTATTGTGCCGATCGCTAGAGGAAGTTTAAGACCCAGTTGGCAAACAACTATATTTTTGTCGAGGTTCCAGTTGGTCAGCCTCCCCCTAATCCTTGCGCCAAGTATGCCTTTCTTGATGAAGCAACAAGGCAACAATTTGTTCAGATACGGACTACTGAAGAAGCTTTGGTGAGTCTCTATTTAATTTTTTTGTCCCTTCTTGTATACTTATTAACATGTGCGGATATGGGAATGTTATTGTGTTCATTTATGAGGCCGTTAGTCAGGTTGCTTGCTTAGGAAGGTATTCTGTTATAGTAGGTCATGTAGACATTGCTATTAGTTAGTTAGTATGTTAACTGTGTAATGGTATATGTGTAAGCTGTTATTGAAACTTGACTGAGTTGGAACCAGTTATGATGAATGAATGAATTGACTGAGTTGGCAGCAGTTATGCAACTCCCTTTCCTCTGTTTCTCCCTATTTATTATACAATTCTACATCTTCCTTAACAAAGTCTTGAAACTTGATGAAGTGAATTTGATTGGTGCTTGAATTGAGGTATGGAATTCATAATTAATAGTTGTCTTCGATTCTGAATCATAGAGAAGAAGGCAGCAAGCACAAGAGATTGAGATAAAGAATGATTGCCCACATACGGTTTCTCGTAGTGGATATGAAAAGGCTACAAAATAGTTGATGGCCGCCAAGTGAAAGAGATTGGAAGATGAAGCTCAAGCCAATCCTTCTGAGATTATTGATCTACGGACGCCATCTCCAATACATCATGAGGAGTTATGGCTCTATATTCGCAAAAAGAAAGGCGGGGCATACTCTAGTGAACAAACTCATGTAGTTGTTGACAGAATTGTAAGTATCGTTATTTTTTAATTTTTAGTTACTAAACATGTTTCGTTACTAATTATGCTCTCGTTATCTGTATCTTACTGGAGGAACTCAAAATGCAAGAACAAGAGGGATCATTTGTGTAGGACGGGAGGAAAGATATTCTTATCGTTGTGACTGGAAAGCCGGATCACGCGGGGCGTGTAAGGGAAATTGGAGGACGGGTAGGACTGAAGCAATACTTTGGTAAATCTAAACGCTAAAAATAAGCAATGGTTACCCGAGAGGAGATTAAACTTATGCTGGCCAAAGCAACTGATGAAGTAGAGGCCAGAGCAGAGAAGAAAGCAGCTGAGCGAGAAGCTTTATTAAGTGCAACGTTTCAAGACGAGCTGAAAAAGATGAAGGAGGAGATGATGATGATTGTCAGCTCTCATGGAGAGAGAAGTGTTCCCTTGCCACACTCACCTGCACCTGTCTAGCATAGCACTAAAGGGAGCTGCATTATTGGACAGTCAGCGGAACCTTGTGAGCTTTACGTGGAGGATCCTAGTAGACGATTGGTTGCAAGAGGGAATGTCTACAACTTGGGCACCGACCAATGGCTGATGATGAAGTCAGGGTGTCAATTGATGAGGTGATCATCGCTGATGCACCTATCCCTCTTCAAACCGATCAAATGAAACTTGTGAGTAATTGCTTGGGAGGCTTCATCTCATGGCCAGTGAAGCTTGTACATGTTTGTACTCCTCCTCAAGGCCTAGCCCCTGTTGATGAAGCTGTAGCCCTGCGTGATATTTTGCTCGCTCCTAAGTTGACTACCAAGGATGAAATTGGACTTATGGTAGTCAATCATACTTTTGGAGTCAGATCGTGGCTTGTAAATGCTTAAGTTGGCCTGAAAGAGAAGCTACCGGTCTTCATTAACCAAGAAGATTTAATCTCCCTACTCTTTCCTAAAAAGGAGATCACTAATGTAATTGTGTTGTTATTGATAAAGTAAGTAGTATCTTCTTCTATGAGTACGTACATAATTTTAAGAGGGGTGTTTAGACACATACATATATACTAGCTAATTCACTGATGCATGTCATTATTGTAGGTTGCCGCATCGTGAAATGAGAGTACAGGGCAAAGAACATGATTTTGGATTCTTGTGCCCAGACTACTTCAGTGCGACAACCGTAAAGGAAAGAACAATATACCTATCTAGGAGGTTGTCTTCGCATATGAGAAGGTGGTACCTTGCACTATTCAACTAAGGTAACCATTGGCAGTTGGTCCTCCAAAATGCGGAGGAAAATAAAGTGGTCTTTTTATGCTCTTTTCACCATGAACCAGTGCCTTCATTAAAGCAGATTGTTGATAAGTAAGCGCATATCATTTTGTCACTGATTTTTTGTCTAAAATCTCTTCTGTGAATTTTCAGTTACCATTATTGATGATAAATGAAATTTTTGATTTCGATAATAGGGTCATGTTGGAATACCAAAAGAAGGCCAAGAGAAAGGCTGGGCATCAGGTCAGAGATCATATATGGATCAAACCAACGGTTAGTACGCATGGACACTGCCTTGTGAACTTGGTCATTGTGTAACAAATTGTATGCGCTCTTATATATATATATATATATATATATATATTTCTTGTTTGATTTTAGACACGTTCGCAACCACCTGCTTCTAACTTATGTGGGTTTAACATCATGCAACACATGTATGATATTATCACGCGAAGAATTCTATCTATCACTAAACAGGTAAATGTATTTGAAATACGATTGGCGTTCTGACCTTTTTGATGTAAGGAATTAAGGTCTAATATATATTTCTGTCTTTGATGTTATAGACGTTTAATTGCGCTGACCCCTTTCTTGATGGTGATATTGAGCGCATACGCCAAGTCATTTGTGAATATCTCAGTCAGGAAATTGCAAATGCCCCCCAGGATTAATTTGTAAATATGTGTTGTATGTAGATCTATTCCATATTCCATAAATAATAATGAACAATTGTACAATTTAATGAACAATAAATAATAAATTCGTTTATTCATTTCCAACATATTATATTGATGCTTTCTATTTTTTGTTGCTGAATGTATTGCATGGAATTAGTTCTTAAACATTTAGAACATGATGCTGTAAATGAGCTTATTATAAAGTTCAAAATGTCCAGTGAGACCTTTAGGACCGTCTATTTCATAACAGCTCGGTCCTGAAGGTCTTTTTAAAAATACGTTTTTAATTTTAAAAATATGCGAGACTTTTAGGAGTGATTATTTAATAAATGTCCGGTCCTAAAAGTCCTCGCATAATTTTTTAAAATATTGGAGACTTTTAGGACCATCTATTTCATAATAGTGCGGTCCTGAAGGTCTTTTTAAAAATACATTTTTAATTTTAAAAATATGCGAGACTTTTAGGAGCGACTAGTTAATAAAAGTCCGGTTCTAAAAATCCTTCTCTGATGGAAACCACCCAAGGAAATATGGGACCCACATATATATGTGAAATGGAAAAAATTGAAGGAAATTGGCCTTCTCAAATGCTGTATAACAAGTATTTGTGAAGTTTTTCACAAGTTGCCTCATGCAACCAAAAATAGAAGACTAAAATCCACAAGTCTTGGTTTAAAATATTGGACACTTTAGGACCGTCTATTTCATAACAATTTAATCCTGAAGGTCTTTTTAGAAATAAGTTTTTAATTTTAAAAATATGTGAGACTTTTAGGAGCTACTATTTAATAAATGTTCGGTCCTAAAAGTCCTTGTATAATTTTTTAAAATATTGGAGACTTTTATTAGGACCATGTATTTAATCAATTTCCCTCATGGAGACCTTTAGGACCGGTTGTTTATATTCCTACGATCCTAAAGGTCTTTTTTTATTAATTAATTCCATTCCTTTTATATAGAACTGAAATTATGTTCAAATCAAATCAACTAAGCAAATTTATCATGGTTAATTTTAAAGTCAATTAGCAATGACTCAAGAGGACTTTAATTTGCTTGTTTTGTATGTTCTTAATTAATGTTGTTATTAATTTTTTAACAAATTAATGTTGTTATTATAACTATATGATGTTAATTTCAAAGTCATTTGTGTAACTTCTCAAACGCAGTCATCAGGTAATCAAAGCAGGCTTGTCCAAAAAAACAGAGAGGAAGACTAAACAAAAATGGCAGACAGGGCCGCTATTATATATATTTAATTTTATGCTGCCCTGTAAGGGCAGTAGCTAGTACATTCATTAAGAAAAAAAACAAAGACAAGAAACAAAAATCTAATTAATCCTCAATTTTGGTGTTGGAGGAGGAGGAGGATGTAGTGTCTGCTTCAGAAGTAGGGGGCTCGACGTCGTTTGTGTTAGGGACCATGTTGATCTTGTTGTTGACGGTATGAAGGAGGCCACAGAGTTTGCCCAATTGTCGGTTGATGCGATCGACCTAGGCCAGTAGATGCTCCACCATCTGCTTTACAGTTGGATTTGGCGACAGAGGAGGAGGTCTCACATGTTGGGGAGGAGGAGGAGGAGGAAAAGGAGGACTCGGTGGTGGTGGGGCAGCCATTATAGGAGTTGGAGGTTATAGAATAATGTGAAAATCTAAAGTAACGAGGGGCTTAAATAGATCGAGCACCATCGTTGGATTGTCCTCAGAAGCCGAAGAGACTATGAATCATTATTACAGAGTGTAAGGATGCAACTGCACCTCTTGGAATTCAGAACGAAGACACTTTTAATACCGCATATTCTAAGAGAACTGGTCTTATATGTACACACGTACACAACTCTAGGATACGAAGAGATTCATCTGACTGAAGCATTACATTTTAGGATGCAACTCCCAATATGGGAATTCGTATTGACGACACTTTTAAGACCGCATATTGTAAGACAACCGTTCTTATAAATATAATGGTAAAAAAAATTATTTATATTACCAATATTTATAATTTGAAAACATTGAAGACCCGATAGAATAAGAAAAAATTAGTAAAAATAAATTAGTAAAAATATTTTTAGGACCGATCATTTAACAAGAACGGTCTTAAAAGTACTTTTGAGACCGGCCATTTGTGAAGAAAGATCTTAAAGATATTACAAATTTCAACTTAAATTATGATTGGTTCAAATTAAAAATTAGTAATAGGCCTTTAGGACCAAACGTATATAAATATTAGGTCTTATATATAATTACTAATTATATTTTACTAATTGAATCCCATATATTCTCACATTCCCATTTCGTATCTCTTTGCTTGCCTCTGCAAACTAATCTCTACCCTAACTCCCCTAAACCAAGACAATGGTTAGATACAAAATAACCCCTCATAGGACTACTCCTGAAGCTCGTTGGAGAATCTTGAGACAGCTCGTTGGTTTACGTCATATTCAGACCAAGAAAACGCGTTCTATTCAGACGGAGGAGTCTCGGGTCGTTGGACCCATTGTTATTTTGGATGATGAAGAGGTTCCCGCTCCCCCTCTCTAGCCTCCTGGTCCTGACCCTGATGAAGTGACCTTGATGCACATACAACAGGAAATTGCTGATATCCGGTGGGAAATTTCTACCGTTGAAGCCGATATCGACAAGACATTAGCTGATAATTAGCTTTAGGAATTTTAGTCACATAGGTTGTTTTTGTTAATTGTAAGTTTGTTGTTCTTATTTTTCTTTTGTAATTGCACATTCTTCATTAATGTAAAAATCAAAATGAACTAAGCTTATTGATGGAAAAACCTTATTCTCAACTATTCTTTATTTTCATTCTATTGTTGTTGCTGTTGAGCAAAAAAATATTCAGTTGTTGCTGCTACAATCTTTTAGTTTAGTTTTAAAGAAAATGCGGACTTTCACTAAATTCTTTTTTAAAAAGAAAATTTTAGGAGCAGATGCTTAATAAGTAACTGATCTTAATGAATTCATTTAGGAGCGTATGCTTAATACGTAACCGATCTTAAAACCTCTACACCTTTAGGACCGGATGCTTTACAGTTAATTGTTCTTAATGAAATTAAACATAAATGACTTTGTCGCACCGAAAAGTTAAATTTTTCTCTTTGAACTTCTCTTGTCCCGCCGAAAGTGATAATAACCCCTATTCACTCTCAACTCTCAAGTGTTTGTGTGTTGCTTTGTCGTTGCCGCAAGATAGATCTCTTGACAAGCTAGTGCTAAACGGCGATACGATAGACCTGTAAGATGTGTATTTCAGTTACATATATATTTTATTTTCTACTTTTCGTTCTAGGTTTTTCATGGTTTGCACGAAATCGGTGAAATGTTGACGTGGGTTACTCTGTTGTATTTCGATACTGTACTTTGAAGTTTATGTTTGTACTTGAGACCTATCTGAATGACCAACAAGTGCACTTATTGTTACTTTTGTTGTCTTCATTTATTTTCTGCGTCATGCATTTATTTTCCTTAGCTTCTTGGATTGATTGTACATGATACATTTATGAGCACGAGTGATTCTTCATGTTATATTTAATGGCCAAAGTCTTTTTTTTTGGAACAATACTAGATTGACTGTACATGATACATTTATGTTGCATTTACTGTTAAAAGGTATTACAAGATAAGAAAACAGGTGTCCTCATGATTGAAATTTAAAGACAAAGAAGATTCTAGGAACCTAGGAACCTTAGGCTTGCCCTTAGCACAGATGGCATGAATCCCTATAGAAGCCTAAGCATCATACATAGTTCATGGCCTGTACTCCTGATTATTTACATCTTATCTCCTATGTTATGCATGAAAAGAAAGTACATCATGTTGTCTATGTTGATTTCGGGACCAAAACAACCCGGAAACGACATTGATGTTTACCTTCAACCCTTGATCGAAGACTTGAAAGAGTTGTGGGAAGAAGGTGTCGATGTAGGTCTTTAAAATGAGAGCCATGATATTTTGTACCATAAACGACTTCCCAGCATATGGGAACTTGTCAGGGTATAGTATAAAAGGCCATAAAGCATGTCCGGTTTGTGAAGAAGGCACACGCTACCATCAACTTCAACATGGAAGAAAGACGATTTATCTTGAACATAGAAGATTTCTTAGACAAGGCCACCCATATCGTCGATTAAAGAAAGCCTTTTTTGGTGGCCAAGAGCATGAAGATGCTCTGGTGGCATTGACTGGGGAGTAAGTGTATAAAAGGTGAAAAATATAAGTGTCGTCTTCAGTAAGACTGCGAAGGGTAGAAAAGAAACAAATATATGGAAAAAAAGATCTGTATTCTTCTATCTTCTATATTGGTGCAACCTTGATGTGAGACACTGTATTAATGTCATGCATGTGGAGAAGAATATATGTGATAGTATTGTTGGCATGTTTCTCAACATACAAGGTAGCACAAAGGATGGTGTGAAGGCAAGATTGGATTTGCAGGTAATGGGGATACGGGAAGACTTACATCCAAGGCCATATGGTAAGAAAACTTATTGTCCCTCGGCTTCTCATACTTTATCTAAAGATGAGAAAAGAAGCTTTTGTGAGTGTTTACATGGCGCAAAAGTTCCCTCGGGGTATTCTTCAAATCTTAAGAGGCTTGTATCGATGAAGGACTTGAAATTAGTAGGCCAGAAGTCTCATAATTGTCATGTATTAATGCAACATCTACTCCCAGTAGCTATTCGAGGCATTGCCGAGTATGATCTTCGATACATTTTGACTAGGCTTTGTTTCTTCTTCAATGTTGTTTGTAGTAAAGTTTTCGAGATTGAACAATTGGACGAATTGGAAAATGAAGGATATTTGATATTGTACCAGCTTGAGAAAGTTTTTGTTCCTGCATTTTTTGACATCATAGTTCATCTAATTGTTCATCTAGTGAGGGAGATAAAGTTGTGCGGCCCTGTCCATTTACGGTGGATGTACCCAATTGAAAGATCGATGAAATTCCTAAAAGGGTACGTGAAGAACGCATACCGACCAGAAGCATCAATTGTTAAGAAGTATGTATCTGAAGAAGCCATGGAATTTTGTCAAAATTATTTGGCCAAAGTAAGACACATCGGGCTTCCAAAACGTCAGCATACTAAAGGAGGTAGACGAAGGGCCTCAGTAAAGAGTGTGAATCTTGATGAATTGTCACAAGTCCACTTATACATCTTGAATAATGTTGATGAAGTTCAAGCCAGCATAGTTGCACATAAAGAAGCTGTGAGGAAAGAAAATCCCCGAATAACTGAACAAAGGTTGATTAGGGAGCATAACAGAACATTTGCAAACTAGTTCAAACAAAAGGTTGAGGGAGAGGAATCTGTTTCTAAGACAATCAAATGGTTAGCACGTGGTTCTGAGGTTGATGTCATAAGTTGGAATTCGTATGTGATCAACGGTTACACATTTTACACGAAGTCCTTAGATGATAGGAGCACCGTCTAGAACAGTGGTGTAATGTTAGAGGCTGAATCGATGCACTTCTCCAGTTCAAAAGACAAGCGGCCTAAATTGGCAGTCATGCCATATTATGGTGTTATTTAAGAGATTTGGGAGGTGGACTATGTCTTCATTAGATTTCCCATTTTCAAATGCAAGTGGGTTAATGTCAATAATGGTGTTCAAATCGATCGGCTAGAATTTACGTTAGTCGATCTTAATAGTACAAGTTTTGGAGATGAACCTTTTATTATGGCAGACCAGGCGAAACAAGTTTTCTATATCACCGATGAAGAAAATAAAATGTGGTCTGTAGCTCTCCAAGGAAAAAGGGTCATTGATATTGATGAAGAAAATGATGCAAATCATGGTCTTCCTGAGAGTACTCCTTTTTCAAGGGGTCTACCGGACATCAACGAAGAAGATGAAGTGGATAATGAACCCGACATAAGAAATGATCATCGAGAAGGGATATGGGAGGATATCTCTTTATAAAAGAGTCATCAATTCATAAGGTACATAATATTCATCTGCACAATTGTTTGAAAACTTTAAGGTTTTAATTTATGTTTTTAACCATACTCAATTCCTTCTTAATTATGTTCTTAAACAATGTTACTAACTGTCTTTTGTTCTTGTTTTTATTTTTCCTGCAGAATCCGATCGAAATTGGTATATATATGTTCATTTAGGTGTTGTACACTATTATTTGTAACTCATTGTATGTATTTGTCTTGTTGTATTAATTACATTCATTTATTATTAGGTTTGTACTGTAATAGCTAGTAACAAGCTAATTCATTACAATGCATGGTGAATAATATTTGTATCCATTCCCAATTCAATTATAGCTTGTAGCTTAGAGTACTATGTTTTTAGATTCTAGATTGTGTGGCGAATTTGATTTGAACAGGGGAAATTTCGACTTTTAAGACTGGTCTATTCAAGGTCCGGTCTTAAAAGTCAGACTTTTAGGAGCGGAGGCTATTCTTTACGGTCTTAAAACTACTAATGACGGTCTTAAAGATTAACCTTCAAGACTAGTGTATTTGATATCCGATCTTAAAAGTGAGACTTTTTAGAGCGGATGCTATTCTATAGGGTCTTAAAAGTTCTAATATGTATAAAAAAAGACCAACCTTTAAGACCGTACTTATTAATTTAGTCCGTTCTTAAAAGTAATATTTTTAAGATCGGTTATATGTTAAAGTAAGGTCTTATTTTTTATTTTTTATTTTTTAGACCGATGAATATGTTTGTCTGATCTAAAAAGTTACATATTTTTAAGACCTGATGACATTTGGTCCGGTCTTGAAAGTGGTGTATTTAAGACCGGACCTTTTATTATCCGGTCTAATAAATTTTGGTTTTAAGACCGAACTATAGATATGTAAGGTCTATAAAGTGTGATTTTTAAGACCTATTGTTTCTTAAGTCGGTCTTGAAATAAATACTTAAGACTGGTTAAAGTCCAGTCTTAAAGGTTATATACTTTTAAGACCGCTTGGAACGAGACCAGTCACTGGTCCGGTCTTACAGGGCCTATTTCATCTGGTCTTAAAATACTTCTTTGTACCTCTGATGTAAGTGTTGCATGAATATTTAATTTTTTTTTTCTTTTTTTACCCCCACATTAATTATATGTATTGCATTAATTACAAGGTTGATGAAACTCATATTTATTTTATTTCTCTTTCTTTTACTTACCCTCATAATTAAAGACATTCTTAGAAAACAAATTTTATTTCAAATATACCTATCATTTTTTAACTAAATTTAATCGATTTCTTAAACTGTGTAATTCATTCATTAAACTTTTATAAATAGCACAGAGAAAGCAACAACTAATTTCCTAACTCATTTTTTAGGAAAAATTTCCACATTATTGACTAAGTCCGCTCACCAAACTTGCATTACTCTTTCTTTAACATATTAATCCCCAATTGACTCTTTCCCCTCACACTCCCTTTCTACTCATTTCATTCAGAAATCTTTGTGTCCCTCCCACATCTATATTTATATTTAAATAATGATCCCACGTACACTCTATCACCTTTTTGTTTCATACATTATAAATTATAGTAATGAATAATACGTATGAAATCATATATAATGATGAAATGAATTATAAACAAGGTCGTCCCTCCCAAAAATGTGTTGCCAAGTTATTGATCCATGTACCCTCATAACAAGTTTCACCATATATGTGTCACGTACTTTCATTACAACATTCACATCGTATTTCATTAAGAAAAATACATGTTTATGAATTTATTGATTATAAGAACCTTATATATCTTTTTGACTTTTTATATGCATAAAATACCAGCATTCTTGAAGCCTCGAATTTATATATTTTTTTTATGACAAAAAAAAAAAGAATTTATATTTTTTTTGGCTGGTAAAACATTTTAGACAAAGACTTTTTCTTTTTTGGCTGATTTCGATGTTACCTTATTATATGTTATCTTTCCTATTTTTAACTAATCATCTTTAACGTGAATGATGTCTAAATTTATAAATTAAAGGGCAATAAATACTATGTTCAAAAGTGTCAAAAGATATGTCCTAAATTAGAAGTCTTTTTTAAGCGCTATATAAAATCAGGAAGCTCAAGATTTCAAAGATATGGTACCCATAATCAGGGCTAAATGTCTTTATACGGAAATCTTTGAGATTGACTTGAGATTTGAGAATATTATGATGAAATGCTAAATATAATTAATTAAATAATGAGAATATTGACGTGAATGAGGCGAAAAGGGGAAGAGTCAAGCCCTTGTTACCAAAGAATACACAAGACTCACACACTTGGCACAACTTAGACCTTGTTTGGTTCAACTCACCACCAAATTTCCCGTCCTTTACTCTTACATCTCCATATATTTTCATAATATTTCTCACCACTACTTGGGCTTTGATTTTTTTAAAAAATAAAATTTATCATTTAAATGTTAATTACAGGACCGTATTCATGCGTACGTGTACATGATCCCATGCATAACCAAAATTGTACAAGAGAACGACCAATGTAATTTTTCTTACATCACCTTTGAGAGATTTTAAATTTCTGATTGAATTTTGAATTCTTATACACGACTGGTGACATCTTGTGAAGAAAACCGTACAATACGTGATTAATTCAACATTTAAGAACTAAAGTATACTCTGGGTCTTTTAATTTTTAACCACATTTCATTTTAATCTTTTCACTTAAAAAAAAAAGTGTTTTTAGTCATTGTAAGTTAATATTATTAACTTCACTAATGGAAAATGATGAGTCCGGCAACTTTAAAATGCTGACATGTTCAAATTTAATTCTTTAATATAATTATTTTATATTTTAATTTTTAAATTAATCTTATGGAAAGACATGTCAACATTTTAATGTTGTTGAGTAACTATTTTTTATTAATGGAGTTAATAGTGTTAAATTAAGAAAACTAAAACATATATTTTTTTTTAAAGTTAAGGGAAATAGTACTTCGTCTAACTTTAAAAGATCAAAAATAAATTTTAAGCAACATTTGAGCTGGCAATACCATGTACGGCTTCTTTGAATTGGCTTCTTTGACCTACGTATTGCATAATAAGATATTAAATAGTAATATTTAAAATAATTCACACTCATGGGTTTGGAGAATTTAACAATCTTATAGAGATAATGAAACTTCTTATCCTTTAAATTTACCTCGTGTATTGATTTGGTCCCGAAAATTTATTTTTTATCAATTAAGTCTCTAAACTTTTGTACTCATACGGGGTTAAAATTTATGCTATGAAGATATATAATCTTGAACACACTCGGATCACATATAGATTGCCAAACGAAAAAAAAAAAAGTTAAATCGATGAAGTTAAAAAAAATATGGAAATATTGTGTATGAAATTTTAGAAATTTGATTGATAATAAATTAAACTTTAGAAATCAAAATATATAAGCGGTAAAAGAAATTTGTTACTGTTGTGAGCACGATTTGAAACGAAAAAACTCAGTAATAAAAGGCTAACTTATTTTTAAAAAAGGGAAAATTACATTCTGGTCCCAAGGACCAGAATTAATCACAAAAAAGTCATACCCAAGAATCCCATTACAAAAAAGTCCCTTGGGGCTTTTTTGTAATTAATTTAAAAATTCTTAATTCGTATTTACAACTGGAAATGCTATATTTACAACTGAAAATGCTATATTTACAACAGAAATTCTCAATCCGCACTTACAACTGGAAATTATTAACAACTAAAAATGCATTTTGAGTTGTTAACATAGCATTTCCAATTGTAAATGCGAATTGAGTATTTGTGTTGTTAATATAGCATTTTCAGTTGTAAATATAACATTTTCAGTTGTAAATGCGAATTCAATTAATTACAAAAAAGTCCCAAGAACATTTTTCGGACTTTTTTGTAAGGGAGAATTACACTTAGGTCCCAAGGACCAGAAATAATTACCAAAAGGTCCCGTGCCAGAATTCCATTACAAAAATATCCCAAAAAAGTCATTGGGACTTTTTTGTAATTAATTGAATCCGCATTTACAACTGAAAATGTTATATTAACAACAAAAATTATCAATTCGCATTTACAACTGGAAATGCTATATTAACAACTCAAAATACATTTTTAGTTGTTAATATAACATTTCCAGTTGTAAATGTAGATTGAGAACTTTTGTTGTTAATATAACATTTTCAGTTGTAAATACCGATTGACAATTTTTCACTTAATTACAAAAAAGTTCCAAGGGGCTTTTTTGTAATGGAATTCTAGCATGGGACCTTTTGGTAATTATTTTTGGTCCTTGAGACCTGAATGTAATTCTCCTTTTTTGTAATGACATTCTAGCCCGAGACCTTTTTGTAATTAATTCTGGTATTTGGGACTAGAATGTAATTTTCCCTTAAAAAAATCTGTAATACCCTAAAATTTGACGTAGGGTAAATATCATAAATTTGTAGAATATACCTATTGAAAATAGGTGAATATGAGGTCTCAAACACCTTGTATTGAATTTATCTTATTATTAGGACAATTTCTCCTGAGATTAAATAATGTGCGAAAAGGTCCCTAAGACATTAGATACTTTGCAAATAGGTCCCTGAAATATTTATGGGTTATAAAATACCCTAAGAAAATTATGATAAATCCTAAAAGGCAACTAAATATTTATTAAAAATTAGGGAGTATGTTGTCTCTAATTTAGGTAATTTATGAGATTATTTTTCTTGGAAAATAATGAGGCAAAATTAAATATCATTTTGGGGAAATATAAATTGCCCCATGGTTTTTAATATTTTGCATAATGCATAAATTATCAATTTCAGTAAAATAGTTGTGAGATAATAATTATTACTAATTAAGAAAATTGTCAACAATTAGTAAGTGATTAATTAGATAATTAATGGCTAATTGTTTAGACATAAGATAAAGAGAAAAAGGTGAAAATTACTTAAAATAAATATATATATATAAATAAAAACGAAAATTAGAAGAAAAATAAAGAAAAATGAAATGAAAATTAAGAAATTAATATCTAGATATTTGCATTAAAATAACATTATAAGTTAAGACATGTGATAATTAAGTATTATAATAAAGAAAGGTGAACAGGATAAATGAGAACGGATAAAAAATAATTCCGTTGCGAGAATCTGGGGATGGGTTAAGCAAAACCAGAACATATTATTAGTCAGTGGATTTTTATCCAGAAGTTGGTACCGGCCGAAGTTATTTCTGTAATCGGACACGAATACCGAGGATTTTCGGCAGATAACGGAATGTCCTTAATGAGAGAATAAGGTTAGGAAAACCCAGTATTCTTGAAAAGGAAGCAAAGACCTTCAGGGTACTGCTTCCGGAATTTTAAGATTTTACGAAATTTCGCGATCAGGATACCGAATCAGGAATTTTACCTGATAAAGCAAGATGACATAAGGTTTGATGATGCAGCAGGGATGACATCATCCTTGAGAGGTGTAAGGCCAAGATCTTGCCACCTCCAAGAAGTGCGATCTAACGGCCAGAAACTGATCAGACAAAGTTCAAAGGAATTACGAAAATGTCATTGGGCTTTTCTATAAATAGGCCATCATTCCTTTTCATTCTTCACCAATTCACACAATCCTAGAGAGAAGTTAGAGAGAGAAGCTTTGGAAGAGGAGCAAGAAGTTCATAGCGAAGCTCTGAGTAAGTCTTTCGGTCCCTAGTCTTTAGCCTTAAGTTCTTTCGGTAGTTCTTAGAGTTTTAGAGTAGATCTTTAATCTTCTAGTATATTTTAGATATCATGTTTTAGGATAGATATGATATTTATTTTGGGAAATATATTGGAGTTAGAGATATGTGGAAATTCTGGAAGATTAGGGTCAAGATAGCGAAGTGCTGGCGAAATTCCGCCGATTAGGGGATCAGGGGCAAAATGGTAATTTGTACCTAAAATGCCTGTTATGATATCAAATATTGATAAATGTGATATTATCATTATAGGATATCAGTAATCTTGTCCCGCTGTCATTTCGCTGTCGTTCCGCTGTTTTCCGTCAAAAGTACATTTTATCGTCAACGTACTAAACGCTCGTCAATGAAGGTACGTTCGCGTACTGTAACACTAACTCTAATACTTATTGTATGCTTATATGTGATAGACAACTATACAAGTGAATTGTATAGATAACTTTACATGTGATGTGTATTGTTAACATGGATAACTATACATGTGAATTGTATAGATAACTGTACATGCGATGTGTATAGATAACCTTACATGTGATGTGTATGATGGATATATTAATCTTGCATCTGCTATATACTTATGTGTTGATTAATGCTGTGATGTCATACATATATTGTTTACATAAGTATGAGGTTAACCGTTACCTGAGGTTCGATGCATAGACCTCAGCTCTTAATATAGCTTCAAGATCAGCAGGACTAAGAACCAAAGATAAGGGCAAGCAGCATGCTTGGAGTCCCAGCCGAAGAATTTCTTTTTGGACTTGTATTCCCATATCAGTAAATATTCAGACCTTTGTACTGTTGTATAAGCAACTAGGTACCTCAACATGATGTTTATCAGATACTCTCTCTTTTAAATTGCTCTGATGCTCTACTCTAATGAAAGTACCTCATTCCGCTTTTGAAAAATGAGATGTTACAAAATCCTTACACTTATAAATTATATTTCATTTGTAAGGCTCTCTACGGTATAAGACTCATAATAATTATCTCATTGATGTTGAAGTATTGCTGAATTTAAATAAAGAATAACAATTCATGAAGTGAGTAGATGTTTTCTTTTTAATCCAAGCTAATTCCTTTATGTGAAAGTCATTTCTTTGTTTTTTTTTAAGAAAAAAAAATAAAGGAGGAATTAAAGTTATAAGCAAGAGACCTAATTATTGAAAAGTCTAAGAAATTAAAAATGAACAAGGCATTATCATTTCATAAATTGAAATTTGTTATTAAAATTTTATGGTAATGAAGTTTAATTTTCGGGTTAAGGTGTAAAAATACACATAATCTTTTCCCCCAGGAGCGCCCAGCACCATAACCTTTTTTTTATGTGCAAAAGTACACATAACATTACGTTTTGGGAGCAAAAATACCACGGGCTGTTAGTTGACCGACGTTGATCGTTAACTTGGACGGAAATGAACAATAATTCCGCTGAAATTACCATTTTGCCCTTAGTTTTAACCTAAAATTACAATTTTGCCCCAAGTTTTAAATAATTTTTTTTAAAAAAAACACTAAAATAAACCCTCCCCACCGATGGGCCCCACCATAGCTAGCGGCCACCCTCTCCTCCGCCGGCGACTTTTTTTTTTTAAACTAAGGTTTTTTTAACAAAAAACTAAGGGGAGGCTAGTGGGCCCCACCACAGGCTACACCATCGCCAGTTGCCGCCCTCTCTACTTTCGGCTGCCGCTGGTGACCGGCGGCCACCTTCGAGAGTTTTTTTTTTTTTTCAAAAACTAAGGTTTTTTTTTTGTAAACTAAGGGGAGGCCGGTGAGCCCCACCACCAGCCACATCACCGCCGGTAGCCCCCTTCCAACTGTTGGCCATCGCCGATGACCGGCGGCCACCTTCGACGAATTTTTTTTTAAAAAAAACCTTACTTTTTGTTTAAAAAAAGAAAGTCGTCGGAGGTGGCCGCCGGTCACCGGCAGCGGCCAGCAGTGGGAAGGGCGGGCGCCAGCGGTAGTGTGGCTGGTGGTGGAGCCCATCGGCCTCCCCTTAGTTTTTTGTAAAAAAACCTTACTTTTTTTTTAAAAAAATAACCATAGTTTAAAAAAAAAAAAAAAAAAAAGTCGCCGCCGCCAGTTGCCGGAGGTGGCCACCAGTCACCAATCAGCCTCCAGTGGTGGTGTGGCCCACCGGCCTCCCCTTAGTTTTTTGTAAAAAAAACCTTACTTTTTTTAACAAAAAAACCTTAGTTTTTGTTTTTTTAAAAAAAATTGCCGCCGCCGGTCATTGGCAGCGGGGAGGGTGGCTGCCGACTATGGTGTGGCTCACCGGTAGGGAGGGTTTATTTTAGTGTTTTTTCTTATAAAAAAAAGAGATTATTTAAAACTAGGGGCAAAATGATAATTTTAGCTTAAAACTAAGGGCAAAATGGTAATTTCAGCAGAGTTACTGTTCATTTTTGTCCAAGTTAACGGTCAACATCGGTCAATCAACGGCCCGTGGTATTTTTGCTCACAAAACGTAACGTTATGCATACTTTTGCACAAAAAAAGATTATAGTGCTGGGCGCTCATGGGGGAAAAGGTTGTGTATTTTTACACCTTAACCCTAAATTTTCTTATAGCAAGGGTTACTAAGTTTCTAGCCTCATAATAATTCCAAAGAAAAAACAAACAAACGTGAACAGTTTGTGAATACCCAAGAAAAAGGTGTGGAGAGAAGCAGTTGCGAACAACTTGTTGCCGTTTAGTTGAATGCGTTTAAAATTCGTGTAGGACAATGTCGAAGAGTTGAAACTTACAAAAATGATGCCATCAAATCTTTGAAATGGTGTGGGGAGTTGGGGCCCACTTTGACCAAGAAACCGGTGGGAGTCCCAAGGTTGTAAAAATGGAAGGGGAATGAAAAATCGTAAAACATAAACTCGTAATACAAAACGTAGTTTTTACTTGTATATATAAATAAAAAAATTTAAGAAAAGTAAGGCACCTGTCGTCATCCATACATATACTGATCAATGCAATATCAATCAAAATATCTAACATTGTCATCAAATATTATTCAAATAAAGACACTTGTCATTATCCATAGTTCCATACATATACTAATCAATGCATTTCCAGTTGTAAATACGGATTGAGAATTTTTGTTGTAAATATAGCATTTTTCAGTTGTTAATATAACATTTCTAATTGTACATACGGATTGAGAATTTTTTAATTAATTACAAAAAAGTCCCCGGTGGGGGACTTTTTTGTAATTAATTCTGGTCCTTGGGGCTCAAATGTAATTTTCCCTTCAAAATATCCAACATTAGGTCTGACTTCCGTTTTTTCCAAAAAAAACCCATGCTTTTACGCTTTTACGTTTTATGGATGTGCTTTTTACGTTTTTGCCCCTTATGCGTTTTTTTCCCAAACGAAACTTGTTTTGCTTAATTTAAATCCTAAAAACGTGTTTTTAACGTTTGAAAACGTGTTTTTAATAACCATGGGTGGGACCCAAACAATGGGTTCTCACTTCGCCATCCATCCACCATAAGCGCCAACATCATCCCTCTTGCAACACCTGCCTAAACTAAATAGACGCGGTTCGGGTCTGATGCATCGGACCTTCCGCTGCGTTCTTTTTACTGAATTTTTTTTAATGTTATTTTTTTGTTGTAAAAAAAATTACACTGAAAGGACGTAGCGGAGGGTCTGATGCATCAGACCCAAGCCACATCCAAACTAAACCCTTTCTTATTCAAACTAAAATTATTGTCTTTAACTACTCCACAAAAATTACTGTGTCTTGAATAAAATATATAAGAAAATCACTAATCCTGGTATTTAAAATTCTTCATGTTTTTACAAATACTCAACAAATAAACAAGATCATTACGTACGTATATCAGTGGAGTCAATACATAAAGTTTTGGGAATTAACTGCTAGTATTGAATACTACTACTACTCTTTTTTTCATAAAAACAACAAATTTGAATTGTCTTTTGATTTTTACTCCATCCTATCCTATTTAGGAGATCTTTATAATTGAATTATAAAGTTAAAGAAAGTTGTTAACATTAATTAAAAATAATAAATATGTTTGAAATAAACTTTTATTCTTGTCTATGGCGTCTTATCTTTTGGTATTTCTTATTCTCTGATGAATGTAATGCTGATACTCAATCATTGTTCAATGATATATCCCAACTAAATGCAGAAGTTATACCTTCTATTCCTTATTATTGTGTGTATCTTTGATATTTCTGATTAAGGTAGTGTTTGGAAAATGAAACCTAGGTTTGTATAAATCGAGACAAAACTCTTCTCATATATTTACCTCGTAAATCCCAAAAGCTATTTTCAAAAGATAATTCAAATGGGCACTAAGATCATAACATTTTTGTGCTTTCATTGAGAGACTCCATTGCTGAGAACACAAGGTTGAAGGAACTCAAGGTAGAGCAAAAGAGAATGAATGACTTTGTTAATGGTTTCATCGAAGACGCTAGCGGTCATTCCAACCGATAGGAGAATTTTATGGAAGCAGTCTTACTTAAACTAAAGAAAATGGACAAAAAAACTTGAAGAAATTAGTCCAACGGCGAAGACAAACTCATTCAAGACACTACAGAGCCCATCCTTCATATCGATGAATAGACAAGTGAAACTCGATTTCCCTTGTTTTGATGGAACAGACGCTTTGCAGTGGATTTTTAAAGTCGAGCAATATTTCAAATATTCCAAGGTTCTTGATGCACAATGCTTAGTGTATTGTGTCAGTACACCTAGATGGCGATGTCTTGCCATGGTTTCAAATGTTGAACATAGCTCATCGAGTTTTGCATTGGTAAGCTTTCATTTTAGCCGTCGAAGAACAATACGACCTGTCCCAATTTAATTGTGCCTGATCACAACTATTCAAGTTGATACAAAATGGTAAGCTAGAAGAGTATAATTATCACGCCCTGAAAACAAGAGGTGACCGGCACAGAATATAAACAAACTTACATTTCTTAAGCCTTAAACTTATATATAGATATTAAATAATACTCATAGTACCATTAACAAAATTATAACTAGAACAATAATCCTAAGCATGCCTCATATAATCAAAATATTAAGACTCTTATAGAAATTTTGGGTAAAGTCTCCTCTATAAGTCAAATCTCCCAAAAATTCTACAATGACCTGAATTTTCATAATAGCATTCAGAGCTATGCTACACTAGAACGTATACATATACATATAATCCAAATTATAAGGGAAGACAGAGATCCCACCTACAGATTACATGGAGCATCTAAACTTTATAAATAAATACAACGTAAACTTATATTGACAAAAATTAGCTGCTCTTTCAAAATATCTCTACAAACTTTGATCAACAATGAGAGTCTTTACTGTTCAGCAGGAGGTGCAAGGTCCATAGTTCTATCTGAAACCAAAATAATTTTCCTGTAAATAACGTCCCATTTATAAAATTTAATAAAATACTAATGAGAGTAATTGAAACAAAATTTAATGGAGTCATAATAATATGGAAATCATAAACATAAGTGAATCTATATAAAATATCATTAATCAAATAAATCTAAATATGTGGTAAAACCTTTGATTGAACATATTCAATGTAAAACATAATTTTTAAACCTCATCTTTCAGTAGGACCTCAACAGAACATAATAACACGCATGAACACACAGTCTACGAGGGAAAATAACCAAGTGTGACATAGAAGCCATGAAAATAAGCGTGGACACACAATCCATGATGGTAAGTAACCAAGCATGACTCAAAGGCACAAAACAAGTGTGGGTACAAAACCCATGAATAACAGGCGTGGGAACTAATCCCATGAATATTAAGCGTGAGTATTACGCCCATGAAAGTCAACCGAGTTCGAGATTAACCATGGTGCATAGTACTGCTGTCAATAACCAATGTTTTGTATCCAGTTATCTAAAAATCATTTTTAAGCATGCTTATGGCCAATTTATTAAAGCAGTGAAAAGTTCTTCTTCTAATACCATGATAACTCATAACAAATATGACATAAAATGCCCCATCATAAAAAGTTCACAAATAATATTTCAAAACATTCCTTCAAATTTAATATGTCAACAAAACCTTTCCCAAATAATAAAACTCACATACAATCATACTAAAATACAAAGTCTATATTAACATGAAAATTCTGTGAGAAAATCGAGAGCTTCCTGAGCATTTTCATACATAACCATGAATTATACTATAAAGTAATAGTAGAAGAATAAATAACAATAAATAAAATCATCAATCCATACTCATTTCAATATCAATTAGGGCATGAAACAAATCTCTTAAACTTTCATTGGTGAAATCATACTTGTAAAAATGGTAATTGGCATGAAAGTAAGGCAAGTAGTAAAAGCATCATGTATAAAAATTATGATGGGAAGCTATTCACTCACCTGCTAAATTGCCAAATCCTACCTACAATTCACTTTACCAGCAACTTTCATGTGGGATCCACTCCTTACATGTCATGAAGCCCATAACAAAACTATTATAATTCCCCTTTCACAACCTTTATAAAAATTCAAAGAACTCCTTTAATAAAATTAGTGCTGCTACTTATTTAGCAATGCCCATCGTATTATTATGATCACCAATGTTCAAGCATCATTAAATTGTTTAGTAATAATTTTCAATGACCCAATAGGCACATCACCATTCTAAGTTCATGTCAATGCAATATATATATATATATATATATATATATATATATATATATATATATATATATATAATGATACGTATACGTATATACACACATGTATGCATTTTTTTTTAAACTTCCTGACGCTAGGTCAAACTTTGAATTTCATAACTAATAGTCCAATAAATCATTATAACCCATAGCAAGTTCAACAATGACCACTAAAGCAAAAAAGAAAATTTTCTCATTCCTGTTTTTAAACACTCAGCACTCAAAATAGTTGCATTATAATTCAGTCCCAAATCTCTTGCATGTTTCCACCATTTTCTTTTCTTTTCTCCTTTTTTTATGCACTTTATCAAACACTTTATGTGCACCTCAAATTTAACACATAAAACAACACCATAACTCATCAATCATCAACTACACATCCAAAAAGTTTTACAAGGTTTCATATACACCTTATGGTCATTCAAAATCAACTCCTAAAACAATATTCCAATTCATAATTACCCACAATTTATACTTTTCCTGCCACAAAAGAGAAACAAACGAATTTCAATCCTTTTCTCAATACATCACTGTAAAAAAAAAAAAAAAAAAAAAAAAGGACTGGGGTTCTGAACACACATATGAACCAAAGTAGAAAACAAGAACAGAGGGGAAAATACATACACAACAACAAATCACATAACAGAGCAAGAAGAAGAGGGATTCGAGCATATATACATATACAATCTTAGCACTGAAGAACTGGTTTGAATCTGTGCATACCCATAGACGTAGCAAACAGGGAAAGGAGAAGAATAACTTGCACATGTACCAACAAGGAGGAGAAGGAAAAAAAAAAACAGAACAACAGCAGCATTAGGTAAGGAGAAAGAAGAAGCTTGGAAGAACGGGAAAGGTAGGAGGCAAGAAGCAAGCAACGAATGAAGGTTCACTCATGTGCGCTCACACCCACGATTGGCAAGGAGAGAACAATGGTGCTAAGCTTGAGAAGAATATTGAATCTCCAGAGAAGTTGCTAGAATTTTCCTCTCCCTTTCCTCAACCCTCACGAACATGAAATCAATAGGCAGGAATGATGTAGATATCTTGGGTGTGTTAGATTTAAGGGGAGGGTGTGGAAAGAAGGGAATTGACTAAATTACTATTGATGAAAGGAATATTCTTTTTTGTGGAGAATATATTTTAGGAATATTAAAAAGTTTCTATAGGCTTTTTTGTAAAGAAGGGGATATAATTTTTCTCTCTCCCCTCCCCCTCCCTCAAACCAAACTGCCTCCTTGGGTGTTTTTTTTTTTCCCACTTTGAAAACAAAAATACCTAAAGCCCACATGAAGCAATTGGAGCTCTATAAACATATGGGCTGTTTGATACTTTTCATGGACTAAAAAATAAAATCGCCCCTCCACTTTGTTGCATTTGCTATTTTTTTAATCATTTTTTTCCTTCGTTATCACTTTTGTCATAATTGCTAAATTTCATGGTATAGAGGTATAGACTCTTCTCAATGGGGGAAGTTCAGATAACTTCATTCATCCCCGCATTGTCCAACACTTGAATTTGTTGATTGAATACACAAAGGAGGTGTGAATTCTAGGAGGCATTAAGCAAATAATGTGTACAAACCAGCAAGTGAAACAGGTAACTGTCCAAATATTTGGATATACTTTATTATTCTTGTAGCTGCAGTTGACATGGTAATCGAAGCTGGATGGTTAGAGACAATGGGTCCTCATGTGGCCGATCATAGTACATCTACCATAAATTTCCTTAAGGATGGGATGTGGGTGACTTTGAAGGGATTCTAGGGGAATACCAAGACACAAGTGTAGTACCACCACTTACTATAGGTACATCAGATGGACGCCTAGGCAGAACTTTTCATTATGGCACAATTAGAAGGCCTAACCATGACACCGTTGGCCCGTTACCTGATGATCTAAAGGATTTGATTAAGTCGTTTGCCTTTATTTTTTTGGCACTACATGGAGTACTACCATTATCTAGGGGGTCAAGAACATACTATCAAACTTTTTCCTAACACCGGACTAAGGTTCGGCCATATAGATACCTAGTAAGTCAGAAAACAGAGATTGAAAAGATTGTTGATGAATTATTCTATGAAGGCTTCATTCAACCAAGTACGAGCCCCTTCTCAGCTCTAGTTTTCTTGGACAAGAAAAAAGACGGCACCTGGAGGTTCTGCATGGATTGTAGAGCTTTTAACACCATTTCAGTCAAGGATACATTCCCTATGCCTACTGTCAACGAGTTACGCGATGAGTTATTTGGCTCGGTGTTCTACTCCAAGCTAGATCTCTGATATGGTTACCACCAAATATTGATGAATGCTAATGACAAGGAGAAGACTGCTTTCATAACACATCAAGTGCTATATGAATGGCTTGTGATTCCATTTGGCCTTACAAATGCTCTGGCCACATTTCAATCTCTAATGAACACTATCTTCCGTCCGTTCCTCCGTAAGTTTGTGTTAATATTTTTCCATGATATATTGATTTATAGAGCCACTTGGGATGCACATCTGGAACATATCCGTATGGTGTTAAACACCTTGTCTGACCAGAATTTATTTGCAAAAATGTCAAGTGTGCCTTTGGTCGTAAGAGAATCAAATATTTGGGTCATGTGGTGTCAGAATGAGGAGTAGAGATGGATGACGACAAGGTAATAGCTATACAACAATGGCCCATTCCACAGTCTGTTTCACAATTGAAGGGCTTCCTTAGACTAGTGGGTATTATAGTCGATTCATTAAACAATATGCCTAAATCGCTGGCCCACTTACTCAGCTGTTAGTAAAGGATGCATTCTTGTGGTCAGAGCAAGTGCAGCGTGCTTTTAAATCACTCAAAGAGGCGATCTTGCAAGTGCCAGTGTTGACGATAGGTCCAAGCGGGTTCATGCATGGGCCGTATGTTAGGTCATTAGGGATTTGGTTTCACTGGGGAAGTCACCCAAAAGGTACCGTTTATTTATTTTTTAAAAATCTGGATTGTCTCTTCCAGTGAGACTGAAACGAGCCGGTTCACTTATAATGGCGTGGGCTGGACTACATTTGTTGGCCTGACTATTTGAGTTTTGGTTTATATTATCTTCTAGCAAACTAGGCATTCATGCGTTTCGTGCTCGTGTGTTTGAGTTTCTTGTGTTCTGGTCATTTATATAAAGGAAAATCCATTTAAAGTCCAAGAATCAAGAAAATATCAAAAGTCCTACAGAAAATTCTGAAGTAAAAAAAAAACAAAGAAAAAGTCTTATTGACAACTCTTTCAGTAGGTAATTACCAACTCCATCTGTGGGTTTTAACAATTAGTTATGATATTTTTTTACATTATAATTTTTTGTGGGACTTTTTTTATTTTATTTTTAGGGTTAAGGAACAAATTTACCAATAAACTGTTGGCCCAGGAGCGTCCTGCACAATAAACTATTAAATGGACCAAAACTACCAACAAACTTTTAAAAATGTAAAAGCAGCACAACGCTGTTAGGAGAAGGTAATGTCCGTTTTTTTAGGTCTGGCAAAAATTACAGAATAAGACCAAGATGTTTATGAAACTATATTTAAGCCCCACAACATTTCAAAATTTTTATTTTAGTCCCTCCACGTACTTTATATAGAGGGACTAAAGTGAAAATTATAAAAATTTTATGGGCCTGGAAGATAATTTTCTTAAATTTTGGGTTCTTTTTTGTAATTTTTGCGGGGTCTAATTCCACCCCTGGTTAAAGGCCCTTTTTTTGCACCTTAGTCTGACCTAACCTGTGGCCTATTAAGGAGGGTCTGTAATTTTAAAAATTTTGTAAACAGTCTAACAAACCATAAACCTCACCTCAAAACAAGCCTACTTCAAATAGAGCGAAAACATAATTACTTTAAATAGGCTAAAAACATACCTACTTTAAACAGGCTGTTAGATGTAGGTCTATTTTCGGCCTGTTTAAAGTAGATCTGTTTTCACCCTATTTGAAGTATGCTTGTTTTGAGGTGAGGCCTATGGTTTGTTAAGCTATTTACAAAATTTTTAAAATTACAGGCCTCCTTAATAGGCCACAAGGCAAACTAAAGCCGAAAAAAAGGCTTGTAACTAACGGCGGATTTTGAGGGGTAGGGATGACCCCGCAAAAATTACAGAAAAAATCCCAAAGTTTTAGAAAATTATCTTGTAGCCCCAATTTTTTTTAATAATTTTTAATTTAGTCCCTCCATATAAAGTATGTGGAGGGACTAAAATAAAAATTTTGAAATGTTTTTGTGGCTTAAGTATAGTTTCATAAACATATGGGTCCTATTCTATAATTTTTGCCGGACATTAAACGGGCGTTACCTTCTTCCTGACGGCATGGTGCTGGCTTTACCTTTTTAAAAGTTTGTTGGTAGTTTTGGTCCATTTAATAGTTTTGTTGTGCTAGATGCTCTTGGGCCAATAGTTTATTGGTAAATGTGCTCCTTAACTCTTTTTTTAACCTTTTGGGAGCTTAAAGGGATTTTCCCTTTTTAATCCCTTCTCTTTGTTTTGTTTTGTTTTGTTTTAATCTACCTATTTTATTCAAGGCGTGGGCTGATGCATTTAAGTTGGGCTTGCAAAATTATTAATTTATGCCTTTAATGAATTTATGATATTTTGTTGTTTGGAGTTGCATTTGAAGCACAAACTAGCTGTATATTGAATTGTTTGGAAAATTTTATGAGAGCATCAGGTGGGAAAGTTGATCACTCCAAGTCTACTCTATTTTTTTCTCTTAGAGTGCCTTAACATACTAGGATTAAAATTACAGTCCAAAGGCATACACAGATTTCTAGTGAAATAGGGAAGTACATTGGATTTCCTCTTACTCAAAGTAGGAGAACTAAGGAGAGTTTTAATTATGTTATTGAAAGAGTTAGGTCTAAATTGGTGGCATGGAAGGCTGATTGCTTATCGATGGCTGGAAGAATCACTTTGGCTAAGTCGGTTCTTAGTACAACCCTTTATACTTGATGCAAGTGGCAAGATTATTAAGGAGTATATGTGATGAAGTTGAGAGGCTATAGAGAAATTTTATATAGGGGCATGATGAGTCTTCTCCAAGATTTCTTTCCATTGGTTGGGAGCAAATTACAAAGCCTAAAGAATTTGGTAGGCTCGGTTTTAAAAGACTTGCTTCTTTTAACCGTGCTTGTGGTGCCAAGTTAGCATGTAAGCAGGTTATGGGTTCTACTAGATTATGGGCAGAAGTTCTTCAACAAAAGTATATGTTACCAGAGGAGGAGTTTTTGTTAACGCATCGACCTAGAGATTCAAACCTCTGGAAATTTATATGCTCTCAGAGAGACATTGTTGACCAGGGAATCAAATGGCAAGTAAGAAATGGACAACTAATTAACTTCTTCAACAATCGCTAGATTGGTGATGGAATAAGACTTAAAAACGTATGCAAGAGAAGTCTAACAGATGAGGAAGATAAGTCTCTAGTTATAGATTGGGTGACAAGAGGTAATTGGGATTACAGGAGTTAGCCAATATCTTGCAACCACTAGGTATTAGAAGACTAATGTCATGCTTAGCTTTTAAATCAAAGGTTGGGGATGATTACATCGTTTGGGGACTAATTGGAGATGGGAAATTTTCTATACGTAGTGCATATTTCCTCTTAGAACATAATCCTCAACAATTGCAGGATAAAATTTTTAAAGATATATGGAAGTAGAGAGGAGCAAAGAGAGAATAAGGGTATTTTTGTAGAAGGTGGCATTAAACAAGTTGCCAACAAATGTATGGAGAAGCTCATGGTCTCAAATGTCGGATTTGTGTGTCTGCTGCAATTCGGGCAGTGAAGATATACTCCATATTCTAAGGGACTGTTCTTATGCCAAAATGTTGTGGTTAAACTCCTTCATCGCGAGTACAATTCTTCCTTTTTTTTAGCTGATATTAGGGAGTGGTTGATAATGAATCTTAAAAAGGAGTTATGAAATGGCTTGAATGTTAGCTGGAACTTGATTTTTGGTGTAGCTACTTAGAAACTTTGGGAATGGAGAAATCGTTCCATTTTTTAAACTAAGTTTGCAAAGCCAGCAAATCCCGCGATGGTTATTATCCAGAGCTGGAAAAGCTTAGCTATGGATTTGGAAATTGTGGTGAATTTAAATAACCCAGAAAATGCCAATGTATCAGTATTGCAAAAACCACCTATAGGGTGGATGAAGTTAAATGTAGATAGAGTTAGAATGCTGCAAACTTTTATAACTGGTTTTGGGGAGGTAGGTGTCTATCATGGGGGCCTCACCGAGTTCACGGCGACTGATTGGCTTACCCACATAGACTAGCCCTGCCTTCGGCACCAAAAGGTTTGTAATAACTTAGTTAGATCTACGTCAGGACAACTCATCTGATACCAAAATGTAACACCCCAACTTTTCAAAAGCGGAATAATTTTTTTTTCATCATAGTAGAGCATCGGAGCGATTGAGTAACTAATATATATAGATTTAAAAAGCCATAAGTCTGGATAATTACAATGATGGTACATCATACCGAGTGTTATAAAAAAGGAAATACATCCACAAAAAAATCTTCTGCCGGATCTCTAAGCATGCTGCTTTCCCTTCTCCTCCGTCCTTGGTTCTCCTGACCCTGACGCTATGTTAAAAGCTGAGGTCCTATGCATACGGACCCCAGGTAACAGTTAACCTTATATTTACATATACTGTATATAAGCACAGCAAATGAATCCCTCCCAAATATGTCACTCCCAGTGAATGCAAATGTACCGCTCCCAGCGAAATATACCACTCCCAGTGAATACAAATATATCACTCCAGTGCATGCATATGTTCAGTTAACCTCTAACAACACTATGCAATCAAACAACACACCACCAACATGCATACAGCACACATACTACATATACACATACCATAAATATCAGAGTTAGTGTTACAGTACGTGAACGTACATTCGTTGTTGAGTTTCGGTACGTTTTGACGGTCGGAATGCGGTCACAAATATCTTATAAGGATAATATTGCATTTATTAATTCACAAACAATATCCTAAAAGATATTTTGGCCACTACTGACCATTTTACCCCTGGTGCTTTTATTTCTCATTTAATTTCTTGAATTCTCGTAGAAAACGCTGATTAACAGCATTCAGACTGATTTTCCACCTAACTTTGAAAAATCATAACTAATTCTAGAAAAATCAAAACAAGGATCCGTAAAATTTCTTGGACTCCTTAGGATGTCTAATTTTGAGGAAAAATACTTTTATTTACCAAGAATCTAAGAAAAATTCCCAGTTTTTATGTCTTTACCCCTGACTCAGAATTTCTCAGAAAAACGTAGCCTAACTTTGTGAATTTTTATCTCCTTGCACAAAACTCAGAATAACTCACTCTAGACATATTTGGAAATCTCTATATGTATACTTTAACCATGAAAATTTTCAGAATTAATGAACCCCATCTTCAACATAAAATACTGGCGTTTTTACCCCTGATCCCAGGAATTGCTAACCGATAAAATTTCACCAGAGCTTCGCTATTTTGATCATAATCTTACAAAAATTTTGCTGTAACTTCTTCTCCATCATTTTTTCTGAAATAAAGACAATGGTTATCATAAAAACATGAAAATAACACTATAATTGGAAGATTATGAATCAAAACAACATTTCTATAAAAACTATGAAAGCTAAGAACTACAAAACTAAAAGCTTCCTTACCTTTTGAAGAACTTTGCTTCTTGTTCTTGGAGCTTCTCCACACACTTCCTCACTCTCTAAAATTTTGGCTTAAAGCTTTGTGAATTGGTGAGAAATTTATGAAGCATGAAGCCTCCTATTTATAGCCAAAGATGCCTTAACTTCCTTGCATCTTTAATCCACATCTAACCCTTGGATTTAACTTAGCTAAGAAGTTTAATTTTAAGCCTTACACCTACACACAAAAACGCCACCTCCTCTCATTTTTCAGATATTTTCACCTTTTTTCCAATTGTTTATTTAGTTAAGTGCAAGTTGGTGTTTTTATTCAAGATCTACTTCCACTTTTGAAATCACAATTTAATGACTAGATTTATGGTCCCCTGAAACTTTCTAAATCACTTAGGTATGAATCACAAAAGTATACGAAAATGACTTTGGGAATAGCCAAGTTCAAGCTCATATTGTACTGGTTCCTAATATCTACTTATATTTAATACTTAGTTCACATATTTCAAGATATTATTTAATTTATATTAGTTCTCATGTGCTTTGTAGCTAATTAAATAATAAACTTGTTATTAAGTTTTACTTTGGATTTCAAACCATAATTCATCTTGGTTTATTCTTGGATATTTTTATTACACACACACACACACCTCACACCCCCCCTCTCTCTCCCCCTTATCTTCTTCCATTTTTAATCAATGCATCTTATCCTCTTCCATTTCAATGTGATTGGTTGGTTTTTTTGTTGACTTTTCAAACTAAACTTGTTTTGATTATATGAGAACCCATCTTTTTCCTTCCTTCAAAATAAGTGCTGACCTCATCTCTCTCTCTCTCCATTCTATTCTATTCCAACTTATTCAATGACCCATGAGATAATATCTAAATATTATTTGAAAATCCTATCATCTTATGTTATATATTATCTCATGTGCTTGTTATCATATATTAAACAATTTCTTCTTTCCTCTTGTACAAGCAAAAACGTGGCCCCTTCTCTCTTGGCTCTTCAATATGTGTTTCTTTTATCTCTAATAACCAAAGATTCTAGCCTCTTATTGGTTCTTAAGTATTATCATGGATTTAGATATTTTAAATTGCTAGAATTATTGTAGGCCTTTGATCTTACTTTATGAAATTCAATCCTAGCCATTACTTAATGTTTAATTTGCCCAAGTTAATTAACAAGTTTAATTAATCACTTACTAATTGTTGATAATTTTCTTAATTAGGATTAATTATTTTCTCACAACTATTTTATTGACATTGATAATTTATGCATTATGCATAATATTAAAAATTATGGGGCAATTTATATTCCACAAAATAATATTTAATTTTGCCTCATTATTTCCCGAGGAAAATAATCCCATAAATTACCTAAATTAGAGACAACATACTTTCTAATTTTTAATAAATATTTATTTTCCTCTTAGGATTTTATTATAATTTTTTCAGGGTATTTTATGACCCATAAATGTATTTTAGGGATTTTTGGCCCCTTTATGCCTTTTAATTTCAATAGAAATTACCCATAAAATAAGGTAAATATATCTTCAAGGTTTGAGACCATATATTCACTTATTTTCAATAGGTATTATTTACTAAATTATGATACTTATCATAAGTAGGATTTTTAGGGTATTAAATTAAGCCACATTGCCTCAAATTGAAAAGGCCGATCCCTGTTTCAACTAACTTCAGGGTCCCAATTTAGACAAATTTGGTTGTGGTCTGAAAATTTTGTTCTAAGGAGAACCTTAAGAACGCAATTCATGAGTGATGAAAGGAAAGAATCATTAACCAGAGCTCGGTCTAGTCTCTTGAAAGTCCTTCGACCCCCTAAAAGCGGACCCCTCCCAGTAAATTTAGGACCACAAAATCCAAGATCATTTAACTTACATCGCCTAATTCAATCAGGGAAGCGACGAAATCTAGAATCACTATTGGTACACCCACCCGCTTTTTCCGATGATGACACTATATCATTGAAATCACCAAGAATAACCCAGGGAATTGAAATAGAGGAAGCCAAACCTTCTAATGCATTCCACAGGATTTGCTTGTGGGAAAAACTCAGGATCGAGTAGACTGAGGTGAGGAAGAAAGGGGGCCAACCATTGTAGCAACATTTAAAATGCATAAACTACCGATCAAGATTAAACACCTCAACATCGATCAGGTTCGACCACCATACTGCCACCATGCCGCCAGAACGCCCGAAACTCGACACAGAAGCTTGGCTATCGAGGCCCAATGGTTGAAGACACTTGAACCAAGAGGCAACAACACTCTTTATTTCGGACAGAATAATCATACAAGGCAAATCACGACAACAAGCCAATCTCATATTCTGAACTAGCTTGTTCCCACCAGTCCCACGCACATTCCAGTACACTATATTCATCATTAAAATAATGACAGGAAAGTAGCCCCACGCACATCCCGTTAATAACTTTGGGCTTTAGGCCCGTTGTTCTCCTCATACCTTTCCAGCAGTGTCTCCTCCACAACTTCCCCATCTGGATCCACCAAACCATCCTGGGCCAAGAACTTGCCTTGAGGCTCAATAACTAGGCCTAAGGAATCCATTTCTTGGGAACACATCCATAAAAATTTCTTGACCCCCTTTCTCGTCCTCTAGCGCCTCACCGTTGACTATCTCATGGGTTGTCGCAATCTCCATCTTGTCTTCATCCTTCTTCAATTTCTCAAACGTTGGACTCTGAACCTCCTTTCTTGTCTACTCACTCTGCACATTATCCTCACCTTTTTGCCAAATATCTCTGGCTCACTTGACTGTTTTCTGCTCTATCTTGGACGACATCTCTGAAATTTTTTTCCACTAGAAGAGCTCTTGTTTTTATGTTGTTTTCGCTATGAAGATCCCTTTTTCTCCTTTCCACTTCAAATCCCAACAGCTAGCTCCTGCACTACCATCACACTTGCAACCTCTGAGACCCCTGGTCCCTCAGGTACTACCACCTTTGTCGCCAAAACGTCTCCCTTGTCTCCATCTTCCTTAATAGCCAAGGCACCGAACGTCGAGCCCCTTTTTTGCTTCTGGTTAGAATTGAACTGCTTTCCTTTCTCAAGCCGTTTCTTTCGACTAGGCTTATGAACAACCTTCCAGATGCCACTCCCAGACTTTGACGAAGTTTCCTAAATAATACCACCCATTGCTACCTGAGCATGGGAAGCTTCAACTGCTGCCTCTGTTTTCCGCTCATCCTTCCCAACTTCACATGTCACCGATGTATGCCCATAGATTCCCCAATGAGTGCACAGAAAATGCAAACCTTCGTATTCCAAATGATAGTCCTCCCCATCAAGAGAGAACCCCGCCATAAGCTGTTTACTGAGATCGACCATAACACAAATACGCGCATAGTGACCCTTGAGTTGGTTTGACATATTGATGTCTATCTTTATAGTTTTTCCAATCCTATCTCCTATATAGGTCAACGCCTCCTTATCATAATATTCAAGAAAGACACTAGGAAGATGCACCCAAACTGCAACCTTGTCTATAGTAGCACGATGCGGTTGAAGCAGGGGTTCCCAAAGATGTACAGTTAGGTAGTGGTCGAATAGCATCCATGGACCACCAGTGAGCACATTAAGATAATCTTCCTTATTTGTTAGTTTGACAACAAAGAAGCCCTTCCAATATTAATCAAACTAATCACACCACGCTTTGCGCGCAGAGTGTGGAGGATAGACAGCAGCATCTTATATCCTATGTTGTGTACAAGGAGCTTCACAATAACAGCACGGTTCCAAGCTTTGTAAAGCCCTTTTTTTCATCTTCTTTGAGAAAGAAAATGTTGGAAAGTTACGTTCTGGATCTTCCACAACTTTACACAAAGGACTGCTATCTTCTTTATCAGAATCACTATCCTAAATAGGATCATCTGACAACATATGATCATTCTCAGCAGAGGCACTGATATTCTCCGTGCTGTCAAAGCCTTTCAACTTTTCCACAAATGATGTACCAGCCTTCCATTGATTATTACATTGAGAAGGAAGACTGGGCCATTCCTCCGTTCCACCAGCACGTTCGTCATTTTTTATCTTCTTTGAACTCATATTTAGCAAATCATCATCCTTAAGGGATGAAGGGACCACAGACGATTTTTTTACCAGCGACGACGAGACCCATTCTCCAAGAAAACTGAATTTCTGGAATATTGAAATAATTCCATTGTTTTGTTTTTTTTTTTTTGGTAATTTTTTTTTAAAATGGTGGCAAGTGTGCAACCACTCCGGATACTGCAGTGGCAAAGACGACCCTCCCAATAGTGGTAGCTCCATACAAGGCGAATTACGAGTGGTTTTACCGTAGCTCGAACCCTAGACCTCTTAAAAGAATCCAACGCCATATTCCGCTGGACCAACCACATGTTGGTCCATTGTTTTGTTTTAATTGCTTTATTTTTTAATATTGCTGATGATGGGCTTTGCTTTTCCTGTTTAAGCCATTTGTTTTATTTTTGTAGAAATTAAATATTTAATTCATTGCTTGAATCTGTTTAGTTTTATCTCGTCATGGGCCGACGGATTTTTGTCTCAGGCATTTTAGTTTTTTGGATTTTATTTAATTTATTAATGTTATGGGTTAGACGAAATGTTGGGGTTTTTCGTGGGTTTCTTTTGGAGCTGCAGAGTAAGTGGGTGTTTGGGAAACACCCAAAATCTAGGTTTCACGCAAGTCGAGACAAAACTCCTCTCACATACTTACCTCGTACTACGCAAAATTTAGGTTTTGGAAGGTTTCCAAACGGGCCCAGGAAAACCTAGTCATGTTTTGATTCACATTGTGGGTCAGGTATATGTTTATTTTAATTCCGGATAATCGTTATTGTTCAATGTGTTGGGTTATTGTTATTGATGCCTTCAAATTTGATTTTCAGATAATATTTTGATTCAATAAAGTCTCCTTAACTCCATTTCGTACTCAATTCTTTGGCATTTTCCCTTCTTTTAAAGAAATTAAACATTTGATAAATTGTTTAGGATTAATTTCTTTTTCATCCCATAAATGGTTTATTTGATCAAAATATTTGAATTCTGATTTATTTTTATGTGGCAATTTTGATTGTTTCAATATGGAAAAATTAATTTTGGCTATTTTCACGTTATCGTAATTTGCAAAATTTTGTTTTGGCATATCATTTAATTTCCTTAATATGTATGTAATTATTTTTTGACTGTTTGAATTTTGCAAAATTATATTTGAGTTGAAATATGCTGAAATTAATTTCCTAATCAATTTTTGGATACAAAAAATAGTGGGGGATAATTAATTTGAATTTTTTTTATTAATTTAATTATTTAATCCCCCCATTAAGATGTTCATATATTAGATTTAAGGGTAAATGAGCAAAAATACACATGTGTTTTATCCTCGAGAACACCTAGCACCATATGCTTTTTTGAGAGCAAAAATATACACGTGGTTACCATTTTAAAGCAAAAGTCACATCCCACCATTATGTTACTGTTCACCGTGATGAGAGAAAAAGAGAGGAAGTGAATAGTAACATAACGGTGGGATGTGACTTTTGTTCTAAAGTGATAACCATGTGTGTATTTTTGCTCCTAAAAAAAGCATATGGTGTTGGGCGCTCCCGGGAGTAAAGCACATGTGTATTTTTGCTCCTTTACCCTAGATTTAATTGTGATGCCCAAAAAGGTGGGAGAAATTTATGATGATTATTTAGCCACATTTTGTTAATTAAATTAATCAATTAAATTATCATTAAAGACTTGTGCATATTAGGAATTTAAATGCACATAATTGATATTTGCAATTAGCATGCATCTTGGAGAGTAACCACTGCATCCTTAATATTGTATGTGTAAACAATCGCTTATGGATTTTTAAAACATCAACTCCAATCAATGATTAATTAATTTAATAAAAAGTGTCAGTTATTTAGTCACTCTTGCTTGTTAAATTAATCATCTGAATTCTCATTAGGTTATTGGTACATATTTATGTTTTAAATGCACATGAGATTTGTGGTTAGCATGCTTGTTTATCGAAGAGTAGCCACAACATCCTTTATTTTGTTGCATGCATGCTATGTTTCCAGTTTCCCATAGTAAATCTCACATGATTATATGGATTATATGATGGATGCTTTAGATCATTCAAGCATGGTGAGAGGTATTTATAATAGGGTTAAGTAGCAAATCCGCCCTAGAAGTATACATTGAGAAGCAATGTTGCTCTGAAAGTTTTTTCCGGCTCAATTTTGCCCTTGAAGTATAAAAACGTAGCAATGTTTCCCTTTTTCGTTAAAAAACTAACGTTCGCAGTTAAAAAATTTACGTAGACTGTTAACTTTTTAACGGAAAATGACAATATTATTATGTTTTTAGACTTCCAGGGCAGCATTGAGCTTAAAAAAACTTCAAAGGTAACATTGCTTTTGACATGTACTTTCAGGACGGATTTGCTACTTAACCTTTTATAATATAAAGTCTTCCACTACCATTTTTTTGTTATATCATTCTATTTATTCCTACTCATTGTTGTTCGGTCGGTTGGATTATTGGATTACTGACTCTGAGTGTTTTTGGATACTTTAAAAAGGTACTTTTTCAAAACAAAGCCATGGTTCTAAATTTTTTTTGCCAAACACTTAAAAAAAAAGATGAAATTGCTTTTTTAACTAAAACTAGAGCTGAGAAATTGGGTCAAGCCTATTGGACTGGTCTATTTAGACTCTAACCCTTTAAAGGTTGGGCTTAAAAATTAGTGGAGCTAAATGGAATAAGCCTTGCAAGGCTGGCTTATAGGGCCTCGGGCTTAAAAGGCCCAACCCTGCAGGCCCTTTTAATAGATGTATTCATGATGCATGAGAAGAAATTCACGGTATTCTTCCTCATGAAACAGGGCATGCTACTCAAAGTGAAGCATAATCAAATGTCTTTTAAATTGATGATAGTAGTAAAGAAGATGACAATAATAGTCATTGTATTAATGTTGCTTAGTTGTATGCTTCTTATGTTTTATGTGAGTTATTTATAGACAATAGTTTGCTTTTGATTACGAATTAGTTAATGTATTTATTTGTTGGATGATTTGTATTATTTGGATATTAACGTTGATAACATTTATTTGATAATTAAAATTTTAATTATTGTAATTTGCTAATTATATTTCTTTGAAAAAAAAAATGAAGGAAAAATAGTTAAAACTTTTAATAATAACTTATAGGTTTTGTAGGGCCGGCCTTGGTTCTGATGCTCTTAGGCCGGGCTTTGAAAAACATATGCTTTTCTTACCTCGGACCTAGTAGGGCTGGCCATGTTAGGCCTTAGCCCTTTAAGGGCCAGCCCTGTAAGGTTGGGTTGGCCTAGATTCCCAACTCTAATCAAAACTAGCCATGGTTTTTGAAAAAACCATATTTTTCAAGCTTTTCTCTCCGTTTTGCCACTCCTCTACCACTTACAAACCATCAACGATCTTCTAGGTTAGGTTTCTCTCATCATCCTTTTCTCATTATCCCTCATACTCTTTAAATCACATCCGTCCAATCAATACAATATAATTTTTACTGTTCTCTCATTTTTCCAATCAACGGCCTAGATTTAGCCAATGAGAGAAAGTGAGAAAAAAGATAAGGAGAAGATCTCCTTCCGATCTTCCAGTATGCCCTCTTCTCTGTAGCTGGAAAAACATTGACCCAATATGCCCTCTTCTATTTGAAAAACATTGTCTCTTTCCTTCACCGTTCAATGTCTGTGTTGCTGGAGAGAAAAAAACTAAAAGGAAATAAGTAAATAAATAATAATAATAAAAACTAAATTTCTCTTTCTTTTTTTCTATTTAGAAAACTTTCAATTATTATTTTTATTGTTCTTATTTAGAAAAATAGTGTAATACTATTTAATACACACACACACGAATTAACAAATTAATGGTTTAAATTTTATTTATTTACTCCTCCAATCCAATATATACGAGAATTTAGAGCTCCTCCTCTTGATATTAAACATAAGAGACTAATTGTCAATATCTAACTTAATTATTACAAAATTTCACTCATGCGTTACATTAAATGTAAATTAACTTCATGCGTGTCATTAAATATATTTTGGTAAAAGTTCAAAACAAAATGAGGGGTTTTTTTAAAAGAACAAAAAATTACGTTTTGTGACATAGTACCTATGAAGAGTAAATGCTTTCAATCATTTTGTTTTGTTTTGTTTTATTCCCCAAAAGAGTTATTTGTTTATTCTACGTTGATTATTGCAATTTTAATATTTTCAAATTTTAAAGATAAAACTTAAAACAAATATAATTGTGTTTATAAAAAAAAAAAAAGGAAGAATCCCATATAAAGATGGTTGAAATAGGAAAATTTTATATAAGGCTAGTAAATAGGGGTGTTCATGGGCAGGGTTGGGCAGGGCGAGACCCTTGCCCAATGCCCTGCCCGAAAGATCATTGGGCAGGAAATTGGAGCATAGTGCCCAGCCCTGTTTGATAGAAGCCCTTACAATTTTGGGCAGGGCGATAATGTGCTAGGCAAGGCGGGCCTTCCTTGCCTAAGTGGCAATACCCTACCACACTCTATGTGAAAAAACAACTTCAATTATACCTAATAAACAATATTGTAAACTTCAAATGAAATCTATAATTCTATACTTTGAAATATTTAAAAATAAGTCTACAACTTAAGTCTTGAAATTAAAAAAAACAACCATATGTCTTAACAAATAGTAAAATACTCATAAGTGAAAATAAAAAATATATGATACTATTGTGTAATAAAAAATAAAAAATATATAATACTATATATACTACCGGGCAGGGCCAAATGGGCAGGGTGGCATACCATGCCCAATGCCCAGCCTTGCCCGCAAAAATGTCCAGCCTAATTATGCCCAATTTTTCTTGGGCTGCTATTTCTTGGGCTAGGCAGGGTGATTTTGCAGCGGGCTCGGGCGGGCGCTTAGGGCCGTGGGCATCATGAACACCCCTACTGGTAAACTTAACAAATCTTATATTAGGTCAACAACCCAATCTAGAATATTTAAATTTTGGTTACTTTCCTATAATACCCCTAATCATAGTCCAAAGAAAAGAGGAAAGGAAAAGCAAGAAGTCGGATGTGAAGATGGAATATCACATAGAGGGGGGTGAATAGGTGATCTCATAATTTTTTCTTTCACAAATCTTATTTGAGCAATAATAAAAATAGAATATTGAGAAGCAAAAGGAACATGAGACAATTTATACTGGTTCGGTCTATTACTTCGACCTACGTCTAGTCCCCAAGCACACCTTGGGATTTCCACTATCTTTTCAAACACGAATACAACTTGAGATGATCCTTTCACTTTCGGACTTACTCCCCATTAGACGTTGCAATCGTACACCCACACTTAAGGTTCCACAACCTTAAGTTTCAAACAGAAAAATGATATGAATGTTTTACAACTCCTCACGAGTAGATGATTGATGAACACTGAAGTATAGCAAATATCTGAACATATTAAGTGCAGTAAATGAAACTGTTAATCGCAACAACTCATAAATGAATGTACAAAGTTTCGGTGGTTGGTAATATTGAATGCTTGAGCTTTTATATCATTTGCCATTAATGTCATTATGAAGAGCTTGAATATATCCATTGTGACTGTTTGAATTTCTGATACAGCTGCTCTTCGTTGAACTAAATCGACCGTTACTTCATTAAATGTCTTCATTGCTTTCATTAAATGCGTTAGCTTTTGTTTGTACTTGTGCAGAGTGTAGCTCAGAATGATAGCCAGAATATGTAAGCCTCGAAAGAATGTTTTGGCCTGCTACAAGTTTGAGTATGATTAAATAAGAATAAGTATAATATGAAAAAGTTTGAGTATGATTAAATAAGAATAAGTAATGAACCATAGAGTTCCAAACAATTAATGATGCGTACAGTACAATGTTGATCCAGGAAACTCATTATCGACAATTGTTCATGAATACTAGAGAATTATTGTTCATATGTTTACTAGCGTGTGTGTGTCTCTCGATGATACTTGAGAATAGCATGTGCATACTCGAGAACTATAATGAATATATGCAAATAATCATTTAATCATTCTCTAGCATTCTCGAGAATCCCAATGCATATACTCGAGAATCACTAAATATGATCAGAGACATACAGAGAGATTAAGCTACTAAAGGAGATAGATTCTCGAGAATCAATAGGCAGTACTCGAGAATCACTTGGTCATACTCGAGAATCATTAGGTGGTACTCGAGAATGCAAAATATGGCTAGAGAGAAAATGAAGAATTTAAGCTTAAGTGTAATCGAGAGTTACTCACCAATTCTCGAGAATTGTCTAGTCATTCTTGAGAATTAACAATTGTACTCGAGAATTGAAAATGTAAACACAGAAAAGGTGAAACGTTTATACTCGAGAATTGACCATTAGGACTTGAGAATCATAACCTCATTCAAACTGAAAGTGGAGCAAATCATCAAGAAGGGGGTGAATTGGGGATTTTTGCTTTAGAGATTGCTCTGTTTTCAAACACTAAAACAGAGCTCCATTGAGAAAAGGGAAGAAAAGTAAGACACAAGGAATTTATACTAGTACGGTCCAACCTTTTGATCTATGTCCAGTTCCCAGACTCTCTGGGATTTTCACTATCTTAATTGATTACACACTCTGTAACTCAAGAGTAATTCTCTCACTAGAACTTACTCCCTTTACAAGTTGTAATCAATATCTCAATCTCCAAGTGCCCTGACTTGAGATACTTTACAATAAATGATTTACAATCAATAAACTCTCTCTAAAAGTAGATAGATATAAACACTGAAGTACAAAGTATCAACATATACTTTTCAAGTGAAAATTGAAAGAGTAGTTGGTAAACTTGAATGCAATTCGTTTTCCATTTTCTTAGTTGTTGAGAAGGCTTGAATGTAGCTCTATTTATATCAAGAGAGCATTAAGTGATCGTTATAATCTTCAATATAACCGTTGTAGGCATTAAGAAATGATTAGTCATTAAGGAAGGATTAGTACAAGGTCTTCTTCTTCTTCTCTCTCTCTCTACTCTTCAATTAATCTAGGTGCACAAAGATTTATGGTTGACTTTCCTTGAGATTAATCCATTGGAATGGAAAAAGCTAGTTAAGGAAAGAAGGAATTAATCCTTTTGCATTGAGCAGATAATGATTGTCCAGAATATTGCAAGTTATCTGTACTTTGCAATAAATGTTCTGATATGCTTTTTGCTTTGGACTGAATCTTTATTTTAAGGGAATATCATTTCTGCCTTAAGCCAAAACTACGGCATTTTGGCTCTTTTTTAAATGAAGAGATGTAAGAAAAAGAAGGGAAAGAAAAAAAAAAAGAGCCAAAACGGCGTAATTTTGATTTAAAGCAGAAAACTTTTTCTGCCTTAAATGCAGAAATGATATTCCCTTATTTTAATACTCTTTAAAGCATCTAAAACTTACTAACAAACTGGTTAAACATAGTTAGGAATAGTAATACGTGATGATAATAAGTATATAGATCAAATACAAAGTTTTCACAGATTTGCGTAATTTAAATTTTGAATTTTGTGATACAAACTCGAGTTAGTTCATTTAGACTGGAGTTTGTAGTTTACTTCTGATAACCTAAACTCGAGATTTATAAATCTGACTCGAGTTTTCTTCAAACAGAGAAGAAAGTCACGATTTGATCTTTGAGGTATGTTTTGAGCAAGACTTAAACTCAAGTCATTAAGTGATTAACTCAAGTTTTGGACATTTATAATGAAAAATATATCTTAAGTCAAAAAGCTCAAAACTGGAGTTTCCAATTAGTTTAAATAGGGTAAAGCTTTCTATATGACATAAACTCGAGTTTCTACAAAACTTAGGAAAAAACTAGAAAACTCTCTGTATGGATCAATTGGAGTTTGCAATAGAAACTGGAGTTTTCAAAACTTTAAAAATATTGAATTGTTCTCTTTGAGTCCTAAACTCGAGTTAGTGAAAACTAAACTCAAGTTTCCTCATAAGAGAAAACTTTGTTAAATACTTTGACAAATACAAATTGAAGTTTCCAAAAACATGGCCTGAGTTTTCTCAAGCTTCGGATAACATAGCTTTCTGCATGCTGTAAACTCGAGTTTATAAAACACAAACTCAAGTTTCCAACAAGACTTGGAAAACTTAGATTGCTTTTGATTTGTCAAACTGGAGTTTATTAAACTAAACTTTGGTTTGCTTTGCCTTGAAAAACTTAGGAGCTCTCTGTATGATCTAAACTCAAGTTGCTAAAATCTAAACTCGAGTTTGTCTAAGCTTACAAAAACTAGAGTTGCTCTCTATTAAGTCCAAACTCGAGTTTTCTAACCAAAACTCGAGTTTGTCTGTAACAGTAAGTTTTTCAACTTTGTAAAGACAAACTTAAATTTGGTTTTACAATTGTCAGTTATCATCAAAACACATAAAGAACTAACACAAACTCGCTGGTACTTGAGAATTTGAACTTAATACTTGAGAATTGTAACCTCATACTCGAGAATCATGATCCCATACTCGAGAATTGGCATATGTAATATTTAATTCCTTTGTTTAAGTTTGATTCAAAAACCTTAGAGTTTGAGGTTGTTATCATCAAAACATTTGGAGCTAACATGATGTCCATCACACTCATTACCATCCTTGTTCTTTATCATGTGCCCGGTGGAGTATGAACGATGCTATAAGAAGTCTCCATTGCTTACCATCATCATCACTTTATAAAATACACATAACATAACTAAGCTTCCTTTCATAATTGAAACCAGCACAGTAGTAGTCATGTATATCCAGTCTGTGGGAATGTATGGCCTACATTTTTGTGGGCCAAGAAAATCCCAACATGTAGGCCATCAAGTTGAGCCCATATTACTAGCTCTAACAAGACTTGTGCTCATTACAATAGCACTTTTATTAAGCATCAAACAACCGATAGAACTATCTATGAAGAGGCTGACCAATAACTTAGATGTTGAGTAAAGTATCATAGGGAGGAGCTTTTGAGACATCGACTCACGAAGAGTGTGTTGTGATGAGTCTACATTGAGAATATTACATTATAATATGAGCCTTTTAAGGCTTTAAGTTCTTTGTCTTTAATAGTTAGCTTATTTTAAACTTTGTAAATTCCCTAAAAACAAATCATTTCATTAATTCTTAGAACAAACCAAATATGTTAAACAAGTGTGGACTACTATGTTTTGTTAATACCTGTTTGTTTTAGTTTTTTAAAAGTTATTTTACAACATTAAGTATATAATAGAAGTTTTATCACAATTCGCATAAAAGTGATTGGAAAAGTCGTTTTTTTGCGCTTTCCAAATGAACACTAACAGGCCCATGGTCGCTTCTACATTATAATTATATGTAAAAAATTTTACTTAGGGATAACAACTTTTATCCTTAAAGTTTCACTCAATTTGTAATTTGATCCTTATATTTTAATTGCTATTGATTAAGTCCCTATAATTTCAAAATGTCAAATAAAGAATGCTCAAAGTTTTCTTTAATTTTTTTAATGCTTGTGCACAAGTTTCCCTTCAAACACCACACAAAGTTTGATTGTGGATTCACCAAAATATTACGGTGTATAAGACAAAGTCTTTAGTTTAATAGCAGATAAATAGTCATAGCATTACAAAAATATGAGTGTCATGAGATGACAATATAGGAATCCATACAACACTAATACCAAAAAGACGCTTACAAAGTTTCTAAACTTTTATGCCTCTAGTTGCTTCCCTTGGCCTTTAGTAAGGTTAGAGGTTTCACCTGAAAAATATTGATAATGACGGGGTGAGACATAAAGTCTTAGTAACCAAAATTAATTTATCAAATATGCAAGAAAGGATTGCAAATCAGAGAGGCAAATTTAATAACATAAGTATAACGCTAACAATAATTAAATGAAACATGATAATTAACAATAACTAAAACCATTCCCCGCTCATTCATCCTGCTCCTCCTTATATCTTTTGGATGTGGTACAACCTATCAGTGCTAGTATACCCGGCCAAGGTTATCTAGTCACTTCAAGAATATTGTCCCCTCCTATGCTACCACCGATATATCGTAACAAGGAGGTGTCCACCCAAAACACTCTACTCAAATTCTAGGCCAGGAATGAGAGAGCCGATGGGCACAATTTCACCCTAAATCTCTTCCACACAGACCAACATATCCAATAACAGCTAAACAATATATTCGTATAATTTTCCAAGATCATCATACAATATATTATTCCATTTACAACATCTTATAACAAACATCATAGGTATCACATAAATCACCACTGCTTCACCGAAACAATTTCATGTATAGATGTAGGCATAATTTATCAAAACACATAATAGGAGCACAGATAATAGTAAGGTTTTAAAACACTTTACAGTCCAAAACCAGCATATATGATAAATTAATCCCGGTTACCTCAACCCCAAGCTAAATCTTGAGAGAAGTAAAACACAAATGATCACCAATCACAAGAAAATTCTACATCATCACAATAATAATTTCATATAACGTATTTTATAAACATTCTAATAATAATATATTATCATAAAAACTGAAAATAATATTTCAATTCTTCAAATTCCAAAACTAAACCGATTAAAATTAGTTATTAATCATTCTATACATATATACAATCATCTATTTTCAAAAATCAAAACTTCCCCAAAATTGTAACCTCAAAATTTTCACTAACTAATATAATATTGCCTTCATTAGAAAGAGAAAAATATATAGAACAACTTTCATGAAGGAAATATATTGAAAAGAAGTTAATTTAATTATCTAAATAATCTTAAAAAATAAATAACATAGACTCAAATATATTCCAATTCTCCTTGTTTCTTTTTCTCTCCTCTCCTTCCTTTTCTCCTTGTTTTGATCTTTCTTTTCTTTCCCTCAATTCTCACGGCCTTTTATATATATATATATAGGCAAGAGGGGGATGTATTTATTACACCCTCTTCTTTGGTCAAAGGCGGTGATTACTTTCAATTTTTTTTTCTCCTCCTTTCTCAGCACGCCACATTCCTCCTTTTTTTTTTTCCCTTTTTCTTTTCTCTTTCTTCTTCCATACGCCAAATTCCTCTTTTTTTTTTTAAATGGGAGAAATTGCCACAAAAGAGCCAACTTTATTTTATTTATTTGCTTTTACTTTTTTTCACAATTATAATAATTAAATATAATTATTTCATAATTACAATTAAATCATAATAATAAAATTTAGGATGTTACATAGTGGAAGGGAGGATAAAAGTAGGGAGATAATATTGTTCCTCCTTGTGTTTGGATAGACGGGAGAGAATAAGGGGAAAAAAAGAAAATGTGACATCTACAATGACAACAATATGCTTATTTATTTTTAATGGTAAAGGCATGAAAAATAAATTTAAATAAAAAATGAACACCATCAAATTAAAAATTAAATATTTAAAATCAAATTATAATAAATATATTTATTTTAATTTATAAATTACATTATCAAAGTTTGTCCCTTATTATTTTGTATGAATAAGTTTAAATTATTGTGATAAATAAGGATGTAATAAAATATGTTAACAAATACTGTTTTGAATTTCTAAAAATATTATAACGACTGCTATAAGAATATTATCAACTAATTGTTTTCAATACAATATAAATGATATTCCTATATGACAAAATGGGCATCTAAATAATTCCTATTGAAAGAATTTACTGGCTTGCATCAACGGAATCCAGAACATTAAATTATGAGCAACCAAACATTATATGTAGAGTAAGGAAATTGGGCCGAGCCCTTTGGACTGATTCATTTAAGCCCTAACCCTTTAAGAACCAAACTTAAAAATTGGAACTACTAAATGAAGTTGGTTCTATATGTCTGAGGGACGGCCCGCTAGGCCCTTTAGTTTTTCTTTTTTATTTTTTAACTACCTTGATTGAGAATGTTGGGGGATGATGAACCCTAAAAATTCAATAATCATTTTCCTCAATTCTTCAATTCTTTTATCACTCTCTATCAATGTCTCAACTCTTAATCTCAGTCTCTCACTCACTCACAAATCAATATCACAACTCACACTTCAAAGACGAGGCCGACTAATACTTGTTTGTTGATTGTGTTTGTTTGTTGTATGGTACATGTTATTTGGATATTAATGCTCATAAAATTTTATTTAATAAATTAGAACTTTAATTGTTGTAATTTACTAATTATGTTCTTAAAAAAATAGACAAAAAATAGTTAACATTTGAAATAGTAACTTTCGACCTTGTAGGGTGATCCTGGTCTTGGTGCTCTCGAGTTGAGCTTTGAAAAATAGATATTTTTATTAATTACCCTGGGTCTAAAAGGCTGACTCTGATTCTCAACTCTAATTATGTGCATGACTTGGGATCAATGCGCCACCGGCCTGACTAGCATGTGCAACATTGTAAAATTGGGTTTTCTCCCCCCAAATGTCTCCAATTTTGGAGAAAAAAATTGGGGTAAAATCATATGAGCCCCACACCTTTTTTTTTTGGTCTCCATGCATTTTTTCTACATCTCCCCCCATTTTCCCACAACTTTTCTATTAACTCTCTCTCAATCCAAACATAATGTAAATGTAGACATTCTACCATTGGATTCAAACCTACGTTCGTGAGATTGACTCATTTTTTAGACTAGGCCCTCAGGTAAATAGTCCACACACTACGAATACCTCAATAAACATTAAATAAATTGTGGGAACATTGTGTATTTATTGTAAATATTATCTATTTATTAGTAGTTATTAATTAATTAGTAATTATTAGCATTTATTAACTTTCATTAGTCTCTATTATTATGTCCCTCTCTTTTGTACGTAAGGCGATTGTATCATAACATTTTATGCAATTAGAATAATATTTTTCTTTCAAATTGTCCACATGGTATCCAAACTTCTTTGAAAATAACAAGAGATTAACCTAATTTATTTGATGCCGCCAAAACTCCTAGTACTGTTGAGTTTCGCTGAATCCGTCGATCACCCCATCGAGCATTAACCACATCTCCCTGTAATCGTCATTGACTGGGTGCTTACAGTGTCAACTATAGTCACCTTCGAGCAAGACATGGACAGAAAAGAGCCAACACCATCAAGAAGCAGCGACGAACGAGGTTAAGTGAAAAACGAGAGCAAATGCGAATCGACTGCGTACCACCATTGTCGTCAAAATCATGATGTCACCATCATCTCTTCTTTCCACAGTCAAGAACCAACAATGCCTTCCTCATTCTCTAATATGTTCCTTCCACCTCCATCTTCGCCTTTTGTCACTAGAAAAGAGAGAGTTCAGACCATCATCGGAGGAGAGCTTGGGGACGGGAAGCACAAGCTTGAAACTGGAGTGTTGGACGAGAGAAAGAGAGAGAGGGGTCATTGGTCGTCAGAAATACCAGCACCACCGTCTCGTTGTTCTTACCAACATTAGCCATGAATTCAGACTTGTCTTCCACAGGTCACAAATCTCATCGACATATCGTCCCCACGGACGCATTCTCTCTTTTGACAACCAATTCACAACGTCTCCTTTTCTCTATCTCGTCAGGTTTCACAGTGTTGACCTCCACGTCTGAGCCTGAAATTTGTTGCTCCATTTGAGTCTGTAATCGCAAACATCTACAATTCGTGGACCAAACTGTCTTTAACAATTCGTAGGACTGAAATCATTTCTAAAAGTTGGACGACTAAACTGTCATTTTTAAATTTTAACCCCAAATTGTCTTTCTAAGTTTTAAACTAAAGCTAAAGAAGTTGTGGGATACATGTCAGCACGAACGCATTCTATCTTTTGACAACCAATTCACAACGTCTCCTCTTTGTCTTGTCAGGTTTCACAATGTCGACCTCCACGTTTGAGTCTCAAATTTGTTGCTTCATTTGAGAGTATTCATGGATCAAACTGTCTTTTTGACAATTCGTATGATTGAACTCATTTCTAAAAGTTGAAAATGGACAACAAATGTAACACTTAAACAATCCTAATCAACTAGGACTTGCTCTCTGATCGAGCTGCTTTTGTTGTTAAAACAATCAATTAAACCAGGTCCTAATTAATAAATATAGGGTCAACCTCTCCCAAAAAGCAAGTTGTGGGTTTCCTTTAAGTTGAATTTAGATGATAAAAATTACAATGAAATGAAACTAAACTAACTAAATGCAAGATGAAAATGACTTTAAAAACCTAAATGAGAATGAAACTAATCTATATGAATTTGAATGTAGTTTTTGGGGGTTTTTTGGTATGAGAGAGGAATTAAAATCCTAAGAAGAATATTAATTAAAAGCAAATCAAATAATAAAGATCTAGTTCAGTTATGATGACGAAGGGGATAACTTAGGGATTGCATGGAGTTAACTTTCTTAGCCTAACTCAATTAATTAGACCAAAAGGAGATTAATGAATTTAATTAATCAATTAAACATGGGAAACCCTCTAACTCAATAACACATATTACATTAGAAAACTCATAATGAAATAAGGGTGGCTAATTAAACCCATTAAAAACCAATCATAAAATAATCTTGGAGATCTTGTTTACAATTATCTAATTGAATAACTAGATAATTTATCAACCCAATTAAACAATTAAGATGATAAACTGGATTAAGAATTAAATTAATAATGAAAACTAAATTATCAATTTAATCGACAATTCAAAAGTTGCAAATAAGAGTCCAGCAATAAGTATAAAACTTCAAATTATCAGTCTAATCCAAAAGAAATAAGTTTACAATCTAAAACTAGATTGTTCTCAATTAATACAACTCAAAATCCTTTAAAAGTAAATAATCTCAAGTTTGAATTAAAAAGATAAAAAGAACAACACTCCCTTGTAATCTTCATGTGTAAGTCCTAGGTTTTAGCTTCCTCCATGTTCTTCTTAAGTTGCCTCCCAAATAGTTTAAGCTTCCATAAAATTTCCTTCTTCAAGCTTCAAGCAAGATGAAGTGGCCATAATCCAAAGGAGTTGGTGAATGAATTAATTGATAATGGCTACGTGGCTCTCTGCGTGATTGGAAGAGGAGGTGAATTTATGGAATTGTAGGTGGGGCCGTGGGTGAGTTGATGAATATTGGAAGTGAGAGGAATTAATTGATGAATGAATATAGGCTCTGCGTCTCAACTCCTCGGCGTCTTCGGTCTTCAGCTCTTTCCGTGATGATCTCAATCTTTCGTCGTGGTTCAGCGTCTCATCATCTGGCGGCCTCCCAAAACCTAGCAGTTGCTAGGTTATTTTAAAAGGGAAGGGGAGCTTTTGGGTACCAACTTGAGCTCAATAGGATTTAAGAAGTCTAATAAAATTCTACCATTGGGTTTCTTTTTGGCTTCCCTGAAAAATTCTGCACTATAAAATATTCCAGTGTATTATTTTTATTGGCAGAAATAAAATCATGATATCATATATTTAGAAATATTATTAAAGCACAAGATAATAATTAGAATATTAATTTAAACTTAATAATCTCATGAGTAATCCAGATTTATATTATTTCCTAAAATTGACCAACAACCCAAATATCATCTAATAATTCCAAATTAGCCTAAATTAGTCCCAAAAATAAATGAATAAGCGGGATAAAATATATAAAAATTGGGACTTATCACTTCCCCTTACACTTTGTAATAAAAAGACCCAACTCACAAGTTCCACAACCTTGAGTTTTTACAAACAAGTAATCAAAAATTGATTTTCAAAACAGTACTCTCAAAAGAGCAGATATTGATAAACACTGAAGTTCAAAGTTCAAATCAAATGCACAATAATGACTCAAATTGAAAATATGATTAGTTGTAATTCTGTGTGTTGCTGCAACAAGTCTTCCTGAATATTTATAGCTTAATTAGAGAAACTAGTCATTGCAAATCCTTCTCTCTTATTCTTTAATGTTCAGCTTCATTTCTGTAATATGACAGTTGCAAATTTCTTTCCATTCTTTTAATTCTCAGCTGGAATCTTGGATTTAACCGTTGCAGGTGATCTTCTAGAGTTCTTGCTATTCTATCATTTGTTTTTGACCGTTGGAGGATGATTTGATCGAGTTATAATGGTCTGAGCTGAACCATTGGGATAGAAGAGAAGTTTCAGGCTTGTTCTTGGTTCTACATTAAATACATTTGACCTAGTTCTGATTTGTTGAATTCATCTGAAATAAATAACCATTTTGATTAAGCATATGTATATATGATGATTCGAAACTTTATATGTGAGCAAATAAACTTGATAGTTTAAATCAAATTGACATAAAATCTCGTCTATGAAATAGAGTTTCGACAGACTCGAGTTAAACCTATGTAGGCTCGAGTTTATTCGTGTTGTAGACTTATTGATATCTCTCTGTCTGAGCCAAACTCGAGTTTGTAAATTTCAGGCTTGAGTTTGTTTTAGTAAAGTTATTATTGAAATCAAAGATAAGCTTGAGTCTAGACAAATGTGTTCGAGTCCATTTTTAAAAAATGCTCTCTGTAAAGGACAAGCTTGAGTTTAGTTTATCAGGCTCGAGTTTGTTTACATGAATAACTAAGAGAGACCTTTCTGTAAGACTTAAACTTGAGTTAGACAAAACATGCTTGAGTCTCAAAAAGTTGACATACTCGTTGTAAAACATAGGCTCGAGTTTATTATGCTAGGCTCGAGTTTAACTTAGAGTAAATAGCTTGTCTTGCTCTCTGTAACCTGTAGGCTCGAGTTTAACATAATGGACTCGAGTTTATCTCAGATGAAAACATGAAACTCGCTCTCTGTCACGAGTAGGATCAGGTTTATCAAAGGAGGCTCGAGTTTGCATAAGTTCAGAGTACTTAACCTTCTGTATGTTAGGCATGAACTCGAGTTTAATAAGATTAGGCTCGAGTTTAACACAGTAAGGATTAAAATCAATATTAGCAAACTTCTACCTTTCTTTGAACTTCAATATCAAAGTCTCACTTCTTAGTTTACAATTGTCAGTTATCATCAAAACACATAGAGAACTAACAAAAGTTGGAGGACTAAACTATCTTTTTTTAAATTTTAACCCCAAATTGCTATTTTTCAGTTTTAAACTAAAGCTGAAGAAGTTGTGGGATACATGTCAGAGACTGTAGCTTTGATGTTACTAGCTAAAAAGGGTAACTTTCTTCAAGCCCTTAAAACCTTAAATCCTACTCAATATGAATGATTGAAATATGTGGAGATAGATAGATACTTCATCAAGGAAAAAATAGAAGGGGTCACATGTTTCATTTATCTACTGAAACATCTTCAAATTGCTAATGTCCTAACAACATGATTACTCAAACCTGCATTTGAAAGTTGCATAAGCATGTTGGATATGGTTAATATGATTTAACTAGAGGGGCAGTGTGGGAAAATTGTGTATTTATTGTAAATATTCTCTATTTATTAGTAGTTATTAGCTCATTAGTAATTCGCAGTAATTATCAATATTTATTAACTTTTATTAGTCTTTACTATTATGTCTATTCTTTGGTATATAAATAGGTGATTGTATCACAACATTTTATGCAATCGGAATAATATTTTTATCTCAACTTATCTACATAAGTTTTCAACACATTAGATAAGCATGATCCTAGGACCAGTATCAATGTAAAAAATAATATTCAGCAAAACGTTGCATTTTGGGAGAAAGTTCATTCGGCATTCATGTAGTGTTCAGAACAAGACGAATATTTATCTGATTATGGGAAAAACCTAGGGACCAAAAGTTCCATTTTCTTCTTTTACATATCTATAATTGATCATATGATCGTGTTCCTTCCCACAGGCATACAGTGAATCAATGTTTAGTATAGCATGTGTAAATATCACTTAAACTACATGTTATAAACACATTTACGATTTTTTACAGTACATTTACAAAAAAATATTTGTTTTTTCTTATCACAAACCACATATATCTAAATCACGGAGGAAAAGCAAAAACCTCTGTCCAGCATTCGAAACATAGGATGTATCTACTTCCATACCTCAGCAAATAAGTAGGTTGGGCTCACTACATGATCTGCAACCCAAAAACAAGGAACGAAGAATAAGCAAGCACGCATTAAATATTTCAAAAGACACACTATAGCAGCATTCACATGATAGGAAGCAAGGTTATTAAACCCAAACCAAACTGGTCATTAAACCGGTCGGGATACTTCATTAAAAGGTCAAGGGTCAGATTGGAGTCAACCCAAGGCCAAACTGGTGAGGAATTAAAAATTAAAAATAATTTAATTTCTCATCACAACATTCAAAATTCCAAATTCTATATATCATTTCAATACATTGAATCACTAACAAAATAATATGTAATCACAAAATATTATATTATACCCAATGACACCTAAATTTGTAATATGTAATCACAAAATATTCATCATATCAAAATATAAAAAAACAAATAGGCATATGATAACAAAATATTCCCACCTATAACATCCAAACGTGTATATAGTTCGGTTAATAGTCAGAGCTACAATGAAAGAACAATACATTAACATCCAAATGTTAAAAAAAGAGCACCTACAACCCAGAGTTATAACCTATTAGGTCTCGCTTACATATATGTGTATGTAGTTGAATATCAGTACAAAACAAGAATTATAGAAATTAGGATGAGAAAGCAAAGGGAGTAAGATTAAAGTAAACCAAGCTATTGTCAAACACTACATTTCTTTATTGGGTTAAATATCAAATTTGTCACGGAAGTTGTGCAAATGGAGCGTTCAACACCCGGAAGTATTCGTGGTACCAAAATTACCCTACAAGTTTTCAAAAGGGGCCAAATATACCCAAGACTGACGGAACGTCAAACGTCCGTTGGCCACGTCGGAAATGTTTTTTTTGGGTTAAAGTCCAAATTTGCCACACAAGTTTTTTGAAATGAGCGTCCAGCACCCGGAAGTTTTTTTTGGGTACCAAATTTACTCTGGATTTTTGCCACATCATATAGACACGTCAGATTTTTGTTCTTTTTTTTGTTTTTAGCAAACTTCATTTTGTTTGGATCTCAGCACCATTCTTCTCGGCCCATACATCCAATCCATATACTTATTGATCTTCTATCATTTTCACTCCCTCTCGTTTTGACCCAGCAGCTTTACGTAAATAGATCCAGCGCCATTACGTGAAGCAGATCCAGCGCTGTTATGTGAAGCAAGCATATCGCGTATCAGTAACCAAATCAACGGAGATCACGGTGAAACACAAACCAACCAAACGCGCAGGAGCAGCTGATCTGCGATGAGCCATACCTCTCGAGCCCTGTGCTCTTTATTTGAAAGTTCATGCATTTGGACCCTTGTGTTTTATCTGGCCGATGAACTTCTATTTAAAGGGGTTTCTCTCTTGTCTCTGTGTCATTTGTTAGGCCTTGAAAATGAATCTGAAAGCAAAGCTGAAAGCTGAAACTAAAACAGAGAGTTGTTTGTGAGCTATATTTTTGGCATCCGTTTGTTGGGTTTGTTAATGGTACCAAATTTACCCTGGAAGTATTAAAATTGTACCAAAATTACCCTGGAAGTATTAAAAAGGGACCAAATATACCCAAAACTGACGGAACGTCAAACATCCGTTTGCCACGTCGGTTTTGGGTATATTTGGTACCATTTTAATACTTCCGGGGTAAATTTGGTACCACGAATACTTCCAGGTGCTGAACGCTCCATTTGCAAAACTTCTGTGGCAAATTTGGACTTTAACCCTTTCTTTATTTGACCAGCGAACATACAACATATAAGTTTTTTTTTTCCCTAACTCCATAAATGACAATGATGTTGTAGTAACTTAATGGTAGCATAAAAAGCAAAGAAAGAAGGCGAAAAAGAAATAGCTGAATATGCATGGAAGCTAATTAAGACGAAGCACTTTATTGACCATTAACTGTTCTCAAGCAAAATGAACACAGCCATAAAGCAAAACCACCGAGGAATAGAGGAATGACGGACCCAAAAGTCCAAAATGCCTCTAGACCGAAAGCAGGACCTTTTTCAAGCATAATGAACACCCAAAGCTTGAATGACGGACCTAAAACATCACTGGACCAGAGGAATGAACACAAGGCTTCCACCTTTCAACAAAAAAAAAAAAGAGCTCCCGTCAGCCATGGAGTCCGAGAGTGGGCAAAAAATAGAGCACCATCAAGTCATGGAGTCCGAGAGGCAAAATGAACACAACAAACAAAATGAAAGCACAAAATAAAAATAGAGATGAAGGAATCTTGGAAACAAACCGAAAAATGAATGAAAAAGCTACAAAGACCAAGCTTGAACACCGAAAGCCTTGTGCAAGCAACTGAAAACCCAAAACGCCTTAGGAACCAGTGATGAAGCAACCGAGAGTAAAGAACGGAGCAAAAGCTCCGACCTTTAAAGGAAAAACAGCGACAATTACGGCTCAATGGAAACTTGGTGCATGGATGGAAAGAGGATGAAGTCAGAATTCAGAATGAGGGAGAAATGGAGATTGGAGGATTTGATTTTTTGAATTGATTGGGATTTGGGTTTTCTGATTTCCGTAGTCTCGTCCATTTTAAGAGAGAGAAAAAATAGACTTGGCCACTTGCTCAAGTCAACCGAGTTACACCAAGTTGACCGAGTCAACTCCCAGACAGGGCTGACCCCGGTTTGATTGCTTAACTGGACCAGTTACCTAACCGGTTCGCCAATTTCCGATCCAAACACGCTGGTCTGTTCTAGGAATAATAACCTTGAGTAACAGTATAACATTGTCGATTAGCTAACTAGTTCTAAGAGAGAGCCTCTATCATTAGCCAAGCCCAAAAAGAATCAGAAAAATATCACATCCTTAATGTAACTATGTAAGTCCTAACTAACTAATTTGATTAGATTAAGGAAGTTTGTTAAATTAGTTAATAGGACATGTTTTTTCTACAACACCTAATAATCTTTCTTAACTCTCTCCTTCACCCTTCTACTCGATTATTATTGAGGGAATATCAATCAGGCTAAATTGGGGGGAAATTGATATATGTGTAAAATAGGTCTTATATTTAGAACCAATATCAACTCCCCAATTAGGTCCTCCATTAAAGACCAGAAGGTACCAATCTATACCGAGTGAGTTGCAAATGACAAGAAAACTGACCAAAGCATTCAGATAGTGAAATGCAACATCTAACAGATCAGCTTGGTATAATCTTCAACAGCTCAATATCAAACAAGAGGGTCTTGTCTATCAGCCCTTGGTTCCTTAACACAAAATCCAAAGCTCGTTGGCCCTGAAACAAGTACACATAGAAAATTCCTAAGTCTCCACTTGGATTATGGCTAAGCAAAAATAAAAAATAAAAATCAATCATTACCGAGAATGTTGTTGGTCTTGGACCTCTCTTGTTATAATCATTCTCTGGATATCCCAATTGTGGGGGCACAATTATCCTGCGTCACTTAAATATGCAGTGTAAATTTCATTTCTCACCCTGACTTTCTCTGGAAATATGTGCCCATTATATATCTACCCAAGAGTAACCAGAGGATAAAAAGAATTTAAACCCAAAATTTGGAAACAATCAATACACTTGTTCATATTTTCAACTGGATAGGTTTTTAGAGTTCCCCAAATAAAGAGCTCGAGTTCAGTAGAATATGCAATTCAAACAAGTGAAACACTCAACATTCAGCTTCATAAATTGTCGAACGTTAACATAATACTCATTGTGGTGTTATGCACAAAACATTTTATTTGAACTCCTGTTATCCGCAGAGTTCACAACCTCTCAGCTGTTGTGTTAGCAGGAATTAAACTTGCACAAAAACAAGTCTGGAATACCACGACCATTAAATTTCTAAGAAAAAGAAAAGGATCAGCACCTTCTAATGCCCCCAGAAGCCATGCCAGAAACAGCCTCTTCAAAAGCTGAGATTACCTGAACGTTCAAGGAACATAAGCAACAATTCTTCAAAACATTCTGTTCGTGTAGGGAGTCAACTAAATTGCAAGTGAAGTATACCTCCGAGAAAATAAAGTGCACATATAGTCTAGCATCCAATAATAATATTGACTTGTGCTTCCATTTTGCAGTTTTAGTTGAAGTTGTGAAACCAAACTACTGGTTCGATCTTGATTTATTTTTCAACTCATAGTTCAATATTAATTTAAACAATCCCAATCTAGTTCTCATTTAATCCAATTGCATCCCATTCACCCAACTAAACTGCTATAGGGTAATTTACTTTTTTAAAAGAAATTAGCCAAAAAAACAAAATAATAACACCAGTGTTTTACTTGATTTATCAGTTCAACTGATTTGATTTTAGTTCCTTGAACATCCCTAGTCTTAGTGTTTGACATAGCTTCATAATTCAAGAGAACTGTGGTAATTGAGTTGGACTTCCACTCATTCAAATAGAAACATGTGCATAAAACTCTACATCCAAAGTATAATATATATTATCATATTTTACCTTCTGCAGTAGCAGAATGAAACTTGTGAGTCTTTTCTCCTTGTTTAGTGTCCTAAGGTCATGACAAATCCTTTTCCTCTCTACAATCTTCTCCTCTCAGAACAAATTTTTTCATCATTTCTTTGTGCGAGACCTCTTAGCTAACAATTTATCCTGAAATCTGGTTTTTGATTCAGCTCAATGGCATCATATGATCTACCTAGCCAACCCCACCTAGTGGGATAAAGTTTTGTTGTTGTTATATTGCCAACTCAGGAAATTCTTTTCTAGTTATGGTAACTATTATGTGACAGGGAAGCATAATAAATATTTTCAAAGAAGTTAGTGACCTTCATTACTTCAAGTTTCCTTTCCTGTGAAAAGACTCAATTCAAACTTCTATTTGTCCTGACTTTGGTTTTTCCTTTTATCAATTTTTTCTTTATCTTCTTCCCCTACTTTAGCAAGCTCTTTCCAGATAGTTGTGATAAACTATATCAAATTTATAAGAAGCATCAATGCATAATAAGAGGCATCAAATGTGACCCAGCATTTCAACTAGTTTCTCTTTCCCACATACTACCAAGATCTTCTAAGCTTTTTCTTCTTGAATTCCCTACATCTAAATATAATGACATAGAAAGCTCTAAATACGATGTTTGTTGTGGCATAACAAAACACAATATAAACACTGCTCATGAAACAATGTTGATAACCTAGACCAAAATGTACCTCAAATTTTAAGGAACTTGGATGTCTTTAAATGAAGACTCACCTCTTGGGATCCTACTTTGAATTTGAAAAAGTCCTTGTCATCACCCTACATGTTAGAAGGTGAGCTAATCAACCATTTATACAATGTCCAGCTAGAAGATGAAATTAATTTCATACCTCAAAAGAGCCACCCTTGGTTTTATTCCGGGCTTCAAATATGCGACCATAATAACCTATGGTGTAACCATCCCAATCCACCTGAAAGAAAACTAAAGTCCATAAGTTGCTTCAATTATCTAATTTGAAGAGGCAAGTATACCATCCTGAAAGTGTCTGCCTAGGCAGATAAAGGCTGCTCTCATTTTCTATGCAAAAGCTGCTGTACTTAAACATACCAAAGCCAAGCCATCCATGCAAAACCATTTTAGATAACATAGAAAATTTGTTGTGAATTCTAGAGAAAATCTAATTAAGTTGAGAAAAATAATGTACTCGTTTTGAATGAGCAGCCCTGTACACCAAATGATAACTGGCTAAATTAGATCCAAAATTAGTGTGTCTTACCACCACTGTGTCTCCCACTTTTGGATTAGGGCCATCTCCTACTCGTAAGTCCTGCATTATTTATTAATATGAATTTAATAACAAAATATAAAATACTTTTGGTGAAGTATTTACGTAATACAAACCAATTATTGACCTTATACTGGAGTCCTGATTCAGTTTCTGTATAATCGGGGAATCGCATTTTTGTCTTACCATAATCTTTGCCTCTAAGTGCTGGCACTGTGTACAAACACGTCGTTGAAAGTCAATATGGCTATGAAATTTCTCATGCTGTCATCAATCCCATGTAACTCAATGGCACATGCATAGACATAGAAGCAACCTAAATTATATCATGAATAGCTAAAAAGTTGCATCACCCACAGTAAGAAAACTGATGTTCCCCCTAATTGAGTCAAAGTTCAGCTACAGAATTCAAGACAAAATAAAAACGTTTTTAGTAAAACATTTCAAGTCTTACAAAGCAATACTCCAACAACTCAGATACAGACATGGTTGCCAGTAATACTTGGACATGATGCAATGGTGAAATACTGGAAAATATTTGCAAGTGGCAGCTGGCAGGAGTTAAATACCAAGCAATACAGAAAGGCTGCTAGACGGCTACGGATTTTTTATTTTTTATTTTTAAAAAGTTTGCATATTATCAGCGCAACTATTTTTATTTTTTTTTTTGTCATCACTAACCCCATAACGTTAAGAAGAAGGGAAACATTTAATATCGTTCCTAAACTTGCTGAATGTCTCATGGTCAACCTACAAAAAATATTATTGTAAAATCCAGACAAAGGGAACATAAGAAAATTACTGTCAGCAAATTCAGTCGCCATAACATTTCTGTCCTTTGAATTATTCAACAATGTCCACGAAAGTATCCCGACGGAAGAGAGAACCACTTTTCTTCTCTCAAAAGAGCGCAAAAAGCCAGACTCCTTGTTATTTTTACCTGTTAGCATGGAAAATAACAATGTGTTCTGAAAGATCATCTCATTGAATAGGAGAATTCGTTGTGTAAGGCCAAGAAAATTGGAAGCTAATCACGAACCACGGAGAGAAGAATCTGAAAATTTGTCGGACTCCTGGTAATTGAAAAGGAAGAGGACATTAATCACTACATAGATTAGAAGAACCCAGAAGATTAGTCCGTTCCCCCAATGTAAGAAGCTTACCAAGCATTTAGGTAGAGAGCCAATAGATAAAGCCAAAATTGACGCCATTACCATAAAAAAGATCGACAAGAAGAGATGAGAGGAACGGAGAGGCGCACTGAATGCAAAGCAAACGGTGCCACACCACGTGCAAACAGCGACACAGCAACGAACCAGAAATCGGCAGTGGAGACAGGCGGGAAATCGGTGGCGGAGGAGAGGAGGGAAAGAGTGGTCACCGGCGGTGAGAATGAAGAGGGAAAGTGTTTGGATCAAGCGAGAAGCTTCGGTTGGGTTCTGTGGAGTACGAAAGGGGAAGGAGCTTGAGGTTTTTTTCGAATATCAACCGCATGATTTGGAGAGATGGGGTCTCAAAAATAAAATAATAAAAATGGTCGCACTTTAATTTACAATTTTTAAGAACACTATAGAAAAAGTCCAAAAAATGATGTTCATAGGAGAAAATGTAAAAAGTTATACCATCTTTCTTCTTAAATATAAATGGAGAACAAATTTTGAATTGCAATTTAAACTATAAATTTTATCATATATTTAGCAGTAGTCCTAATTCCTAAATTAGTCCTGACTAAACCTCCTATATTCTATTATGCATTAAGAATTTTTTTCCCCAAAAATTAATGCAGGTAGATTTTATTCCATTTTTGTAAGTACTCCCTCTAATCTTATTTATTAGTAACTATCTTAGGATCAGTCCTTGATATTAGTACTTCCTCCTGTTTATAATAAATATAGGACACTTAAATTTTATCATGGGAAACAATAAACATCAGTTAAGTTATTTAATATTTCGTTTTATATATATATATATATATATATATATATATATATATATATCACTCTTGCCCTTCTTAAGAAATGTGTTTAATTACATTAGAAATATTATTCTAGAAATAGTGGTGATATAATGAGTGTGCAATATTAGAAAATAAGTATTAATCACAAAAGCAAAACATGAAAAATAGTATTAATTAAGCTGAAGGTAACTTATATTTTGGACTATGCATTCTTTCTAGAATTGTCCTATATTGTGGATTGAAGGAGGTAATTTTCCCCCCTCAAAGATTAAACTACTTTTTCCTTTTTCTACCCTTATCAAATATATATATATATATATATTTATATTTATATTAATTAACAACTAATTGTCTTTCATTTAATTATTTTCTACTCATTCTCTCTCATATTTCTTACTCATTCATTCTCATATACTCTTCTCATAAATAGGGACATATTTGACAAAAAAACATTATATTTTCTTACACATTTATTGTTTTTAAATATTTTAACTATCATTTCGTTTTACACAATCAAAGATAGTTGTTACTGACGATATTGTGTAATAATATCTTATCTTGATCGCTGTATATGTCTAGAAATCGATTTGAAAACGGTAACACTTCCTATATTAGAAGAAAAAATATTGAAAAACATTAGCACATAGAGCTCAGAGCCTCAGACTATATACTACGACTAGTCAGGCAACTCTTACAAAAATGTAGAAAGATTCATAAGAAATATACTTGACATATAGGAATCTCAATGCGATTTTTTGAAATTTCTTGATTTGTATATTTTGATGGTTCTGATATGATTTCCTCATAAGAAAAGCAAGTTTTTGTTTTTATTTTGGTTAAGCTTGAGCTAGTTTGCACTACAAATTAGATTTTATATCAATGATTAGATGTAGTCAATTTTATTTTATTTTTATTTTTTTACATTCTTTTGCACAGGGAACATTAATATCGAGAGAAGTGACAAATGAAGTCTGAATTTTTCATGCCATGTATGATGCTCCTGTGTGTGCCTGACCATCTATGATTCATGCGTTACACAATTTTGAGAAAAATGTCCAGTCTAGGTATGACTTATCAAAATTGTTAGAGAAAAAATAATTATTCAGCATCTTAGTTTGAATTTAGTGCCAGTTTGAATTAACAATAGAAATTATTTTTTTAAACATAATTTATGATATACGAGGTAAACATATAAAAGAAATTTTGTTTTAAGTCATATACACGTGCTTTTGAAACGCTAACTGATCAAACAAACACAAATTTAGTTACAACTAATCAGCACCTGAAATTTAATTGTTTTTCAAGTTTGGCTATTTAATTTTTTGGTCCTTACATTTTATAATTCAGCTACTGCCTTAACCTTTGAAGGATTAGATCACTTTATGGAAAATGTTGTTGGCAACAGCACCTAAATTATTACAATAAGTATATGGATCAATAAATTATATGGATAAAACTCAAGGAGCCAAGTTAGTTAAACTCGGGGAATTGAGTAGTACATTAATAGTGACTAAGTGATTTTTTTCCCCATTTTATATAGATGAAGCTTAAAAGCATTTATCAGGAAGAAACAATAAAAGAAATGAAGAAGCTTTTTTTTTTTTTTTTTTCCTAGGAAAATCCCTCTCAGGGCCTAAGTTACAAAAATATTGTCAAAAAATACCTAAAGAAAAGTCACATATCAAAAAAAGTCTTGAGGCATTTTCTGGTATTATTTCAATAAATATTAATAACTATATCAGTACACTATTAATAATTAAATCAGTCCAATTAACAAATAAATCAGTATCCGTTAACAACTATGTTTTTTTTAAATAATATCAGAAAAAGCCTTAGGGCCTTTTTTGACATATGACTTTTTTTTAAGCTTTTTTTGACAATCTTTTTATAACTTGGGCCTTGATGGAGATTTTCCCTTTTTTTATAATACAACTATCCCCCTATTAGAGAGAGCAATTATGATTGAGTGGTCGTCGTGCAATAAATGTATCTCTAGTATCAAGAACAAACTTTAACTCATCACCTTATAAATAATTAGTGCATTCTATTAGACTAAATCACAGTGTGATGGAATGAAGAGTTTTTTTTTTCTTCTTTCTTTCTTTCTTTCTTTTTTTTTTTTTTTGGTACAAAAGATGGGATTAAGTTCCATAAAGGAAAAAAAGACCATCCTAAAGCGGAATTTAATCACAAACCGTCGTTTTTCACTGAAGTCCTTAGATCAACAAGACGGGTGGTGTTTAATATACCCTTTTTAGCCAAAGCTATAAGCCATTTGGTTTTGATCTCTACAAATATGAATCCTCGATAGACCCCAATTAAACTTCATCACGCTTTATGTCTCAAGGAACACCATGCTACAAATATTATCTGGAGAATCATCTTTGAGAAGATCGCTCATATTCTTAGCATATTCAAGAATAACTTTCTTGATAACGAAATCTCAAGCAATCTTTAATCCCTTTGTGTGTTTAATTTGAGAGGAGGGGAGATTAAAGTTAGGGATTAAAGATTGCTTGAGCCTCAAACTTTAGCCTCCCCCTCCTCTCAAACAAAATACATCTTAAAAGATTGCTTATTCTTTAGCTTCCAAAATACTATATCATCCCTAGTCATGAGTAAAACCAACAATACAACAACCTATATAATCTCTTAGGACACCACCACACCTTGCCTTATAACTCATATTTGACACATTTTTTTTTGCGTCAAAAAAGATTCTATTAATGAACTTCAAAGAGGTAACGATTACATGGAGAAGAAAACAAGCAACAAGCAACCTAAAGGCAAAACAACAGACATAAAAGAAACAAAGCAAATACAACATAAACAACTAAATACAACAGAAATAAAATAGAAAAACAACAAACAACCTAAACACAAATACACTAGCTACCATCCAAAAGAAAGACTGGGTCACGAAGGATTATCACCACTAGAACTAATCTTCTGAGCCTCCAAAGTTAGAAGAGATAACAAAGCAGGTGTTGGTCTCAAAACCCACCCAACAATGCACACCCCTTTATAAGCATCAACTACAAGGAGATCCACAGCACGATTGCCCCCTCTTAGGATAAAAGACAAGAAGAACTCAACCTTAGAAGACAAAAGACCAATAACATCTTGGATAATATTTCTACACCTCCAATCGAACATGTCTAGTGACTTGGCCTCAACACAAGAAAGCAAAGGGAGGCAATCCATTTCTAGGATCACTTTATCATGACTAAGGTCCATAGCAAGAAGAAGGGCCATTTTCAAAGCTAAGTCTTCAGTCATAAAGGCATAAATAGATTTAACTTTATCCACAAATCCCCATCCAAAGAGGCCTGCAAAGTCACAACAAAGAAAAGCTCGAGTATCAATAACAATACTCTAGTATTGGACTTTCAAAGAAAAGCTTAATGCAAATGACTAAGAGCAATTCCGCAGTATCCTAGTGGATACTCGAGTATTGGACCTTACAGAGAGCAACGCAAGTTTTCCATCAGAGCATACTCGAGTATTGGTCTTAATACTCGAGTATAGGCCAATGAGACTCTTCAGTATTTTTCTGAAGAAATAAAAAATTCAGTTTTGAAAACTTCAGTTTCGAAAACTCAAGTTTTGGAATTTGAAAAGTCCAGTTTTCCACTTGGCTCCAAAATTCAAATGTTTTCACTTTTAAATGAAAACTCGAGTATGGCATTAACAAACTCGAGTATTGGGCCAAGCAAAAATAATTAAAAATTTATCACATATATAAACTTCAGTTTGGAAAACTCCGGTTTCGGAAACTCTAATTTCACACTGGCTAATGTTCTCTCTGGATTTCAAAATACAAGTGCATACTCGAGTATAGTGTTGAATACTTGAGTATCTAGTCATATAGAGAGCAACTATGTTTTTCAAAGATTCCAATACTCCAGTTTTAAATGAATACTCTGGTATTGATGTTTTGGACATATTTTTTTATCAAGAGTGAAAGTTCCGGCTGAACCCAAAAGAGGGGCTGAATTAGGTGAAGATAAACATTTGCAAATTTTAAAAATCTTTTCGCAATTCGGTAATAATTAGTTTGAATGAAGGTAAAGAGTTATAAAGTTATAGATAATCATTCAAACATGTATCTAGAAATAAAGGAGTTTAGGGAAGAGAATTGCAAACTCAAATTTATACTGGTTCGGTCCAATCCTTGACCTACATCTAGTCCTCAAGCTCCACTTGAGATTTCCACTATCTCCTTGTTTAACTAGGCACAAGAGGAAAGCCTTTACGCCCCACAAGTTTATCCAGACTCTTGTGCAGCCTTTATAATCTCTCACAGAGACTCCCCCTTACTACCTGTAAGGCTACAACCAATTTCCCACTCAAGGTCACCCAACTTTGAGTATCTCTCAGAAAATATGGTTTTACAATAATTCTTCTCTCAAAGAAGTGATTATGATAAACACTGAAGTACATTACAACTCATTTTATACTCTATATGATAAGCAAGATAAGCAATGGAAAAACAGAGTGTAGAAGATTCAGAATTTTGGCATTATAACATTGTAAGCTCACTCCTTCATCTTCTTGCATTTTGAATATGGTTCTATTTATAGTTGAAGATCTTCTAAACGTTGAGAATATGACCGTTGTAAATAATGACGTTTGAGATGTGGCTGTTGGAGAAATATAGCCTTAGATTCATTTTCACTTGACAACTCAGCATGTATTGATCTCCATGTAATCCTTCGTTTGATAATATGAAACATGTCCACAAATGATGTAAATGATGTTAAAAAGTGATACAAATCATTTGGGTAAGATTCTGGATGATCTAGATCAGATTCAGGATTTTCACATCTTTGATTTATCTGAAGTTACGGTGTATACTCAAGTATTGACTTGAATACTGCGGTATTGAGCTAATTTCTTTACTTCAGATTCGTTTCTGTCTATCCTATACTCGAGTATTGACTTTCATACTTGAGTATTGAAGATCCCTTAACGTTCATTGCTCTCTGTCTGAGTTATACTCAAGTATTCATGCGTAAACTTGAGTTTTCAAGTTGTTATGGCCCTGGGTTGCTTTCTGACTTAATATAGCTTCATATTTGGCAAACCAATTATCCTCATATAGCTCTTTGTATCTTCTTTCCGCCCGTTATAATCCGTTGAAAAAAGATTGTTCTTTAACCATCGTTTTTGCATCATTCTGAACAGTCAGTCAACTTTCGAAGACCATATCTCTCTGGTCTGATCTTCATTTTAGTTAAATCACGTATTGATAGAAAGCCTTATGAGTCTTCTTTCATATGCCACGGATTTCAGCTCATTCTAATTTGTAGATTGTGAGTTACACTCAAATCATTGAAGCTTGGTCTGATGTGTGGCGTGAATATTTGATCCAACTTTAGAAATTCATGGCTCTCTCTTCTAATCTTCTTTATATTCGAAACCATGTCAAAATGACGCATTGGGTGTCTAGTTTCAGCCAAATTTGATTTCACCTCAATCCGATCTCTGGTTTAGGAGATGTCATCGAATTACCAGAGCTCGCCCAAAGCTGATCGTGAAGCAAAGCTGAACAGAGTTGCTGACAGAGCTGGAAACTCAAGTTTTCTTTTGGAAACTTGAGTTTTGTCGGGTCCAAAGACGCCAGAGTAGTTGAAAACACCCTAAACTCGAGTATATAAGTTTCATACTTGAGTATTGACTCTCATACTTAAGTTTTGACTCTTTTGACTTCCAAATCGGAGTTTCCCAAACTCTAATTTTCAAAACTTGAGTTTTCTCATTTAGAAGCCAATTTCTACAATAAGCTTATATACTTGAGTTTTGACTTGGAAACTCGAGTTTTCTCTTCCAGAATCTGATTTTTGCTATCTTTAACTCTGGATTGAGCTTCTCCAACATCCATTTAATGTGAAGACTTTTAGGATCAATCTAAGACCTTGAATGTTGACTTTTCTCAAGATCTTCTCTTTCTTCCTTCTCTCCACTTGGATATTCTTCACATCTTTATTTCTTCTCCTTTTCTTGAACATTCTCTTCATTCACATTTAAGTTGATCTTGGACTTGATATCTTCATTCTATCCATCAACTTCTTCCATATATCTTCATCTTTCTGAAATCTCGTCTCTTTAATCATTCTTCAAAAATATGTTTGGACTGATCTTGAATAAGGATGATCCATTCAATAGATTCTTTCTTCTTCAATTTCTCCTCTTCTTCTTTTTCTTCTCTTCTTTTTGATCATACTTCATAAATAAACTTTGCATCATTGATTCTACATGAAAATTCAAGAATTAATCAATGAAGAAGATAAACATACTACTCAATCTTTTTGCTCTGAACAATGGCATATGTATAAGTCGTCATCAAAACTAATTATATCCAACAATTGAAAATGCTCGGCTGAACCCAAGAGGGGGGTGAATTGGGTGAAGATAAAAACTTGCAAACTTTGATTTCTTTTTGCAGTTCAGTAAAATCAGTTTGAATGATAATACAAAGTTATAAATCTATAAATAATCATTCAAACATGTATGTTGGAAGTAAAGAGTTAAGGGAAGAGAATTGCAAACTCAGATTTATACTGGTTCGGTCCAACCTTGACCTACGTCCAGTCCTCAAGCTCCACTTAAGATTTTCACTATTCTCCTTGTTTAACTAGGCACAAGAGACAAGCCTTTACAACCTACAAATTTGCCTAGGCACTTGTACAGCCTTTACAATCTCACTCAGAGACTCCCCTTACTACCCATAAGGTTACAACCAATTTCCCACTCAAGGTCTCCCAACCTTGAATATCTCTAAGAAAAATATGATTTACAATAATTCTTCTCTCAAAGAAGTGATTATGATAAACACTAAACTGCATAAGAGATCATTTCACACTCTAAATGATAAACTAAGAAAGTATGAAAAACAGAGTGTGAAGGAAGTTCAGAATTTTGGCATTATGACATTGTAAGCTCACTCCACCATCTTCTTGCGTTTTAAATCTGGTTCTATTTATAGGTGAGGATGATATGAACGTTGAAGAATTTGACTGTTGTAAATAGAACCGTTTGAGGATGTGGCAGTTGGAAACTAGCCGTTAGAATGCTTCTTCAACTTGACAGCTCAACATTTTGGTTCTTTATGAAATCCTTCGTTTGATCATCTGAAATGTGTCCACAAATGATGTAAATGATGATAACAATTGTTAAAGATCATTTGGGTAAACTTCTGGTTGATCTGGATCAGATTCAGGATTTTCGTCACTTTGATTTTTCTGACGTTACGCTGTAAACTCGAGTATTGACTTGAATACTGCAGTATTGAGCTTATTTCATCACTTCAGATTCGTCTCTGTCTGTCCTATACTCGAGTTTTGCTTCCCATACTTGAGTACTAAGGATCCTCTGACGTTCATTGCTCTCTATCTGAGCTATACTCTAGTATTCACTTGTAAACTTGAGTTTTCAACTTGATATGGTCCTTGGTTACTTTTTGACTTGATATAGCTTTTAATTTAGCAAACCAATTATCTCTATATAGCTCTTTTTATCTTCTTTCCAAAGCAACAAGGATTAGATCCAAACTCATTGGATTCTTTTTATTATGATCTGATGATTGAGAGATGTTCTTAAACTAGCGTTTTTACAATGTTCTGAATTGACAGTCAACTTTTGAAGAATGTATCTCTCTAGTCTGATCTTTATTTTTGTTGAATCAAGTCTTGATGGAAAGCCTTATAAGTCTTCTTTCCAATGCCACCAATTTCAGCTCATTTCGATTTGTAGATTGTGAGTTATATTCAAATCATTGAAGCTTGGTCTGTTGTGTGGCTTGAATATTTGATCCAAATTTAGAAATTCAAAGCTCTCTCATCTGATCTTCATTGGGCATGAAACTTTGTCAATATGATGCATTGGATGTCTAGTTTCAGCCAAATTTGATTTCACCTCAATCAGATGTCTAGTTCAGGAGATATCATCGAATTACCAGACCTCGCCCAAAGCTGTATGTGAAACAGAGGTGAACAGAGTTTCTGAAGTAGCTAGAAACTCGAGTATTGAAGAGGAAACTCAAGTTTTGTTGAGTCCAGATGCGCGAGAGAAGTTGGAAACACCTAATACTCGAGTATTGACTCCTATACTCAAGTTTTGACTTTTTGACACCCAAACCGTGGTTTCCCAAACTTCAGTTTTCTCCGTCCAAAAGCAAATTTTTCTAGTAAGCTTGTGTACTCGAGTTTTGACCTGGAAACTCGAGTATTCTCTTTAAGAGCTCGATTTTTGCTGTCTTTCATTCTGAATTTAGCTTCTCCAACATCCATTTAATGTGAAGACTTTTAGGATCAATCTAAGACCTTGAATATTGACTTTTCTCAAGATCTTCTCTTTTCTTCAATCTCTTCACTTGGATATTCTTCACATATTTATTCTTTTCTTCTCCTTTTTCCTTATCCTCATCTATATCCTCAACCTCCTTGATCTTCTTCATGATTGAGCTTTACACCTTTGATTCTACATTCAATTCAAGAATTCATCAATGGATGAGATAAATAGATTACTCAATCTTTTTGCTTTTGCTAATGACATATATATATAAGACATCATTAAAACTTAATTATATCCAACAACAAAGAGTCCAAAACTCGAGTATTGATAGAATACTCGAGTATTGGCTTAAGTTCAATTGAAGCTCCAAAGCTCAGATCGTGAGTCTCGTTTCTGGAAGGAGTATACTCGAGTATTCATATGAATACTCAAGTATGGCTTTAAGTGCATAGTGGCATACTTGAGTATTGATGCACAAACTCGAGTATAGGCTGTGTCTGTTGAAAATTTGAATTTACGAAATCTGTGTAATGTTTGTTATTTGATCTAAATGCTTTCCAATATTAACCATCAACATTACCAGTTATGCTTAATGTATTTGCTAGTGTATTTCAGCCTATTTAGATATGATTCAAGCAGATTTTAAGAGCTGACCTCACTAAAACAAAAGTCATGTAAGAGCATTAAATGCAAGGCTACCAAACTTGTCATAATCTGATCTCCCAAGCTATGCACAATGCAAAAAGGATAAAGAGACATACACCTACTGCAAAACACTGACATTCCAATGGCTAAAAACACAAGGAAGTCAACATCTATCCTTTCAACACAAAGAATGAACAAAGTATAGAAAGAGAAGAGACCAAGTTGCTTCTAACAGTAAAAAAAGTTCCTCAACGGTTATATGAATGCTTGCAACGGTTATTAAAATACTCTAAGTATAAATACAGTTGTATTCAATTCTCTCAACAACTATTGATCTGAAAATCGAAAAAGCATTTAATTGTTCATTTATTTCTTGAGCTTTTTGTATAGAGTATCGGTTGATACTAACTGAGCTTCAATGTTCATCTTATCTGCTCTTTTAAGAGAGTTTATTACTTGTATTTATTTATTGTAAAGAATCTCAAGTCGGGGAGTTGGAGATTTGGGAGTCTTTGATTACAACTTGTAAGGGGGGCAAATTCTAGTGAGAGAATTGCTTCAGAGTTACAAAGTGTGTACTCAAGAACATAGTGAAATACTTAGGGTGCCTGAGGACTGACGTAGGCCATAGAGTTGGGCTGAACCAGTATAATCCTTTGTGTCCATTTTCTCTTCGCTGCACTTTGTTTTGTTCTGCATTATCATCTTAAAACATAACCAGCGAAAGAATTTCAAAAATCCCCAATTCACCCCCTCTTGGTGATTTAGCTCCACTTTCAGAATTGGTAGCAATAGAACTATTCAAAAGACGCCAAATGAATTGTTGTACTCGAGGAATAACTTTAATCTTCTAAATCAAGTTCCGGCATGAAGCGTGAATGATAGTCGAAGACCCTGCTTTATCTACCTCAACAGAATTCTGCTCTTTCCTGTAATGATATCCCAGCTTCATCGTATACACTCCATTCTTGGCACTAGTCCACAACAACTTGTCTTTTATCCTATTAGAGGGGATGGGGATCTTATAAATCTCATCTTTAACTTCAATGGATAAATATTGGTTAAGTGGTATGAGATCCCATTGTCCATCAACTATTAGGTCACAAACTTTACCCTCAGAAATAATCGATATATCAGTGGAGTAAGGTCTCTCTGGGAGGGTAACATTAGGGACCCAGGGGTCACCCTATATTCTGATGGTTGTACCATCTCCAATGTCCCACCTAAGATCTTTTTTGAGAAAATTTCTGGCATCTAGAATGCTAGACCAACACCAAGAGGCCTTATAGCCTTTTTCCGGCTCAATGAAGTTTTTTTTAGGGAAATACACACTCTTTAACACAAGGCTTATAGATCATTTGGCCTCAGTAATAGCCTCCATGTTGTCGCAAAAGTGCACCATTCATAATCGATAGATCTCAAAATCCTATACCACCGGTACTCTTGCTACTGGTCATAGATTCCCAAGCTTTCCAATGACATTTGCCTCCAAAGGCATTACCATCCCACCAAAAATTAACTATAAGGCTCTTGATCTCCTTACATGTCTTCAGGGGAAACCTGAAGCAATTCATCGGGTATATTGGAATTGCTTGGATAACAGCTTTAATCATAACCTCACGGCCAACAAAAGATAGCAGGGATTGACTTCATCCTTGGATTTTACTTGTAACTCCTTCTCTGATGTAAGCCAAAGCCTGGTACTTAGTTTTTCCCTAAATGCTTGGGATGCCAAGATATGTTCCCAGATTCGTAGTTACTGGGATGCCCAACAAACCACCCACCATACTTCTCACTGCAGTTGGAGTATTAGAGGAGAAAAAACATACTAGATTTATCAAGATCAATAACCTGACCTGAGGTTGTATAGTACAAATTCAAAATATTAGCCAAATAAGAACAATTACTATGACTAGCATGCATTTATAAGAGGGCATCATCATCAAAAAAACTATGAGTAAAAACTGGACACCTATTACTCAACTTAATATCTTTAATCCGCTTGTCTTTTTGGCTCTTACTAATCATAATGGAGAGAACCTAAGCAACAATGATAAACAAATATGGCGAGAGAGGGTCTCCTTGGCGAATACCTCTACTAGGGGTAAATGATTTCACATTATCACCAAATAAATAGATATTTAAGCTAACCGAGTGGACACATTTCATAACAAGAGCCACCCAATCTACACAAAAACTAAATTTGAGCAAGACATTCTCAAGGAAGTCCCACTCAGCTTGGTCATATGCTTTACTCATATCCATCTTAAGAGAGAATTCATACTTACCCTCAGATTTCTTACAGCGAAGGTAATGGTAAACTTCATGCGCTATGATAATGTTATCATGAATACAACGGCAGGGACAAAGGCACTTTGGTTTTGGGAAATACACTCATCAAGCAATGGTCACATCCTATTGGCCATAATTTTTGAAATGATTTTATAATAAAAGTTACAAAGGTCAATAGGGTGAAAATGTGAAACATGTTCCAGTTTATGAATCTTGGGGATAAGAGTAATATTAGTCGTATTAATCCCATTTAGACCAGAATGACCCGCAAAAAATTCAAGAACCATAAAACACACAAAATCACCAATCTCAGACCAGGCAGAATGATAAAATTTACCAGAAAAGCCATCAGGTCCTGGTGCCTTTGTGCTTCCAAGACTGAAAGCTGCAGATTTAATCTCCTCTTTTGAAATAGGTAACAACAGACTATGATTCATTTCCTTAGAGACTTTGGGATTGATATAGCTCAAGACAAAATCCATTGATCATGAACCAGAGGTAGCAAAAAGATCTTGAAAAAGAGCTAGCAATATTATGGGAGATTGCATCCTACTCTATTAACCAGTTGCCCAAGTCATCTCTAATACAAGAAATTTTGTTCCTCTGCCTCCTTTTGATAGTACAGATATGGAAGAAACAAGAATTTTTGTCACCAGCTTTTAACTAACTAATTCGGGAGCGCTGCCACCAATACTGTTCTTTTAACTCAAATAATCTATCCAATTAGCCTTTTACCTCCATAATCCTTCTAGAAATGTCGGGAGTTCGGTTACCTAGTGTCAACTCATCCATTTGGGTTTTTAACAGATTAGTGAGCTTAGCACTATTAGGGAACTCCTTCTTGCTCCATGTAATAAGATCCTGCTTGCATCTCTTCAGATTACTTAGGAAAGACTCAAAAACCGAATTATCATGATCAAAGAAGAACCGCTAACTCCCTTTGATTACCTCAAGAAAGTGAGCACGAGCGGCCCATGCAGCTTGAAAACAAAAAACCTGGTTTTTCTTATGATTCTCATTCTGGCATCAGATAAGCAAAAGGTGATAATCGAACCCAATCGGGACTATATTAAAGACTTGGAGAGTAGGAAATTAAACTGCTCTCTCAAACTCAAGTTGCCCAAGACCCTATCAATTCATTCACGAATAGTATGTGGGCTTTCACGATCATTACACCAAGTAAAGCTGGAACCATTGAAACCCAAATCCTCTAGCTCCCAATCAACCACAAAGCATTTAAAATTTCGAATCTTTTTCTAAGCTCTGAGACGGCCACCACACTTCTCTTGTTGGGATAGGATATCATTAAAGTCCCCAAGACATGACCAGGAAGTCCTAATATTGTTGCTAATTCTTCGGACCTCTTGCCAACATAACATTCTTTCCTCTTCATTAGTGGGACCATAGATAAAAGTGATATATGATAAAGTAGAAAGAGCATTAGACATCACACAAGTATGAATAATATTCGAAGATGAGAATAGAATATTAACTATAACCACCTTAGACCACCATAAAGCCATGCCACCACTTTGTCCTACTGGATTAACTATCCATTCCTTATTGAAACAACATTTACGTCTCTCCTTCCTCACAAAGCCTGCCTTCTGTTTAGTCTCTATTAGGAAGACTAAGTAAGACTTTTTTTTCGGATGCATTCTTCTTTCAAGATTCTAGTTGTCAAGGCAACCCCCAAACCTTGACAGTTCCAGGCTAACAGATTCATGGTGAACCAGTGGTTGGTCCCATTCAACCACCAGCTTTACTTAAGTAAGTAGAACCCATATCCTCATCTTTGGCATTATCAGCAACCAGCCAACTATCTAGAAAATCTATCTCAATATGAGAAGGGGTTCCATTATATGAGCCCAGTCTCACCGAATTACCAGTTTGTCTGAGAAATTTTTAATAGATTTAAAGCTTCTTCTACGGTCCTTCTTCTCTATACCTGGAATAGAACAATTATTTAGATCTGTTAATGAATCAAAATTCAATTTTCTACACTTGCTCAACTTTTCACAATTAAGGTTACGTTCAAGTTGTCTCTTTACCCTAATTCCTTTAAAGCAAGAAGATACAGCCGATATATGAGATAAACCATTAAAAGGAATTATTGATTTAACTTTGGACTCATCATCACTAGGAAAATCCACACTATATGGTTGAGAGTTACATAAAATATTAGGACAAACCACATCAGAATTAGGGGAACTGACCATGTGTGCTTTTGGAGATTCAAGTTCAGTAATAGATGGACCCATTGCTTGGGTTGGAGCTTGCTTATTTACTAGGTTTGAGGTAGAAATAAGATGGGTCGAATAGGAGGAAGAATCAGATAGTGAGCCACCCAACTCCAAACACCCAGCAGCTTAGCAAGAAAGAGATGAAAACGTAGGCCCATTGGAATTGGCCCATTTAGATAGCTTGCAATTATAAGAGGGGGATGAAATGTTACTTGGGCTCGACGAGGAGGCCAAGATGCCATCAGGAGATGCTTCCAAACGTGGGGCCGGATTAATTAATTCACGCCACATCCTTACCTCATTGGGCCTACTAGACACATCACTCTCCCCCCCCATGTTTTTTTTGGTCAATGATCTCCAAGCCTTGACCTGTCATGTGGTTTGCTTTCCTCTCTCTCACATCATCCACTTTATCACACGTCCCTGTCGAAGCATCAGCTTTCGGCGGCATTTCACTGTATGATCTCTCCAACGGTTCTAAATTAGATTCCATCGCTGAGATGACCATTTCCGGCCGGTTACCCCTTGAAGCTTGGTCGAAGTTCCATCTTAGTAAGAGGCTCCCCAGTTGCGATGGTTTTTGTTGGTTGGAAAAGGAGTCTGACGGAAAGTGTGAGGATGCCATCGATTATCATTCAGGGGGACTTCCGGCCATCCTTCCTTGCAAACCTGTAGGATATTTTCGAAACAACGTACCCCAGGAGTACTCATCTAACTACCAAATTCAAACTCGCCCCTATTGTTGTCTATTGAACTGAGATCTTTGTAGCTCCTAGCCTCATATCCTAGCCGACCACAATGATAGCAAAAGCTTTGGAGTTGTTCATATTTTACCAAGACCCATATTGATTCTTTCTTTGCTCTTGGAACCCAAAAACCAGTAGTAAGGGGAGTATCAAGATGAATGAGTATTCTCACTCTCACAAAGCTACAAATAAGTCTCCCATCCACCATCGGTCATTTGAACATCACTGCCTCCCCTACTGCGTTTCCCATAGTTTTAGTGTTTAAATCATTAAATGCCCCAATGGGGAGCCCATAAAAATGAACCCAGAATGAGGCAAGGCTGAAGTTGACGTTAGTGAGAACCATATCATCATCCTAGTGCTGAAGGTTATGCAGATGGCCAAGTATTGACCATAGGCGCCCTCTGAGAATCCTGGCATAATCATCAGCATTAGCAAATCGAAATAGAAAAATTAACAGGTTTCTGTCTAGAACATGTATTTCCAAATCCTCGTCCAACTGTCATCCCTTCTTAATCATAGAGGTAACAATTGGGATATTCAGGTTCTTTCCAGTCCTTATCTTTGCTACTAAAGTCCCTCTCTTGACTTCGTGCTTTCGTCCCAGGTCAAGAAGGACCTGTTTCTGCTTGACACCACCAGGACACTATCCATCTTTCATTGCTTTGAACCTCCTACAATAGGGAAAGTAGGACACCCACACACCCTTACAGATCCTTGATACACACAAGAAATAGAAAATGCAAAAAAAAAAAAAGACGAAGAGGTCTAGCTTTGCTGGAGGAAGAGGCTCAAAGACGGGCCTGACAGAGCTCTCACAGGGAGAGAGAAGTGAAGCAAGAATCCCATAAACCCTCACTGGCATTCAGCCAGAGGAAACTTATATTTGACACATATAGACTTATCAACATTTAATTTCACCCATTCACAAAGAGGGGCCTACTAACAAAGAGAATCAATATAATGGGCATTGTATTGAAGTTATGCGCCTTTGTTTGATAGCCTTGAACAAAATGTTTCCAAATATAATGAATGATATTGCCCGGATTCATAGGCATTTGGAAATCATTATCAAAAAGCAAATTGATTCCTCCAATTTCAAAGCTTCCAAATTTAAACTTCCTACATAAAGTTCCAATTAGCGCCAAAATCTATCTCTTTTTCTAGATTCAGCTTAAACCATTCACACAAATTGGGCAACAAAGAATTGGGAAATATAATTGGGGTTTAGAAGATTAACCCATATTTGCATATTTGCAATCTTTGAGGATGTGAAGAATGTCCTCATTCTCTTTATTGCAATATGGACTTGGAGAAGTAGAAGCCCATCTACTTCTATATACATTAGTAGGTAACTTGTTGGTAGCAACCCATGTGAAACCTCAAATTCTTTCATTTCCTTTCCATTCCATTTCCAAATAAGCTTGTATAATAAATTATACCAATGAGCCAGGGTCTTCTCAACCAAAATATCCACTTTGCAAGGTAAAAATACCATTTGATGTAGCATTTCCATGATAGCATTTCCATGATAGAATATCCATTCCTTACAGCAACCATAAGAGGCATAATAGCAACTACTCTTTGAATAACCTTACTAGACACAATATTGGCGAGCCTTTAGGAGTCCCAAGTGCCTGTACAAGTCTATGTACTCTCTTCTTCTTTTGTTGTGAAAAAGAGACAAACCAAGATCCAATAAAATTGAAGTCCATAGTGAGATAGTAAGAGGGTAGGGGCTTGAAAAACGTCTATGCACTATTGGAACCCAAATAAGAAAGACTCTCATCAAAGGGAGAGGGTTCTTGGAGTTGGTTAAGGCGCTGTGGGAGACATCCTAGGTGATGTGAACTTGTGAAAATGCAGGTTGAGGTGGGGGCACGATACTCTCAATCATGTATATCCTAAGGAATGGATAAAAACCACCATGACACTATCCATCTTTCATTGCAAATGTAATCAAATGTATCTTCGTTCTGTGTTTTTTGTTCTGAGTCTTCATAGCTTTTTATAGGCTTGCTAGAGGAACTAGCCATTGCATTTTCTTCTCTAACGTTTAGCTGCAAATCTGGAAAATGACAGTTGCATATTTTCCTCTGTTCTTTTAATTCTCAGCTGGAATCTTGGAATATGTTGATGCAGATGGTTTTCCAGATATTCTGTCATTCCATAACCTTCATTTGACCGTTGGAGAGTGATTTAATTGATCCATAACGGTCTGTGCTGAACCATTAGGATAAAGGAGAAGGATCAGCCATGTTCTTGGTTCTTCATTTAATGCACTTATTCCAGATATGATTCTATCTTGATCTTAGCTGAACTTATCTGAAAATTACTCAAAACTTCATCAAAGATGTTATAAGCAATAGTATCATATGGTAAAACATTTTCAGATTGACCCATAAAGATTTCGCAGATCAACATCATCTGGTTTTTCAAAATCACCAATGTAAACTCGAGTTTGTAATCCTAGACTCGAGTTTTGGATTCATCCAGAAAGCATGAGTGTTGAGCAACGGCCTAACCTGAAGTTTAGAAATATCAGACTCGAGTTTGGTTCTTATAGAGAAGACTGTCGGGCTCTGGTCTTTGAATGAGACTTTGGAAATATGCCTAGACTCGAGTCAATTAATGACTAACTCGAGTTTAGGGTTTTGACAGGCAGATAGAGTTAAGTCCAGAAACTTCAAGACTGGAGTTTAGAAATATAAACTGGAGTTTACAAAGGCAGGTATTTTGGTTGAGCTCTCTGTATGACTCAGACTCGAGTTTACAGATGTAAACTCGAGTTTCAACAAGAACTGAAACTTTGAAGTCTCTTCTATTTTTGGGATAAACTGGAGTTTGCAGACAAAGGCTGGAGTTTACATAACTTGTGAAAATACTGAAGTTTCCGAATTCTTTCTGTTTAGTCTAAACTCGAGTCTTAGGGTCCAAACTCGAGTTTGTCTTGTTCAAAAAACTTTGAGTGCTCTCTGTATCTTCCAGACTTCCAATTTGCTCAACAAACTAGAGTTTGGCTTCTTTTGCAAAAATCTGAGCTACTCTCTGTCTAGTCCAAACTCAAGTTTGTCTACCCAAACTCGAGTTTGCCTTTGACAATGAGTTATACATCTTTATCAAAGACAAACTTCATACTGAGTTTACAATTGTCAGTTATCATTAAAACACATAGAGAACTAACATTCTTCACAAAGAAAGATTATTAAATAAGCTTACTTGAGTAAGCATATATCCATGCTCAAGTAAACCTTTTGAAAGAGAAAACATTAGTTAACAAGTCATATATGCTTGAGCAAACAATTTCTCATGCTTAAGTAAGGCAGATCCTTGCTCAAGTAACAACATAAAAGAGAAGAAATTGATTCAATAAAAATATATATACTAGAGCATAATAAATCCTTGATCGAGCAACACATATTCATGTTCAAGTAAGAAAGAGAGAAAGAGAAACCACAGAGATCAAGCCACACATGCTCGAGTACATGAGCACCATGCTCGAGTAAGACATATATATGCTCAAGCAACCTAAGGAGCATAGACTAATAACCCTGCTTGAGTAAGGCTTCATCTGTGTTAGAGTAACATGCTCGAATAAGCTATTAGGTCTGCTCAAGTAAGCACCTAAAATAACTCATAGAAGGTGATTAGTACGATGTTGCTTGAGTAAATCTTCTGTGCTTGCTCGAGTAATAAGCTTGCTCAAGCAATCACTTACTTGCTTGAGCAAACCCCTGCTTGAGTAAGTTTTTCCTTTGCTCAAAACATAAATCCGTTAGTGTCAAAGCTGTTATCTTGGTGAAGGTGACAAGATCATGTCGAAGGAGCTTGTCTATTACCCTCTTGGATGTTCTCGTCTAATGAAAGAGTTGGTAGCATATAATTTAGTGGTCTTCAATGAATCTGTTAGTGTTTGCTTTTACCGTTCTTTTTTGGTTAGTCACTGCTTATTATGATAAATAGTGTTTGTGATTTTTTACTTATTTGGTCGATTGGAAAAATTAATTAAATGTACTGCATGATCGTTTTTGTAACACCCCAAATTCTAGACCCTAATAATTGAGAATTAGCCTAAAGTAGATGGGCAATGAAGCCTAATTCAAGAAGAGTCCCAAGATCGTCGCGGGTTAGGAAGCCTCTCTGGGACTAAGTAACTCGACTATACAGGTTAGTGGACCAAGTATGTTCAAGCCGTGGAATTAAATTGCTAATGAAAAGGGGCACCAAAGACTATACGATGTAAATCCAGTTGGAAAAAATGCCACCTAACTATGTCCTAAGGTATAGGACCATTAGTTGGGCAAAAGTATGTCGGTATAAGTGAATATGCAGCATTTTCAGGGTAGTTAGGGGTGACTTGCGTTTTAGAGAAAGTATCGGTATTCATGAAGAAAACCTGAGTAAAACCAAGGCTGGATCTCGAGCAAGCACCAATAAAGTAACTTTAATAAAGTAAGGTCATAATGACTAATGATGACGTAATTTTGTGTTGGCCAAATAGAATGGTGATACATGTCCCTTCATGATTACACAAATCAAAGGTAATGATGCTAATGGGACACATGGCATTTTAAGATTGGACATTTGACTTTTTGGAACCACAAAGTACGAGGTAATTATAAGACATTAAAATATAAATTTCTTATTGACAAGAGATTGTCGACCCCTTGCAAAATAACCAAGTTTAGTAAAAAGATTTGCAGTATAAGGAACCTGGATCGTTTCCCACAGAATTGCAGTAGGTTTAATTCAGTAACAATGAAACAAAACAGTAACAATTTGGGGGGAAGTTTTTCAAATGGCAAAATAAATGAAATTAAAACAGAAACAGTAAAGGAAAAATGAGATTATCCAAACTAAAATGATTAACCCAGAATTAGGGATTCCAGAACCTTCATCAGACGAAATTTAAACACTGAACTCGTGATCGATTTTTGGACAAACCGAAATCTCTGCGTTTGCCTAGAATTTCCCTCAACTGAATAATCACTCAGAATGTTTTCGAAATAGTGGAATAACACTGAACAATCACACAGTAATCACTTAAACCCAGTTCGAAATATATCATTGGGATTGATCGATCTTAGTTTTTAACCAAAAACCCAATCCGAATCCAGAATCAAATCCGATAAAAGAAGACAGAAATGAGTTTAGTTGTTACCGATTAAGCGCGAGTCCTCTGGAATATGGAATCCCTAATCCGTGGGTTAATCAGAGATGTTTAGCCAAGCATAACTGGGTAAAACAACGAAGAACAGATGAAGAACATTTCAGAGAATTTTTAAAAGCCTATGTTTGATCTTCAAAAGTCTCAAAAACAAAATTACAAAACTGTTTGTAGCCTCCATCTAACTTAACTTGAAAAGGCAAAACGAAATGGGGCTCCAAGTTATAAAATATCCAGCCTAAAAGAAATAGCCTAAAATAACAAATGAGCCTTTATAAAATTCGGGCCCAAATAAAAATCCAGAAAAATGTCTCTGACTTCGGCTACAAGTTTGACTATCCTCTTGACCGAATTTGCCTTTCGAGTCCTCATAACATTTGTAGCCATTTGAATCATCTGAAATATGAGACAAAAATAAGGCAAATCCGATGTCGGGTTCAAAAGTTATGATTAAAATAGTGAAGCATATTAAATCTGGATTTTTTATCATGAAAATGAATTAAATCCAAATAAAACCCCAAAGCCCAAATAATCATTAAAGCCTATTATTTATTAGCTAACAATCATAAATTTATTATCCAAAAGATACAAAATAAGTGTGTAAAATATTCAATTATCACTTATTCCCCAAGAACAAATAAAAAGCGTGCAATTATATGAAGGGATAGGAAAAGCTGATTTAAACACCTATAAAAGCCCAACTACAAGGTGAAAAGCTTAAGGAAACGTTAACCAACAAAGGGAAATCGACCGGGATATTAAAATATGGATATCCTGCTCCCTAAGGTATTGAATTTTGACCACCTGTGGTCAAGGAGAAGAGATTGATGATTCGGACCTACATAAGTTTAATTGTATGGCACGAGTTACAAGGAAAGGTATAATCGGCAAAAGGTAGCTGAACGGGACCGGTTAGGGGTTTCCAGAGTCAAGCCTAAGCCCAGTTACAAGAGAAGGATGAAAATTAGGTAGGCTAGGAGAGAAAATTCAAGGTCACATCACTTGTCAAGAAAGTACAAGTCACATCAAACAATTATGATGAGAGAGAAAGAATAAAATAATCTTGTTTAATCTGGATCACATCTTTTGAAATTGACATGACAATGAAATGACATGTAATTATGACTATTAAATGACATTTATGACATATCCAACGACAGATTTTGTGGGACCCATGCCCTTGGAGAAAGAACAATGTGAAATGATCGTTTTACCCCTAGACCTAAAACCTACAACTAGCAATCTTAGAAACCACAACCAAAGGCAATTTTGGAATCTCATTTTTTTCCTTGGAATGCATTTCCCATCTACCCAAAAGATTTCTCTAGAAGCTTTGAGAATCAAGCAAAGAAATAATAATTTAATCCGAAGAAGTTTCGTGACCGTCGGATCGTGATTAAGGTTGGATAAGGGCCCCACCTTTGGAGTCCATATGAAGGCACTTCCTCCCCTCATTTCCACCTGCCCAAGGACGTGCTCAAGGTGGGAGAGGAGAGTGTCCAAATGGAGTCTTGGTTCGGGAAGTGAAGGAGGTTATACGCTACCGAAATTCCGAGGTTAGTTCCCTAACCGACAACTTAGAAGCTCTTATTTTTGCCCTATGGTAGTTTTGTATAGATGAAGTAGGATTTCCATGTTTTTGAGGTTCTAAATGGGTCCATAGGGTGTTTTTGTGTGGGGACATGTAATATCACATTTTTCCAAACTCTCAAAGCCTAAGTCTCTAATATACGAAAATCTGCCAATTCTTTTGGCTTCTGGGCAGCGAAGACAAATCTGTGGTTTTAACATAGTAAATGAACTTCAAAGGCTTTGAAATTTTACATGGTAAAGTTAGACATCTTGGAAATGATTTTTATATAAGGTTTTGTGTCATTTTGGTGTTCCAACAGAGAGCTATTTAAGAAGGAAAATGACTTAAAAATAGGATTTTTCTCTCGGACCAGTGGCAAAAGATTGGAAACCAAACAAGGATTCAAACCCAGGTGGCCTTGGGAATTATTTTTCCTATAAAATAGACATCCTAAGAGTTCTAAGGCCACTGATTTCATGTCAATAAGATTTTTCTAAAGTTTATTAAAAATCAAAAGATTTGGGTCAAAAACTTTGGAAATTCTGGCACTATGCAAATTTTATGAAATCTGAAGTAGAGTTTGAATGTGTGTTTCATAGCATGGTGTTTTGCTATATTTAGGTTATTCTCACATATAGGACGTATCCCTGACGCAAAGAGAAAAGTTCACAGCTTTTGGGAAGTGCCAGGTAGTAACTGTAAACTTGTATACTCTATGTGGCTCTTGTATGTTATGTGTTATCGTAATTATGGATGTAGGGTAGGTAGTATCTATGGGAACTTCATGTTCTATGGTTACTACTGAGGCACGAGGTATGAGGGTAGGTAGTACCTGTAGGGGTGCTACTGAGGCATGATGGGTAGGTTGTACCTGTAGGGGTGCTACTAAGGCCCTTGGCATGTAGGGTAGGTAGAACTTAAGTGACTATGTCTTCATAGGTGTCTACTGAGACCCAAGGATTGTGGGGTAGGTGGAGCCTATATGACTGTGTGTTTATAGGTGTCCATTAGGCCTTAGTGTAGGTGGTTGGGGTTGGCCACCCTGACTACTGAGGCCCTTTGCTCGCTAGTTCCGAGGGCTTGTCTTGACCAGGCGGTCTTGCAAATTGTGGTATATGCCATGTTTGTTTTCCTGATTGTGATTTGCATTACATGCATTGCATACATATTTTATATGAGTTTAACAGTTACTCTGGAGGTTCAATTTTGAACTCCAAACTGGTTCAAAGATATAGGTGCTTGTGGTTGAGGTGATCGGAAGCTTAAAAGTTAAGGGCCTAGAGTATTGACTCGAAGAGATGAAGACGCTCTAAGGAGGCTTACTGTTGTATTTGTTCTGGATGAGAGTATATTACTAATTACTGTTTAATATTTTATTTAGGATGATTGTACCCTTAACCTTACAAGGACTTATATAATTTTGGATTTATTGTACTTTATATTTTGCAAACAAACTATCCATTTATTATGTAAATTGCAAGTCTAGTATGATTTTAACTAATTTCTACATCTAGCTTTACTTTTTCAAGTCAAATCCAAATAAACAAATCAATCTAAATGGTAACCAAACATCTAGAAGCATTAAGCCAAGTATTAGGGGTGAGAATAGGCTAGGCGCCTATCAGGCGGCCTACGTCCTAACCTGTTTTGGGCCTAGTATGGCTTCGCGTGTTTGTTAAAAAAGTCTAGTCAAGGCCTATTTAAAGGCCTACATGTGTAAATAGCCTAAGCCTTTTTGTTAAGGTCTGGCTTGTAAGCTTTTAAGCCTAGCATATTTATATATTAAATAAATATAATTATATTCATATCATATAAATAACACAATATTTAATTTTTTTTATTCTTATATTCTAATTCAAGTATAATTAATTAATTATATTACTACACTTATTCTTATATTAATTAATTATGGCCTTTAAGGCTTGCAATATAAGGACTTTTTAAATGTCTACGTTGTAAGTAGGCCTTTAAAAATGCTTCAAGCTTGACTAGGCCAACCATATTACAGGCTTATGTCTATTTAACCAAAGCTAGGCTTAGCTTAGCCTATTTCCATCCTTACTAAGGATAAAATCAACACATATATATTATTAATTGCTAAAAGAGAGGAATAATCAAGTCTTAATTCATATAAAGGCTTAAAATAATCCTAGAGCAACATGTCTAGCAACTCATGTTTAGCAAATAGCCACAAATACACTTGATAGCTACAACCATATCAAAACATAAGCAAAGAAGGGGATGAAAAATAATAAAAGCCAAGTATTGAAGCTTCAAATCTCTTCTAGACTCCAAACCAAGCTCTAAACTCCTTATGAACTCAAACCTTAGCAGAGAAATGCTCTAAGAACCCTTAGGAAGTGGATAATGATCAATATTCCGTTTATCTCTTTCATTAAAACCCTGAAAATGAGTTTCAGAAAGTGAAACACACAGCTATACTTTTATTGTTAGCTTTGGCATACATGTCATTTGTTGAAGCATGACATAGTGAGCTTCTTCCCCATTAAGTCTTGATTGCTTTAGCACATGTATTGTTGGTTGAAGTAACAACACATTAGCTTTCTTCTTAGCTTCATGAACCGGTCTTTGTTTGATCTTTATTGCTACAAGCTTTATTCCTTAGCCCTTGAAAAATTTCCAATTTGTCTCTATCCCCCTACAAGATAGATGATGCATAAGTTCTCAATTAAATCACAAAACATATAGGATAAAACAAGAAATTCTTTGACTTTTTGCTTGATACTTTGACATACACATTTTCTTCTATAAATTCTTTTTATGCGCATTTTGATTTCCAAACTAGGTAAAAGGAGAAGAAAATGTATTGGAATATTATCAATTTCTAAGAGTTAACATCCTCCAAGCTTAAACATTTGCTTGTCCTCAAGCAAATACCTTTATCCTCAATAAATTAATGAATTACTCATCAATTATGCATGAACGAATTTAGCCAGTTAAAGGTAAAGGATATTAATAAATACCTTAAGATAAATGATAACTATTCAAGGGTTTTCTTCATTTTCACATAAAACATATTTCCTCAAACTTAAAGAAAATTGATCCCCTTTTTTTTCCCCATATCAGGCCTTGTTTGTAAGGTTTTTTTTCCATGTTATGTTTTTCTATATTCACACATTTTTTTTAATATTTTTTGGCTTGACTTCTTTAAATTGTAAGACCCAGCTGAAACCAAGGGGTGAATTGGGTGAAGATAAAAACTTAGGACCTTTGAAAATATTTTTGCAATTCAGTAAAATTGGTTTGTCTGACAGTAAAGAGTTACAAAGCTATAGACAATCATTCAAACATATATACTGGAAATATAGGAGATTAAGGAAGAGAATGTACAAATTGAGATTTTTACCGGTTCGGCCCAATCATTGACCTACGTCCAGTCTTCAAGCTCCACTTGAGATTTTCAATCCACTATTCTCTTGTTTATCCGAGCATAAGAAAAGCCTTTTACAAACCCACAAGTTCAACCAGGCACTTATGAAGCCAAATCTCTCACTGAGATACTCCCCCTTACTCAATGTAAGGTTACAATCAACTTCCACTCAAGATCACCCAATCTTGAGTAACTCTCAAATAGAATGATTTACAATGAATCTTCTCTCTAAGAAGTGAATAGATAATCACTTAAGCATAATAGAAATCACTTCACTCTCTCTATGATAAACTATGTAAACATTTGAAAAACAGAGTGTGTATAAGATTTATAATTTGGACATTTGACAATGCAAGCTCTTGCCATAATTTTTCTCCATCTTAGATATGTCTCTACTTATAGATGAAGCTTATCTGAACGTTGAGAATATGACCATTGTGAATAGTAGTCGTTTGGAACTATCTGTTAGAATTTCTTTTTTTGAACCAACTGTGACATCAACATTTACTTCATCCTTGATCTTCAATTTAACACCCTTTGATCATCTGAAACATGTACATAAATGATATAAATGATGTTAAGAAGTATTATAATTCATTTAGGAAATTATCTGGATGTTCTTGATCAAAAACGAGATTTTCGACACGGTGATTTTCTGAAGCGAAGGTGTAAACTTGAGTTTGCATTTGAAAACTTGAGTTTTGAGGCTGTCATGTTACTCCAAGCTCCTGTCTATTTGATCAAAACTCGAGTTTTGTCTCAAAAACTCGAGTTTGAAAGATGCTCTGATGTTCGCTGCTCTCTGTTTGAGCTAAACTCGAGTTTGATATTTGTAAACTCGAGTTTTCAAGATATTCTGTCCTTGGTTGCTTTCTGACTTGATATAGCTCCAAATTTGGCAAAATACTTATCCCCATATAACTCTTTTAGTTTTCTTTCCAATGCAAAAAGAATCAGCTCCAAAGTCATTGTATTTTGTCTGTTATGATTTGATGAATGAAGGCTATTATTGACCAACATTCTTGCAACGTTCTGACTTACTGTCAACTTTCGAAGGTCATATCTCCTTGGTCTAAACTTCATTTTAGTTTGTTCAACTCTTGATGGAAAGCCTTATGAGTCTTCTTTCATATGCCATCGATTTCAACTCATTCTGATGTGTAGATTGTGAGTTACGCTCAAAACATTGAAGCTTGGTCTACTATGTGGCGTGAATTCTAGTTCCAACTTCTACAATTTATAGCTCTCTCATCTGAACTTGTTTAGGCTTGAAAATTTTTCATAATGTCGTATTGGAAGTCTACTGTCATCCAAAATTGGTTTCACCTCAATTTGATCTCTTGTTTAGGAGATATCATCAAATTATCAGACTTCGCCTAAGCTGAACGTGAAACAGAGTAGAACATAGTTGCTAATCAGCACTATAAACTCGAGTTCTGACTTGGAAACTCGAGTTTTCTTAGTCCAGAAATGCCAAAGATGCTGAAGACATTACAAACTCGAGTTTTGAGTTCCAAACTCGAGTTTTCTCGTATTCCATAGGCAAATTGTTGCAATAAGTAGTAAACTCGAGTTTTGACCATCTAACTCGAGTTTGCTCATCCAGAAGCTGATGTTTTTACTGACTTTAACTCTGAATTGACCCATTTGATCATGGAAACTTTTAGGATCAATCTTAGAACTTGAATAATGATATCTTCAGCATGTTCTTCTTTTTCCATCTTCCAACTTGATCAATTTTCATCATTTAACTTGGGCTCATCATTCTCTGCAGCTTCTACCTTCTTCAATATCTAGAAAGTTGAGCCTATATTGAACTTGTTCCAGAATCTCATGTGTCTTCTTTCTGTTTCTGCTCTATTTCATGTACACTGCATTGTAGCTCAAATGTAGAAGATAACTATATTACTTCTTTGCAGATTCTTCTTTCTGACTTCTCATCTTTTGATCATTCTCCATAATTATATTTGAATTGATCTTGAATATTGATATTCTCATTCTATTTGGCAAGATCTTCTCTTTCTTCAATCTCTCTTGTTCTTCTTGATTATCCCCAAAATCCTTTAATAAATTCTTGCTTCTTTGATTCAATTTCTTTCTTTCATTCAATACTTCTTTATTGATCTTCTTCCTAATCATTCTTCATAAATGAACATCACATCTTTGATTCTACATTGAATGTAAGAATTCGTCAATGGATGAGATAAATATAGTAGGGTTAAGGTGCAAAAATAGACACGAGCTTTTTCTCAAGGAGCGCCCAGCACCACATGCTTTTTTTAGGAGGAAAAATACACGTATGGTTACCATTTTGGAGCAAAAGTCACATCCCACCGTTAAATCACTGTTTACTTCATCTCTTTCTCTCTCATCACGGTGAACAGTGACTTAACAGTGAGATGTGACTATTGCTCCAAAATGGTAACCACGTGTGCATTTTTGCGCCAAAAAAAAGCACGTGGTGTTGGGCACTCCTGGGAAAAAAGCTCATGTGTATTTTGGCACCTTAACCCAATATAGTATACAAGCTTTTTGCTCTTACTAATGGCATCTATATAAGACATCATCAAAAATAATCATATCCAACATACATTATAAACTCTTTTACTTTCTACACTCCATTCCTAATCATTTGCAACTTTGTGTATCACCAAATTTCGCAACCCAATCAATTATCATCTATTTCAAAGCAAGGGAATCATAGTTTTTAACATTTGCCAAGGTAGGTAGATATTAGGTTTTTCAAAAAGAATTTCTAATTGGTCTTTTAATTATGCTCAAATTAAGGGTTCAAAGGTATTCTAAGAAAATTTTCTACCTGAGGATCATAGAACAAAATTTGATAGCATGATCTAAGCATGGTGGTGTGCCATTCTTTGTTTAGAAATTTCATAAGCAATGTTCTTTTTATACTGATAACGAGTTTTTTTTTTCTTTTTTTTGCTTGAGGACAAGCAAATGTTTTAGATAAATATTTTATAAGTAAATAAGCGTAGATTCTAAGATATATTTGATTAAATTTATTACTTATTTAATTATTTTTTATATAATTTTCTATCCTTTAATTAATTATAGGATAAAAGGATATTTTGATATAAAATCTACTCATATCCTAATTTATTTTGTGAGAGATATTATAAGATTCAAGTGATAACAAAACATCAATATAATATATTGTGATAATTGACAAAAGAGATAAATTAATATATTGTGATAGAGACACACGCAGGGAGGCAATATATACCTATATACGTGCTAGGTGTAGCAAGAGGAATGGGTGTTTTATTTTACTTGGTGGATGATAGAAACACAAGAGTTCAAAATTTAGATGGAGAGAGATTAAAGTTTGGAGATGCAGAAGATCTACAGTAAGGATGAAAATTCGGAGTTGAGTTTTTATTTATCTTATTTCTTTTGTCATTGGTTAGCTATTATTTTGGTCATGACAATAATTAGTTTATGTACCTAAACCTTTATTTTGTCTTATTTAGTTTGATTATGGATTAGTGGATAATGATTTATTCTTTTAATTGCTTAATATTATATTTTTTAATTTGATTGTGTGCTTGATTATCTTGAAACAAGATATATCTAATCGAGACTATTTCGGTGTTTTAAAGGAGCTTAGACATAGGGAATTTAGGCTAGGCCTTCAATTACATAATGTAGGATTAAGTTTTCTGACTTAATTTGCTTGTAGGATAGACATATACCTATTGATCCTACATAGTCTCATTAGGCTTGCACTTAAATTAATCTAATTAAATACTAATCGCTTAAGGAATTAGTGCTTAAGAAAATTAGAATGTCTTTCAGTGAATTGAAAGACACTCTTAGGTAAATAAGAGTTCTAGACTAGCAAATAACTTAAAATGCAATTAATGGAAACAAATTAGACACTAAGAAGTAATCAAGCCTATAGTAATCTAAGTCGTTGCTAAAGATATAGAATTACCCTTGTCCTTAGCTTTAGCCCTAGATTTGATTTTTTTTTTTTTTTGGTTAGTTAGCTTTTATTCCTATATTTGATTCAAATTATGTTGACTCAACTTAAGCAAAAGTGTAAAGTCATTGCTCAACTCACTGTTGGTATCAAGTCTATGCATGAATGATATATTATTCACTCTTTATCATTCAAAATCATTGAATCTTTCCTTATTGAAGTATCTAAAACATACAATTCAAAGGGATCAAAAGTAGGACAATTTTCAAAGATTTTATCAAGTGTACGTAGCATGCATACTGATGTGAATTTGAACTAGTTGAAGAATCAAGATCATGTGAAATAGAAAGTCAACTATCAATTTAAGAATGAATGACACATGACACATTACCCTCACATGAACAAACAAAGAATAATGTAGGGAAGAGGGAAAAATGAACTCTTTATCATATTCAATAGCATTATAAAATTCCAAATTATGTTGCCAACACTTGAAAGAAAGGAAGAATCATATAAGCAATCATCATTTAGACAATTATTTGAGCCATTATCAGGTTCACACTTTACCACAATTTGAGCATCCAAGCATAATTCATCATTCTCCACGATGTCATGCTTAATAGTTCACTACTCCAAGAACTAAGGAAAATATTATGTTCATAACACATAGGAGCATGGACAATGCAAGCAACACCATCAACTACACAACTACTATTAGAAATATTATGGTGAGCATTTTCAACATCAAGCATATGAGGGGATTCTACCATAATTTCTTCATCTACCTCATCATCACTTACAACTTACATCAAGAATAATAGTAAGAGGAGGATTAACCTTTTGAAGAAGAGGAGAAATATTACCATTGTTTGGAAGTGACTCCTCTAGTAGTTGAAAATGTATTTGCTTCTTATTTACATCTTGTGCGGGAGTAGACACTTGAGGGTTGGAATCTTCCACTTGTAAAGAGACATTAGGCTTTTGCCCTTCGATTTTCTAGTCTATTTTCATAGCACATGATCAATAAACACCTTGATGAAGTCTTGGATCTCCTCAAATTGCTCTTCCTTCTCCTTGGAAAGCAGATTTGCCTCTTTCAACATGAATAACTCATAAAGTTCAACCTTGAGTTAATCTTACATTCTTTTTAAAGAAAGGGTTTAATCATCGATGTTTGGTAATGTGAGAAAAGCATCAAGTCCACTAGGTTGAGGTGTGAAGGATTGTGGTGGAGGTTCATAGAATCATTGAGAAGGTGGTTTATATGGAGTTTTACATGGCATGGATGTAGGTGGAAATTGGGGAAGATGAAATGAAGATGATGGTTCTTGGTAGAGTGGAGTGAGTGATTCTTGATGAAATGTGTTGGGTGAAGAAGTATGGTTGAGTGGGATTGATGTGGTTGGAAGGTGGTTCATGGGCAAAATAGGGGGTTTGTGGGCAATATGGTTCGAAATGTGGGTGGAGATAGTGAGGTGGTTGAGATTCAAAGGTTCTTTTTGGATAATTCATTTGTGCTAGGAGGGAATCCAATTCTTGTTGAATCACATCAAGCTTTTGATAAGATGTGAGATTAGAAGGTGCTTCATATCTCCAATTGTCATAAGGTCCATCCAAGAATAGAGAGCTTGAGGTTCCACCATTCCCTAAAAAAGAAGGCACAAAAGGTTTAGTATTGAACCTCAACTCATAGTCATCATTAAACCAAGCCATTCAAATTGAAACAAATCAAATCTTTATGAATTATAAGTCCTAAAATGTCCTATATATACAAATAAATCCTAAAAATTAGAAGAAAGCGAAGAAGAAAAATAAAAAACTAACTAAATGAAAAATCTGGAAAAATTCTAGAAAATAAAAAAAAAATAGAAAAGTGGCCAAAATGATGGAATTTGGCTAAATTTTACCATACTGATAAAAATATTGGTCTTGCTTAAAATGGCCTAAACCTTTAAGAAACTAAAGCTCATAATTTTCTGAGCAAAATGTTCATAAAATTTCAGCAAGGTCAAGTGAAGGTGTAACCAGATTTCAATCAATTTTCAAGTGTGTAACACTTAGTTATAGTCACAAATCAAGTTTATGCAAGACAAATGCAAGAATACAAATGTAAAGACAAGGAGAAATCAATATATTTGTTGGTATTTCTTCAAAAATTTATATGAAAAATGTAATGTGACACCTTGCCTTGTGGGGCCTTTATTTATCAGAGTTTTAGTGAATATGCATCGAAATAATTTGGATAACTTAATTGCAGGATAAAAGTTTCTGAAAATAATTTAGTTTGAAAACGTGAGGATAAATGTTTGTGAGAGATATCTATCCCATAGGGGGATTTTAAATAAATCTGAAAGTAGGAAAATGATAAACGAATTAGTACAATCCAACTACTTATACTACCACAAAAGTCCTTTCTATTGTAACCCTTACAGTTGCATCTTTCCTTTAGATCCCGATTCACTAATTGTTTCTTTCATGCGATCTAGAGTTCAAATGAATGAACCACAAGGGAACAGTTAATCTCATATGCAGGTATGAAATATAAATGACAGTATAACACATCTTAAGCATAGAATAATTTATAGTAAACAAGTCATACCGTAACCGCAATTATCGGCCAAGGATAAAAACCCTTTAGTGTAAACACTCTCTCTTGTACAGGGCATTTATCTAACTATTCTCAAAGTATAAGCGCACAAGCATTGAATAGTTTGGATGACTTAATTGCGGAATAAAGCTTTAATTTCATAAAATAACTTAATTTGAAAACATTGAAAATGTGAGGGTAAATTTTTTACGAGCGATATCTATCCCATTGGGGGATCTTAATACAGTAATCCTAATGTTAAGACAAAAGATAAACGCTTAAACTAATAATCCTAAATAGTAAAAGATAAACTTCTACAAAAATCCTTACTACCGCACCTTTCCCTTTTTGCCCAATCCACTTCCTGTTTTCTTAATACGGTTTGGAGTTCAAATGAATGAACCCTAAGGGTAACAGTTAATCTCAATGAACAAATATAAAGCATAAATAACACTATAGCACATGTTAAACATAGAAGCATTTACAAGTAAATAAGTTGCACCGTAACCGCAGTTAACGACTAAAGACCACAGCCCTTATTAGGATATGCAGCCTTATGAGACACACAACCTCAATCTATAGCTAGGAAAAACACAACATGTAAATCATCTATCAAACATGATCAGCTAATATATGAACACATACATACATGCATGCTATCAAGATTAAAATTACCCACCTGGAGCTTGAATCCTTAACTTTGTCCGAAGGTGTTGGGATCGGTAGATGTGTCAAGGTATGCCTATAAACGTTTATCATTGTCATTAGTCATCACTTGTGTCGCAAAGTAATTACTACATGAATTATTTTTAGAGGATTAAAAGTTATTATTAATCCCTAAAAATTCCCCTAGTAATAATACTATTAATTATTATTTATTTATCTATTTTATTACTTAATCCTTTTCTTAATAATAATAATAATAATATTTATTTTATTATTATTACTATTATTTGTCGTTACTTCTATTTTAAACTCTCAAAGACTATCTTAACACTTTAAATCAGGGGTTTAATAAATACTAACACCAATAAAAAATAAGTTTTATAAATATATAAATAGTAAATTTGAGCTTAATAAATAATGACTCTATAATCAATTTAATACATACTACCACATATAAAATATGCTTTATTGATACATATTCATACACACATGCATACATGGCAGGAAGCATGACAATAGCTCTCCTCTTAGTTTTCCACGCAACACACACACACAAAATAAGTTTTACACATATTTCTTTACACACACACATTATATACCACCACAAAATAATTTAACTCTAATATATATTATAATGAATATATAACTATACTCTCTCTCTCTCTATATATATATATATAGAGTTCAACACCCCAGCAACGTCTTTATTTCTATCTTTGTCCTTTTTAATACACACACACACACCCACACAATAAAACCATTTGCGACTGTCTTCATATATATAATACAGAATAATAAAAAAAGAAATGACGCAGGGCATGCAACAATTAATATATATATAAAGTTTCCCATATATAAACTCAATAGGGTACACACACATGTATTTACCATGACAGTAAAAAGAAGAGCAGATGCAACGCACACACACAATGCGAAAGTCAGGGCAACGTATTATATACATGCATGACACAACTATCATAATAAAGTATTATATACATGCATGACACACACACTTACTTATATAGGGTACTTTCGAACAGTAGTGTGTGTGTGTTTAATCACAAACTCAGTTGGCAAAGGAATAGATTACGCAGGGCATGCATCATCTTTTATATAGATACACATACTCATTTGATTTTCAAAGTTTCTTTCCTCTTCTCTCGACAGTAACGACACACACACACACAGTGAATTCTCGCAACTCTTAGATGTGTAACAGCTCATGACCAGCATCAACTCTCTCTGTATATATATAAACTCCTAACAGCCCCTAATATATATATTTATATCATTAGTATGAAAACGATGCTCACGATAGCAAAAACCAAGAAAAACGATGACATCAATTAGACGTCGAGTAACCCCTGTTTTTCATTTAGATTTTGCTTTCTACAAGTTTGATTCCCTAAGCTTAATATTCACTACCTTTTCGACGGAAAACTAACAAAAATTAAAAGGAGGAGAAGACCGACTCTCGCCTTCGTTAATTAGCTTGAAAAGATGAATGTTGCTTGTCTATTATTTTCCCTACTTCCCGTCAGCAGAACAGAGGAGTATGGTCTGGGCTTTTATCTCTCTCTCGTGTTCTCGCCCTCTCAGACTCTCACAGTCTCTACGCTCTCTCCCTCTCTCGGTCTCTCTCTTTCTGTATCCCACTCTCACCTGCGCCTCCTTCTCTCAGCTTACTTCTCATCAGCTGGCTGCGTGAACGAAGGAAAAAAGAAAAGAAAAGAAAAGAACGATGCTCATAATATGAGGGCAAAGGAAAGAAAGAACGAAACAAGTGCTGCAATAGTAATACACATTGCAACGTCATTTTTCAGAGACTCACGAAACAATAATACACATAGCAACGTTTTCATGATAGCAAGAACAAAAAACGATGACAACAAAAGTTTTAGTATATATATATGACAGTTGAGTTTTCTTGTATAGGTTCAGTGACGTACAATGGTGATATGGAAACAAAGAGCTTAATTAGTTTGAGATATTACCTTTGTTTCCTGAACTAAAAACAGATCAGCGAGACCTCTCCTTCTTCAACTCCTCCTCGCTCTGCATCTCAGACTAATCTCTCTCTCTCTCTCTCTCTCTCACAGCTCCACACAGACTCGCGTCTCACTCTCCCTTAGTTCAAACATTCAGCGGCTGAAACGTGAGTGGAAAACAAAGGAGGCAGTGTGTGTATATATATATATATAATGGGATTCAGCAACGGTCCAGAGGCATCCTAGGGTAACCCTAGGTGAAAGTAGGATTTGGAAATGGCAAAAGCAAAGGTAGCTTTCATCCTTGGTACAAGTTGCTTCACCAAAAAAAAGCAATGGTTCAGCCGATGTCTGCGTGTGTGTTTTTTCTTGCTGATTGCTTCTGTTTGCTGATAATAAAAAGGTGGAGTGGGCTAAGTTTGGGCTGAAGGTATGATGGGCTAATGGAGTGTGATGTGTGTATGGGCTTAAGTATACTTGCTGCCTATGCGTTTTATCACCTGATATTGATCCTTATGCTGGCTGGATGTGTGTGTGTGTGTGTGTTTTTTTTTTTAATTTTACTTTAATTTTTGCAAATAACATTTAATTTAAAATTATGGGATAAAAATTTAAATTGTCATATTTTATTCCTACGATTTTTAGGCCAAATATTGTAACTTAATTTTTCATAATTTTTAGGCCTAATTATTCCTTATTTGAAATTATTTCTCCTTCCAAAATAATTTAATGGAAATAAGTCCTAATTTCAAATAATTATTTCTAAGACAAAATTTATGAATTAACTCCATATAATATTCTAATTTAAAATCCCCAAATTTTGGGATGTTACATATATCTCATAATGCTGTTGGGTTTTGTGCTTCTAAAGTTAAATGGGTGTAGGCCAATATAATGGTGTTTATTTGAGGAGTATGGGTCACGTGAGTTGCCTCTTTGTTTCAAATGGTTTTGCTATCTGATTAATATAATGAATTGGTTCTGATATGGGCTGCTACATTTGTAACATCCCATCTTTAAAAGTAGAATAATTTTTTTTTTTTTAATCAGAGTAGAGCATTGGAGCAAGTAAAAGAGTGAGTAACTGATATATCATAGACTGTGGCGTATCTGTTTGTTTACAATGTACAGTACATTTATTAAAGTGAAGTTGTAACAATGTATGTCTAAAAGTAGGATCTTCAGTCGGGTCCTTACGCTTTCTGCTTACTCGTATCTTCAGTCATTGGTTCCCCGGACCTGAGGCTATGGTAAGAGCTGAGGTCCAATACCCATCGGACCTAAGGTAACGGTTAACCTCATGCTTATGTAAACAGTATATGACAGGTATCATAGATATATAACATAATCACAGTTTCAAAAACCATATCAACATGTAAGGCAATAACATAACACAGCCACTACAATATGTATGTTACCCCAGTCTGCACTATTCACCATTGCCACGATGACCTATCGTGTCCTCAGCACTAGGAAAACTTAATGGTGTTATCAAGACTATAACCCGTATTCAATTCAATATTCCAATAGCAAACTTTCAAAAACAGGATTTCAACATGTGAATACAACCATCATATATAAGCACATCATAAGCACAAGAGTTAAGGTTACAATACGCGTCCGTACCTTCGTTGACGAGTTTCGGCTATGTTCGTCGGTCGGTACACGTTCACAATTTATCCTATAAGGGTAATATTGTTCCTATTAATTCACAAACATTATTTCAAGAGATAGCTCGGCCATAAATGACAATTTTACCCTTGATGGATTTATTTTCAATTATTTCCACATAATTTTCGGAAAAAATGCTGGTTCAGCATTTCTGGGCAGAATTTCGCCTAACTTCGAAAAATCATAACTAATTTTAGAAAAATCGAAACGAGGATCCGTAAAATTTCCCGGAATCCTTGAGATGTATATTTTCGAGGAAAAATACTGGGTTTTGCCCCGATTTCACGAAAAATTCCCAGTTTCACAGTTTCAAACCTCTGCCCAGAATTTCCCCCAGAAAACGTAGCTTATCTTTTGGGATTTTTATCTCTTTGCACAGAACTTCAAATGACACACTCTAGGTATATTTGGAAAGCCCTATATGTCTAATTTCACCATGAATTTACTCAGAATTGTAGAACATCATTTCCTTCATAAAATATTAACGTTTTTGCTACTGGAAATCGCTAACTGATGAAATTTTGCCAAAGCTTCGCTATTTTAATCATAATCTTCCAAAAATTTTTGCAACACTTCTTCTTCATCATTTTTTCGAATTAAAGGCAATGGAATGCATAAAAACATGAAAATAAAACTATAATTGGAAGATTAAAGATCAAAATAACATTTCCTAATATTTCTACTACAAAACTAAGAACTAGAACTAAAAGACTAAAAGCTTCCTTACCTCTTGAAGAACCTTGCTCCTTGCTCTTGGAGCTTCTTCACTCTCTTCCTCCCTCTCTAAATTTGGCCTATGCTTTGAGGAATTGGTGAGGAGTTGTGAAGTATAAGGTCCCTATTTATAGCAAATTGTGATGGCATTTTTGTAGTTCTTTCACCTTGCATTTTAGCCATTGGATTAACCTTAGCAAAGAAGTTTTAATCCTCCCCTTACACCTCCCAAAAACCGCCCCTCTCTCCCCCTTCTTCTCCAAGTTATTTTGCTTCATCCCCAAGTTACTTTGCTTCATCCCTAGGTTATCCCAAAATGCTAATTTAGTTAAGTGTAAGTTGGTGTTTTTATTCAAGATCTAATTCCACTTTTGAAATCCTAATTTTATGACTAGATTTATGGTGATTTTTAATTTCCTGAACACTTAGGTATAAATCCTAAAAGTATACGAAAATGACTTTGGGAATAGCCAAGTTAAAGCTCATAATTCACTGGTTTCAAATATGTACTTATATTTAATACTTAGTTCCAAAATTTCAAGATATGATTTAATTCTTATGGATTCCTATTTTCTTGTATTTGATATAATAATAACTTGCTCCTTAAGTAAACTTGCTTCTTAAGTAAACTTGCTTTTTAAGTTTTGGATTTCAAACCATTATCCATCTTGGTTTATTTTTGACTTTCCTTGCCCTTAGACACACACCCTCACAACTCACACACACATATAACAGGCCTACACACACACAATCCACACATACACTCACATTCTATCCCCTTAACCAACAAGTCTTCTTTTTTAATTATCCCATGTGCTATTCTATATTAAAATATTATAAATTCTTTCTTCTTCCTTCCAAAATTCTGTCCAAAATCCCCCCCTAATAACCATTAAATGTGTATTTTAATTCATGGCTTTTCATTGGCTTGTTGCTTTTGTTGACTTTTCAAACTAAGCTTTATGTGATAAATCATTTCTTCTTCTCCAAGGCAAGCAAAACTTAAGCTTAATTATCAAAATATCCCAATCCACTAAGCTCTCCTTATCTTCTTCCAAAACATTAAATTCAAGCCCCTAAAGTCTTCATAGGTACACTCATCTCCTTTTAGAACTTTAATTTAATTATATGTTTATTCAAAACAATTCCCTTTTCTTGTTGCCCAAGGTAATGAAACCACCCCCCGTAATCTTTTAATTAACAATTTTATGTTTTAATTATTCTCACAAACTCAAAAAGAACAATCTCTCATTGGCCCAATTTAATCTCACAAGGATTTAGGATTAAGGGTTTATACAATTTCTTCACTCTTTAATTAGTAATTTTCGCCACTTTTATTAGTCAAAGGAAGAATTAATTAATCCTTGGTTACTATTTCTAATATAGTGCTTTAGGGGTTACTAGGCTTAATTACCAAAATTTGACAAGGGTTTCTAATTTAATTTTGATGATTTACAACTCCTTGTATGCTAATCTTAGCTTCTAAATACTATTTGGTCTTTAATTTCATTGATATTTCCTTAATTATGACCTTTGTAAATTAATTATTAACCAATTTCAAAAATTATTAAAGTATCTCTCAATTATTGCAATTCCAATTGCCCAATAATTGTTACTAATTTCTTCTAATTGATTTTATCATCCTCCGATGATTTTAATTATTAAAATGGTATAATTAAGATTATACTAAATTATGATAATCTTAGGATATTTTATGATCCTTAATATGATTTAGAAAAAAGTAGTCTTTAGGCTTCCTAATTCTAGGGAAAATTGCCTAAGAATAAAAATAAATACAACACCAAGATTTGAGACCACTTATTCACCTATTTAAAATAGGTATCAAAATATAGTGGTTTTGCTAAATAGGATTTTTAGAGTATTACATTTCCCCCCTCGTTAAATAAAATTTCGTCCTCGAAATTTGCTTTATACTAACTAGACTTTGAACCATAAATTCTGGAAACTTACTCTATACTAATTTAGACTTTGAATCATAACCTCTGACAATTTACTTTCTCGGAATGTTTTTGCGTCTAAGCCGTTCCCCTTGGTGATTGAGAATTCGTTCCCGCTCAATTACGAAGGTATTGCCATGTCGCACTTTGACATCCTCCTACGCAAATGTCTCCATGGCGTCTATATGATGTGGCAACACAAGTTTCCTCCTATTTCAATGACAAGGTTTTAGTCTGATTGGTGTAACTGACACTACTACAGAAAGTGGATACTACTTCCCCAAAAGACGTCCTTATTTTAAAAAAGGGAGTGAAAAGTATAAGCCAAGACTTTAGGCGCCCTAAATCTTGTTTAGGGCGCCTAAAATATATTTTAGGCGCCCTAAATTTTTTTAGGGCGCCTAAAGTTTGCCTACAATTTAGCGCTAAAACTTAATTTTTCGCGCAATGGGTGTAATCTGGGTAATTTTTTACGCGCCAAGATATATTTATTTATTTTTTTTATTTAAGGCGCCCTAAACGTGTTTTAGGGCGCCAAAAAGCTACTTTAGGTGCCCTAAACTTATTTCAAGGCGCCAAAAAACTTGTGAAAAATTATGTTTTAATTTTTTTTATTTGCTTTAATATACTTTTCAGCGCTCTAAATATTATTCAGGGCGCCAAAAAGCTACTTTAGACACCCTAAAGCGCCAAAAAGCTACTTTAGACACCCTAAAGCGCCGAAAAGCTACTTTAGACACCTAAAGTCAAAAATCTACTTTAGACACCCTAAATTGAATTTAGGGTGTCTAAAGTAGCTTTTTGGCGCCCTAAATTTAATTTAGGGTGTCTAAAGTAGCTTTTTGGCACCCTAAATTTTATTTAGGGCGCCTAAAGTAATTAATTTTAAAACTTAAGCTCCAATTTTTTTAAAAAAAATTATCTAGGTGTTAAAAAATTAGAGCCAAAAAATATATTTTAGGCGCCCGAAAAACGTTTAGGGCGCCTAAAGTATATTTTAGGCGCCCTAAATAAAATTTAGGGCGCCTAAAGTAATTGATTTTAAGACTTAAGCGCCAAATTTTTTTCAAAAAATTATCTAGACGGTAAAAATTAGCGCCAAAAAATATATTTTAGGCGCCCTAACTTATACTTAGGACGCCAAAACTCACGCTCAAGATATAAAAACTCTAAGCTCTTCCCACCAATCTTCACAACTTCAAGTCCTCAAGAACAGAATTACTCGAAGTCACATTTCTACGTATTCCTCTTACTTTTTCTCCTTTCCTTTTTTTGTTTGCTTCCCCCCCTTCTTTATTGTATCTATCTTACTTTAAGTCAAGAAATTTTGTGATTTTGTTTCAATCCCCTCGGCGTTTTTTGTTTTAACCCTGACGGTGTTTCCATTTACAGTGATGCTACAACTGCGAAAGGCTCAAAAAATGGAGTTTCATCAAATAATCTTGGTTAGTTAATTATTGCATTCACTTCATTGGTTTATCTTATATATCTTGATTTCCAATTTACAGTTTTTTGATAGTTTGGATCCGTACTCGGAGGAAAACATTGATACGGTTCGAGATGTTTTGTCTGGACATCTTCTTCTACACATAGGTTGATAGGGTATGGTTTATATGATGTTGTCATGTGTGAATTATAAAATTGTATGTGAGCACTTTGTTGTAGCAGACTTTGTTGTATGTGAAACTTTGTTGCTGTAGAATTTCTTGTATGTGAGCACTTTGTTGTGGACTTTGTTGTAGAATTGAAGCTCCTTTATAATGATCATTTGAATTTTATGTGAGCACTTTGTTGTTGGAGCTCTTTTAATTTAGAATTGTTCATACAAATCCTTAGTTTGATATGAATGGTGTAGATTAAGAAAATTAAAATTATTTCAATCTGAGTTTTCTTTGCTGGGAGCTGTTTGTAAAATCAAAAGATGTATGTCTGCTTTGCTTTGAAAGGCCATAAATACGCCTGGGAAATTTTAATATATTCGTAAGCAATATGAAAAAAAAATTACTATAAGGCACCCTAAAACGTTTTTAGGGTGTAAAAAGTCTATATAAGGCACCCTAAAACATTTTTAGGGTGTAAAAAGTCTATATAAGGTGCCCTAAAACGTTTTTAGGGTGTAAAAAGTCTATATAAGGCGCCCTAAAAAGTTTTAGGGTGTAAAAAGTCTATATAAGGCTCCCTAAAACATTTTAGGGTGTAAAAAGTCCATATAAGACGCCCTAAAAATTTTTTAGGGTGTAAAAAGTTTATATAAGACGCTCTAAAAATTTTTTAGGGTGTAAAAAGTCTATTAACTTGCCTTATAATGCACAGACTTATAATGCCCTAAAAATATTTTAGGGTGTAAAAAGTCTTTATAAGACGCCCTAAAATTTTTTAGGGTGTAAAAAGTCTATATAAGGTGTCTTGAATTAATTCAGGGCGCCTTTTACAGGGCGTCCTGAATTTTTTTAGGGCGCCAAAAGTTAACTTTTCTACTACCCGTTGACAGACGTCCTTGAAATTTAGGGCGTTAATTGTGTCTTATTCAGGACGTTATTTTGCTTTTTTGTGGTAGTGTGAGGAACAAAAAGTGTTATAGAGATTAATCATGTTTAGGGGTAAGGCTATCTGGTCGGTTCATGTTTAGTTAAAACTTCGAATGGCCCTATATATCGCGGTCTTACGTAACACGGACTAAATTTTCGCCTCTGAAGCGTTCTACTGACACCGATTACTAGGGGTATTTTTTAAAAACATAAGATCGTCAGCTTCGAACTCTAGAGGTCTTCCTTTCTTGTCAGCGTAGCTCCTCTGTCTGTTTTGTGCTGCTAGGGGTCGTCTCATGCTCACCATAATTTGTTTGGAGGTCTGGTCAATCAGATCTGGTCAAGCAATTTTTGCTCAGATAAGGGTGACTGATACGTTCGCCCTTGACATTTGATCGTTTAAACTTGGAAAACTCTAGACATCTTGTCTATTTTCTTACTATGCATGCCTACTTAACACGCATTCTAATATTCAAATAATAACTTTAGTCATTTTATACCCAGGTTTAGTATTCAGATTCAGGACCTACTTGTCCATCCACACTGTGCTTGGTTATCGGTGCTTTGGCTTATGATGAGGAGATTATGGCAAAGTCCTTCTACTAGATAGATATCTTTGATCGTTTTCCCTTCATAATTGCTAATCTCTCTTATGCCAGCAATTTTTCCAGATTGGTTTCCACCGAAAGTAACTTTGCCACCAGTCTTGAGTTTGATTGTAGCAAACTTTGAGTGATCTCCTGTCATGTGTCTGTAAATCCACTATCAATGTACCATTTGTTTGGTGTTTGATGCTCTCAGACACACCTCATTGTCTTTATCGTGTTGCTCTTCTTCTTCAGCAACTAGACAAATGTTGGCTTTTTCTTCCTCTTCATCCTCATCCTCATCTGATGAACTATCACCCTAAATAGCTGAGACATAAACTTTCTTTTTGGATTTGCCAAATCTCTTCTTTTCTTTCTCCTTATTCTTCAGCTGGGGACATTCTGATCTGATATGACCCGGTTTTTCACACTCATAGCAGATAATTGGTTTCTTTGATTCGAAGCTAGAGCTTCCTTGATGTGCCTTCTTGAGACCTTGGTATTTCTTGTAGAACTTCTTGAATCTTCGAACCATCATGCTAATCTCCTCATCTTCATCTTCCTCCTCCTCATCATCTGATTCTTTGGTCTCCTTGATTGATTTAAGAGCAACTCCCTTGCCTTTACTATTAACTTCATCAAGTTCTTTTCTGAATTTGAGCTTTCCTTCATATTCAGATAAGCTTCCAAACAATGCTGCCACTGAGCTCATTGATTCACCTCTAGCCTCCTCAATAGCAGTTACTTTTGCTTCCCAATACTTGTTAAGAATATTGAGAATCTTTCTTACATGAACTGGTTGTTCATATATTTTTCCCAGTGTTGCAAGCTGGTTAATTAGATGGGTGAACCTTAGCTGGAACTGAATGATAGACTCCCCTGGCTTCAAATGAAGAAGATTATACTCAGTCATGAGAGTATTGACTCTATTTTCTTTTACTCCAACGGTTCCTTCATGTGCTACTTCTAGTGCAAGCTACATCTCTCTTGCAGTAGGCAATGTACATATTCGAAAGTACTCTTATTGACTCAGAGCACTTTGAAGCATGAGAATTGCTTTACTGTTAGGAGTGATATTTCTTTTGTCATCGTCATCATAATCTTCCACAGGCTTAGGCTCTCTTAGGCCATTTATAAGCACAGTTGGACGATAATTTCCAACTTCAAATACCTACCATAATCCATATACAGTAGCCATGACAAATACTTTGAATTTTGCTTTCCAGAATGAATATTGCTCTCCATTAAATCCAGGTGGTTTGTTAATCGAAGCTCCATCAGGTAAAATACCTTCAATGAGGATCCTTCTCAAGTTGTTAAGCTCTTTTGAGAAGACCTTCCTCTGATACCAAATGAAGGTGGAGCTAAATCACCAAGAGGGGGTGAATTGGGGATTTTCAAAATTTTTGCAAGTTCTGCTCAAATGGAAACTGAACAAGACAAAATAGAGAGTAAGGAAAGAAGAGTGAGACACAGAAGTTTATACTGGTTCAGCCCAACTCTTTGGCCTACGTTCAATCCTCAGGCACCCTGAGTATTTCACTATGTCACTTGATTACACCCTTTGTAACTTTGAAGCAATTCTCTCACTAGAACTTGCTCCCCCTTACAAGTTATAATCAAAGACTCCCAAATCTCCAAGTCCCCCGACTTGAGATTCTTTACAATAAATGAATACAGATAATAAACTCTCTTAAAAGAGCAGATAGGATGAACACTGAAGCTCAGAAAGTATCAATTGATACTCTGTACCAAAAGCACAATAATAAATGAACAAATTCAATGCTCTTTCGATTTTCAGCTCAATAGTTGTTGAAAAGAATTGAATGCTGCTCTATTTATACTTAGAGTATGTTTAATGATTGTTGCAGACATTCATGTGACCGTTGGAGAAGATTATGGTTTGTTATAAGCAACTTGGTCTCTTTTCTCTCTTCATTTTGTTCATTATTTGTGTTGTAAGGATAAATGTTGAGTCCCTTGACTTTATAGCCATTAGAATGACAGAGTTCTGAGTAGGAGGATGTCTCTTTATCCTTTTTCCATCGTGTAAAGCTTATTAGATGAAAATATAGCAAGTTAGGTGCCTCCTCATTTAATGCTCTAACGGTTCCTTTGGTTTAGTGAATTCAGCACTGAAAAATCTCTTTAATCCATCTGTAACTTGGCTGAAAAACAATATCAAACACATTAAACATATCTGGTAATGTTGATGGTTAATATCTGGAAGCATTTAGATCAAATAACAAACATTACATAGATTTCATAAATTCAAATTTTCAACTGTCACGGCCCATACTCGAGTTTGTGCATCAATACTCGAGTATGTCACTATGCACTTAAGGCTATACTTGAGTATTCAAACTAATACTCAAGTATTCTTCTTCTAGAGATGAAACTCGCGATCTGAGCTTTGGAGCTTCAGTTGAATTTAAATCAATACTCGAGTTTTGGACTCTTAAATAGTTTTTGTCCAAAACATCAAAACTGAAGTATTCACGCAATACCGCAGTATTGAAAGCTCAGAAATTTCAGTTGCTCTCTGTATGACTCGATACTTGAGTATTCAACACTATACTCGAGTATGAGTTTCTATTTTGAAACTCAGAGAGAGCACTAGCCAGTATGAAACTGGAGTTTCTGAAACCGGAGTTTTCCAAACTGAAGTTTATATGTTTAATAAATTTTTAATTCATCTTTTCTTGGCTCAATACTCGAGTATGTTAATATCATACTCGAGTTTTCACTTAATTATGAAAACATTTGAATTCTGTAGCCAAGTTGAATACTGGACTTTTCATATTCCAAAACTTGATTTTTTGAAACTGGAGTTCTCATTTCTTTTGAAAAGCATTAAAGAGTCTTTTTGGCCTATACTTAAGTATGCATACCAATACTCGAGTATGCTTTGATGGAAAACTTGCATTGCTCTCTGGAAGGTCTAATACTCGAGTATTCTCTTGGATACTGCGGTATTGTCCTTAATCATTTGCATTGAGTTTTTCTTTGAAATTTCAATACTCGAGTATTGTCTCAATCAGCAAGTCTTTACTTTCTTGAGACAACTCTTTAATCCTTGTTTCACAATTGATTGTTATCATCAAAACCCATAGAGAACTAACATCAATAACTCAAGTCAGTGCTTAAAATTTTAGTCAAAATAGTTTTTAAGTTTTAATAGACTCAAGTTAATGGTTCAAAACTTGAGTTGACTTGGTGAGTGCTAAACCTTATGTTTTCAAACCTTATCTCCCACACTCAGCTGTCTATTTTCAAGAGTTAAAATCTTCAAACTCAAGCCAATATTTATGCACTCGAGTCACTTGTTAGAGTTAGCATTTCAACACTCAAATGTCTTTTATGTAAAATCATTTTAAATGTGTTTTAAAATTTTATCTGTGAACAAATCTTGGGAACTCGAGTTATGTTTTTGTGAACTCGAGTCATCCGTTAGAGTCAACATTCAAGACTCGAGTATCTTTTACTTAAACCCCTTTTTCAGTATAACTCGCAGTCTTCAATTTGTGAGCAAAACTTAACGACTAGAGTTATAAAGACTTGACTTGAGTGAACAACTCCAGTTAGTATTCTTAGCCTTGAGTTATGCTTTGTGAAATGATCTTCTCCATCACAACTTTTGTTTCAAACAAGTTTTCTTTTTTAGAAAGAAATCATCTTCACTCAAGTACTGCAAAATCAACTTGAGTCATTAACCCAAGTCAGTTAATGATAATTTGAGTGTTTTATATGTGTCTCAATAAATCACCATGTTTGTAAAGTTAAAATAATTGATTATGATTTTAGTACTATTTATCATCAGTCATTATTATTCTTAACCATATTTAATCAATGTATTAATGAGTTTTATATAATTATGTGGTTGATTAACTTCAAAATCTTAGAAAGCATTAATTATGTCAGAAGCATTAAATGCAGTTGTAGAAAATGAGACACTAACTTAGCAACCATTGTTTAAGCAACCCAGAAAGCATTTATGTTCTCTTTCCACATTAATTGTTGCAACTAGGGGTATTCATGGGCAGGGCTGGGCAGGGCGAGACCCTTGCCTGATGCCCTGCCCGAAAGATCAATGGGCAGCAAAATGCGGCCCGGTGCCCGGCCCTGCCCGATTAAAGCCCTAACATTTTTGGGCAGGGCAGGGCAGGCCTTCTATGCCCAAGTGGCCATAACCTATCACATCTTATATTATATATATATATATATATATATATATATATATATATATACAACTTCAATCACATCTAATAAATAATATTTCAAACTACAAATAAAATCCATAATTCTACAACTTGGGTCTTGAAATTAAAAAGACAATCATATGTCTTAACAAATAGTCAATATCCATAAGTGAACAATTAAATAACATCCATAATCTACTAATACAAGGCATCAAAAAATTGTAATCAAAGCCTTGTAGTCATCCAAAACTCCAAAAGGTTGCATCAAGGCCCCAAATTGTCAAAAGGAAGAAGCATATGGAATCACCTACAAGAAAGCAAAAACGAAAAACAAAAACACACACACACACACACATAATAGATTAAAGTGACTAAAGTGAAAATTATAAAAAAATTTGGGGCTCAAAGATAATTTTCTAAAATTTTGGGTTCTTTTCTGTAATTTTTGCAGGGCCATCCCTACCCCTTAAAATCTGTTACAAACCTTTTTTTTGGGCTTTAGCCTGGCCGGTGGCCTATTAAGGAAACCTGTAATTTTAAAAATTTTGTAAGCAGCCTAATAAACCACAGGCCTCACCTAAAAACAAACTTACTTCAAATAAGGTGAAAACATACCTACTTTAAACAGGCCGAAAATAGACATACATCTAACAGCCTGTTTAAAGTAGGTATGTTTTTGGCCTGTTTAAAGTAATTATATTTTCGCCCTGTTTGAAAAATGGCTTGTATTGAGGTGAGGCATGTGGTTTGTTAGGCTGTTTACAAAATTTTTAAAATTATAGGTCTCCTTAATAAACTATAGGCCAGGTCAGGCTAAGTTAAAAAACAAGTTCAAAAAAAGGCCTACAACCAAGGGTGGATTTTGGGGGGTAGGCATGGCCCCGCAAAAATTACAGAAAAGAACCCAAAGTTTTAAAAATTATCTTTCAGCCCTAATTTTTTTTATAATTTTCATTTTAGTCCCTCCTTATAAAGAACATCGAGGGACTAAAATAAGAATTTTGAAATTTTTTTAGGGCTTAAATATAGTTTCATAAACATCTGGGTCATATTCTGTAATTTTTGCAACAGTGCAGAAAACGGACGTTAGCTCTAATGTAACGGCATTGTGCAAGTTTTACATTTTTAAAAGTTTGTTGGTCATTTTGCTCCACTAGAGAGTTTATTGGTCAGGACGCTCCTAGGACAATAGTTTGTTGGTCATTTTGCTCCTTAACCCTAGAATTAATGGTAAGAAAATGATTTAGTTGATAGTAGCACATATTATGATAGAGTACTTGATTATATATTCATTTGTTTGCCATTATATTTCTTTGTTGTGTCTTTTTTACTAACCCTTCGAAGTAGAAACACATGCCTCAAGCTCCTTGATGACATTGATGTTAGCAAAAAAACTTCAAAATGATCATGACCTTCTAATAGCTCAGTCGTCAAGATCTTCAACCACTCCTTCGAGGAGAAAGATGAGAGACACACTAGCTAATAGACGACACTTCATTGATTGATAATGGGGATATGTGATTGTTTGATATGTTCATCTATTACTATAGGAGGCACATTTAATGTCCATTTTTTGGACAATAAGACAACTTTTTTCAAGAGGTAGTGTATATGAGTGTCGTTGAAAGTTTTAAAATAGACATCTACTTTTAAACATACATTGTAAGTTTACATAGAGTGACTATTTTTTGGAAAACAATCAATGTAAGTTAGACTTTCCACATATGTTTTTAAAAAAGCAGACATTGTAAGTTTGACTTGTTGGTTATGATTAGTTTTGATGATGTCTTATATAGTTGCCATTAGCAAGAGCAAAAAGTTTATATCAAAAAGTCTATATCATATACATTGTCTAATTGCTACATTTAATGTAGATTTGTTCATGTGGAGAAAGAACAAGAGAATAGAAGAAAAAAAGAGTTCATTCATGGAGAATAATCAAGAAGAGAGAAGAAAGAAATAAGAACTTGCTGAATAAACTGAGAAAATCATTATATAAGTTCTTAGTTTGATTCTTGAAGTCTCCAAGATCAAATGGAAGTTGGGATGGCTCAATTCAGAGTTAAAACAAGCATATATTAGGTTCTAGATGAGCAAAATCGAGCCAAATACTCAAAAGTCCAGTTTACTGCATTACAGGAAGTGATATGCCTCTGGATTATGAGCAAACTCGAGTTTATGACACAAAACTCGAGTCTGGAACTGTCAAAACTCGAGTTAGTCACTTAATGACTCGAGTTTGTAGTGTCTTCAGCAACTCTGGTGTCTCTGGATCAGCAAAACTCGAGTTAGCCAATGTAAACTCGAGTTTGGAACTCAAAACCCGAGTTAGTCACTTAATGACTCAAGTTTAGCAAGCTTTCAGCAACTCTGTCCAACTCTGTTTCACGATCAGAACTGGCGACCTCTGGTAATTTGATGATATCTCCCAAACCAGAGATCAGTTTAAGGTGAAATCAATTTTGTATGAAAATAGACATCCAATGCGTCATCTGGACAAATTTTCATGCTCAAAGAAGCTGAGATGAGAGATCTATGAATTTTTGAAGTTGACCCATCTGTTAACGTCACCCAGCAGACCAAGCTTCAATGATTTGAGTGTATCTCACAATCTACACATCAGAATGAGCTGCAATCGGTGGCATATGAAAGTATACTCACATACCTTTCCAGAAACATAAAGATCATGGAAAACAAAGATCAAATGAGTGAGATATGATCTTCGAAATTTGACTATAAATTCAAGATGCTGCAAAAACGCCGGCAAAGAACAACCTTCATTTATCAAATCATAACTATCATAATACAGTGAGTTTGGAGCTGATTCTTCTTGCAATGGAAAGAAGACTTAAAGAGCTTTATGGAGATAGGTACTGGATTCTACGGATTGATCTTTATCAGGTTAGAAAGCAAAGAACTTGTGAGAAGGATGTTTGACTGAGCCATGGAGAAGAAAACTCGAGTTTGTGTTAGCAAAATCCAGTTTTGAGACTTGACAAAAAGATATTCAATTTTACATAAAAGCCAAACTCGAGTCTACATAGACAAACTCAAGTCTGTACAGACACAGAAATGAATCCAAAATTTTCACATTAAGCTAAACTCCAGTTTACAAATCAAACCTGAAGTCTGGAAGATACAGAGAGCACTCAGAATCCCAAGCAAGCCAAACTCGAGTCTAGGTTCCCTAACTCGAGTTTAGACCAAACAGAAAGGAACCCAGAAAACTCAATAGACTCCCAAACTCTAGTCTGGCCTTCCAAACTCCAGTTTGCACTTGACCTAGATAAACCTCAAATATTTCAGTAGTCACTGAAACTCGAGTTTGCTTCCCAAACTCGAGTCTGGATCATACAGAAAGACCATCCATTTTGGCTACACTACAAACTCCAGTCTATGACCCTAAACTCGAGTCTGGAAAATCACGAACTTAGGCTTGTTCTTCAAACATAGACCCAAACTCGAGTTGGTCACTAATTGACTCGAGTTTAGCTTCCGGACCAAAATTTCATCCCAAGTCCAGAGCCCGATAGTTCTCTCTGTAAAAGCCAAACTCGAGTTAGCTTTTACAGACTGCAAGTTTAGACCACTAATCAACAGACATGCTTTCTGGATGAACCCCAAACTCGAGTTGGAAGAACAAACTCGAGTTTGCATCGGGAATTTTGAAAAATCAAATGATGTTGATTTGCGAAATCTTAATGGGTATTCCTGAAATTATTTCCTCGTATGATATTATTGTTTCTAATGTCCTTGATGAAGTTTTGAGTGTTTTTCAGATAAGGTTTAGCCAAGATCAAGGTGAGATCAAGATCCAGGATAAATTCATTAAATGACGAACCTAGAACAGGCCTGATCCTTCTCCCTTATCCCAGATGTTCAGCTCAGACCATTGTAACTCATAAGAATCATCTCAAACGGTCAAATTAAGTTATGGAATGACAAGAATTCTGGAAGACCATCTACAACAACTAAATCCAAGATTCCCGCCAAGAATTGAAGAAACAGAGGAAAATATGCAACTGTCATATTCCAGATTTACAGCTGAACTTTGAAGAATCAAAGAGAAGAAAATGCAACGGCTAGTTCCTCTTCTTCATCTATATGAGAAGCCCAAAAACGAAGAACAAGAGACACAGATACAAGAGGGAGAACAAGAAAAGTGACGTGAGCTTACACAATGAAAATGCCAATATTCTAACGTCTGCTTCATCTACTCTCTGAATATCTCAACGATCATATATCTAGCTTAGAGAGTGAGATTATATGTATTGTGCTTCAGTGTTTATTCACTTACTTCTGAGAGAGAAGATTCATTGTAAACATCCTATTATTCTAAGAGTTACTCAAGATTGGGTGATCTTGAGTGGGAAACACTTTGTTGTGATTACAGCTTGTAAAGGGAGTAAATCCGAGTGTGGGATTACTTCGAGTACAGAGTGTGTAATCAAGCAAGTGAATTGATTACGGTTTGTAAGGGGGAGTGAATCCTAGTAAGAAGATTACTTCAAGTACAGAATGTGTAATCAAGTTCAAAGCAAATAGTGGATTGAAAATTTCAAGTGAAGCTTGGGGACTGGACGTAGGTCAAAGATTAGACCAAACCAGGATAAATCACAGTTTGAATACTCTCTTCCCTTATCTTTTACATTTCCAGTATATGCTCATCTTTAGATATCTAATTGTCAATTTATAAATTGCGAAAAGTTTTTTAAAAGTTCCTAAAGTTTATCAAACACCCAATTCACCCCCCCTCTTGGGTGATAGCCAGGTCCAACATGACTTACAACATCTGTCTCTAAAAAAATAAATTATAAGTCAAACTTAAAATGTCTATTTTCTTAAAAACATACGTGGAAAGTTTTTTCTTCAATGAAATTTGTATTTTCTATCCACAACCTTTTTTAATAAACAACTAGAATGGAGAATAAAGAAAACTGAGTAAAGAACAATCATTTCCCAAAACAAAAAATAAAGAAAACTGAGTGACATCACATTACAATCCCTTACATATATACAAAAATTCTCTAAACATGGTCAATATAAGAATGTGCACAAGTTCACAAGTTAATATAATCAGGTATGTCCACAAGTATGAAAGTAGAAGAAATCACTAAAAGGGGGGGTGAATTGGGGATTTTAAAATTTCTTTTCAACTCTTAAAAAATAAAGCTTAAGAAATGAATAATGAAAGAGTAGAGAAAGAAAAGCTCAGACACACAGGATTTATACTGGTTTGGTTTCAACCTTGACCTATGTCCAGTCCCCAGATACCTTCTGGGTGTTTCCACTAGTTCAACAGGTTCTTAACTACAACAATGAAGACAAGACACAATCCTAATCACCTAGGACTTGCTCCCCCTTACACCTTATAATTAAACAACCCAACTCACAGGTTCCATAACCTTGAGTTTACACAACCAAATACTTTAAAAGAATTTCAATCTCTCAAAAGAGTGAATATTGATAATCACTGAAGAACAGATAAAAGAATCACAATACAGACTCAAAAATGCAAATGTGTTCAAGTGTAGCTTCGTTGTGTATCTTGCTCTGAGTCTTCATAGCCTTTTATAGCCTAACTAGATGAACTAGCCGTTGCAATATCTTCTCCAACGTTCAGTTGCAGATCTGGAAAATGACAGTTGTAAATTTTACTCTGTTCTTTCAATTCTTTGCCGAAATCCTGGAATATGTTGTTGCAGAATGTCTTCCAGATTCTTTGTCATTCCACGATCTTAATTTGACAGTTTGAGGTGATCTTAATGTGTTCTAACGGTCTGAACTAAACATCTAGGATAAGGGAGAAGAATTAGCCCTGTTCTTGGTTCTTCATTAAATGCACTTATTCTGGATCTTTGATTCTCTCTGATCTTGTGATGAACCTGTCTGAAACTTATCAAAAACTTGATCAATAACGTTAGGAATAATAATACAACAAGATATGATAATTTCAAATTAACCCATAATGATTTCGCAAATTGATTTGATCTGGTTTTCAAAAGTTACCAATGCAAACTCGAGTTTGGTGTTCTAGACTCGAGTTTGAGGTTCATCCAGAGAGCAAGATATGTTTGAAAGTTTCATAAACTCGAGTTGACAAGTAACTGACTTGAGTTTGGTTTTTACAGAGAGGAAAGTCGCGAGTTGGTCTTGAATGAGATTTTGAACACTTGGCTAAACTCGAGTCATTTAGTGACTGACTCGAGTTTGAAGCTTTTGGGAAAAACTTAAGTTTAAGTTCACAGCTTCAAAATTGGAGTTTAGAAATGTAGACTGGAGTTTAGAAATCATGTAATAGCTCGAGTATTTTCAAATAGTCCTAAACTCGAGTCTCCAGAAATCTGACTCGAGTTTCAGTGTACATTGAAACTTTGAAAACTTTTCATTTAAGTACAAACTGGAGTCATTGAAATTTAAACTGGAGTTTAGAAAACAAGTATCAACTCGATATCTCTGTTTATGCCAAACTCGAGTCTACATAATCCATACTCGAGTTTCCAGTGAAAACTGAAAACATGAAGGCTATTGCATTTTGCAAACTGGAGTTTGTAAAACTGAAACTGGAGTTGGAAAACTTGATAAAACGTTGAAGCTTCTGTTTGATCTCAAACTCGAGTTTCCAAATCATAGACTCGAGTTTACAAGTTTTTAAACTTTTAGCACATAAACTTTCTTGTAAACTGGAGTTTCTCAGAATCAAAGGTAGAGTTTGGAAACAAGTTGAAATTCGAGTGTCACTGCCTTTGATCTAGACTCGAGTTTATAAACACAGACTCGAGTTTACAACTCTTGTAAACTTTGATAGCTCTCTGTAACTCTGCAAACTCAAGTTTGCCTATACAAACTGGAGTTTGGCCAACATTGTAAAATCTGAGCTTCTGTCTGTCAAGTCCAAACTCGAGTTTCTATACCAAAACTCAAGTTTGCCTTAAACAGAAAGTTTTACAACTTTCAAAGGCAAACTTAAGTTTACAATTGTCAGTTATTATCAAAACACATAGAGAACTAACATTCTCCCCCTTTTTGATGATGACAACACTTGTAAACTGAATTTGCAAAGAGTTTGATTAAATTTGTTATTTTAAAAATCATTTTGTAAAATGTGCTTATAAAGTAAAGATGTCAGAGTTTAGTATGCAGAAGCACGATGAACCAGAATGAACCAAGATGCAATTATCATATAAACCAATAATTCATTTCATAGAAACTAAACATAAGCAAGTAAAATTCAGAAATACTAAAAATTCATAAACATAAAATTTTTAAAGATAAATACAGACTCAAAGACTAAAAAAACAACATATAAACTCAAAACTCATCAACTTTCTCTCCCCCTTTCATATAAACTCAAGACTCATCAACTTTCTCTCCCCTTTTGTCTTGCTCTTCAGTTTTCTCTCCCCCTTTGTCATCAGTAAAAGAGGGGGTAGGCTCAACAGGAGGGGTAGAAGGTCAAGTGGAGGTGGTAGTTGGATCAAGAGTGGCTGGTGCAGAGGTAGAAGCTGGATTAGGAATGGGTCCAGATGAAGGTGCAGGAGTAGGAATGCCCAAGTGCCTTATGATTAGATCCAATCGAACCTTCATAGCTTCTTGAGCCTCAACCATTTCATGATTTGTCTTGGTGAGTTTTGAAACTATCTTCCCAACCTCCTTCTCAATGTTTGTGGCCAGATTTGTAAGAGCAACATCCATAATCTCTTGGATCTTGGCAGTTAAATCTGAGGTAAGAGAAGGCTGAGGTGCAGCTGATTGAGCTTCCTGAGCTCAAGCATAAGATCCTCTTGCCCTTGAGGGAGCCTGTGAGTGACTAGAGCCTTCCTCATTGAAGCTTAGCTTCATCAAGTGCAGTTGAGGCTTTCCAAACTCAGGAATCTTCTAAATTATGTCAGAGGCACCAAAAGGCCAAATCTTGAAGTAGAAGAGGATCACAAAAATCAAAGAAGGGAATGAGACATGCGAGGATTTTCTGGATCCAAATCTAAACTTCACTATTTCATCAAAAATCCATTGACCCACATTGATTGGCTTTTTGTCAATGATAGCAGTGAAGGGCTGATAGTCCCTCTGAGTGAAGTGTGTGAAATTTCCTCCCTTCTGAACCAAATTCCTTGAATAAATGTACCATAAGACCCGATGGATGGGTGACATGGAGGCAGGGGAAATGTGAAGGGATACCAATTGAGCCTCTGAAACAGGTTCATTTGGTTTTAAAATATCAAAACACCGCCTATTAGTATAATTAAAGGAATGTGGAGGTGGAGGATTTTCAATTTGTAAGATTGTGTTTAAGATAGCAGCATAAATGGTAATCTTGACACCTCTCACAGTTGTAGACAATCTCTCTTCAACTAGAATGTCATCACAATCCTTCAGATTGTCCCAGTCCATATTAAAATAAAATACTCGGACAAAATTGGGTGTATAAGTGGCAGAAATTAAAAGAAGAGTCTCGAATTGTTTAAGCCATGGGAGAAGATCAAGATTACAATCTTTCTTCAAGTTCTCGAAGTTTACTGATACTATTGGGCAAATGGGTCTTTTAACATAATTGTCTTTAAACTTAGCACCCAATTCATCAGATAGAATAGTATTGGTAGTAGTAAAACCAGGTGGAGAAGAATTGTGATTATAAATTTCCAAGAGGGCATTTGGTACCATAGGGGATTCCTTAGAAGGTTGGTCGGGTTGTTGTGCAGAAGAGGTTGGAATAGCAGCATATTGGACCTTGGAGGATGCTTGGCCTGTTTCTTTCCTCTTTCTCTTGGAGGTCTTTGATGGTTCTGCAGCCTTCTCTTTTCCTTTCCCAGAAACAGTCTCTGGCTTCTTTCTCACTTGCTCCTCCATTGGTTCTTGAATTACAACACCTTTCAGTCTAGGAGAAGCGGTATGAGGAACTCCTGGGATTTGTTTATCAATCCCTGAAGCAAATTTCTTCGGAATCATCTTGCTCCTCATGGGTCTGTGGACTGGTATGGATTTCTTCCTTGGTTGTCGTTGAAGAGGGGATGGAGATGATGATTTAGAACCTTCGGCATCTTGGAAGAATGGGTTAGACGATTGATTGGAGGCCATTTTTGGGTTTGAGAAAGAGAAATTGAAGATGAAGCAGAAGGGTCGAGAGAAACTTTAGGGCAAACTTGAGTTTTGAAGACTGTAAAATGAACAGACACGGCAAACCCATATATATAGTTTTTCCTAGACTCGAGTTTCACATTAACTGACTCGAGTTTACATGAGTTTTAGGCTTACCTGGACTTCAAGAATGTATCTGTGAATCCTTGAATCCCCATCAAGACTTGAGTTAAAGCTTCCAGACTAGAGTTTTGAATGTCTTTAAATCTTCTTGTTGATCTTTGTCTGCTCCAGACTCGAGTCACTTACTTAATGACTCGAGTTTTGAACTGCTTCAAAACTTCACGTTGGTTTCGATATGATTTTGCCTTGAGTTAGTCACTTAATGACTCGAGTTTTCAGACTTCTTATAGTGCCATCCTGTACTTTGACTTGCGCGAACTTGAGTCAATCACTAAATGACTCGAGTTTAGGCTAGTTCCTCAAACTCAGTTGCTTTCTGTCCCCGATAAACTTGAGTTTGCCTGCTCAAACTCGAGTTTGCTTCACACTGAAAACAAACATTAGTAGACAAATATCCTACAAAAACATATCTGAACACTCCGATGCTTAAGTTAGTACAGTTCAATCATCGAAACACTTAATTAAAATTGGGTAGAGAAAGACTCACAGCTCATTGGGATTTACCATTCCCAATTCTCTTCTTATAAGAGTAAATTGCTCTTTTGCTAAAGGCTTGGTGAATGTATCTGCTAGCTATTGATGAGAGGGAATGAAGATCACTTTGATATCCTTCTTCTGAACATGATCTTGAATGAAGTGATGCCTCACATCAATGTGCTTGGTTCTTGTGTGATGGATAGGATTCTTTGCCAAGCTTATCGTGCTTGTGTTGTCACACAGAATTGGGATTTCTTTGAGGTGCATACCCAAGTCTTGAAGTTGTTGCTTTAGCCATAAAACCTAAGAGCAGCAACTTGAGGCAGCAATGTATTCAGCTTCTGTTGATGACACTGAAACAGTGGTTTGCTTCTTGCTGAACCAAGAGACAAGTGAGCCACCAAGAAATTGACATTGGCCACTTGTATTCTTTCTATCTGTCTTATATCCGGCATGATCAGAGTCTGAGTATGCTACCAGATGTTCAGGTTGACCTTTGGGAAACCATAGTCCCAACTCTTCTGTATCATGCAGATATCTAAAAATTCTTTTAACATACTCACCATGTGATTCTTTTGGAGCTGATTGAAATTGGGCACACATCCTTACACTGAATTGGATGTCTGGTCTACTTGCTGTCAGGTAGAGCAAGGATCCAATCATGCTTCTGTATCTTGTGATGTTGAAATCTTTTCCCTTTTCATCGGCATCTAATGCAGCCGTTGAACTCATTGATGTGTCAGCCCCATTGCAATCTTGAAGGCCATATTTCTTGAGCAGGTCTTTCAAGTACTTGGTTTGAGAAATGAATATGACATTGTTGCACTGCTTGATTTGAAGACCAAGGAAATAGTTGAGTTCTCCCATCATTGACATTTCGAATTCACCCTGCATGGTCTCAGAAAATTCCTTGCACAAGGTATCATTAGTAACACCGAAAATAATATCATCTACATAGATTTGTACAATAAGGATTTCATTGAGCTTGTTACTTTTAATGAATAATGTGTTATCTGCCTTTCCCCTAACAAATCCTTGATCAAGAAGGAATTTGCTTAACCTTTCATACTAAGCTCTAGGAGCTTGTTTTAGACCATATAAGGCCTTTTTTCAGTTTGAAGACATGATCTCGATGAAAATCATCTTCAAATCCATGAGGTTGTTCAACATAAACTTCCTCTTGAATAAAGCCATTTAGAAAAGATGATTTTACATCCATTTGATAGAGTTTAATGCCTTTTATGCATGCAAAGGCTAAAAGAACTCTTATTGCTTCCAATCTTGCCACTGGGGCATAAGTTTCTTCATAATCGATTCCTTCTTCTTGATTATAGCCTTTGGCAACTAATCTTGCCTTATTTCGGACAATGATTGCATATTTATCACGTTTGTTCTTAAATACCCATTTAGTCCTAATGACCGGATGGTCTTTGGGCCTAGGTACCAAATCTCAAACTTGATTTCTTTCAAATTGGTTCAGCTCCTCTTATATTGCTATCACCCAATCATTGTTTGAAAGGGCTTCTTCAATCTTAGAGGGTTCTATTTTTGAAATAAAGGCTGAAAAGGTTACCTCATTTAAAATGCTTTCCTTAGTTCTCACACCTTCATTTACATCACCTACAACCTGATCCAGAGGATGGTTTTTATTGTATCTCCAGGCTTGAGGCTGAGGTTGTGACTGAACAGGTTCTTCAAAAATATTTTCAGTCTCGTTTTCTGGTTCTTCTTGAGAGGAATTTTCAGAGTTTGAGACAGATGGGATTTTTGAGGTAGATTGATTTTGTAGAACATTAACATCTTCCTCATCATTAGATTGGTTAGATTTGTTTTCACAGAATACTAAATGAATTGATTCTTCAACAGTACGAGTGCACAAATTAAATGTTCTAAAGGATTTACTTCTATTTGAGTAACCAAGAAATATACCTTCATCTGATTTGGGATCGAATTTTCCCAAATTGTTCTTACCATTGTTATGGATGAAGCATTTGCAACCAAAGATGTGTAGGTGTGCTAGATTTGGTTTCCTCCCTTTGTATATCTCATAAGGAGTTTTGTTTAACTTTTTTCGGAGATATGCTCTGTTGGAGACATAGCATGCAGTACTCATGGCATCAGCCCAAAATACTTGGGAGGTGTTGTTCTCATTCAGCATTGCTCTTGCCATTTCAGTAAGTACTCTATTCTTCCTTTCCACAACACCATTTTGCTGAGGAATTCTAGGAGCTGAGAAGTTATGATCGATGCCCATATCTTCACAGTATTTGCTGAAAGCATGGTTTTCAAATTCTCCTCCATGATCTATACGAATTCCTACAATGACAGTACCTTTCTCGTTTTGGACCTTTTTGGTAAACAAACAAATTGATCAAATGTTTCATCTTTAGATGATAAGAATATAGTCCATGTAAATCTAGAGAAATCATCAACAATGACTAATGTGTACAGATTTCCACCAAAACTCTGGACTCTAGCTGGACCAACTAAATCTATGTGCAATAGTTGAAGAGGTCTATTAGTTGAAATCTCACTTTTTGATTTGAAGGATGATTTAGTTTGTTTTCCCTTTTGACATGCATCACAAACCATGTCCTTTTTGAAATTAAGTTTTGGCAAACCAATAACTAAATCCTTTTTCAATAATTTATCAAGTTGGGACATATTAACCTGTGCTAAACATTTGTGCCACAACCAACTTTCATCTAAGTTACTCACGAAACATTTTTTAGAGGGTAAAACAGTTGAAAGTTCAAGAGTGTAACAGTTACCTTCCCTTGGTGCTCTGAAAAGAGCTTTGGATCTTACTTTATCTAGGAAGAGATCATCCTTGTTGACAATCAAACACTCTTCTAAATTAAAGATGACTAGATTACCTTTGTCAGCACTTTGGCTTACACTAAGAAGATTATGGTACAATCCTTCCACAAGATAGACATCTTTTATTTGTGGTCCATCATTGTTACCAATCTTACCAATACCAGTTATCCTTCCAGATTTGTTGCCGCCAAATGTGACCTTGCCCCCATCTTTGTGTTTAATTGTTGAAAACTTGGATTGATCTCCTGTCATGTGCCTGGAGCATCCACTATCAATGTACCATTTACTGGATCTTGATGCTCTTAGACATACCTGCAAGTTATGGAAGATCAAGTCTTAGGTACCCACCTTTTCTTGGGTCCTTTTGGGTTAGTTTGTACCTTAGGAGACACATATGTTCCTTTAGGTACCCATTGATAATTACTTATAGGTTTATCTTTCCTTTCTTTTCTATGAAAGCATGCGGAAGTAGTATGGCCTTTTCTATTGCAGTAATTGCAGTGGGCAAATGGATTAGAAGAGTGAACAGATTTTCGAAAATAACTTAGGTAGTACTTTTCTCTACTTTTCTTCTTACTTTTCTTTTTATCAAGATCAGGATTGTAGCCTATTCCAGATTTATCATTTGTAAACCTTTGCTGTTTTAAAATAATGTCAAGCATTTCACTACCTTGAGTGAATTTTGCCAAAGTTTTTGAAAGGTAGTCATTTCTTTTTCTGTAAAGTACAGCAATTTTCGCAAATCTTTTCAGTGAATTTTTCACAAGCCTTTTCAGAAGTAGAAGGTGAAGTTTTCTGAACTTGTTGTTCTAAATCCTTTACTCTTCTTTTCGAAAGCATAAGTTCTTTTGCAATCTTTTCAAATTCATAATGAAGACTATTATATTCAGAAAGTAATTCATCAAAGGTTGGTTTAGAATCACTTACCTCTTCATTTTTTGATTCTTCCTGAGCAACAAGGCAAATGTTTGCTGTTTGTCCCTCATCCTCTTCTTCTTCATCAGACAAACTGTCTCCCCAAATGGCAGAGACATATGCTTTCTTTCTGAATGAGCTGAATCTATTCTTTTCCTTTTCCTTGTTTTTTAGTCGAGGCCATTCTGACTTAATGTGACCAGGTTTATCACATTCATAGCATACGATGGGTTTCTTCAATTCTGAGCTTGATCCACCTTTATGAGACTTTCTGAATCCCTGATTCTTTTTGTAGAATTTTCTGAACTTTCTGATTATCATGCCAAGCTCTTCTTCTTCGTCCTCATTATCCGATTCTTTAGACTCATTGATGGTCTTGAGTGCAATTCCTTTGTTTTTACCATCAATTCCATCAAGCTCTTTTCTGAACTTGATTTTTCCCTTATATTCGGATAGGCTTCTGAAGAGAGCAGCTGCAGATTGCATGGATTCTCCTCGGGCTTCTTTAATAGCTGTCACTTTAGCTTCCTAATCCTTGGTTAGTATATTTAAAATTTTTCTTACCTGAGTCTTTTGTTCATATACCTTCCCTAAGGCTGACAATTGATTGATGAGGTGAGTGAAACGGAGCTGAAACTCTGCAATTGATTCTCCAGATTTCATGCGCAGAAGATCATACTCGGTTGTAAGTGTATTGATCCTGTTCTCCTTGATTCCTGAGGTTCCTTCATAGGCCACCTCCAATGCATCCCACATTTCTTTGGCACTGGGCAGATTGCAAATGCGAAAGTATTCCTTTTGGCTCAATGCACTCTGTAACATCAAAATAGCTTTGCTGTTAAGTACAACTTTCTTTTGATCATGTTCATCAAATTTTGCCTTTGTTTTTGGCACAATATTCTCTCCTACTTTCTTAGTAGGGACATAGTTGCCTTCCTCAATTACTTCCCATAGACCATACTCACTGGCCATCACAAATACTTTGAATTTGGATTTCCAGAATGAGTAATGTTCACCATTAAAACCCGGTGGTCTGTTTATTGAGGCACCATCTGGTAGAATTCATTCCATTTGATCTTTTTGTCTAGGATGTTAATCCTTTGGGCAGACAACCTGCCTCTGATACCAAATGAAAGTGGAAGAAATCACCAAGGGGGTGAATTGGGGATTTTAAAATTTCTTTTGCTGGATCTTTGATTCTCTCTGATCTTGTGATGAACCTATCTGAAACTTATCAAAAACTTGATCAATAACGTTAGGAATAATAATGCAACAAGATATGATAATTTCAGATTAACCCATAATGATTTCGCAGATTGATTTGATCTGGTTTTCAAAAGTTACCGATGCAAACTCGAGTTTGGTGTTCTAGACTCGAGTTTGAGGTTCATCCAGAGAGCAAGATATGCTTGAAAGTTTCCTAAACTCGAGTTGACAAGTAACTGACTCGAGTTTGGTTCTTACAGAGAGGAAAGTCGCGAGTTGGTCTTGAATGATATTTTGAACACTTGGCTAAACTCGAGTCATTTAGTGACTGACTCGAGTTTGAAGCTTTTATGAAAAACTTAAGTTTAAGTTCACAGCTTCAAAATTGGAGTTTAGAAATGCAGACTGGAGTTTAGAAATCATGTAATAGCTCGAGTATTTTCAAATAGTCCTAAACTCGAGTCTCCAGAAATCTGACTCGAGTTTCAGTGTACATTGAAACTTTGAAAACTTTTCATTTAAGTACAAACTGGAGTCATTGAAATTTAAACTGGAGTTTAGAAAACAAGTATCAACTCGAGTATCTCTGTTTATGCCAAACTCGAGTCTACATAATCCATACTCGAGTTTCCAGTGAAAACTGAAAACATGAAGGCTATTGCATTTTGCAAACTGGAGTTTGGAAAACTGAAACTGGAGTTGGAAAACTTGATAAAACGTTGAAGCTTCTGTTTGATCTCAAACTCGAGTTTCCAAATCATAGACTCGAGTTTACAAGTTTTTAAACTTTTAGCACATAAACTTTCTTGTAAACTGGAGTTTCTCAGAATCAAAGGTAGAGTTTGGAAACAAGTTGAAATTCGAGTGTCACTGCCTTTGATCTAGACTCGAGTTTATAAACACAGACTCGAGTTTACAACTCTTGTAAACTTTGATAGCTCTCTGTAACTCTGCAAACTCAAGTTTGCCTATACAAACTGGAGTTTGGCCAACATTGTAAAATCTGAGCTTCAGTCTGTCAAGTCCAAACTCGAGTTTCTATACCAAAACTCGAGTTTGCCTTAAACAGAAAGTTTTACAACTTTCAAAGACAAACTTAAGTTTACAATTGTCAGTTATCATCAAAATACATAGAGAACTAACAAAGTATTTATAAACTACTACATTATGTAATTTTTTTTAATCAATCTCTACACATCTTCCATCTGTTGTAGAAGATGTCCAGCCAAAAGGTCTCGGCTTACATTAATGTCTTCCATTGTGTAGGTTCCTTATTACCAAAAATCTGCAGGAAAATTGAAGAATAAGTTAATATAAATCAATCAATTTAATGAAATAACTAAAGGGTCTTCAATATTGGTCTCATCAATATTTATCGACAAACAATACATTTGGGACTTTGAGTATAAAATATAGGGGTCATTTAAAATAGATTTTTTTAATAAAATAATTATGTGATTTGTTACGATTACAAATACATATTGCTTATTGTGTATACAATTAAAATTTGCCCAATAGTAAACACTAAATTATATTACAAATATTACATACTTCATAAAGTAATGCTTTAGAGCCATAAATTGCCATTCTATGCTTGTAAAAGTTTTAGAAGCTCAAAATGCTATTTATGAACTTTTCCGTGTAATGCACGAGTAGGAATACTTGTTTTATAAAAGAATGAGTGTCTATTTTATTAAATTATAATTTTTAATTATTTGCGTTGAAATCAAACCTTGATGGAAGTCTCCTTAATATGTATGCAACTAATCAATATAACAATTTGAAGAAAAAAATTATAAATTTGAGAAACTAAGTTGATTGAGATCTTACATTTAGGACTACAAGAAACCCTCTGGCTAACTCTTACATTTAGGAATAAAAAAACTCAAGTGCCAAATTAGATATTAATATTCAATATGAAATTTTCACAAACATAATGCGTCCACAGTGAAACTAATTATGAATAAAAAAGGAAAAAAAAAATACACATTACAAATTTCTTTTTTTTTTGTTACATTAGTTTTACAAACTATTTTTTTAATCCTATAATCCTATAATCCTAATACACTGTCATGTATAGCAAAAGACCAACTTATAATGAAAATGGGCAAATTACAAAAAATTCCAATTTATAACACAACATACACTACTACAAAATAGTGATTTAACAACCCCCAATTAACGTCCGTTTTTAAAAAAATAGACGTTAAAAAGTAGGTGGTGGCACTATTGTAATTTTTTCCTTACTTTTAACGTCCATTTTTAAAGAACGAACGTTAAAGTGTACATAGCAGGTCTGATTTTTGAAAAAACAGTCGTTGAAACTCAAACAATTTGACTTTCAACGACTGTTTTTTGAAAAACCAGTCGTTGAAAATAAAATTTTTTAAATGCAGCTACTTTCTAATTAAATTTAATAAATTATATATTTATAAGTTATCACATATTTCTAGCTATTCCTAATATGTAGCCTAGAATTTTGATAGTTAGAATAAGAAATCTAACCTATTTTGATTTAGTTAGTTCCTAAATAAATTTAATAAATTAAACAATATATCTCTTTACACATACACATCCACCAACGTTTTTTTTTTCAAGTTTTACGACTGGTTTTGAAAAACCAGTCGTGGAAACTCAAATATTATACATTTTTTTAGATGCAGTTAATTTTTAGTTACTTTTAATATATATATATATATATATATATATATATATATATATATATATTCTCATATTTATAGTTATTCCTAATATGTAGCCGAGAATTAAAAATAAGAAATCTAACATTTTTTTTATGAGTTTTAACGACTAGTTTTTAAACATCTGTCGTTGATAGTCAAATTTTCTAAATTCTTTTAGATTCATTTAGTTTCTAATTAAATCTAATATATATATATATATATATATATATATATATATATATATATAATCTCTTATTTATAGCTATTCCTAATATATAGCTGAGAATTATGATAATTAAAATAATAAATGTAACCTTTTTTTTTAGTTGAGTTTCCACGACTGGTTTTGGAAAAACAGTCGTGGAAACACAAATTTTTATAATTTTGTTTAGATGCAGTTAGTTTCTAATTAAATTTAATTATATATATATATATATATATATATATATATATATATATATATATATATAATCTCATATTTATAGCTATTCCTAATATGTGGTCAAGAATTATGATAGTTAAAATAATAAATCTAACCTTTTTTTTAGTTTCAACGACTGATTTTTAAAAATCAGTCGTTGAAAGTCAAATTTTTTGAGTTTCCACGACTGGTTTCGAAAAAAAAGTCGTGGAAACTAAAATTTTTTTAGATTTAGTTTCGGTTAGTTTCCAATTAGATTTAATAAATTATATATATATATATATATATATATATATATATATATATATATATATATATATATATATATATATATATAATCTCATGTTTATAGCTATGCCTAAAATATAGATGAGAATTATGATAGTTAAAATAATAAATGTAACCTTTTTTTTAGTTGAGTTTCCACGACTGGTTTGTTAGTTCTCAATGTGTTTTGATGATAACTAGCAATTGTAAACTTGATATGAAGTTTGTTTTTTGCAATATGAAAATCTCACTGTCAAAGGAAAACTCGAGTTTAGGTATGTAAACTTGAGTTTGAGGAGTTACAGAAAGCAATTAGAAATTTTCACAACAAGCCAAACTCCAGTTTGCAAAACCAAACCTGAAGTCTGGAAGATACAGAGAGCACTCAGAATTCCAAGCAAGCCAAACTCGAGTCTGGATTCCTAAACTCCAGTCTAGACCAAACAGAAAGACACTCGAGTTCCAGGCCAAGTTATAAACTCCAGTCTAGAGTTACAAACTCCAGTCTAGACCAAACAGAAAGATTTGAATAGTTTCAGCTCAAACATAAACTCGAGTCTGTCATTGTAAACTTGAGTTTAGGACAAATAGAGAAACACTCGAATTTCTACCATCTTTCCAAAACTCCAGTCTGTCTCCTAAACTCCAGTCTGGAAAATCAGGAACTTAGGCTTGTTCTTCAAACATGAACCCAAACTCGAGTCAGTCACTAATTGACTCGAGTCTAGGAGCAGGACCAAAATTCCATGCCAAGTCCAAAGCCCGATAGTTCTCTCTGTAAAAGCCAAACTCGAGTTAGCTTTTACAGACTGCAAGTTTAGACCTCTAATCAACGGACATGCTTTCTGGATGAACTCCAAACTCGAGTCTGGAAGAACAAACTCGAGTTTGCATCGGGGATTTTGAAAAATTAAATGATATTAATCTGCGAAATCTTTATGGGTCTTCCTGAAATTATTTCATGATATGATATTATTGTTTCTAATGTCCTTGATGAAGTTTTGAGTGTTTTTCAGATAAGGTTTAGCCAAGATCAAGGTGAGATTAAGATCCAGAATAAGTGCATTAAATGAAGAACTAAGAACAGGGCTGATTCTTCTCCCTTATCCCAGATATTCAGTTCAGATCGTTGCAACACATTAAGATCACTTCAAACGGTCGAATTAAGATTATGGAATAGCTAAAAATCTGGAAGACGTTTTGCAACAACTCAATTCCAAGATTCCAGCTAAGAATTCAAAGAACAGAGCAAAATATGCTACTGCCATTTTTCCAGAATTGCAGCTGAACATTAGAGAAAGAATTGCAACGGCTAGCTTATCCATTCTGTCTATAAGAGGCTGTGAAAACTCAAAGCAATACACACAACGAAGCTATCTTGATTATACTTTGAAATTTGAGTCTGTATTGTTATTTTCAACCCGTTCTTCAGTGTTTATCCTTATCTACTCTTTTGAGAGTTTGTGAATTTTTAAAAGCATTTGTTTGTGAGAACTCAAGGTTGTGGAACCTGTGAGTTGGGTTGTTCAATCACAAAGTGTAAGGGGGAGCAAGTCCTAGGTGATTAGGATTGTGTCTGGTCTTCATTGTTGTAATTGAAAATCTGTTGAATTAGTGGAAACACCCAGAAGGTATCTGGGGACTGGACGTAGGTCAAGGTTGAGACCGAACCAGTATAAATTCTGTGTCTAAGCTTTTCTTTTTCTACTCTTTTATTATCCATTTCTTAAGCTTCATTTTTAAGAGTTGAAAAGAATTTTTAAAATCCCCAATTCACCCCCTCTTGGTGATTTCTTCCACTTTCATTTGGTATCAGAGCACTGGTTGTCTACTCAAAGGATTAACATCCTAGACATAAAGATCCAATGGAAGGAATCCTACCAGATGGTACCTCAATAAACAGACCACCGGGATTTAATGGTGAACACTACTCATTCTGGAAATCCAAATTCAAAGTATTTGTGATGGCCAGTTAGTATGTTCTGTGGGAAGTTATTGAGGATGGCAATTATGTCCCTACAAAGAAAGTAGGAGAAAATGTTGTACCAAAGGCAAAGGCAGAATTTGATGAAAATGATCAAAAGAAAGTTGTCCTTAACAGCAAAGCTATTTTAATGTTGCAGAGTACACTAAGTCAAAAGGAGTATTTTCGCGTTTGCAATCTGCCCAGTGCCAAGGAGATGTGGAATGCATTGGAAGTGGCCTACGAAGGTACCTCAGGGATCAAGGAAAACCGGATCAACACATTCACCACCGAATATGACCTGCTATGCATGAAGACTGGAGAATCAATTACTGAATTCCAGCTCTGGTTCACTCACCTGATCAATCAGTTGTCAGCCCTGGAAAAGGTATATGATCAAAGAACTCAGGTAAGAAAAATTTTGAATATACTAACCAAAGATTGGGAAGCCAAAGTGACAGCCATAGAGGAAGCAAGAGGAGAATCTATGCAATCTGTAGCTGCTCTCTTCGGTAGCTTATCAGAATATGAAGGGAAAATCAAGTTCAGAAAAGGACTTGATGAAATAGAAGGGAAACAGAAAGGAATTGCCCTCAAGACTCACAAGAAAGATAGGAACTCAGATGATGAAGAGATTGATGATGAGGAGATCGAAATGATGGTTTGAAGATTCAAGAAATTCTACAAAAAGGATCAAGCCTTCCGTAAGACATACAAGAACAACAACAAGGAAACAAAGAAACCAATTGTATGCTATGAATGTGACAAACCCGGTCATATCAAATCTAAATTTCCTCAGCTGAAGCACAAAGAAAAGGAAAAGCCCAGATTCAGCTCTTTCAAGAAGAAGGGCTTTGTCTCTGCTATTTGGGGAGATAGTTCATCAGATGAAGAAGAAGAAGATGAAGAAGAAACAGCTAATCTCTGCTTAGTTGCTCAAGAAGAATGCGCTAATGAAGAGGTAAATGATCTTGAACCTACCTTTGACGAACTACTTTCTGAATATGATAGTCTTCGTTCTGAATTTAAAAAGATTGCAAAAGAACTTATGCTTTCAAAAAGAAAAATAAAGGATTTAGAACAACAAGTTCAGAAAACTTCATCTTCTACTTCCGAAAAGGCTTGTGAAAAGCTTACTGAAAAGATTTGCGAAAACTGTTGTGCTTTACAGAAAAGAAATGACTATCTTTCAAAAACCCTAGAATAATTCACTCAAGGTAATGAGATGCTTAACGTTATTTTAAAATAGCAAAGATTCACAAATGACAAGTCTGGAATAGGTTACAAACCTGATCTGGATAAAAAGAAAGGCAAAAAGAAAAATGGAGAAAAGAACTACTTAAGTCATTTTCGTAAATCTGTTCATTCCTCTAATCCATTTGCCCACTGTAATTATTGCAATAGAAAAGGCCATACTACTTCAGCATGCTTTCATAGAAAAGAGAGGAAAGACAAACCTATAGGGAATTATCAATGGGTACCTAAAGGAACATATGTGTCTCCTAGGGTGCAAACTAACCCAAAAGGACCCAAGAAAAGGTGGGTACCTAAGACTTGATCTTTCATAAATTGCAGGTATGTCTAAGAGCATCAAAATCTAGTAAGTGGTACATTGATAGTGGATGCTCTAGACACATGACAGGAGATCAATCCAAGTTTACAACAATCAAACACAAGGATGGTGGCAAGGTCACATTTGGTGGAAACCAGTCTGGAAAGATAGCTGGTATTGGAAAGATTGGTAACAACGATGGACCACAAATAAAAGATGTCTACCTTGTGGAAGGACTATGCCATAATCTTCTCAGTGTAAGCCAAAGTGCCGACAAAGGCAATCTAGTCATCTTTAATTCTGAAGAATGTTTGATTGTGAATAAGGATGATCTCTCCCTAGACAAAGTAAGATCAAAAGCTCTATTCAGGGCTCCAAGGGAAGGTAACTGCTATACCCTTGAACTCTCAACTGCTTTACCTTCTGAAAAATGCTTCATGAGTAACTTAGATGAAAGTTGGCTGTGGCACAAACGTTTAGCACATGTTAATATGTTCCAACTTGATAAACTAATGAAAAAGGATTTAGTTATCGGATTACCAAAACTTGATTTCAAAAAGGATATGATTTGTGAAGCATGCCAAAAGGGAAAACAAACTAAGTCATCCTTTCATTCTAAAACTGAGATCTCAACTAATAGACCTCTTCAATTACTACATATGGACTTAGTTGGTCCAGCTAGAGTAAAAAGTTTTGGTGGAAACTTGTATACTCTAGTAATAGTTGATGATTTCTCAAGACATACTTGGACATTATTCTTATCTGTTAAGAGTGAAGCATTTGATCAATTTGCTATATTTGCCAAGAAGGTCCAGAACGAGAAAGGTCTATCTATTGCAGGAATCCGAACCGACCATGGAGGAGAATTTGAAAATCACTCCTTTGAGGAACTTTGCGATAAAATAGGGATATATCACAACTTCTCTGCTCCAAGAACTCCTCAACAAAATGAAGTAGTTGAAAGAAAGAATAGGGCCCTCACAGAAATGGCAAGAGCAATGCTGAATGAGAATCAGACCTCCCAAGTGTTTTGGGCAGATGCAATGAACACAGCTTGCTACATCGCTAACCGAGCTTATCTCAGGAAAAAGCTGAACAAGACTCCATATGAACTCTTCAAAGGAAGAAAGCCCAACATATCTCACCTGCATATCTTTGGAAGCAAATGTTTTATCCACAAGAACGGTAAGGAAAACGTAGGTAAATTTGATTCCAAGGCTGATGAAGGTACATTCCTTGGCTATTCTTCTAGGAGTAAGGCTTATAGAATATACAATCTCTCTACCAAAACTATAGAAGAATCTATCCATGTTGTTTTCTGCGAAACCAACTCTAACAAATCCATGATTGATGAAGACGATGAAATTCTGAATCCTCATTCTTCAAAAACTTCTTCTGTTTTGGAAAATTCTGAAAATAACTTACAAAGAGAACCAGAAGCTGAATCTAAACATGCTTGTGAAAATCTTGGTCTAACCCAGCCTAAAGCTTGGAAATACAGTAGGAGTCATCCACTGGACCAAGTCATAGGTGATGCAAGTCAAGGAGTTAGAACCAGGCAAAGCATCTTGAATGAAGTTACCTTTTCAGCTTTTATTTCTGAGATAGAACCCTCTAAGATTGAAGAAGCCCTTTCAGACAATGATTGGGTGATAGCAATGCAAGAAGAATTACATCAATTTGAAAGAAATCAAGTTTGGGACTTGGTACTCAGGCCCAAAGACCATCCAGTCATTGGCACTAAATGGGTATTCAAGAACAAACGTGATGAGTCTGCAATCATTGTCCGTAAGGCAAGATTAGTAGCTAAAAGATATAACCAAGAAGAAGGAATTGACTATGAAGAAACTTATGCTCCAGTTGTAAGATTGGAAGCCATAAGGGTCCTTCTAGCCTTTGCCTGCATCAAAGGTTTTAAACTATATCAAATGGATGTAAAATCAGCATTTCTAAATGGGTTCATTCAAGAAGAAGTTTATGTTGAACAACCTCCTGGGTTTGAAGATGAATTTCATCCAGATCATGTTTTCAAACTAAAGAAAGCTTTATATGGCTTAAAACAAGCTCCTAGGGCTTGGTATGAAAGGTTAAGTAAATTCCTTCTAGACCACGGATTTGTAAGAGGTAAAGCAGATACCACTCTATTCATTAAAAGTAACAAAATGAATGAAATCTTACTTGTACAAATCTATGTAGATGATATAATTTTCGGTGCTACTAACGATGCTTTGTGCAAGGAATTTTCTGAGACCATGCAAGGTGAGTTTGAAATGTCAATGATGGGAGAGCTCAACTATTTTCTTGGTCTTCAAATCAAGCAACGTAAGAACGGGATATTCATATCTCAGACTAAGTACCTAAGAGACCTACTCAAGAAATACGGCCTCCAAGATTGTAATGGAGCAGACACACCAATGAGCTCAACTGCTGCCTTAGATGCCGATGAGAAGGGAAAAGACTTCAATATCACAAAGTACAGAGGCATGATTAGATCATTACTTTACTTGACAGCAAGTAGACCAGACATACAATTCAGTGTGGGAATGTGTGCTAGATTCCAATCCGCACCTAAGGAATCTCATGCCGAACACGTGAAAAGAATCTTCAGATACCTGCACGATACAGAAGAATTGGGGTTATGGTTTCCCAAAGGTCAACCTGCACACTTGGTGGCTTACTCTAACTCAGATCATGTTGGATACAAAACTGATCGGAAAAGCACAAGTGGACAATGTGAATTCTTTGGAAATTCACTTGTCTCATGGTTTAGTAAGAAGCAAAACACAGTAGCGACATCCTCAACTGAAGCTGAATATGTTGCTGCATCAAGTTGCTGCTTACAGGTCCTATGGCTTAAACAACAGATCCAAGACCTTGGAACTCATATGAAAGAAATTCCAATTCTTTGTGATAACACAAGTACCATCAGCTTAGCCAAGAATCCTGTCTATCATACCAGAACTAAGCATATTGATGTCAGACATCACTTCATTCGAGATCATGTTCAAAAGAAGGATGTCAAAGTATTATTCATCCCAACTCATCAACAGCTTGCGGATATCTTCACAAAACCACTTGCAAAAGAGCAATTTACTTTATTAGAAGAGAATTGGGAATGGTAAATCCCAATGAACTGTAAGATATCCCTACCTCAATGTTAATTATGTGTTTTGATGGTTAATTGTTACTAACTTAAGCATCAGAGTGTTTAGATATGTTTTTGCAGGATATTTTGTTGCTAATGTTTTTGCAGGATACTCAGAGCCCCTGTAAACAGGCCAAACTCGAGTTAGACACCCAAACTCGAGTTTATCAGGATAAACAACAAATGAGTTTTTAGAGTCAGGCCAAACTCAAGTCATTAAGTGACTGACTCGAGTCTACACCATCCTAAGAAATCCTGAAGTTTATGAAGAGTCTCCAAAACTCGAGTCATTAAGTGAGTGACTCGAGTCTGCATTTCATAGAGAGAAATATGGAAATCAGAGGTGACCTCAAACTCGAGTCAGCTTATACAAACTCGAGTTTATCGGGGTTTCAAGGATTCACAGCTACATCCTTGAAGTCCAGGTAAGTATCCCACTCTTCCAAACTCGAGTCTGACTTGTAAACTCGAGTCTATCGGAACTCTATATATATGTGATTGCTGTGACTGTTCATTTTACAACTCTCAGACTTGAGTTTGCCCTAGAGTTCTCTGTACTCTCTTCTTTCTTCATCTTCGAATCCACCTTGTTTCTCACCAATGGCTTCAAATCAAACATCCAGACCCTCTAATGATGATGAAACCACGAAATCTTCTTCACCCTCTCCCCTTCAACGAAAACCTAGGATGAAATCCATTCCTACTCACAGACCTAGAAGGGAAAAATTGATTCCCAAGAAATTTGCTTCAGGAATCGATAAACAAATCCCTGGAATCCCTCACACTACTTCTCCCAGATCAAAAGGGGTGGTGATTCAAGAACCTATTGAAGAGCAAGCCAGAAAGAAGCCAGAACCTGTTTCTGGCAAAGGAAAGGAGAAAGTTGTAGAACCCTCAAAAGGCTCCAAGAGGAAACGAGCTGAAAAGAGTCAAGGATCCTCTAAAGTTCAACAATCTTCTGTTCCATCCTCTGAACAACAACAAGAACAATCTCCAGAAAGGCCACAAACGGTACAGAAGGCAATTACTGATATTTATAATCATTCTTCACCTCCCTTTGATTTCTTCTCTAAGACCACCATCCTCTCCAACCAAGAAGCTGTCAAATTCAAGGATGAGTTTGGTAAGAAACCATTTTGCCCTGTGGTCTCAGTAGATTTAGAGAGCCTCAAAAAGGAGTGTAACCTTGACCTATCCCCTTGGTTAAGTCAATTCAAGACTCTTCTATCCATTAAAACCCTCTATACTCCCAACATTGTTAGACTATTTTATTTCAATATGGTTTGGGACAATGAAGAGGACAATGAAAAACACAGAGTCTCAACCACAGTTAGGGGAGTCAAGTTTTCTTTATCTGTTGACATTCTAAATAAGATTCTGGACATTGACAATCCCCCTCCTCACCATTCTATAAACTATACTAATAGGCAAATTTTTGAAATTCTTAAACCTAATGAGCCTTTTTCTGATGATCAGCAAATTTCTCTTCACTTTACCCCTGCTTCCATGACTCCTACCTTCCGTGTTCTTTGGTACATCTATTCCAGGAACCTTGTGCAAAAGGGTGGCAACTTCACACACTTCACCAAAAGAGACTATGCACCTTTTGCTGCAGTCGTGGATAAGATGCCAATTAACATAGGGCAATGGGTATTTGAGGAAATGACCAGATTCAGATTTGGTTCTAGGATAACTTCTCACATCCCTTTCCCTTCTCTCATATCTGTTATCCTGTTCCATTTCAAAATTTGGCATGTAGGAGCCATAGACACCATAGACCTCCAGCATTTGGGAAGCCCCAATTACACCTCATGAAGATTAGCTTCAATACTGAAGGTTCTGGACAGTCTAGAGCTCCCTCTAGAACAAGAGCCTCATACTCACGAGCTCAAGAAGCCCAGTCAGCTCCTCCACCTCCTCAAACTTCCATTCCTTCTGACTTTACTACAAAGGTCAAGGAAATTGTTGATGCTACACTGGAATCCTTTGCTGAAAAGATGGAAACAGAGATTGGGAAGATTGTGTCTGAGTTAACCAAATCAAATCAAGCACTCATAGAGACTCAGGATGCAATGAAGAATCAACTTGACAAGATTCTACAGCATCTTAATACTTCGTCCCAGACTACTCGACCTCCTACCCCTCCTGTAGACCTTTCACCCTCATTTGATGATGCCAAAGGGGGAGAGGAAACTGAAGACAAAGGGGAAGAGAAAGGACAGTCTTGAGTCTTGTGTCTGAGTTTGTCGGTTTTTATTACTTTGCGTTTGTTTGAGCTTGTTTGTAATTATCAAGTACTTGGTAGTGCTTTGTATTTTGAGTTCTTCCATACTTGATTAAGGTTTAATATGATAAGTTCAATATAGTTCATCTTGCTTCTGCTTGTGTTTAAATCTGATAGAGCAAACTCTGCAAAATTCATTCCAAAATAACAAACGTAATCAAATCCTTTGCAAAACTCAGTTTACAAGTGTTGTCATCATCAAAAAGGGGGAGAATGTTAGTTCTCAATGTGTTTTGATGATAACTAGCAATTGTAAACTTGATATGAAGTTTGTTTTTGGCAATATGAAAATCTCACTGTCAAAGGCAAACTCGAGTTTAGGTATGTAAACTCGAGTTTGAGGAGTTACAGAAAGCAATCAGAAATTTTCACAACAAGCCAAACTCCAGTTTGCAAAACCAAACCTGAAGTCTGGAAGATACAGAGAGCACTCAGAATTCCAAGCAAGCCAAACTCGAGTCTGGATTCCTAAACTCCAGTCTAGACCAAACAGAAAGACACTCGAGTTCCAGGCCAAGTTATAAACTCCAGTCTAGAGTTACAAACTCCAGTCTAGACCAAATAGAAAGATTTGAATAGTTTCAGCTCAAACATAAACTCGAGTCTGTCATTGTAAACTCGAGTTTAGGTCAAATAGAGAAACACTCGAATTTCTACCATCTTTCCAAAACTCCAGTCTGTCTCCTAAACTCCAGTCTGGAAAATCAGGAACTTAGGCTTGTTCTTCAAACATAGACCCAAACTCGAGGCAGTCACTAATTGACTCGAGTCTAGGAGCAGGACCAAAATTCCATGCCAAGTCCAAAGCCCGATAGTTCTCTCTGTAAAAGCCAAACTCGAGTTAGCTTTTACAAACTGCAAGTTTAGACCTCTAATCAACGGACATGCTTTCTGGATGAACCCCAAACTCGAGTCTGGAAGAACAAACTCAAGTTTGCATCGAGGATTTTGAAAAATCAAATGATGTTGATATGCGAAATCTTAATGGTTCTTCCTGAAATTATTTCATGATATTATTGTTTCTAATGTCCTTGATGAAGTTTTGAGTGCTTTTCAGATAAGGTTTAGCCAAGATCAAGGTGAGATCAAGATCCAGAATAAGTGCATTAAATGAAGAACCAAGAACAGGGCTGATTCTTCTCCCTTATCCCAGATGTTCAGTTCAGATCGTTACAACACATTAAGATCACTTCAAACGGTCGAATTAAGATCATGGAATGGCTAAAAATCTGGAAGACGTTCTGCAACAACTAAATTCCAAGATTCCAGCTAAGAATTCAAAGAACAGAGCAAAATATGCTACTGTCATTTTTCCAGAATTGCAGCTGAACATTAGAGAAAGAATTGCAACGGCTAGCTTATCCATTCTGTCTATAAGAGGCTGTGAAAACTCAAAACAAAACACACACAACGAAGCTATCTTGATTATACTTTGAAATTTGAGTCTGTATTGTTATTTTCAACCTGTTCTTCAGTGTTTATCCTTATCTACTCTTTTGAGAGTTTGTAAATTTTTGAAAGCATTTGTTTGTGAGAACTCAAGGTTGTGGAACCTGTGAGTTGGGTTGTTCAATCACAAAGTGTAAGGGGGAGCAAGTCCTAGGTGATTAGGATTGTGTCTGGTCTTCATTGTTGTAATTGAAAATCTGTTGAATTAGTGGAAACACCCAGAAGGTATCTGGGGACTGGACGTAGGTCAAGGTTGAGACCGAACCAGTATAAATTCTGTGTGTCTAAGCTTTTCTTTTTCTACTCTTTTATTATCCATTTCTTAAGCTTCATTTTTAAGAGTTGAAAAGAATTTTTAAAATCCCCAATGCACCCCCCTCTTGGTGATTTCTTCCACTTTCATTTATAACTGCCAATTATCACCGTTGTAAAAACTAGCCGTTGTCTTGTGCTTGTGTAATCCTGGCAGCTAAATGACCGTTGGCACTTACTACTAGTAGTTTGAATTTCGAGGGATAATAGCTTGACCAATATTCTTATTCCTGAAGAGAATGTCTCTGCTTAACATTTGACCGTTAGAGTTTAAAAATAATGTTGTCACTCTGTATTTGCTTTTCGTTTGATACATTTAATGCTGATGACATCATGTTTGCTTTTTATCAGAACAGAAGGAATTCCTGATCTCTCTATAAAACAAACTTTGAATAGGATTAGTGATAAGTATTCTAATATCAGCAAGAAAAGGAAATCAGATTCTCATGGGTTAGATACAAAAAACAATTGCAGAAGCTACGTATCAACATATATCAGTTCAAACATGTTCAACCTCGAGTTTCTTACCAACCTCGAGTTTCAAATACCAGCCTCGAGGTTATGAATCAGAAGCATTCTTGGTGACTGAAGTATGTAACCTCGAGTTTTGATTATCACCTTGAGTTTGGAGGTAACCTCGAGGTTGAGTGCAATAGGTTACAAAATATTGATCAGTAGAAATCATGAATTCAACTTTGAGGTAATATTTCAACCTCGAGTTTTGGACTAACCTTGAGGTTAGTCTTCAAGCCTTGAGGTTGACACAAGGAATATTCAGAGGATCGCTAAAGCTTGGAGCCTCAAGGTTCATTTGTAACCTCGAGTTTGACTATAACCTTGAGGTAATTTATCCAACCTCGAGGTAATTTATCAATAAATGTCTGATTGCATTTTTCATGTTTTTGGCAAAGAAACTATTTCTCTCTATAATGTCAAGTCATCATCAAAACATGGAACTAACAAAGGTTTCACACAAAGAAGTATATGTTTCCAGTTTTAAGATCAGAGTAACTTAAACGACGATCTTAAAGGTTAACATTTAAAACTGTCCATTATTTATGTCTGGTCTCAAAAGTAATAAACTATAAGTATAAATTTTTGCATTATTTAGTATCGGGCTGAAGTTACGTCCAGTCTTAAAAATATTAACTTTAAGACTGTCATTTATATATGTTCTGTCTTAAAATCTTTATACCATTATATTTAAATATTTCCTTATTATTTTGGACCGCAAAAAATATAAGTCGAGCTGTACGATATTTCTCTATAATGTAATTCATATTTCAATTTTTTTCATAACAGTTTTAAGAGCAGTTGTTTTTTTAAGCGGTCTGAATAATATATTTAAGACCTATCGAGAAATTGATATAGTCTAAGAAGTTCTTTATATTTACAAAATTTCCACCAATCATATCTTTAAGACTGGGGCATTGATACTCCACTGTAAATGAGACGGTCTTAAAAATTGATATGGTCCAAGAAGTTCTTTATATTTACAAAATTATCATCAGTCATTTCTTTAAGACCGGGGCGTCGGTACTCCACTATAAATGAAGCGGTCTTAAAATACTTTTTTGCACTACTGTCAAATATAATATTTTTTAATTTACAGATCCCAGTTATCATCAAAACACATAGGGAAATAACAATGAAGATGTGTGTGTGTCAAAAACATTGTTGCACAAGGGAAACAAAAAACACTGCTACATGAGTGGCTGGCATGAGTGATAATTTTTGGGCTCCATGTTGAATGGTAAACCTTAGTGTTTTTACATGAAATTTTATCAATAGATAGAGGACATCTTAAGCTTCAAAACTAGCCAAAGAACAACCAAAACTAACGTCTATAATGGGAGCAATGATTTTTCAAAGTTGAGCTATGAACACTGAAACTTTCTGTGTTTAGAAATGAGCATTCATTTTCAGGCTCTTGTTTAGAATAGCGTACTCTTGTATTTTTCAATGAAAATATTACAAGAGATATTACTCTCTTTAATCTTTTAAAGGAACTTTGGTTCACCTAAAACAGAGGTCTACAACTCCAGTTAGGATTTTTGGAAGTTGAGTTGCAAAACAAGAAACATTTGTTACTGCTTCTGGAGTAGCAAAATGACGTTTCAATTCGTGTTAGGTAAAAAAATTAAAAAATTATGAAAATTTCAAGATATTTAGTAGAAATATAGAGCTTTAATTTGATAGGTAACACACCTCATTTGAAATTGTATCCAGGGAGATACAAATTTTTGAATTCTACTTATGTTCCTGAAAGTTATACTGGGCAGACATGATGTTTTTGAGATCTGGGAATTATCTAGCATGTGTTGGTTGTTGGAATTATTTTTTTATGAAACTAGACATGTTAAGGGGCACATGAGCTTTGGAAGAACACCATCTAAATTTTTATACAAATTATTATGAATTTTTGAATTTAGGTAACAGAACAGACTGTTTCCTAGAGAAAATTTTGGACAATGGTTACATTTTGAATTTTTGACATGTGATAAAATATTGGAATCAATTTTCCTAGAAACTAGACTCATCAAGGAGTTCATAAAAATTTGAACTACCTAATTGGGACGTCTAGAACTCTGGATATGAATTTTTGAAATAAACACTAAATCTGGACTTTCAAACTGAGCTTCCTGTATGCATGTGTATATGTATCAACGAAGCATAGGCATGTGGGGATGACATATGTGGCTTGCTGTTAGTACATATATAATAGTTGTCCTTAATGCATGTGGGTATACATATGCATGCTTACTGCAAGGAAAGAAAGATATCACTATATATATAGTTATGATCATGCATGTTATTTCTTAAATAAACACACACACACACACACACACACACACACACAAATATTTTTATAGTGTTAGTAATTATTATTATTATTAAGGAACCAAGAGTTTAAATAAATTATAGAGAAATAATAATAATGATAATTTATTATTACCAGGGAAATTTTTAAGGGATTAATAACCATTATCAATCCTCCAAACAAATTTGTGTAGTTAGTTTCTTTGCGATTCGAGTAAGTAACTAACGACAATGATAAATGTTTTTAGGCAGACCTTGGCACCCTTTTTTATCCCAACATCTATTGATATTGCTTTCACTCGACAAGCATAGTATTTATAAAAATGTTCATAATAAACATCGTTATATTATTTGCAATTATTATAGAAAATTTGGTCATATTTCTAACACATGCTATATTAGGAGAAATTATGTGAGAAATAAATATGTTTGAGTTTCGAAAGGACAAGTAAGGTATAATACTAATAGTCAAGGACCCCAAGTATATCTGGGTACCAAAATGTCCATCTAGTGCTCTATGTGTAGAATGATTCGAAAATCAATGGACATGAGGGTGCAAAGAAGATGAACAAGAAGCCAAGAGGTGCTCATACACCAATGAAGAGGATCATAGCATCTATATTAAACAGGACAACTCTTGGAGCACCTATTGCTAAAACTACAAAGTAATCACAAAGAGAAGCAAATGGAAAATAGGAGTACATTCCACCTCAATAATAAACTACTATAGAGTATCATTCAACTATTTTGAGGATAACAAGAAAAAGAAAATTTCTCAAATATCAAACAGTAGACTATTAAAGTTTTTATCTTTCGAGAGAGCTTTGAAGATATCCATGGAAAGACATATGAATAACCAATGTGATAGAAAAAACCAATGGGTAAGCAAAGCCAATCCTCTAAGTACCTAAGGCAAATGTATACAATAGTAAAACCTCCTGTGCTATTATATGTATTATTTATTGAGGTCTTATATCGTAGAACCGTAGGAATGAATATTGTAAACTATCTTGGAAATATGTTTTCAAATTCCTTAGGAAATTTATTTATAAAAGGATTGTGATGTTCAACAGTTTAATTCTTCATGCATATATGATGACTTGAAAAGAAAGTATTTATTTTATTCATAAAGGTATTATTAATTCATTATGCTCAATTATTTTAAATTCATTATATTCTTAAGAGTAGGTGAATTTAGTTCCTACAAGCTAATAATGATTTGATCCAAGTAAGATTGGATACCAAGCAAGAAAAAGGTTCATATGGTTTTGTAAGATGAGAAAAAGCTTCCCAAGAGTGCAACTACATAGAGAAATAATTCAAGTATTGAGGAAGCTAAACAAGTTAAGCTTGATTTTGATGCTAAACGTTGAGGAGACATCTACATCAAACCATCTTAACCGAGCAAGCTAGTACAAGGACAAAAGGAATTATGGTGATATCTAACTTTACCTTATATTGTGCTTATATGAAATTTATATTTTAGGTATTGAATACTTGTCCATTCTTGCATTCCTTTAGAAATCAATCATTTACAATTTTCAGAACATTTTCATATTGCTAAATGAACCGAAAGTGAAATTGTGCATAACTTTTTGAATTTATGTTTTTGAAATGCATAATTCTAAGACTTATTTGGATTTCAAATCACTGTGTGTTATAAAAATGGATACATATTCTTTGAAAAATATTAATAATTTGATTGCTTTTTTCAAAAACTGGAAGTTAATATTTTTGTATATTAAATGTCAAATATGCTTTAAGTCTATCCACTAGAGTTTTCCCTATCATTCATGTAATATCCCAATTTTTTTCTTTACCAAAATTGCATGTACAGTATAAATATTCATGGAAATATAATTTTGAGATATAATGTGATAAATTAAATATTTGTCATGTGATTGATAATCTATTGATTATTGGAAATATGTTAAATATGTAACTATACTTAATTGGATAAAAGTGTAAAATGAAGATCATTATGGTCAATGCCATATTTTTGGCCTAAGAAGGGAAAAGGAACAAAGAAATGTTTCATGTTGTTAAAGGGCATAAATAAGCAAAATCAAAGAGGTTTCATATGTAGATGCACAATTGGTGTCAAGTGTCAATAGGGGAAAGACCAAGAGAATGAGATAATTTGACACATAAATAAAACACAGTGAAGAGGTACTAACTTGATTCGGCTTAAAAAGAAGAAGAGCTTGCGAATTTGGATTTTCATATAATAAATCAAAGAAATAAATGCACTTTGTACAATAATTTACCACATGTCAAGCAAGGGTGAAGAGATAATTTTGTAACTATCCCAAATGTGCATGTGTCCTCATGACAAGAAAAGCAATATAGACCCATTGAGAAGGGACTATATTTTGGCCCATTAAGGAAATGGAAGAAGAAAAGATCAAAATTGCATATTGAACACAGGTTAACAAGAGAAATTCTAAGGGGATACTTGTCTTGCTATAAAGGCAAGATGATTGCATGAGGGACACCTAGCACATGCAAATGGATGAGTCATCAAACTTCTTAGTCATTACAAAATAGCTCCAACTCTCCTTCTTGCTTGCGTTTGGACAAAATTACAAGGAGGAAGAGAGAAGAGAAAAGAAACCAAAGAAGCTAAGTTAGTTGCATGAGAACTCTTACTATTGTTCTTCTCATGTCCTTGTTGAAGTTGTTGGTTCTAATATTCAACTCTTGTATGATGTTCTTTAGGAGAACACCGAAAGTTTAGAGTGAGAAGGAAGAGGAGGTTTTCCAAAAAAACCAAGATTAAGACAAGTAAGTATAAGTATCCAACTTCTAGTATACTTGTTTCTTGGTATTGTTGGTGTTAGAGTTAATTTATTCATGGTTTCTTAGAATTTTGGAAGCATGAAATCCTAAGGGGAGATGCTGCCTAAATTTCTAAAAATAGGTTAGAGTATGTTGAAAGTCCTAATGATAAGTTAAACAACAATTAGGCATATAAAATCATATTGTTTATGAAGATAAATTGGAAGTTGTCGGTGTTCATTTTTCACGCTATATTTTTGTTTGAAGAAAAAAAGGGGGAGAAACAAAAGGGTTTTGATGATTTTAAGGTTAACAAAGTGTTTAAAACAAAAAATGGAGTGGAATAAGGTTGGACATAATTTTGAAAGGATAAAGCTCAAATTGTACTAGTTGTAAAACTTGCTAGTTTTGAGATTTCCTGAGGTAGTCAGTTTATGACCAAATTTAAACAAGTAAATGATGTCTAAAGGCTATGAAAGTTTCCCTATTTAAAGTAGACAAAAATAGCTTTCTTTTGATAGGTTATTTTTTATTTTTGGAGCTTTGTATAAGAAGTTATAGTTTTTTTAAGTTGACCAATATTTCTGGAAGTACAATCTAGACAGTGGTGTAACTTAAACCATTTTGGAATTGTATGCATGGTTCTGACTATTGGTGATTTTTTTTCTTAAAACAAGACATGTTAAGAGACCCATAACCTTTGAAACCACCTTATTTTGATTTTTGTCCAATTAATTATAAATTTTCAAAGATCAGTGAAAATTCTTGCAAAAAGTCAATTAAGTCCAAAAATAAGTATAACAAAAGTTCAACATGGATGATTTATCCTTTAAGGGTTAAAAGGAGTCTAAAATGATAATGATAACCCTTTTAACATTTTAAGAATGATATGATGTATAGTGTTAGTACCTTATGGAATGAAGGAAATTAATATTTATAATGGTACTATTATAGGAATTTAAAGTTGTCTAAGAATATTCAAGCGACCGATAGATTATTATTAATTGTTGGAGTCTAAGTAGTAACTCTAATCTCCTATGTTGTGTGTTCCTGTATATGTTGGATGTTACTATGATTGTGGACTCGTATCTGGGACATGTATTTGTTTGCATTCAATAGTTATGGATTATTCTTATAATCTACTCATTTTTCCTAGCGTTGTCGAATTCGGGACTTATAAGGTCTTGCGTTTATAGGACTTGTAGGTCCATGTTTCATAGTCCACGATACATGTGTTAGTATGCTTTTATGTTACTTTGTGATGCTAAATGTTGTAAGGTTGATTTTCATAATTATGGTTAGCTATCATATATTATTTACACTATGCATATGAGAATAACTAGTTACTCTGAGATTCAATTTTGAATCTTAGATTAAAATAAAGATTTAGGTAGTAGATCCGGAACGAGGGGCTTAGTGGTGTTGTGAGAACAGTTGGAGGAGGTTGGACTCAAGAGGTATATTTTATTTTCGAGATATTATAAAAGGGTTGTATAATGTTGATATTTTTATTATCTTATTTGGATAATTGTATCTCTAATATCCTTGTGGGGATTAGTATTTATACATAATCAATATATGTATGTATATATATTATCAATACTCATTCGTCCAAACCACCATGCATGCTCTATTGTGTTATTTACTTTGATGTAAGACGTAGATATTAAGGGTGTGACAATTCGCATATTGATCTTTAGTATTGAATGTGATGCTTCAACTACAAAGTCTTTATTCTCTAACGAGTTAGATCTCATATCTAACAAGTTGATCATCTATATGAGTTTTAAGCCTATTTTCAAGAAAAGAATTCAATTTGTAAAAGCATTGTACCTAATGAATAAATCTTTATTGGCCAAGTTATTCCAAGCATTATGAATGTTAAATAGTGCATTGAATGTTAACGCATTAACGATTAGTGGAATAACTTATTGGGATAATATTTTGGAATTCTAATCATTTGGACTAATAGGTATGTGCTTCATCATCCATAATCCTAATACTCATTTTGTTACTCAAATACAGAAAATTTTATCTTCATCCATATTTTGAGTAACTATAGCCATGTATTCAAATTCTTACTTTAAATATTCATATATTTCAAGACTCCATTCAAAGAGGCAAGATTATCTCTTGGTTAATAGCAAAGTCATCGTGCTCATATACTTATATTATACTAAGCATGTTTTGCTAATGCTTTACCCTTATGACTTTTGCTTTTGGGAAACTTCTTCAATATGTTAACTTCAATGTTCAACATGTTCTCATAAAACATAAGCATTTTGACATTTTCTTTAATATGTTAACTTCCACCCTGTTTAAATATAGCATTGATTTTAAAAATATTTCAAAAATGAATTTTTCATACACTAAAATCTCAACTTTGTTAGACCTAGCTATCACCCAAGAGGGGGGAGGGGAGTGAATTGGGTGTTTGATAAAACTTTATAAATTTTGAAAAACTTTTCGCAACTTATAAAACTAAATCGACAATTAGATATTCAAATAAGTATATACTGGAAATGTAAAAGATAAGGGAAGATAATATGCAAACTGTGATTTATATTGGTTCGGTCTTTGACCTACATCCAGTCCTCAAGCTTCACTTGAGATTTTCAATCCACTATCTACTTTCAACTTGATTACACGTTCTGTACACGAAGTAATCCTCTCACTAGGATTCACTCCCCCTTACAAACTGTAATCAATACACTTGCTTGATTACACACTCTGTATTCGTAGTAATCCTCTCACTAGGATTCACTCCCCTTACAAGCTATAATAAACATAATGTGTTTCCTACTCAAGATTACCCAATCTTGAGTGTCTCTCAGATAAATTAATTTACACTAAATCTTCTCTCTCAGAAGTGAATAGATAATCACTCAAGTACATAATCTGTAACATCCCAATTTTCAAAAACGGAATAAATTTTTTTAAAAAAAAAATCATTTCAAATCATCAGAGTAGAGCATTTGAGCAGAAGAGTAACTGATACTTATATTTCAAAATGCTGTAAGTCTGGCTGGATACAATAGCGGTATAGAAACCGAGTATTTCAAAAGTGAAGTAAAACAATAATGGAAAGGCTTCCGCCGAAACGTCAAAAGGAAGTCTTCAGCCAGGTCTTCTAATCATGTTGCTTTCCCTTCTCCTCCGTCCTTGGTTCTCTTGACCCTGACGCTATATTAAGAGTTGAGGTCTCATGCATACGGACCCCAGGTAACGATTAACCTCATATTTACATATACGGTATATAAACACAACAAATGAATCACTTCCAAACATATCACTCCCAGTGAATGCAAATGTACCGCTCCCAGTGAAATGTACCACTCCCAGTGCGTGCAGATGTACAGTTATCCTCTAACAACACACCACAACATGCATACAACACACATAGCACATATACGCATACAGTAAATATCAGAGTTAGCGTTACAGTACGCGAACGTACCTTTCACCGGGAAATTGTCAAATGTTCGACCTTTGAATCCGGCCCTGGACTTCCCGGATATCCTAACATATCACCATATCACTTAGAATAATATCTTAAGAGATATTTCCACCTCTATTTACCCATCTACCCTTGGTGGATTTGTTATTTACAACTTTACCCCTACATTTATTTTAAAACGCTGTGCTGAATTTCTGGGCAGATTTTTCAGCAACTTTGAAAAATCATAATTAATTCTACAAAAATCATTTTGAGGTGCTGTAAAATTCCTCATGACCCTTGGCATGTCTATTTTCAAGGAAAAATATTCCCAGAACCTAGAACACCATGAATCATTCCCAGTTTTAAATTTTCTAAACGTTGCCCAGATTTTACTCCAGCAAAAATGGTTTAACTTCAAAAATTCATATCTCCTTGACCAGAGATCAAAATGTCACATATTTTATATATTTGGAAAGCCCTACATGTCTATTTTATTTTTTGGAAAATTTTATGATTTTATAACTTCATTTGCTTCATAAAATCATAGCATCTTTTTCGCTGCCTGATAAGGACTTGAGGACCGAACATTCTGCAACTCTTACAAATTTAATCTAAAGACTTCCAAACCATATTTCCTATCATGTTTTTACCTCTTCAGACATTTTTCAATGCAATGAGGCCTAAAAACAAGTATAGGAATTTATTCTCTAATTTTCTAGATTAAACTAACATTTATACTAAGAACTTATAAAAACTAAAGATAAAGAAATTTAAATGCTAGAACTTACCTCTTGAAGACTCTCCTTGCTTCAAAATTCATCCTCACTCTCCTACTTAGAAATCACCTTCTTGAAGTGTGATTTGGTGTGGAGAAAAATGAAGAGAAAGGCTCCCTATTTATAGAAAAATGCCATGGCACTTTGGTAATTCTCAAACTCTCATCCTTAATCCTACCCATTGGATGATCTTTTCTAATCAATGGCTCATGGGTGTTGGTCTTTTATGAAGACACAAATTCAAGTCTCAAATGTTCTTATTGGCTAATTTTAATTACATAGGATTTAGCCCAATTTTTCTTGATTTTTCCTATTGGTTGATTTAATTAGTATCAAATGATCTCTCTTCCTCACACCCACACACTCATACGCATACACACACATATTCACACATCCACATCCTTTTCGTGGACACTTAATGTATATTTCATTAACTAAATATTCCATTGTTCAAGCTTCCCATTGGTTAGTTGAATTTGTTGACTTTTCAACAATGTTTAATTAGCTTCTCTTTTCTCCCTTGTTCAACAAGTCTTCTTTTCCTCTCTCCTTATCCTCTTCCACTCTATTTATTACCTTATCCTATCCTCTTCCAAATTGTCCCCTCAAATTATCCCATGTGCTAGGATATCTAGATTACATTATTTTTTTCCCTTCTCTCCCAAGCAAGGAAAAACGTGGCTCTCCCTCAATCATTCAACTAATGGAGGTTTTAATCAATTAAATACTCCATGAGCTTATTAATTAATTTCCTCCTCCCTCTCCAAAAACGTGGCCCCATTTTTGGCACTTCAATTTGTCTTCTTTTTACAAATATCTTAGATTTACTAAGTCTTCTAATTAACTCTAGGTAATTAGAGTATGATTTGTAATTTAATAACACTCCTTTTCTAGAATAATTTCGAAAATAACAGCTCCCTCTCTTGATGATTTTATTTACCCCTATTTAAATTGCCATTAATCTCCCAATAATCAAGCTTAGGTGCCCTATACTATTTACTAATTATCTTAATTTAATTAAGTGTTTCCCTTGCTTATCTTGCTCTTTTAAATAGGAAATTGTTGTTATTTAAAGGAAATTGTTGTTATTTAATGTGATTTTTATTTCACATATTATTTCCATACTCCTCTATGGCTTATCTTTGATTATATCAAAACTAGATGTTAATATATTAATTGTAGGGTATTTTATGATTCCTAATTGAAGATTAGAAAATTGGATTTGGATTTATTAGAATCCAAAGAAAATTTCCCTACGAAATGATGATAAAATCTATTAAAAATTTAGAGACAACATGCTCTCTTATTTTAAGAGTTATTTCTTTGCCAAAATATGATACTTAGGAGAAATATAAATTTTAGGGTATTACATAATCATTCATCTTGCTCTCTACTGTAAACTATGAATATTGAGAAACAGAGAGTATATGAGTTATTGACATATCAATGGTGAAGTAGTAACATCATTTCATTGGCTTCCTCAAAATCATTCAGCTATTGTCACTTCTTCCAGTTTGAAGACTTCGCAATTTATAGGTTATTGTGTTTCGACCGTTGCGAGCATTCGACCGTTGGAGATCAGTTGAAAGTAGCCGTTAAAGAAATAGCCATTGAAGCTTCTGACGTTATCATTTGCTTTTGGTAGGCTATTGTTAATCCTTCATATAATCATCTGAAACTTATACACAAATGATACAAGTAATGTTAAGAAGTAGTATAAGTCCTTTTGGAATTCATCTTAATGTTCTTGATGAGAATGTAAGTTTTCAGATATGGGATTTTGAACTAATCGCTTGAAAAACATCTCTAGCTTGAGTTAAATGATCCCGGCTCGGGTTTTGTCATGAACTAGAGCCACTCTTTGTTGGCTAGAGGTAGAAAGAATGTTTTGAAGGCATCGGTCAAAATCTTGGCTAAAGTCAATTAAACAGAATGCTTTAAGACGTAATCCTGTAGGCTCGAGTCAATTGATCCAGGCTCGAGTTTGGCCATGAACTCAAGCCACATTTTGTTGGCTGGAGTCAATATTTCTCATTTGATAATTTTTCCCAGAACGTTGGCTCAAGTTAGATTAATTGGCTAAAGCCAATCTGACAGATAAAACGCACAGCTAATTTTTCATAGATGGGAAAACAAAACTCTCGCTCGAGTCATTAAGTGATGGCTCGAGTCAAAAACTCTTCTCAACATGTCTAACTCTCTGTCTAATCATCACTTGAGTTACCCATTTAATTAACTAAACTTCCACAATCCAATGACTTCAAGACACAAGAACATTGACATTACCAAGTTAAAGTTCCAGTACCATAACATCTCTGTTAAGCTTCAAATATTGGCAAATCATATATATCCCTAGAATACTCTTTAAGTATTATTTCCAATGTAAGAAGAATCAGCTCCAAACTCGTTTTAAGTTGAGCATTATGATCAAATTAATACAAGTTGTTCTGAACCAACGTTTTTTGCATAATCCTGAACAGACTCTCAACTTCCAAAAATCATATCTCTCTCATTTTATCTTTTTTTTCTATGATCTTTATGTTTTTGGAAAGGTATATGAGTCTAGTTTCATATTCCACCAATTTCAGCTCATTCTAATTTTTAGTTTGTGAGATATCCTCAAATTAGCGAACCTTGGTCTGCTGTATGACTGTAACAGATGGGGTAACTTCTGAAATTCAAGTTCTCTCATCTGATCTTCTTTGGACTTGAAATTTTGTCAAGATGACGCATTAGATATCTAGTGTCATTCAAAATTAATTTCACCTCAATCCGAGCTCTGGTTTATGAGATATCATCAAATTACCAGACCTCACCCAAAATGAATGTGAAACAAAGTAGAACATAGTTGCTGAAAACACACATGGCTCGAGTCAACTGAAGCTTGGCTCAAGTCAACTCATTCTAGAGAGCGAAAATGACTTGGAAATCGTGATTGGCTTGAGTCAATAATATGGCTGGCTCGAGTTTAAGCCCTTACTTGAGTCAAATGATTTTTGGCTTGAGTTAGTTCATCCCAAAGCTTGATTTTGCTTATTTTAACTCTGATTTGAGTCATTTCAACTTCTATTTGATCATAGAGACTTCTAGAATCAATTTATGAACTTGTATAATGATTTTCTCATTCCACTTAACAAGTTCTTCTTTCTTTCTTTTCTTCTCTTGATCATTCGCCATAACTCAACTCTTTCTTTCCTTAATTCAATACTTCTTTATTGATCTTCTTCTTGATCATTCTTCATGTATGAATTTCACATTTTGAATCTATATTAAATTTAGGAACTAGTCAATGTGGGAGATAAATATAGCATGCAAACTTTTTGCTCTAATGGTGTCTATATAAGACATCATCAAAACTAATCATATCTAACAAACTTCATTATCATGGCTTGACAGAGTATTTGATATTTGAAACAATTTGCATATTTTTGACAAACTTGATCTCAATCATGCATTACATGAGATTCTTATCAATGAAATCTTTTCCACATGAAGTGTATTTATAAATTTTCATTGAGAAACAACATTTTTAGTATAATTTATTTGTTGTCCTTTATGTTCAATGACATGAATTTGTTGGATAACATTATAATTTTGGTCTTTGTTGGTTTAATATACTCTTTGCTCAAATATAATATGTTTCAATTTGTAAGAGTGAGATTAAGAGTTATTATGTCTAATATTAAGTAAAACCAAAAAAAGTCAGGTACCAAAGAGCATATATTTTTGTTTTATAGGATCTTCTATTCTTGTACTAGAAAATAGTGATGAATAGAAATGGAATCACTTGCAGAAGTAACTTAAGAGACTATGAAAGTAATAACAAATGACTCAACTGATTCATAAGGGAATTCAAGTGATAAAGGGAAAGGCAAAAAACAAGAACTCTGATTTAAGAGTAAGGAAAAGCTCGAGTGATGAAGGGAAAGCCAGAAAACAACAACTTTGATTTAAGAGTGAGGCAAAGTAGGACTCGAGTAATCAAATTGATCATCCTAGAAGAAGAAGATCACTCAATTGGGTGAGACAACATTTGAGTGACATAAGACGTTCACTCTGAAAGCAAAAGGACTCAAGTGCTCACATTACGTACTCGAGTAAGGTATTGTATTTTGAAATATTTAAAATAATATATCATGATCAAGCTAGACTAACTTTATTTCATTCATTCCTTAGTATTTCATGAGGTTTAGTCTGAGCAAACTCATTTATCCAATATTCCTTGTGTTTTGATATCTTTAATATTCTTAATATCATAGAAATCAAAAGTAATTTCTTCAAATCAATTTCAAGTTGTATATCCTATCATGAGAATTTCATTTTATGAAACATAGTAATGTTTTCAAAACAACCTTATATTGAGTATGATTTAACAAATATTAAAGGATGATATTGATTGAGCAAATAAGGGAAATAAATCATCACGTGGTCAAGATATCAATTAAAGGATTCTTGAAGTCTTCTACATGATTCAAGAAGATGAGCAACTCTAAGCAGAACTATAAATAATGTCTATCTAAGGTTTCTCTATTTCTACCAATGAAATAACAAATACAAACAAAGGAAGGAATAGTTGTAAGGTCCTCTCAAGTGAACTACAAGTGAACTACAAGTGATGGATGCAGTCATGGTTGCATCACATGAGTGACCAACGTCCAATAGAGTTGTACTTACAAGGAAAGTTACTCTAAGGTACTTTTAGGTGTCTACTAGAGCTAGATACCTCTAGACCTTGTACATTTGGTATCATTAAAGGGGAAAGCTTCACATTCACATGTGTTGTATATCTTAAATTCTCATCTCCTTCATTTGAAAAAAAAAATCTTTTTAACCATACTCATCTGCATTCACTATCTTCTATTAGTTTTGATGATGAGTTAATCTTTTATTCTTCTTTCAATGGTCTTAATTTGAAAAATATAGTTTAGAAAGGAAATTTTTTATCCTTGATCACATTAACCCTTCTGCTTTCAAGAATGTTTTTAACTTTAGTCAAGAGAATTTATTATAGGTGAAATCATTCCTCAACGTACTTCAAGAAGAAACTATTAAATTTAAGGAAAGATTCTTTGATGACCAATCAAGAGAAATATATTGGCTACAACATTCAAAGCAATATCATCTTTGCCAATACATGAGCATTAGCCGAATCTACATGAGCATTTCAGAGCTCATGCAAATCATTCATTATTTTGTCGAATCTACATGAGTATTTTTTAACCTTATCTCTTTATATTCTTTGAATATTTTGCACATCATTGGTATAAATTTGCTTCAATCATGAAATTTTAATTTTCTTGAAAATCTCTCCAAATTGTTTCAAACTTGTTTTCATGAAAATCTTCTTTTACTTGCATCACATTAAAAATGAAAATACTTTCAAATAGAAGAGAGAAAATTGTTTTCTTAACATATTCCTTTTTTATTAAGGAAGGGACAGTCATTTCTAATTTGTCTTCATATATACCTCTCCAAAAACATTTCTTCTTTATACTTAAAACTTTTTGTTAATGTCAAATAGCGGGAGAGAACGACAAGAAAAATATGTTGCATCTATAAAAGTTTTCATACTCATATATATTTTTCTTAAGAGATTTGTTATGATAAAAAAGGGGGAGAATGTTAGATATGATTAGTTTTAATGATGTCAAGTATAGATGTCAATATTAAGAGCAAAAAGTTTGTACAGTATATTTATCTCCTACATCAACTAATTCATATATTTAACGTGAAGAACATGAATATCACCTAAGGGGTGAATAGGTGATTCTAAAAATCTTTTCAGTAAAAGCTTTAGAACAATAAAAACATAAACAAAGAAGGAAGATGAACATGGAGAGATTATACTGGTTCAGTCTAAATCTTTGACCTACATCCAGTCCCCAATCACCTTAGGATTTTCACTATCTTAAACATTGATACAATTTACACACTCCATACTGGCGATGATCCTATCACACTAGGACTCACTCTCCCTTACAAGTTGTAATTGTATACCCACACTTAAAGTTCCACAACTTTAATATTTTACATATAATTAAATAGTGTTTAACTCCTCATTAAGTAAATAAGTGATAATAACTTAAGTACAAATTATATCCAAAGATATTAAATGAAAGTAATGAAACAGTTGATCGCAATAATACAAAATTGAATAAGCAGAATTTCCGGTAGATGGCGGAATTGAATGTGTGAGCTTTTATACCATTTTGTCATTAATGTTGTTGTGAGACATTGAATATAGCCATTGAGTCTCTTTGAATTTCAATTAGGCACAGATGACTTCCGATGAGTACAATCGAATGTTGATTCATTAAATGCGTTCGCCGTTGAAGTACTTGTTCAGAAGTTGGCTCAGAATAATAGTTGGATTAAGTGCGCCTCGTAGGAATATTTTCGTCTGCTCAAAATGTTTGTTCCATTTGTATCTTTTTGCATTAAATGATTCTGACACATCGAACGACATTTTTGCTAATCTCAGTTTAAACATAGTTAGCATACGTAAATCACTCAAAAAGATGATTAGACATAATAAAAATAAGTTTGAGTGAGATTAAGAATAAATAGAAATTAACCTAGTATGATTAATCAGGAGATTAAAAGTCCAGTGTAACAATTTGATTCTTGGAACATCATTACTCGAGTAATATAGTTGTCTTACTCGAGTAATCACGTGAGCCTTAACACCTTGTATCCTAGTTGACATTACTTGCATAAGATGTGCACATTACTTGAGTAAGGTTTGAAGGTAAAGAATTCTGGAGAGATATTATTCGAGTAGCACTAAGTGTTACTTGAGTAATATTAAATAGCTCCCTGAGTAATAGCTTTTGGAACTAACATGACTTTAGTAACAACTTTATTACTTGAGCAATATTCAAATATTTCTTGAGTAATAGATAATTGCTTGAGTAATTTTGTGTTAGACAAAATAAATAGTTCCAGCAGTGATATTACTTAAGTACTAGAAAATACTTACCCGAGTAACATGTATCACAGTTTCTGAATTTTGCCAAGAACACGACATTACTCGAGTAATACTGGCAGTTACTCGAGTAATTTTTGTTCATATAGCTCAATTGATCAAAGCATTTAATGCCATATGTTGAAGGATTACTTGAGTAACAAGATGGCTTACTCGAGTAATTTTAATTTTGAAAAACACATTTTCTTTTTCATAATGCCTTTAATCCATTAAATTATGTTATCATCAAAACTCCAAGAACCAACATAATGTAGATTAAAATATTAGAAGATATGAAGTTCAATTATGGAGAATGATCAAGCAGAAGATCAATAAAGAAGTTTTTGAGTTGGATTGATTAAGAGGAGGAAGAAGAAGAAAGAAATTGGATTAAAATTGAAAAATTTCAGTTTGGGCTCAAATTTCAGAAATGACAGTTTGGTGCCACAAATTTCAGAAATAACAATATAGTACCACAAATTTCCAAAATACCAATTTAATCTACACTATAGCAGATTATGTAACATCCCAATTTTCAAAAGCGAAATAATATATTTTTCATTTAAAATCATCAGAGTAGTGCATTTGAGCGGAAGAGTAACTAATACTTATATTTCAAAAGGCCATAAGTCTGGCTGAATACAATAGCGGTGTAGTAACCGTGTGGTTCAAAAGGGATGTACAACAACAAAAGGAAGGCTTCCGTCAGAATGTCAAAGGAAATCTTCAGCCGGGTCTACTATGTGTCCTGCTTGCGCTTCCCTTTGTCCTCCGTCCTTGGTTCTCCTGACCCTGATGCTATGTTAAGAGCTGAGGTCCAATGCCCATTGGACCTCAGGTAACGGTTAACTTTATGTTTATATATACCATATATGGATCACAGATATTCACAAACATAAACAGTTCATAAGTATTTACACAAATGTATTCCTGGCATATAAGCCCCTTGGCGGATATGTCACACTTAGCATACGTTTCACACCTAGCAATTGTTTCACACCAAGCATTTCACACCCAGCAAGCGTATCCCAATACCCAGCAAGAATAATCATAACAGTAGAACATGAACATGTCACAGAGCAAATAGCTATCTCATATAACATACCATACACATAGCACAAATACGCATATAATAACCATCAGAGTTAGTGTTACTAGTATGCGAACGTACATTAATTACCTCATACAAGCATACCATACATATACGCATACAGTAAACATCAGAGTTAAAGTTACCAGTACGCGGACGTACCCTATACATACAACACACATACCACATACATGCATACCATAAACATCAGAGTTAAAGTTACCAGTACGCGGACGTACCCTATACATACAACACACATACCACATACATGCATACCATAAACATCAGAGTTAAAGTTACCAGTACGCGGACATACCTTCATTGACGAGTTTTGTTCTGTCGATCAGAATGCGGTCACAAATATCCTATAAGGATAATATTGTTTCTATTAAATCATAAACATTATTCCAAGAGATATCTTGGCTATATAAGACCATTTTACCCCTGGTGGATTTATTTTCCAGTTTATTCCCTAATTTTCGGGAAAAAACGCTGACCCAGCATTTCTGGGCAGAATTTTGCCTAACTTCGAAAAATCATAACTAATTCTAGAAAAATCTAACCGAGGATCCGTAAAATTTCCCAGAATCCTTGAGAAGTCTACTTTTGAGGAAAAATACTGGAACTTACCCATAACTCATGGAAAATTCCCAGTTTAATCATTTCAAACTGCTGCCCATAATTTCGCACAGAAAACATAACCTAACTTCTGATATTTTTATATTTTTGCACAGAGCTTCAAATCACACACTCTTTATAGATTTAGAAAGCCCTAGATGTCTACTTTCACCAAGAATGTTTTCAGGATTTTCGAACATCATCTTCTTCATAAAATACTGGTGTTTTTACCTCTGACTCCAGGAATCGCTAATCGATAAGATTTCGCCAGAGCTTTGCTATTTTGATCATAATCTTCCAAAAATTTTGCTATAACTTCTTCTTCATCAAATTTTTGAAATAAATGAAACAGAAATCATAAAAACATGAAATAAAACTATATTTGGAAGATTGAAGATCAAAATAACATTTTCTAACATTTTTACTTTATAAACTAAGAACTTAAACTTGAAAACTAAAAACTCTCTTACCTCTTGAAGAACACTTGCCTTCTAATTCCTGAAGCTCTTCCACACTCTCCCTTCCTCTCTAAATTTCGGCCTAGGCTTGTGAATTGGTGAGGAGTTTGTGTTGCCTCAAGCCTCTATTTATAGCCAAAAAAATGAGTAGCCTCCAAGCAACTTGAATTGATCTTGGCCCTTGATATTTACTTGGAGAAGAGGGAAAAATATTGCCCCTACTACTAACCAAAAACGTCCACCCTCCCCCCTTAGCTCTTAAGTTGTTGCTTCATCTCCTATTTACTCCCAAATGCTAATTTAGTTAGGCCTAAGTTGGTGTTTTAATTCAAAATCCAATTTCACTTTTGTAATCCTAATTTTATGACTAGATTTATGGTGATTTTTAATTTCTATGAATTCTCCTTGATTTGCATTTGATTAACAATTACTTGCTTCCCAAGTTTCTTTACTTGCTCTCCAAGTTTCTACTAATCTTCTCTCACACTCTATTGATCATGTGTTTGTATGTCTTTTAATACAATTTCCCCTTCTTCTTAGCTCAAGGAAATCGTCCCCCTCTCTCTAATTTTCAATTATCAATTTACATTTTATTTTCTTTCACATCTTAGGAAGAAAAACCCTTTTATTGGTCCAAGTAATTTCACAAAGATTTAGGATTAAAGGTTAATACAATTTCTTCATTCTTAAATTGGTAATTTTCGCCACTTTTATTAGTTAAAGGGAGAATTAATCAATTCTTGGTTACTATTACTAATATAGTATTTTAGGGGTTACTAGACTTAATTGCCAAAATTATAATTTATTATCAAACCAATTACAATCTTTAGAAATTCATTTGATACTTATATTCACCCCTTTTAATACTTCATCAAGTTAAAATATTTCAATTTGTTAATCTTAGATAGTCCCAAGACTAATTATGACTAATCACTTGCCCAATAATTATTTTTAATATTCACTAATTAGAGACAACATACTTTCTAATTTTTAACAAATATTTAGTTGCCTCTTAGGATCTATCATAACATTATCAGAGTATTTTATAACCCCTAACCTCACTTAGGAATTTGTAGCTCTTTATTTCTCCTAATTTCATGAGAAATCACCTTAAGAAATAAAGTAATTATTTTACTAGTTTTGAGACCACATATTCACCTATTTTAATAGGTGTTTTCTATCAAAATATAGTGGCTATGTTAAATAGAATTTTTGGGGTATTACAGATTACTCTAGTGTGATTTTCATCACTTGATTGATACACTCAAGTGTATACCATACTCGAGTGAACTCATGTTTCCAACTGCTCTTTTCGCCCTTGTTCAACATTTAACATTTATAAGGTTCAGTAATTCGGTCATATCTCTCAAACCACATATCCAATTAAGGTCAAAATTATTTCATATGAAACTAGACTCACAATGTGACAAATAGACACCAATATCAAGCTTAAAGGAGATTAGATGGCAAAGATATGGACTTTGGAATTTAGCACTATAATTCTTATGTCATATTGGACATAGGTTTAGTAATTTAGATGCATCTCACAAAATACACATTCAATTGAATAAAACTTGTTGCATATAAAACTAGATTCAAAACCCATTTCAATAAAATCAATATCATGGTCAACAAGCAACAAATTGAAGATATAAGAATTTTGGAATTTCACAGACACTGCAAAATAGTACTATAAACCGATTGTTATTAATGTGGCCAAAATATTCAGAATATGATGAATTTAGGGCTGACTATTTTTGCATAAGAAAGAGGACTTAAAGACATTTATGGGGATACACCATTTTCCAAATTTGAAGTTATATTCTAAGAGTTATGGACATTGGAAGTTGACATATATTCTGGTAGAAGCTATCATGAAGTACAATTCATAGTTTATGAAAATCACAATGTCCAGAAATCTTGATGCTTGTGCCAAAGATCTAGATGAACACCAAAATCACTTATACTACTCTTAACATTACTTATCTCATTTGTGTATAAGTTTCAGATGATTAACGTTCGATCAACTTCAAGATCGATAAAAGGAAAAATCTTTCAAACACAACATACATTGAGAATGAGGTTGAATCGTTTACTAAAGCAAAGAAAGCAACGGTCATTTAATGAAGTTAAGTGGCAAAAAACAATTTAAAAAAAAATAAAAGAGTAGTTCAATGAAGCATTTGATGCAATGAGAAAGATGAAGCAACAACTATTTCTCCAATGGACCAAATCCTCAATGGTAATATTCCAATGGTCAAATTCTCCAACAAATTGATGCTAAACGGTAATATTCCAATGGTCAAATGCTCCAAGAGACAAAAACTCACAATGGTCAAATGCTCAAATGTACGAATGCTCACAATGGTCATTAATATCAATTGCTATAAATATAGAAGCATTTAAGACATAATGATTAATGATCAACGAAACAAAAATCAATATAGAGAGCCTATGCCTACAATGTGATACTCTAAGTCTTACGAAACTCTGAAATCCTACTTCCACCTTGTACTTTAGTGTTTATCATCATCTACCTTGTTTAGAGAGAAGTATACTATCATTTTGATCATTCTATCTTTGGGTGATCATGAGTGAGAAACAGATTTTATCCTTACAATGTGTAAGGAGGAGAAAGTCTTTATCTCAGTGAGAGATTTGTAAACGGCTTCATAAGTGCTCGGTTGAACTTGTGGTATCATAGTAGTTCTCAAGTACCCCGTTAAAACTTGAGAAAGATTATGGATTGAAATGTCAGGAGGAGCCTATGGACTAAACGTAGGTTATCACGGATTAGACCAAATCAGGATAAAGCACAATTTTCATATTCTCTTCTCTAAGCTCTTGTATTTCCAGCATATATCATTTGAATAATTGACTGTTGATTTATATTTCATTACTTTCATACTTATTGTTTTTATTAAGATGTGAAAAGATTTTAAAAGTTTCTAAGTTTTTATCTTAGACCCAATTTACTAGGGTGTCAACTAGTTAGAAAATGGGAAGATAAATTAGAAAGTTTTCCTTGATGGTTACTTCTTACTACTTGTCAGATATTATTATATTGAATGATTCTTAAATGGGACAGTCAAATATAATGTATCTATTACTTGATGGTTGTTTTACAAAGAACATTAAGTATGTTTTCTTTTTTTCCGAAATAAAATATAAAAACAAAATTTAACAGTTTATTTATTTAATCAAGTATTTATAAGGGAAAATCACTTAAGAAGAACTTTAAAAATGTTAAAAGACAAAGAGGTATTCCAAATATTCATAATACCAAAGAGGTGTTAGGGCTTGATTCATCCTTTTCAAAATTAAAAAGAAATGATAGAATTGTTTCTTTAAGTTTAAAATTAAGAACAGAAAGGAAGGCACAATTTCATAAGTTCTAATAAAGATTTTCACAAGTTGAAAATCAAAATTCACAAGATCTAACAAGAGTTTCACAAGTTTGGATAAGGTTGTCATAAATTCTTAAAAGAATTTCACAAGTTTCAAATTTGAATTCATAATATATAATAAGGGTTTCACAAATTTAGATTAGGTTATCACAAGTTCACGAAATAATTTCACAACTTCCTTAAAGAATTTCAGAAGTTGCAAATTTTGATTCGCAATATCTGATGAGGGTTTCACAAATTTTGATAAAGGTTTCAAGTTTAGACAAAGTTTTCTCAAATTCTCAAGAGAATTTCACAATTTACTTAAAGAATTTCACAAGTTGCAAATCAAAATTCACAAGATTTTATAAAAGTTGTGCAAGGTCTGATAAAGGTTTCACATGTTCGAATAAGGCTTTCACAATTAATTCTATTAGAGTGAAAATTAAACTCTGAGGGACAATTATGTCATTTTCTTTTAATTTTGAAAAGGACGAGTTAGGCCCAAACACCTCTTTAGTATTATGAATATTCGGAACACAATTTTATCTTTTTAACTGTCAAGTATTAAACATCATATATTTACAATTATGTAGTAGTGATAACTTCCCCACAATTAATTTTGTACATCACTTATCTGCACGAAACGTTAAATTCAGGGATGTATATAATTAATAGTTGGAGGCTATCCACACAACCTCGATAGTCAACAATATTTATTATTAAGTTTCAAAGATTAAGGGGTTATTTGTAAAAGGTCCAAAGTTTTAGGGAGTGTTCTGCAATTTAGCCAAAGAAATAATTGATATACCAAGAGCATGTGAAAATTGAGTGACGTGTACGAACCATTTGATTCAAAGGCATCAAAGAGGTAAAGAGAAAGTTTGATCTGATGTGTGATGAACAGCTAAAAAGAAAAACCTTTTTCCTGTTTTCAAATGCCTTCGAGGGTTCCTATCTATCTGAGTATTTTATACTGCAAAAACTACAATGATCAGAATAACAGAATATTCCACACAAATTGAGGGACCTAAAACTCAGGATTTCACAAAAGAAAAAAAGATTAATAATTAAAAGAGACTAAGAAGAACAAAGAGGACATGTATGTTAATTATCGTTTCTTGCATGCGAATCACTTCTTGTGGCATAAAACTTGGTTGTGCGGTGTCCCATGTATACTTGTTCTTCTGTAAAATGAATATAACATGTGGGTGTGGCGATGAAAAATTTGTGTATGGACGTGCGCGCGCACATCTCAAAGCTCAATAAGAAGTATCAAAATCCAGCTTCTTTTCACAAAACTTTAATGCTTGATAGTACGCCCAACATGCAACGTGAGAATTTTGACTTTTTGCGAGTCCCTTTCATATATACCAAATTGGTTAAAAACAATAATAAATCCAAATATTGGTTTCTTTCTTTGTTTTTGTTTTAGTTTTTAGTTTTTTTAGTTTTTTTTTTTTTTTTGTTATTGTGGTGTGTGTGGCTATAAGTGAATATGCTAATGTGTAAGTAGCAAATCGCTGAACATTTATTGTGAGTTTATTGCTATCTGTATTTTCGATGAAACTTACTGATTATTAATACTTTGTTCTTCAATGTTCAATTTATCCACTCAGTAAGGAGTTTCACTATTTAAATTATCTTTGTGTGAATCTTAAGATTGTGGAATCTCAAGAAGAGGGTGTACAACTATAGCTTGTAAGGAGGAGTGTGTACCTGGAGCGGATCACATCCTGTGAGTATGAGCGTGTTAGTTTGTAATAGTTGTTGTGATAGAGAAACACCCAACTATGTTTGGGGACTGGACGTAGGTCGATGAGTTAAGACTGAACCAGTATAAACTCTCCTGTGTCGATTCCTCTTCTTGCTCATTGTCAAATTATTTTACAGAAGATTTTTTTTTTAAATCACCTATTCACCCCCCTCTAGATGATATTCCTGTTTTTCAACCATTTGGGATATTTTTTCCTTGGCACTCAACTTAGGAGTAGGGGATGCAGTTTTAGGAGGGGATTGAGATTGAGGAAGGGATGGAACTGGAGGAGGGGATGAAGCATCAGGAGGAGTAGAGACATTTACAAGATTCACTGGCCAAGAGATGAAGGTTTCCTTGACATCACTCACACGCTTCAACTGATCAGTTGGGAGAGGGAGAGGTGCATCAATGATCACCTCTTCAACCGACACTCTGACTTCATCATCAGCCATTTGTTTGTGGCGTACAGTTGATCCCAAATTGTGGACAATCCCTTTAGCAACTAATTGTCTATGAGGCGATGCCACGTACAGGTCACAAGGTTTCCCTAACTGTCTAGTAATGCAGCTCCCTCTAGTGCTCTGTTGCATAGGTGCAGGTGTATGTGTAAAGGGAACACTAGTCTTTGGACGAGAGCTAATAAGCTTCTTTATCTCCATCGTTTCCTCCTTCATTTGCCTTATCTGGGATTCAAACATTTCTTTCAATGCATGCTCTTTTAGGTCCATCTCCTCCCGGGTAACCATACTCTGTTTAAGGTGTTTGGATTTACCAAAGTAATCCTTTAGGCCTGCCCGCCCTCCAATCCCCCTTACACGCCCCGAGTGATCTGGTTTTCCAGTTGCAACTGTCAGAACATCATTCCTTCCACCCAACACAAAAGATCCCTCTGCTTCTTTCTTTTTAAGATCTTCCTTTAAAATACAGATAACGAAAAGCTTAGTAATCAAACATGTTTAGTAACTAAAAAATAACAATAACGATACTTACAATTCTTTAAGCAACTATATGAGTTTGTTCACTCGTGTAGGTGTCGTTTTTTTGTTGTCGAATATACAAGTCACAAATCCTCGCGGCATATTGGGGATGCTGGCTTATCAACTATCGCAGAAGGATTGGATTCAGTTTCTTCTTCCAATCTCTTCTGCTTGGCCTCCATCATTTTTTTCGGCCTTTGCATAACCTCCGCGAGAAGCCCTATGCGAGTAATCATTCTTTCTCCCTATCTCCTGTGCTTGTTCCCTTTTTCTCTGTGAATCAGAATGGAAAACAACTATTAATTATGAATTCAAGCCATCTCACTAACAAAAATTAGAGAACTTCTGCTTTATATGAACTTCAAACACTAGTCAAATTCACTTCATCAAATTTCAACATTTTATTTAAGGAAGATGTAGAATTGTATAGAACTAAGATACTAACTTACTAATAGCAAAGTCTAACCATTACCTACTATAACATAAGTAGCTTAAAATATAATAACGGTTAACATATCAGACATGCATATAACTAAGACATGTTCCTCTGATGCAAGACAAATGATGGAAATATATACTTCTATTCACACATTAAACTATCTAACTAATAAGATTAGATGAACACGATAACATTCAAATATCCGCACAGGTTAATAAGCAAACGTAACTAAATATGAACTCACCAAAGCATCAGGAGTAGTCCGAAGCTGAACAAATTGATCCCAAATTTGTCGATCAATAAATGTATACTTGTCCCAAGGATTATGCGGAGGTTGAACCGCGACAAAAATATAGGTGTTGGTTAGAAAGGTCTTAAATTTCCTCCACCGATCAGCATAATAAAACAATTTCTTTTCTTTCAACTTCTCAGAGTCAAAGACAGTGTATATCAGCCGGATAGTGTCCTAAAGAGGATCCTTCACTGTGCGACGCTCAACATTTTTCCACTCATCTATCAAGATGCTGGCCTTACTGCGTGCCATATAGCCGACAAAACTATTATATTCATTTTTATTCGGACCGAAAGGTTCCAACCTTTCATCAAACTGAATCTCGATATTTGACCCATTGTTCCGTCTTACAACTACATCCCTCATTCGTGTGCCACTTCTACCACGGCGTGCAGGGTGGTCACAAGGCTTATTTTGAGATGAAGAGGGTTCGTTTTGGCTCACACCAGTAACATCAGTAACTGGTGTTGACTGAACAGGAAGAGAATGGTTTTCTCCGTTCATTTTCGATAAAGGAAGAGAGGTTGAGAGTGATGGTGAGAAAGGAACGCCTAATGATGGTGGTGGTTGGCGAGGAATAGACGTAATGCAACAAGAATAGGGTTTTCGCAACAAGAACAGGGGTTTCAGAGCTCAGACAGAAAGACGTAAGTCGTAAGTAAGGTTTCACGCAAAGAAGTATATGTTTCCAGTTTTAAGACCGGAGTAACTTAAATGACAGTCTTAAAGGTTAACATTTAAGACCGTCCATTATTTATGTCCATTCTTAAAAGTAATAAACTATTACTTTAAATTTTTTCATTATTTAGTACCAGGTAGAAGTAACGTCCGCTCTTAAAAGTATTACCTCTAAGACCGTCATTTATCTTTTTTTTCGAAATCATTGCATCTATTCTAAAATGCTAAAAATATACAAGTGATAATATATATTTGTTTATGAACTATTTTTTGCTAACCATGATCAATGATTTTCTCTGATGAGTTTCAGATATTTGAAACACGGATTAATGGATTAATGGCAATTCTCAGAAAAAGCAATGGGATGCCAGATGCATTAAATGCCATTACCTAATACAGTGAAAATTTTCTCTCACCAACATACTAGGCACTCTCTAATTATTCCACACCACATTAAATGCTATTTCTCAATGGACAAATCAAATAGAATGAGGAATGTTTGAGACAAATAAAGCATCAACAGATATGCGCAGATATTCAAACGTCATCAAACAATGGCTATTTTTTTAGAAATGACGAATGACGCTTGAGATTCATCAACGGTCATTTAATTCCACCAACTATAAATAGCAGAAGAATTAAATTCACGAGTTACCAGCACTGCTACAAAAAACACTTTTAACGACTGTTTTTAAGACCCTTAGATGACTACTTTTAGGGGTCATGTATAAAAGTGCCATTGAAAAATAATTTTTAACGACTGTTTTTGAAAAAACAGTTGTTGTAAGTTAAAAACTTATTTTCAACGACTGTTTTACATAAAAAGCCTTTTAACGTCTGTTTTTAATACCCTTAGATGACTAGTTTTAGGGGTCGTGTATAAAAGTGTCGTTGAAAGTTTATAACTGCAAAAAAGAGGTCCTACGCATATTTCCAGACCCCTTAGACGACTATTTTCAAGGTCGTGTATAAAAGTGTCATTGAAAGTTTATAACTTACAACGACTGTTTTTGAAAAACAATCATTGAAAATACTTATAACGACTATTTTTGAAAAACAGTCGTTGAAAATACTTACAACGACTGTTTTTTAAAAAACAATCGTTAAAAATTATTTCCTAAATAACAGTCGTTGTATCTACTATATGCATACATGCTTGGCTATTCGTAAAACCATCTAAAACACAATATATCCACCCGTATGTACGCAGGTTAGGTTGTCCGAACAACCATCTAAAACACAATATAAGATGCAATTTGAACAGGTTGAAACCTCATGAGAAAAAGAATGGATTGAAAATGAATGATAAGCAACAATCTTAACTGAATGAAAAAGAAGACGTTACCCAGAGGCCAACTTAATCAAATCAAGAAAAAAAAAACCAAAGATTAGCCTCTCAAAATGCATTCATTTTACAAACGAAAGAAAGAACCAGGAAATAGAGAATAAAAACATTACAATGGAATTATCCATTCAGAAACAAAAGAAAGTACCAGGAAGTAGAGCTTCGGTATCCTCATCATGACCTGAGAGGGGCTTCCTCCTCTTCACGATGCTTGGGATCGTTGCTCAACATATTGCTTAGTTAAGAGAGAAAGAGAGATATAGATCTACAACCTAGATCTGCAACCGACGATGAACGACAGATTTTCAGGCTGTGGAGCACGCTTGTAGTTCATGATAGAGGATGAGTCGGAGTCAAAATTGCTCACAAGTGATAGCAAATCTCATTGGCGTCAAGGGTGAGGCCGTTGGATGCAGTGACGAAGATGGATGGCTCTCGAGACTCTTATTGAAAGGCTATATTTATGATGAATTTGAGGAAGACATTCTACACTTTTAGGTTTTGAGAGAAAACTTTATAGTGAGTATGTGTGTGTGTCTAAGATTCAACGATTGGTTTTGCAAAAACAGTTGTTGAAACGCCAAAAAAAATGTATGGTGAGTGTGTATCTAAAGAGATATATTGTTTAATTGATTAAATTTACTTAGGAACTAACTAAATGAAAATAAGTTAGATTTTTTATTTTAACTATCAAAATTTTAGGCTACATACTAGGAATAGCTACAAATATGGGATAATATATATATAAGTTATTAAATTTAATTACAAAGTAACTGCATCAAACAAAATTTATAAAATTTGAGTTTCCATGACTGTTTTTTCCAAATCAGTCGTTGAAACTCCAAAAAAAAGTTAGATTTATTATTTTAACTATCACAGCTAAATATTAGGAATAGCTATAGATATGAGATTATATGTGTGTGTGTGTGTGTGTGTGTGTGTGTGTGTGTAATTTATTAAATTTAATTAGAAACTAACTGAATCTAAAAAAATTTATAAAGTTTGAGTTTCCACGAACGTTTTTTCAAAACTAGTCATGGAAACTCAAAAAATTTGACTTTCAACGACTTTTTTAAAAATCAGTCATTGAAAATAAAAACTCAAAAGATTTATAAAAATTATTAGCTATAGATATGAGATTATGTGTGTGTGTGTGTGTGTGTGTGTGTGTGTGTGTGTAATTTATTAAATTTAATTAGAAACTAACTGAATCTAAAAAAAATTTATAAAGTTTGAGTTTCCACGAACGTTTTTTCAAAACCAGTCATGGAAACTCAAAAAATTTGACTTTCAACGACTTTTTTAAAAATTAGTCATTGAAAATAAAAACTCAAAAGATTTATAAAAATTTGAGTTTTCACGACTGTTTTTCCAAAACCATGAAAGTGGAAGAAATCACCAAGAGGGGGGTGAATTGGGGATTTTAAAAATTCTTTTCAACTCTTAAAAATGAAGCTTAAGAAATGGATAATAAAAGAGTAGAAAAAGAAAAGCTTAGACACACAGAATTTATACTGGTTCGGTCTCAACCTTGACCTACGTCCAGTCCCCAGATACCTTCTGGGTGTTCCACTAATTCAACAGATTTTCAATTACAACAATGAAGACCAGACACAATCCTAATCACCTAGGACTTGCTCCCCCTTACACTTTGTGATTGAACAACCCAACTCACAGGTTCCACAACCTTGAGTTCTCACAAACAAATGCTTTTAAAAATTCACAAACTCTCAAAAGAGTAGATAACGATAAACACTGAAGAACAGGTTGAAAATAACAATACAGACTCAAATTTCAAAGTATAATTAAGATAGCTTCGTTGTGTGTGTTGCTTTGAGTTTTCACAGCCTCTTATAGACAAAATGGATAAGCTAGCCGTTGCAATTCTTTCTCTAATGTTCAGTTGCAATTCTGGAAAAATGGCAGTAGCATATTTTGCTCTGTTCTTTGAATTCTTAGCTGGAATCTTGGAATTTAGTTGTTGCAGAACGTCTTCCAGATTCTTAACCATTCCATGATCTTAATTCGACCGTTTAAAGTGATCTTAATGTGTTGCAACGATCTAAACTGAACATTTGGGATAAGGGAGAAGAATCAGCCCTGTTCTTGGTTCTTCATTTAATGCACTTATTCTGGATCTTGATCTCACCTTGATCTTGGCTAAACCTTATCTGAAAAGCACTCAAAACTTCATCAAGGACATTAGAAACAATAATATCATATCATGAAATAATTTCAGGAAGACCCATTAAGATTTCGCATATCAACATCATTTGATTTTTCAAAATCCCCAATGCAAACTCGAGTTTGTTCTTCCAGACTCGAGTTTGGGGTTCATCCAGAAAGCATGTCCGTTGATTAGAGGTCTAAACTTGCAGTCTGTAAAAGCTAACTCGAGTTTGGCTTTTACAGAGAGAACTATCGGGCTTTGGACTTGGCATGGAATTTTGGTCCTGCTCCTAGACTCGAGTCAATTAGTGACTGACTCGAGTTTGAGTCTATGTTTGAAGAACAAGCCTAAGTTTGTGATTTTCCAAACTGGAGTTTAGGAGACAGACTGGAGTTTTGGAAAGATGGTAGAAATTCGAGTGTTTCTCTATTTGTCCTAAACTCGAGTTTACAATGACAGACTCGAGTTTATGTTTGACCTGAAACTATTCAAATCTTTCTGTTTGGTCTAGACTGGAGTTTGTAACTCTAGACTGGAGTTTATAACTTGGCCTGGAACTCGAGTGTCTTTCTGTTTGGTCTAGACTGGAGTTTAGGAATCCAGACTCGAGTTTGGCTTGCTTGGAATTCTGAGTGCTCTCTGTATCTTCCAGACTTCAGGTTTGGTTTTGCAAACTGGAGTTTGGCTTGTTGTGAAAATTTCTGATTGCTTTCTGTAACTCCTCAAACTCGAGTTTACATACCTAAACTCGAGTTTGCCTTTGACAGTGAGATTTTCATATTGCCAAAAACAAACTTCATATCAAGTTTACAATTGCTAGTTATCATCAAAACACATTAAGAACTAACAATAAATTGAAGAAGCATTCAATTGACGCACCCACCGAAACTCTGCTCATTTACCCTGATTAATTATTCATACCAGTTTCATTCAATATCTTCGGATATTTTCCTGTACTTCAATGTTGATTTATTATCTACTCGTGAGGAGTTATTAAACACTTGTTATTTCATTCAGTTGTTAAAATCTTAAGGTTGAGGAACTATGATTACAAGTAGTAAGGGGGAGTGAGTCCAAGAGTGTGAGGTTCATCCCAAGTTGTATTTGTAATCTCTGAAAAGTTAAAGTTAGTGAAAATCCCAAGGAGTTCTTGGGCACTGGATGTAGGTCAGGATTAGACCGAACCAGGATAAATTGTCTTGTGCTTACTCTTCCTTAAATTTCTGCTTAGTTAGTGTTATGTTTTAATTCGTGGAAATTTTGATTAATAGAACAAATTTTTAAATCACCTATTCACCCACTCTAGGCGATATTCCATCTTCAACCTTACTTACAACATATGTCTTTCTGTGTGAACTTTGAAGCCCTTATTCTTGTTGCAAAACCCCTCTTCCTGTTGCATTATGTCTCTTCCTCGCCAACCACCACCATCCTCTTTACTCTCTCACTTTCTCAGGCGTTTGTCTTTCACACCACCACTCTGAACCTCTCTTCCTTTCTCGGAAATAAATGGAGAAAACCATCCTCTTCCTATTCACTTAACGATAGTTACTAATGTTATTGGTGTGAGCCAGAACAAACCCTCTTCATCTCAAAATGAGCCTCATAACCGCCCTACACGCCATGGTAGAAGTGGCACATGAATGAAGGATATATCCATAAGTCAGAACACTGGGTCAAAGCTCGAGATTCAGTTTAATGAAAGGTTCGAACCTTTCGGTCTTAATAAAAACAAATATAATAGTTTTGTCGGCTATAAGGCAAGCAATAAGGTTAGCATCTTGATAGATGAGTAGAAAAATGTGGACCTTCGCACAGTGAAGAATCCTATTTAGGACCCTATCCGACTTATATACACTGTCCCTGACTCTGAGAAGTTGAAAGACAAGACATTGTTTTATTGTGCTTATCGGTGGAGGAAGTTTAAGACCTTCCTAGCCAACACCAATATTTTTGCCGAGGATCATCCTGAGCATAATCCTTCGGACAAGTACACATTTATTGATGAACAAACTTGGAAACAATTTGTTCAGCTGCAGAACACTCCTGATGCTTTGGTGTACTTGTTTCCATATTACCATAGGTGCATATCACAACTGATCTATTGTTGCAATTCACTTAATTCTGCATAATATATCACTAAGTACGTTACTGCTGTGAATTTTTAGCCACCACTGGAAATTGGCGTCATATGCATGGAGGCGCATATGGTGATCTTCTTATGCTCTACTCACAGCAAACCAAGGGCTATGTTGTTGCAGATCATCAACGAGTAAGCATGTCATTTTAATTCTCTTGTCTGAAATCTCTTATGTGAATTTTCAGCGAATATTATTGATAAATTTGTGATTTTGATGATAATTCCATGAGGACCTTCCAAATCCAGGTCATCAAAAGCATATATATGATATCAAAGATCCTAAATGGCTCACACCAAATGTTAGTACATATTTGGACATTGGCACATTACCTTGTGAAGTTGGTCAGTAAGCTATATATGCTTGATCTTATATATATTTTTGTTCTTTTTAGAGCTGTCGGCAACCAACGGGGTCCAACTTATGTGGCCAGTACATCATGAAACACATATATGATATTATCAAGCAATAAAGGACTAAACTCATTGCAAAGGTAAATGTATTTGACGTTACATATTATGGTTGAATTCATTTTCTGGCTTAATGTTACATATGTAATATGCACACAAATTAATTCAGTTTATGTCTTTGATGTTACAGAGGTTTGCCTGTGCTAATCCCTTTTCAGATGATGAAGTGGAGTACATACGCAGTGTGTTTTGTCAACATCTTACTGACCTCTTATGTCTTTGATGTTACAGAGGTTTGCCTGTGCTAATCCCTTTTCAGATGATGAAGTGGAGTACATACGCAGTGTGTTTTGTCAACATCTTACTGACCTCTTAAAGTAAATACAATAATTACAGTACTAAATTCATTTATAAATATATGCTTATAGAGCAACAATTGTAATTATAGTACTAAATTCATTTGTAAATTCATTCTGTAAATGAATAATTGTAAAAATTGTATAATTCAATATATAATAAATTTGTTTATTTTTTCGAACAATTTTCTTAGCTTGTGTCAATTTTGGGTTTCTGAATGTATTGGATGGTGGATATTATTTGAAATTTGAGATTTGGGATGTTGTAAATGAGCAATAAAAGATTCTAAAAAGTATTTGCAACTTTTAGGATTGCATATTTTTTAAATATACGGTCCTCAAGGTCTTTGGTTTTTTTTTTTAAAAAAAAAAAGCCTAGATTTTATGACCGTATGTTTGTTATTTCTTCGGTCTTAAAAGTCTTATAAAATATGGCGACAATTTTAGGACCACATATTTATTAAAGATACGGTCCTAAAGGTCTTTGTTTTTATTTAAAAAAATAAGCCTATATTTTAGGACCGTATGTTTGTTACATCTCTGGTCTTAAAAGTCTTATAAAATATGGCGACACTTTTAGGGCCACGTATTTATTAAAAATACAGTCCTAAATATATTAGGCTATACTTTTAGGATCATTTATTTATATAACGTCCGGTCCTAAAAGTCTTCATTAATTATGGCTATATATTTAGGACTGTCTATTTGTTAAATGTCCGGTCTTAAAAGTCTTCCTTTAAATAGAAATGATGACTCGCTTTTAAGACAAATCTCATTAGGGTTCAAGACACTCGAGTTTCTGGCGTTCTGCTCAAGCTAGGACCCTTGTTGTCGTCTGTTTTACCTCTCCTGATGTTAAAGAGCATTATCAGTTGCCCTTTTCTTTTTCTCTTATCTTTTTGTCGTAAAAGAAGTAAGATAATGAAAAGGACACTGAAATATTCAACTCAAGGCGTGGTAAAACCGACGACAACAATAGTCCAACCTTGAGAAGAGTTGTCACTGTGTTTGTTTTTATTCGTAAAAGGTAAAAGATGTTTTGTTTTGTATGTTCTTCACTGTATTTTGTAAATATTTATTGTTAATCATATGAGGACAATGTTTTGTTTGTTTCCTTGTTGGAAACAAAATCAAGATAACGAACAGAAGATCGAAGATTGGAACCAAAAAAAAGTCAATTATTTATCATTTTTTTGCTACCCCACACAGTAGTACCAAAAAAAACATAAAAAGGAAAAAACATAAAAATATTTAATCCCCCCATCATTGTCGGAGGGGCGGGAGGGTTCGGAGTGGTCAGAGATGTTGTCATCAGAAAGATGGTACTCAATGTCATTGGTGTCGAGTACTAAGTTCAATTTGTCTAAATGATTGACGCGGGCCAGAAGGTGCTGCATCATTTGGTAGAATGAGGGGTTAGGAGGCAACGAAGGAGGGTACGGAGGTGGAGGTGGAGGTGGAGGTGGAGGAGGAGGACGATGATTAGGAAGACCTGGTGGTGGTAGAGCGGCCATTACGGTGGAGGTTGTAGAAGTGATTGAGAAGAATGTGAAGAAAGTAAAGTAACAATGGGTTTTAATAGAGAACCCATCCTGAACAATGTGAAACGTGGGAAACATTTATGAGGAGATGCATAGTTCATCAGAATACAAGGAGACGCCTAGTTGGAAAGTTTATCTGGAAGCCGAAGAGACTCTAAATCATTCATTTGAACAGAGTATAAGAATACAAATCTACTATCTGTCATTTGAAAAGAATGAACTCTTAATACCGAATATTGTGAGAGATCCGTTCTTAAAAGTATTATTTTTAAGAAAAAACTCTTACTTTAAAAAATTTGAATTGAAAAAAAAACAAGTGAATTTTAGGACCGGATATAAGATAAAAGATTGGTCTTAAAGGTAATTGAATAATATAAATAATATACTTTTAGGACCGGGGATATGTTATATAACATTCCTAAAAGTAATTGAATGGAAAAATAAATAATAGACTTTTAGGACCGGGGATATGTTATGGGTCGGTCCTAAAAGTAATTGAATGAAAAAATAAATAATAGGCTTTTAGGACCAGGGATATGTTATAGGACGGTCTTAATACACTTTTGCATATTAACTCCTGCCTTTATTTTATTTTATTTTTTGCTCGAAACTCCTGCCTTTATTAACTCCTCACACTTCCTCTCTGTCCTTATTAACTCCTCATTACCTCGTAACTCCACACTACGTAGCTCTCTGCCCCTCCTACCCCAACTGCTCAAACAATGGTTAGATACAAGATAACCCTTCGCAGAGGTACTCCTTATGCTCATGCCTACCTTAGATCTCTCGTGGGTTCTTCTCGAGTGCGTTCTATTCTGATGGAGGAGTCTCATATCGTTGGACCAATTATTATTTCGGATGATGAAAAGGTTGACGGCCCCTTCCAACCTTCAGACCACAAAAAGGTTCCCACTCCCCCTCTTCAGCCTTATGACAATATTCACCAACCTCCTGGTCCCAAAGCTCCTACCACTGACACCTTCCCTCTTTCCTCTGATGATGAAGTGATACTAATGCGCATAAGACAGGAAATTGCTGATCTCCGGCGCGAAATTTCTGCTATTGAAGCCGATATCTCCAAGACATTAACTGATAATAAGCTTTAGGATTTTTAGTCACATTATATATTTTTTTTTATTTTCAGTTTATTGTTCTAATTTTCCTTTTGTACTTGCATATTCTTTTAGTAATGTAAAAATTAAAAAGAACTAAGCTTATATTTTATTTTTTCCTTATTATCCATTAATGGAAAAAGTTTATTCTCTAGTGTTCCTTTATTTTCGTTCAGTTGCTACTGCAATCTTTCGTTTTAATTTTAAAAAGTATTTGACTTTTAGGACCAGAGTTTTATAAAACATGCAGTCCAAAATTAAATGAATATTAGGACCGCAGTCTTCTAAATCTCTGGTCTTAACAATTTAAATATATCTTTAGGACTAAATGCCTTATAATTGACCGGTCTTAATAATATCCAAAATAATAAATGTCTCTATTGCGTGGAAAAAATAAATTTCCCTCTCTGAACTACTCTTGTTGAGCCGAAAGTGATTACTCAAGTTCTTTTTCCAGTGTTTGTGTGTTGCTTCGTCACTGCTTCGCATTGCTCTCTCGACAACCACTTTTTGGTTCCTTAGCTCAACATCTATAGACCAAGCTATAAGAGTTGTTTCAGCTATATAACTTTACAATTTTCCTGCTTATCATTATGGGTTTTTCATGGGTTGAATGAAATTGATGAAATGTTCTTATGGGACCTACCCAACTGACCAATAAGTGTTTTTAGGTTACTCTTGTTGTCTGTAACATTAACGTTCATGGCAGAAGAAGAAAGACTCAACAAACGCATTTGAATTTATATGCTATAGGTGAGTCTACAAGACCTACATGCGATGCATTTAATTTCCTCATCATGCATTTATTTTGCTTCTTGATTCATTGTGATACATTTATGACTAAAAGTGATTCTTCGTTGTGCATTTAATGGGCAAGTTTAACCGAAAAAATAAGACAGAACTTATATTTAGCTTATATATGCATTTGTAGTTGGCTTATTTTATATGCAAGTATGAGTTTTTTCGGATTATATATGTTAAACCTTTCCGTCTATAGGAATTCTACTATGGATCGCAGTTGGATAAATGCTTTACGAACAAGTGTTGAATATCAAAATGGGGTTAAGGAATTTATAGAATTCGCCAAACAAAATGCCCATGATGATAGTGGGAAGTTTTATTGCTCTTGTGTACAATGTTTTAATGAAAGGCGACTAAGTCCTGAAGTTATACACACACATTTAATTTGTCAAGGATTTTTTAAGACTTATACAGTATGGGTATGGCATGGTGAAAAAATGCCAAGTGGGTCTCAACATGGGGAAGTGGCCTTTGATGATAATGACACAGATATGGATGATCACTTAGAGTACATTATTTGTGATGTAGGAGAAGAGGCTTTTGATCAATCACATGCATATGGTAATATGTTCAATGATGTAGAGACCCCTTTATACCCTGGGTGTAAAAAATACCAATTGTTGAATGTTGTATTGAAATTGGTCAACTTGAAGGCACGTCATGGGTGGAGCAACAAGAGTTTTTCTGAAATGTTTGAGGCTTTTAAGAACATACTTCTGGATGATAATGTGTTGCCTCACCGATACTATGATGTTAAGAAAATACTTTGTCCACTGGGGATAGAGTACAAAAAGATCTATGCATGCCCCAATGATTGCGTCTTTTACAGAAACGAGTTAGAAGAGAAGCATAATTGTCCAATATGTAACACCCCAAGGTACAAGGCAAATAAGGGGTCTGTAAAAGTGTTTTGGTATCTTCTAATCATACTAAGGTTCAAGCGGTTGTTTGCTAATAAAAATTATGCAAAAAATTTGAGGTGGCATGCAAATGAGATGATTTTTTGATGGAAAGCTTCAACATCCCGATTCTTCTCAATGGAAGAAAATCAATCAATTATTTCCGACCTTCGGCGAAGAACCTAGTAACTGTAACATCCCAAATTCCAGGTTTGAAAATCGTGTCGGTCGACACTTAGTTTTAAGAAAATCACAGAGTCTTTAGATGCTACAGCTCAGAGTACTGCGGAAATGGATAACGTGCGCCAAGATTCGGATAATGAGTATCTGATATAAAATGCCCAGACATATGATGATGCCCCGACATAAGCTGATATTTTAAATATCCCGAAGGAATATTCATGTGATACAATTTACAAGGATTTGAATACATTTCTCTGATAAAGAAAGTCTTAAATTAGACTTATGGCTTGGAACCTAACATCAGTTAATCAAACAATTTGGCCAGGTCGGTGTTCAATCTAATAGGAGTCTCACCAACTCTATGGCGACTTGTGACAACTCACCGATGAAACCTTCCTTAGTTTAAGCACCAAATGGTCCGAAATAACTTTGTTAAATCCGTGCCAGAATACTCTGCCAGAAACTAAGTCCTAATAACTTCTACCGACCTTCGTCTTTGACCATTGCCTCTTCACGGCTCTTTCCACCGGCACATTCTCTATCCCGGTTTCTTCCTTGTACTATTCATTAAGACTGAGGTTCAATTCCCATTGGACCTCAGGTAACGGTTAACCTTATGCTCAAGTATAACAGTATATGTATAACAGATATTCATTTACAATTCAGCATATAATTATACATAGCACATAGCACATGTCATAGTTCATATCACAACAACACCTCTACATAGCACACAGCCCATGTAAGGTCCATATAGTTTGCACATAAACCAGTGCCACGCCCCGGAGCGTGTCTTCAGCGCTAGGAAAACATCCATACGGCATTACCAAGACTGTAACCCGTTTTCACATAATAGCTGAATGTACAAACAGTGACTTAAGACAGAGTCTTAATCACGGTGCATGACCCAAGACCTAGTCTCGTCCATGACTATATGAATCATCACATCACATATAGAGCATACAAGCAGCATAAGAGTTAGAGTTACAGTACACGTCCGTACCTTTCACTGGGTAACTGTCAAACGTCTGACCTTTTGATCTGGCCCTGGACCTCCCGGATATCCTAATATATCACCATATCACTTAGAATAATAACCTATGATATACTTCCACCTCTATTTACCCATCTACCCTTGATGGATGTGTTATTTACAACTTTGCCCTTACATTTATTTAAAAACGTAGTGCAGAGTTTTCTGGGCAGATTTTTCGGTAACTTTGAAAAATCATAACTAATTCTACAAAAATCAAAATGAGGATTCATAAAATTCCCCGGAACCCTTAGGATGTCTATTTTTGAGGAAAAATATTCATTTTCACCCAGAATTAGGGAGTCATTACAAGTTTTAACTTTTCTCAACGTTGCCCAGATTTTATTCTAGCAAAAATGGCTTGACTTCAAAAATTCATATCTCCTTGACCAAAGATCCAAACATTGCATATTTTATATATTTGGAAAGCCCTCATGTCTACTTTCTTTCTGGAAAATTTCATGATTTTATAACTTTATTTCTTACATAAAATCATAGCATCTTTTTCGCTGCCTGTCTAAGATTTAAGAACCGAAAATTCTACAACTTTCACAACATTAATTCATTGCTTCCCAAAAGTTATTCCCTACTATGTTTTTACTTCTTCAGGCATTTTTCAATGCAATGAGGCCTAAAAACAAGTATAGGAATTTATTCTCTAATTTTCTAGATTAAACTAGCATTTATACTAAGAACTTATAAAAACTAAAGACTAGAACTTAAGAACTAGAGCTTACCTCTTGAAGACTCTTGAACTCCTTCCTCCTTCTTGCTTCACTCTCCTCTTAAACTCTCCAATCTTTGGTATGAGTTTGGTGTGAAGAATGAAGAGATGAGAGCTCTCTATTTATAGCCAATCTTTGGTTAACTTCCTAGCAACTTTAATTCCATTCTAACCATTGGATTTAAACTTAGTAAAGAAGTCTTAATCTTGCCCTTACACCTCTTACAAAAATGCCACCTCCCCCCTTTTCTTAGATTCATCTTTTCTCTTTCATCCACTACACACACACACTCACAACACACACATGTGCTCTTGTGATGTCATCTTGATGACATAATCAAGGCTTAGGTGTCATTATTGACTTTTCAATACTAATTAGCAATTCTTAATTATCATGTTAATCAAGTGTTTACATGCTCCTTAATTATATTTTGCCATTAGCTAACTCAATTACATGAAGATTTAGACTTAATTACTTAAGATATTATTTCATTCTCTTTGGCTTAATTATTTTTAAATATAATTAGCCCTCTTTTAATTTATCTCTAATCATCTTGAAGAATTATGCAACTAATCTCAATTAGTGCAAGCTTATTCTATTAAGGATATTTAATCTTAGGAGAAACTGTCTTAATAATAAGGTAAATTCAATACAAGGTGTTTGAGACCTCATGTTTACCTATTTTCAATAGGTATATTCTATCAATTTATGATATTTACCCTAATTCAAATTTTAGGGTATTACAGTAACCTTAGGCTTGCACTTAGCATGGATGGCATGAATCCCTTTGGAAGCCTTAGCAGCATACATAGTTTATAGCCTGTACTCCTAATTATTTACAACTTATCTCCTATGTTATTCATGAAAAAAAAGTACATCATGATGTCTATGTTGATTACGGGACCAAAACAACCTGGAAACGACATTGATGTTTACCTTCAGTCCTTGATCGAGGACTTGAAGGAGTTGTGGGAAGAAGGTGTCGATGTTTTTGACTCTTTCAAGAAGGAGGTCTTTAAAATGAGAGCCATCATATTTTGTACTATAAACAACTTCCCAGCATATGGGAACTTATCAGGGTATAGTATAAAAGGCCATAAACCATGTCCGGTTTGTGAAGAAGGAACACGCTACCATCAACTTCAACATGGAAGAAAGACGTTTTATCTTGAACATAGGAGATTGTTAGTTCTCTAGGTGTTTTGATGATAACTAACAATTGTAAACTTAATTTGAAGTTTATCTTTGAAAGTTGTAAAACTTTCTGTTTAAGGCAAACTCGAGTTTAGGTAGCTAAACTCGAGTTTGGACTTAGCAGACAGAAGCTCAAATTTTAACATAATAGGCCAAACTCCAATTTGCATAGGCAAACTCGAGTTTGCAGAGTTACAAAGAATAATCAAAGTCTCTAAGAGTTGTAAACTCGAGTCTATATTTATAAACTCGAGTTTAGATCAAAGGCAGTGACATTCGAATTTCAACTTGTTTCCAAACTCTACCTTTGATTCTGAGAAACTCCAGTTTACAAGAAAGTTTAAATGCTAAAAAGTTCAAAAGACTTGTAAACTCGAGTCTATGTTTTGGAAACTCAAGTTTTGAGATCAAACAGAAACTTCAACGTTTTATCAAATTTTTAAACTCTACCTTTGATCCTTCCGAACTCCAGTTTACAAGAAAAGTTTAAGAGCTAAAGACTCGTAAACTTGAGGCTGGGTTAAGTAAACTCGAGTTTAGGATAAACAGAGACACTTGTGTTTTTACTTGCTTTGTAAACTCCAATTTTGGTTTCAATGACTTAAGTTTGCACTTTAATGAAAAGTTTTCAAAGTTTGAATATACATTGAAACTCGAGTCAGATTTCTGGAAACTCAAGTTTAGGACTGTTTTAAAAACACTTGGACTATTACATGATTTCTAAACTCCAGTCTTGAAAATGGAAACTCCAGTTTGAGCTTTCAAAGGTATTTCAATGTTTCAGTTTTCACTGAAAATCGAGTCAAGGTTTTGGTGACTCGAGTTTAGCTCAAACAGAAAGCCTCGAGCAAATGACTATCTTGAAAACTTCAGTTTGAGAAACAAAAACTCCAATTTACACTTATAAAGATTTTTCTTAGACGGGGCCACCCATATTATCAATTAAAGAAAACCTTTTTTGGTAGCCAAGAATATGAAGATGCTCCGGTGGCATTGACTAGGGAGCAAGTATATGAAAAGGTGAAAAATATAGGTGTCATCTTTGGTAAGACTGCAAATGGTAGAAAAGAAACAAATATATGGAAAAAAATATCAGTATTATTCGATCTTCATATTGGTGCAACCTTGATGTGAGACACTATATTGATGTCATGCATGTAGAGAAGAATGTATGTGATAGTATTGTTGGCATGCTTCTCAATATACATGGTAGTTCAGAGGATGGTGTGAAGGCAAGATTAGATTTGTAAGCAATGGGAATACGCGAAGACTTACATCCAAGGCTATATGGTAATAGAACTTATTGTCCCCCGGCTTCTCATACATTATCTAAGGATGAGAAACGGAGTTTTTGTGAGTGTTTACATGGCACAAAAGTTCCATCAAGGTATTCTTCAAATTTTAAGAGGCTTGTATCGATGAAGGACTTGAAATTGGTAGGCCAAAAGTCTCAAGATTGTCATGTCTTGATGCAACAAGTACTCCCAGTAGCTATTCGAGGCATAGCCGAGTATGATCTTCGACACATTTTGAAAAATGAAGGATATCTTCGCATATCTCCCAGTATCATATTCGAGGCTTTGTTTCTTCTTCAATGCTGTTTGTAGTAAAGTTTTCGAGATTGAACAATTGGATTAATTGGAAAATGAAGGATATCTGATATTGTGCCAGCTTGATAAAGCTTTTGTTCCCACATTTTTTGACATCATGGTTCATCTAATTGTTCATCTAGTGAGGGAGATAAAGTTGTGCGGCCCTGTCCATTTACTGTGGATGTAGCCAATTGAAAGATCTATGAAATTCCTAAAATGGTACGTGAAGAATGCATACTGGCCAGAAGCATCAATTGTTCAAAAGTATGTATTTGAAGAAGCCATAGAATTTTGTCAAAATTATTTGGCCAAAGTAAGACATATGGGGCTTACAAAAAGTTAGCATGCTAAAGGGCATAGACGAGGGGCTTCAGTAAAGAGTGAGGATCCTGATGAATTGTCACAAATCCACTTTGAAAAATGCCCAACTGAACCCAAGAAGGGGTGAATTAGGTGAAGATAAAAACTTACAAACTTTTGAAATCTTTTCGCAATTCAGTAAATTCAGTTTGAATGATAATAAAGAGTTATAAATCTATAAACAATCATTCAAACATGTATGCTGGAAGTAAAGAGTTAAGGGAAGAGAATTGCAAACTTAGATTTATACTGGTTTGGTCCAACCTTGACCTACGTCCAGTCCTCAAGCTTCACTTGACATTTCCACTATCTCCTTGTTTAACCAGGCACAAGAGACAAGCCTTTACACCCCATAAGTTTGTCCAGGCACTTGTGCAGCCTTTACAATCTCTCACAGAGACTCCCCCTTACTACCCATAAGGTTAAAACCAATTTCCCACTCAAGGTCACCCAACCTTGAGTATCTCTCAGAGAAATATGATTTACAATAATTCTTCTCTCAAAGAAGTGATTTTGATAAGCACTGAAGTGCATAAGAGATCATTTCACTCTTTCAAAGATAAGCTATGAAAGCATGAAAAACAGAGTGAGAAGAGGATTCAAAATTTCGGCATTATGACTATATAAGCTCACTCCTCCACCTTCTTGCGTTTTGGATCTAGTTCTATTTATAGATGAAGGTCTTCTAAATGTTGGAGAATATAGCCATTGTAATCAAAACCGTTTGAGGATGTGGCAGTTGGAAGCTAGCTATTAGAATGCTTCTTCAACTTGACAGTTCAGCATTTTGGTTCTTCATGAAATCCCTCGTTTAATAATCTGAAACATGTCCACAAATGATTTAAATGATGTTAAGAAGTGTTATAGATCATTTGGGTAAGTTTCTGGATAATTTGGATCAGATTCAGGATTTTCGACACTTTGATTTTTCTGAATTCACAATGTATACTCGAGTATTGAATTGGAAACTCGAGTATTGAGCTTGTAGCATTACTTCAGATTCATCTCTATCTGATCTATACTCGGGTTTTGCTTCCTATACTCAAGTATTGAGGATCCTCTCAAGTTCATAGCTCTCTATCTGAGCTATACTCGAGTATTCATTCGTAAACTTGAGTATTCAAATTGTTCTGGCCCTTGATTTCTTTCTGACTCGATATAGACTCTAATTTAGCAAACCAATTGTCCTCATACAGCTCCTTGGTCCTTCTTTCCAATGCAACAAGATTCAGCTCAAAGATCGTTGGATTTCATCTATTATGATCCAATGATAGAAGCCTTATTTTTTACCAGCATTTTTGCAACATCTTGATCAATCAGTCATCTTTTGAGTATATCTTCTCTTCCTTATATATATATATATATATATATATATATATATATATGAGTAAGCATATATAGCTTCAGATGCAACGTTTTCACGATAGCAAGGAGGGAAAGAAATTAGATGCAACAACCATAAAAACATGCCCACGCAGACCCCTGTTTAATGTTTAGTTTTCAGCAACATTAAAGTTCATATAGCAGTGTTTAGGAGCAATTAACTTGCGTCGAAAAGTTAATGGAAATTAAGGGAGGGAAGTAAGATGCCTTACTCTCAGTTTCTAGCTTACACAATGAGAGGTGGGTGCTGGTCTTTCCCCTGCTCCAATGGCACAAAACAGAGGAAGAAAATGATCCACTCTCTCTCTCTCAAACTCTCACCTCTAACGGCTAAGTGAATGGGAAATGGAGGAGCCGAAGTATATTATATATAATAGGCAACGGTCCAGAGGAAACCTAGGGTCCTAACCCTAAGTGAAAGTAGATTTCAAAAGTGGAAAAAACGAAACCTACTTTCCTCCATGGTACATGTTGGTTTCACTGAAATAGGGTACTGGTTCAGCTGATGTCTGTGTGTTGGATGGACTGAGTTATAATGGTTCTGCATGAGTTGGTGTTTAATTGTTCCAGTGGAGAATGGGCTTGCATTTTAATAATCTCTATGGCCTGAATAATTCACAAGTTGGGCTGAGGAAGGCTGAATAAACGAGGTAGCTCTAAGGAGACAACATGACACCCAAGCTCATGAATAATCAGTATCTCGAATCCCTTCTGCTTTTGCCACCCAAGCTCTAGTCTTTATTGGTATATTCGCTATTCTTTACTCGTCCTCTCCTTCCCTTAATTAATTAATTAACCCAACTAAGGATCCTCCAATCTGGTTCTCTGTATGTATAATCAAACTAACTAACATAAATATACTATATATGGACACGTACAGGTCATTTGAGGAGGGTTTAATTTATATATACTGATTGATTGTTTTATTAATATTGGCCACAAAATGGCTTCATTTTCCTACCCCTCAATGTTCTCAATTGCTTAGTGTGTGACATTTGTAATACCCTAAAAATCCTACTTAGGATAAGTATCATAATTTAGTAAATAATACCTATTGAAAATAGGTGAATTTGTGGTTTCAAAACTAGTAGAATAATTACCTTATTTTCTAGGGTGATTTCTTATGTAATTAGGAGGAATAAAGAGCTAAAAATTCCTAAGTGAAGTTATGAGTCACAAAATACTCTGAGAATGTTATGATAAATCCTACGAGGCAACTAATATAAGAGAGTGTATTGTCTCTAAAATTTTAATTGATTTATTATCATTTATAGGAATTATACCATTTTAACAATTTAAAATCATCGGAGGATGATAAAATTGTTAGTTCTCTATGTGTTTTGATGATAATTAACAATTGTAAACTTAAGTTTGTCTTTGAAAGTTGTAAAACTTTCTGTTTAAGACAAACTCGAGTTTTAGTATAGAAACCCGAGTTTGGACTTGACAGACAGAAGCTCAGATTTTACAATGTTGGCCAAACTCTAGTTTGCATAGGCAAACTCGAGTTTGCAGAGTTACAGAGAGCTATAAAAGTTTAAAGACTTGTAAACTCGAGTCTATGATTTGGAAACTCGAGTTTGAGATCAAACAGAAGCTTCAACGTTTTTATCAAGTTCTCCAAACTCCAGTTTCAGTTTTACAAACTCTAGTTTGCAAAATGCAATAGCCTTCATGTTTTCAGTTTTCACTAGAAACTCGAGTCTGGATTATGTAGACTCTAGTTTGGCATAAACAGAGATACTCGAGTTGATACTTGTTTTATAAACTCCAGTTTAAATTTTAGTGACTCCAGTTTGTACTTAAATGAAAAGTTTTTGAAGTATCAATGTACACTGAAACTCGAGTCAGATTTCTGGAGACTCGAGTTTAGGACTATCTGAAAACACTCAAGTTATTGCATGATTTCTAAACTCCAGTCTTGAAAATAGAAACTCCAGTTTGAGCCTTCAAAGATATTTCAAATGTTTCAGTTCACATTGAAACTCGAGTCATGGTTTCGGTGACTCGAGTTTAGCTCAAACAGAAAACACTCGAGTAAATGACTGATTTAAAAACTCCAGTTTGAAAAATGGAAACTCCAGTTTACACATAAAAAGATTTTTTCAAAGGTCTCAGTTTTCACTGAAACTCGAGTTTTGAATATCAAAACTCGAGTCTGGATCATACAGAGAGCTATGCCATATTTTAGGTCTTGTAAACTCCAGTCTGCATTTCTAAACTCCAGTTTTGAAGCTGTGAACTTAAACTTAAGATTTTCATAAAAGCTTCAAACTCGAGTCAATCACTAAATGACTCGAGTTTAGCCATGTGTTCAAAATCTCATTCAGGACCAACTCGCGACTTTCCTCTCTGTAAGAACCAAACTCGAGTCAGTTACTTGTCAACTCGAGTTTAGGAAACTTTCAAACATATCTTGTTCTCTGGATGAACCTCAAACTCGAGTCTAGAACAACCAACTCAAGTTTGCATCGGTAACCTTTGAAAACCAAGATCAAATCAATCTGCGAAATCATTATGGGTTAATATGAAATTATCATATCTTGTTGCATTATTATTCCTAACGTTATTGATCAAGTTTTTGATAAGTATCAGATAGGTTCATCACAAGATCAGAGAGAATCAAAGATCCAGAATAAGTGCATTTAATGAAGAACCAAGAACAGGGCTGATTCTTCTCCCTTATTCCAAATGTTTAGCTCAGACCGTGGGAACACATTAAGATCACCTCAAACGGTCAAATTAAGATTGTGGAATGACAAAGAATCTGGAAGACGTTCTGCAACAACATATTCCAGGATCTCAGCAAAGAATTGAAAGAACAGAGCAAAATTTGCAACTATCATTTTCCAGATCTGCAACTGAACGTTGGAGAAGATATTGCAATGGCTAGTTCATCTAGTTAGGCTATAAAAGGCTATGAAGACTCAGAGCAAGACAGACAACGAAACTACACTTGAACACATTTGCATTTTTGAGTCTGTATTGTGATTATTTTATCTGTTCTTCAGTGATTATCAATATTCACTCTTTTGAGAGATTGAAATTCTTTTAAAGTATTTAGTTGTGTAAACTCAAGGTTGTGGAACCTGTGAGTTGGGTTGGTTAATTACAAGGTGTAAGGGGGAGCAAGTCCTAGGTGATTAGGATTGTGTCTTGTCTTCATTGTTGTAGTTAAAAACCTGTTGAACTAGTGGAAACACCCAAAAGGTATCTGGGAACTGGATGTAGGTCAAGGTTAAGACCGAACCAGTATAAATCCTGTGTGTCTGAGCTCTTCTTTCTCTACTTTTCATTATTCATTTCTTAAGCTTTATTTTTAAGAGTTGAAAAGAAATTTTGAAATCTCCAATTCACCCCCCTCTTGGTGATTTCTTCCACTTTCAAAAATCAATTAGAGGAAGTTAGTAACAATTATTGGACAATTAAAATTGCAATAATTGAGATACTTTAATAAGTTTTGGAATTAGTTCATAATTAATAAAGGTCATAATTAAGGATCAGATGATATTTAGAAGCTAAGATTAGTATACAGGGAGTTGTTAATCATCAAAATTAAATTAGAAACTTGTCAAAATTTGGTAATCAAGTCTTATAACCCCTAAAACACTATTATTCCTAAATTATCTCTAAGGGGGCAAAAATTCCTATTTAATGATGGAATAAATTACACAAATAAATTGGACCAATGGGAGATTTTTCTTCTTGACTTAAGAAAGCAATTAAAATATAAATTAATATTTGAATTAAGAGAGAGGGGGGACGGATTTCTTGGGCTCAAAGAAGAAGTTGTGTCATTAATTGATCAAAGCACATGGGATAAAGTAGCTTAGATTGTGGGAGAAGTTAGGAAGACTTGGGGAACAAGTTGTTATTGAATTAGATAAGAATCTATAGAAAATAAATCATATCTTGAAATATTGAAACTAAGTATTAAATGTAAATACATATTTGGAATCAGTAAATTATGAGCTTCAATTTGACTATTCCCAAAGTTATTTTCGAATACTTTTTAGATTCATACCTAAGTGTTTCGGGAATTAAAAATCACCATAAATCTAGTCATAAAATTAGGATTTCAAAAGTGAAATTGGATTTTGAATTAAAACACCAATTTACACCTAACTAAATTAAAGTTTGGGATTAATTAAGATAACTTAGTGAAGAAGGAGCATGACTTGGGGACAAAGCAAGGGGGCTTATGGAAAAAGGAAGGCGGGACGACAAGGGGGGGAGGTGGAAGGGCAGGATCTTTTCCTCCTCTCCAAGCAAAATTCAATGGTTAGATGCAAAAGAAGAAATTACAAAAAAATGTCATCACAAATTGCTATAAATAGAGGGCTTTGGCCTTCACAAATCTCACACCAAAAACAAGCAAGAGGCATCTGAAAATAGAGTGAAAGTGAGGGTTAGTGGGAAACAAGAAGGAGTAGCAAGATTCTCCAAGGGTAAGTTCTCTAGTTCTTAAGTTTTAGCTTTTAGTTTATAGCTTAAAAGTTATTTTGATCTTCAATCTTCAAATTATAGTTTTAATTGTTGGTTATGATTAGTTTTAATGATGTCTTATATAGATGTCATTAGTAAGAGCAAAAAGTTTATAGCACATATATTGACTAATTGCTACATTTAATGTAGATTTGTTCATGCGGAGAAATAACAGGAGAAGAGAAGAAAGAAAGAGTTGATTCATTGAGAATAATCAAGAAAAGAGAAGAAAGAAAGAAGAACTTGCTGAATAAACTAAGAAAAGTTCTTAGTTTGATTCTAGAAGTCTCCATGATCAAATGAAAGTTAGAACAGCTCAATTCAGAGTTAAAACAAGCATATATCAGGTTTTAGATGAGCAAAATCGAGTCAGATACTTGAAAGTCAAGTTTACTGCATTACTGGAAGTGATCTGCCTCTAGATTATGAGAAAACTCGAGTTTAGGACACAAAACTCAAGTCTGGAACTCAAAACTCGAGTTAGTCACTTAATGACTCGAGTTTGTAGTGTTTTCAGCAACTCTGATGTCTCTGGATTAGCAAAACTCGAGTTAGCCAATGTAAACTCGAGTTTGGAACTCAAAACTCGAGTTACTCACTTAATGACTCGAGTTTAGCAAGCTTTCAACAACTCTGTCCAACTCTGTTTCACGATCAGAACTGGCGACCTCTGGTAATTTGATGATATCTCCCAAACCAGAGATCGATTTAAGGTGAAATCAATTTTGTATGAAACTAGACATCCAATGCGTCATCTGGACAAATTTTCATGCCCAAAGAAGCTGAGATGAGAGAGCTATGAATTTTTGAAGTTGACCCATATGTTAACGTCACCCAGCAGACCCAGGTTCAGTAATTTGAGGATATCTCACAATCTATAAATCGAAATGAGCTGAAATCGGTGGCATATGAAAATAGACTCACATACTTTTCCCAGAAACATAAAGATCATGGAAAACAAAGATCAAATGAGTGAGGTATGAATTTTGGAAGTTGACAATCAATTCAGGATGCTGGAAAAACGTTAGCTAAAGAACAGCCTCCGTTCATCGGATCATAACTGTCAGATTGCAATGAGTTTGGAGCTGATTCTTCTTGCAATGGAAAGAAGACTTAAAGAGCTTTATAGAGATAGGTACTGGATTCCAGGAATTGATCTTTATCAAGTCAAAAAGCAAAGAACTTGTGAAAAGGATATTTGACTGAGCCATGGAGAAGAAAACTCGAGTTTGTGTTAGCAAACTCTAGTTTTGCACTTGACAGAGAGCAAGATATTTTCATCTCTGAAGGAAACTCGAGTTAGTCACTTAATGACTCGAGTTTAGCATTAAGTTCAAGTGTGGTTCAAAATTCAAATCACGACATTCCTCTCTGGAAGACCTAAACTCGAGTTTGGATTTCCACACTCCAGTTTAGCTTGCTGTAAACTCCAGTTTAGTTTACAAACTTCAGTTTGTGGTAGACAAAGAGCTCATCAATATTCTGAACTTTCTAAACTCTAGTTTGCATTTGAAAACTCCAGTTTAGAGTTTTGTAGACTTAAGCTTATTTTCACTTCAAAAGTCCAAAACTCGAATTAGTCACTTAATGACTCGAGTTTAGCCTTATGTTCAAGTGTGCTACAAAACTTAAATCGCAATATTCCTCTCTGGAAGACCTAAACTCAAGTTTGGATTTCTAAACTCTAATTTAGCCCGCTGCAAACTCCAGTTTACGTCGCTGAAGTATAAGAACCAGATTGCGCCAATTTGTGAAATCTTTATGGGTTAATCTGAAATTATCATATCATGTTATATTATTATTCCTAACATTATTGATCAAGTCTTTGATAAGTTTCAGACAAGTTCATCACAAGATCAAGGCGAAATCAAGATCCAGAATAAGTGCATTAAATGAAGAACCAAGAACAGGGCTGATCTTTCTCCCTTATCCCAGATGTTCAGTTCAAACCGTTGCAATACATTAAAATCACTTCAGACCGTCGAATTAAGATCATGGAATGACTAAAAATCTGGAAGACGCTCTGCAACAACATATTCCAAGATTCCAACTGAGAATTGAAAGAACAGAGCAGAATATGCAACTGTCATATTCCAGATTTACAGCTGAACTTTGAAGAATCAAAGAGAAGAAAATACAACGGCTAGTTCCTCTTCTTCATCTATATAAGAAGCCCATAAATGAGGAACAAGAGACACAGATACAAGAGGGAGAACAAGAACAGTGACGTGAGCTTACACAGTGAAAATGCCAATATTCTAACGTCTGCTTCATCTACTCTCTGAATATCTCAATGATCATATATTTAGCTTAGAGAGTGAGATTACATGTATTGTGCTTCAGTGTTTATTCACTTACTTCTGAGAGAGAAGATTCATTGTAATCATCATATTATTCTGAGAGTTACTCAAAATTGGGTGATCTTGAGTGGGAAACACTTTGTTGTGATTATAGCTTGTAAGGGGAGTGAATCCAAGTGTGGGATTACTTCGAGTACAGAGTGTGTAATCAAGCAAGTGAATTGATTACGGTTTGTAAGGGGGAGTGAATCCTAGTGAGAGGATTACTTCAAGTACAGAACGTGTAATCAAGTTCAAACCAAATAGTGGATTGAAAATCTCAAGTGAAGCTTAGGGACTGGACGTAGGTCAAGGATTGGACCGAACCAGGATAAATCACAGTTTGCATACTCTCTTCCCTTATCTTTTACATTTCCAGTATATGCTCATCTTTGAATATCTAATTATCAATTTATAAATTGCGACAAGTTTTTTTTAAGTTCCTAAAGTTTATCAAATACCCAATTCACCCCCCCTTGGGTGATAGCCAGGTCCAACATTAATTTCATGTTTTTATGACTTCCATTGTCTTTATTTCAAAAATTTGATGAAGAAGTTATAGCAAAATTTTTGGAAGATTATGATCAAAATAGCGAAGCTCTGGCAAAATTAGGGATTTCTAGAGTTAGTAGTAAAAATGCTGGTATTTTATGATGAAGATAATGTTCGAAAATTCTGGGAAAATTCATGATGAAAGTAGACATATAGGGATTTCTAAATCTATAAAGAGTGTGTCATTTGAAGCTCTATGCAAAAAGATAAAAATCTTAGAAGTTAAGCTACATTTTCTGGGCGAAATTCTGGGCAGCGGTTTGAATTCTGGAAACTAGGAATTATCCATTAATTCTGGGTAAGTTCCAGTATTTTTCCTTGAAAATAGACGTCTCAAGGATTCTGGGAAATTTTACGGATCCTCGTTTTGATTTTTCTAGAATTAGTTATGATTTTTCGAAGTTAGACGAAAATCTGCCCAGAAAATACTGCCCGGCGTTTTTGAATAAATGTAAGGGCAGAATTGTAAATAATAAATCCACCAGGGGTAAAATGGTCTTATATAGCCAAAATATCTCTTGAAATAATATTTGTAAATTAATAGAGATGATATTACCCTTATAGGATATTTGTGACCGCATTCTAACCGACGAACAAAACTCGACAACGAAGGTACGTCCGCGTACTGGTAACTTTAACTCTAATGTTTACTGTATGCGTATATGTGCTATATGTATGGTATGCTTGTAAGAGGTAATTAATGTACGTTCACGTACTGTAACACTAACTCTGATATTTATGGTATGCATATATGTGTGGTATGTGTGTTGTATAAAGTGTTTATACTGTGGTGCGCATATAAAGATTAGAGGGTATCTGTATTGCTGGGAGCGATGTATCTGTATTGCTGGGAGCGATATTGCTGGGAGCGATGTATCTGTATTGCTTGGAGTGATATGGTTGCATGCTGGGAGCGATATGGTTGCATGCTGGGAGCGATACATATGCATTGGTTGTGATAATTCGTTTGTTTGTGCTATTGATGTTGTGGTATATGTCGTCCATATATTGTGTATGTAAACATGAGGTTAACCGTTACCTGAGGTTCAATAGGCATTGAACCTCAGCTCTTAACATAGCTTCAGGATCGGGAGGTCCGAGGACCGAGGAGAAGCGCAAGCAGGCCACCTAGAAGACCCGGCTGTAGACTTCCTTTTGTGTTCCGGCGGAAGCTCTCCCATTATTGTTTTACTTCACTGTTGAACCATGCGATTACTATACCGCTATTATATCCAGCCAGACTTATAGCATTTTGAAATACAAATATCAATTACTCTTCCGCTCAAATGATCTACTCTGATGATTTGAAATGATTTTTGTTGAAAAAAATAATATTCCGCTTTTGAAAATCTGGAATGTTACAACATTAATTTGGCATTAACATAAGCTAACAATTATTAACTCTTATCCCTAATATAAGAAATTCTTGAGATAAGATGATATTTACTTTGGCCATAAATGTCATCTCCAAAACATTCTAGCCAATAATTATTCCCAACCAGTTTATCTTTAATTTATAGGAAAATATGCTTTAAATCCTGATAATTAACTTCATAATTATTTATAGGGCAAATTTCACAATAATTCCCATATAATATTTAAAATTCGAAATCCCAAAATTTGGGATGTCACACTCTGATCCTTATTATTAGATATATTTAAAGAATTAATATTGGTCATAATATAAGATATAGTATCAATCTTTTCTAAATTTACCTCTATTGTTGCTCCCTTAACAATAGTTAAGTAAGAGAGGGAGAGAGAAAATTAAGGAAGATGACTATGGTGTTTGTAACATCCCGTTTTTCATAAACGTTTCTGGAGCTGAGAGTTGAAAATATTTTGCATAACAAAGAGTAACTGAATAACATTGTATGTAGTGTATCTCACTACATGTTTAACTAATACAGTCATCCAAATCTAAGCAAAAAGACGATGCCTCCGCAGGGTCCTCATACCGGCTTCTTACCCTTGTCCTCGATCACTTCCCGGGATCCTGAGGCTATGGCAGAGGCTGAGGTTCAATTCCCATTGAACCTCAAGTAACGGTTAACCTCATGCTTATGTAAACAGTATATGACAGTTATCACAGATATACAACATAATCACAGTTTAAAACAAATATCTACATGTAAGGCAATAACATAACACAGCCACTGCAGTATGTATGTTATCCCAGTCTGCACATAACCAGTGCCACGACGGCCCATCGTGTCCTCAGCGCTAGGAAAACTCAACGGTGTTATCAAGACTATAACCCGTATACAATTCAACTCTCATGAGTAAATTTCAAAACAGAGTATTATCATGTGAAAACAACAATCATATATAACCAAACCATAAGCATAAGAGTTAAGGTTACAATACGCGTCCGTACCTGAGTTTGACAGGTTGTTGGGTACGTTTCGTTGTCGGTATGCGAGCACAATCTCCTAAAAGGGTAACATGGTCTCCATTAATTCTCAAACAACACTTTATAAGACACCTTGGCCCCACTAGACATTTTTACCCTTTGTGGACTTATTGTTAAGTATTTCCTAACAATTTTTGAAAAAAACGCTGGTGCAGAATTTCTGGGCAGAATTTCGCCTAACTTCGAAAAATCATAACTAATTCCATAAAAATCGAAATGAGGATCCGTAAAATTTCCCGGAATCCTTGAGATGTCTAATTTTGAGGAAAAATACTGTAACTTACTCAGAACTCCTGGATAAATCCCAGTTTCCAGAATTCAAACTGTTGCCCAGATTTTCGCCCAGAAAATGTAACTTAACTTCCAAGATTTTTATCTTTTTGCACAGAGCTTCAAATGACATACTCTTTATAGATTTAGAAAGCCCTATATGTCTACTTTCATCATGAATTTTCCCAGAATTTTAGAATATCATCTTCATCATAAAATACTAGCATCTTTATTACTTACTCAGGTTTTACTGATTTCGCCAGAGCTTCGCTATTTTGATCCTAATCTTCCAAAAATTTTGATATAACCTCTTTTTCATCAAATTTTCGAAATGAAGACAATGGAAACCTCAAAAACATGAAAATAAAACTGTATATGGAAGATTGAAGATTAAAATAACTTTTCTAGCATTTCTACTTATAAACTAAGAACTTAAACTTAAAAGCTAAAAACTCTTATACCTCTTGAAGACCTCTTGTCTCTCTTTCTCCAGCAGCTCCTCCCTCTCCTACTCTCTCTAAATTTCGGCCAAGGCAAGGAAATTTGGTGTGAAGGATGTGTTAGCCAATGCCTTCTATTTATAGGCAAGAAGAAGTTAAACATCTTGCAACTTTGGTTTAAGCTTGGCCCTTGGATCATTACTTGGAGAGAAAGGAAGGATCTTGGCTTCTCATCCTCTCTTGGCCGAAAATTTGGCCCCCTCCCCCTTCTAGATTTTTCTTGCTTGGTCACCAAGCATTCTTCTTGCTCATTAAGCAACTTAATTAATCCCCAAAACTTAATTTGGTTAAGTGTTAATTAGTGCTTTGTTTCAAAATCCAATTTTACTTTTGAAATCCTAATTTTATGACAAGATTTATGGTGATTTTTAATTCCCAAAATACTTAAGTATGAATCTTAAGAGTAACCGAAAATAATCTTGGGAATAGCCTAGTTGAAGCTCATAATTCCCTAATTCTAAATATGTATTTATCTTGGATAGTTAACTTCAAAATCTCAAGTTATGATTTAATTTCTATAGGTTTTCTCCTAATCTCTCTCTAATTAAGCAATTACTTGCTCCCTAAGAAAGTTAACTTGCTCACCAAGTTATCTTCTCTTACTCTTTTAATTGGTTTATTCTTTTTCTTCCATTTTTATTAAAAATTTCGTCCCCCCTCCCTTTATTTTTAATTATGAAGTTTTGTCTTAATTGTTCTCTCATGCTCAAGAAAACAATTCCTTTATTGGTCCATTTAAACTTTAAGATTTAGGGTTAATATCATTGTATAATCTATTTTATTCTTACTTAGAAAGATTTTGTCTTCATGAAGTTAAATTAGGAATGAGTTGAGTCCTAATTTAATCCCTAAAATATTGGTTTTTGTATCAACAAGCTAAAAATTAATTTTCATACTCCTAAATTCTAAGAAAATTGCCTATAAACAAAAATAAATAAAATACAAAAGATTTGAGACCCCATATTTACCTATTTAAAATAGGTATTAAAATTATTATTTTTCTTTTTATTATAAATTTTTTTTCCAGGTATTACAGTGTTTTAGAAAATATATTTCATATTAACTAAATTAACAACTTTCTTAATCTAATCAAATTAGGTAAATATGTCTTATATTAAAGAATAAAGGGAGTAATTAATAATCTTTTAAAATCTTAGCTAATTATCTAAATTTTCTATTTAAGAAAAATGTTATTTGTGTATATAGATTCTAGTGATGAAAATATTTTTGTAATATTTTTGAAAATGACACTGATCATGAAATTAATAAAAATGTTAATTAAAAATTTATTGATTTAATTTTAGTTGAATGGATCATTATCAAATTAATGGCGTGTCATGATGATAAGTCCAAACAAAAATCCAAACGGAAAAAAGATAAAGAACATATACACAAGATGTAACCCAGATGCTCATTCACGAAAATAATCTAATTTTCGTAATTAATGTTGTCTAAAAATATACCATTTTCTGTTTCTCCCAGTTGGTGTATTGAGTTCTTGCTAATAATTATAATATAGAAAATATGAAAGTGATAGAACAACTACAATATGTGTGTGTGTTACATAATATATAGACAGTACTATGAAAACGCGATATTACTAATAATATTGACAAACTTGATAATGAGAAAATTTTCATTCCTTTTTCTTTCTCTTTTTTCTCCACTCATAAATTATAATAAGAAACAATTAAACTTCCTTTCTTTAATTTCTTTTCTTATTCCCTTTTTTAAAAAAATGTAACTCCATATAGATACGCTAAACAACAGGAAATTTTTTTTAAACAACAGGAAATTAAGAAACTTTACTTTTAAAAAAGTGATTCATAAGTCCAATATAGATCCTTCTACTAATTAATCACAAAAATTATTCACTTGAATTATCACAACCGCGCGGCTTATGATAATCAATTTTACTAAAACATCATTAAGTTGATATTGTTTGCTAGAGCTATCTGATATTATGTATTTCATTTCATTTTCTTTAATTTTATATATATAGAAAGTATCACATTAGATATAAAATAAAATTATTCATTTTTAATCAGATTTTATCGATTTTGACGTATTTTACTAATTATTTACGATTTAAGTAGAATAATTTTGAAAGGCGGGAGGGAATATTTAGTCCTTTAATTTCACACTTTTTTATTCTTTAATTCTTATAAAGTGTATTCTTAGTCATTTAAAATTAACCCTAACACCATTAGCAAAAATACTAATGTTAAAATTCTGAATGTTAACAAACCAGTCTTAGATATAATAATGATATATTATGTTTAGACTTTGAGATAACAATGATTTGAACAAGAAATTATCATGTGAGATTAACAATATTATGGCTAAATAATTGAAAATACTATCTCCGATCCTGGATATAGGATAAGTTTGTAATACAATTTGCACTACAAACTGTCTTACATTTAGGACCGGAAGGAGTATAATTTATAAAATTAAGAGATTAGACCGAAACTTTGCATAAATTGAGAGAAGCATGAGGGTGGATGATTAGCATTTTGAAAATATTTTGTATCAAATTAATTTTGAATTTGTTGACGCAATAACTTAGAAACGATTCCTAGTCAAATAAATAATTGAAATTGATTCTTTGATGTTGAATTATGATCTAACATATGATTGCACTTGTTGTTCAATGTTGAATAATTTTATGAGAATATTTTATTAACGAAGGGGAAGAAGACATGAAACTTTTTTTGACTCATTGCTAATTTTGCTAATAATTACAAATATGAAGGGTTCACTTTTGCGGCTTTTGGCTAATAGTTTCTGTCCCCTCAGTTTGTTGTGTCACATACACAATAGTAATAAGGGTTAGGTTTAAGTCTTGTAGCCATCACAATCACCATTAGTACTTGGTTCGTCTTCTCCACCACAATAATGTGACATAAAGAAAAGCTTCACACATTATAATCTTTTGGGTAAATGACGCTTGTTACGAAACTAAAATTAGGATAATGACAATTTAGCACTTCAACTTTAAAATAATGTTAGAGGATCTTGATCTTTTATTGACATTTAGGGGAAAAAATCAATTAACCAAAATGCCAGCTCACATTTAAGGTGAAAATCATGACAATTTAATTTGGAAATCATTGAAAACAAATTGGAATAATATAATTTTCAATTTATAAATGAATAGGGGGAATTTTAGTCAATTGACAATGACAAGGTCATTATTTGACATATTAAAATTGTAAAAACTATTTTACAGGTACCTATACTTTTCCTCAATTTCTAATTTTGCACCTATGTGTTTTTTCTCTTAATTAAATACTTACTTTTGCTTTATTTACACCGTTAATCTTTATAACTTTGATCTAGCCCTTATGCATGAGCTATCAATGCTACCAAACTAAAAGTAAAGTAGTTAATTTAAAGAGAAGAAGTATTAAAAAGTATCAAATTAAAATTGAGGAAAATTTTGTGTGTGTGTAAAATGGTTTTCCTTTCAAATTTAGGGAAGGCTAAAAGTGTAATTGTTCTTATTTGTTCTTTCTAAGTGTTGTTTTCCTTAATCACTTTCAATCAATGTATAAATCATTCAAGGGGCCACAATTAATTCTTTAATTTCAATAGTCATTTCAGCTCACAATTTGTAAACACGTTTCACACACTTTGGATATAGATAATCTTGTTTTTATTCAAAACACTTCACTCGTTTGAATTAAACACGAAACAAAAGTCCATTAAGATTTTCTAGTATTACAGAATCTACATTTAAATTATACTTTATTCGTGTATCAACTTTCATGTTTGTGAATTCAAAACTTTATTGTTGATGTTATCTCGAAACTGAGCGGTCAAACGAATCAATTCATTCGGTGATGAGTCAACTATCATGAATTGTAAATTGAAGAATTAATATTTTTTATTTATATAATTAAATGTGTTGAGAATATGTACACTTATTGTTAAGTGAATTAGGCTATTTAATTCATAAATTTTTAATAAATTATATTATATTAAATATTTAATTTATTCAATAAAAATTGAAAATGGTGTAGGTGTAAAATTATAGCATATGGCATTTTGCTACTTGCTAATCTACACTGGAAAAAAAAATGTGATGAAATTTTGTTGTTGACAGATTAGTAACAAAAATGATTCTATGACTAATAGCTTTGTAACAAATCACTTAGCAACAGACTCCGCAGCAGAAATTTAACATTGCAAAACATCGAGGGAATTTGCAATGGAAGTTTCCATCGCTAATATCCGGTAGACATTTTTCGCTCTAATTTCCGAGATAGCGTATTCTAATTTAAAGACAGAAGTTTTCGCTGTAAATCCGTGAGTAATTTTCGTTATTTAAAAATTTTTAAAGCTAATTTCTTATACATACCTTAAAGAAAATTAAATTTATTAGACACCAAACAATTCAAATTTCTTGTGAAAAGCAGATGCCATTAAAAATAGTCTAAATATTGAATAATAGTCAGAACATAGTACTTGAAATGTCGTAAGTGTAGCAGTTATAATAACTAACAAAAAAGAAATGTCATAAGTGCAACAAATATAACAACTAACAATCAAATGCTACTTAAATCATGCATACTAGCATGAAAACCATAGGCAATGACAATAATGTAATATGCACTACTATAGAAAATGCCTTTCATGATAATTATTATCTATGATATATATAATGATTTGAACCGTGATATGTGCAGGAGCTATATATGCTCAGCACATATACATAATGATTCCCAATCATAATTTATCAAATATATATTATAACAGTTTTAATATAACATCCGTAATATATAGAGGTGTGGTGAGATCATGTTGTGCATAATATTGAAATGATAATAAAATGAGCTCACTAAACAACTATTATATATATCATAATGATGGCATAATAAATAATAGTCTCAAATAAACAACCGTTATAAACTCTATAATATACATAATGGTGTTTTCACAATAACTATTATATAAAGTATAAACTTACATAATGGGCATTATTGCAACCATTATTTATTTGCTATAAATACTAACAAGTTTAATGAAAAAATCGTCATATATAATTTATACATATATAATGGGTTTTATGTAAGAACTGTTAATTTTTTAGGCAATATATTTTTATTTCAAAAATATGAATTCTCCTTTTGTATCCCCCTACATGCATATAGTACAAAATTGTGCACAAGCTTGTGTGTGTTTGTGTATATAGTCATTTATGTATATATACATTAAAACCATAAGTTTAAAACCTATATATAATATATGCATGAGATAAACTTTCTGTTTGGCTTGTATAAACTTTCTGTTTGGCTTGTTTTACTTGATTGTATAATAGAACAGAAGTTCATACATTGAGTATAGCCATGCAATTTGGGATGGATCAAGACATTTATGGCTTTATGGCTATGCTCAAAGGAACTCCTACCATAAAGGGTTTAAGGGGTATGCGAGCCTTGAGCAAGACTTGATAGAGAAAGAGGGATCTAATGTGACTATAGAATGTCATATGTATTGGAAATTATGCCCTATGGCCTAATCATTATATAACTAAAATTAATTAAGATATCGTATCTTAGATTTGATTTGTGAAGATAAATCAAAAATTTAATTTTTGAATAAATATATAGTATCTCAGATTTAATTAAATTGAGATATAGTATCTCAAATTTAATTAAATAAAAAGAGATCATATCTCATATTTAATTTATAAAGATAAATTAAATTTGTAGGCTTTTGATTTGGATTAAATAAATAGATTAGATTAGATCTGTTGGACAGATTTAATTAATGCTATTTAAATCTAAAATTCGAATCCAAGATTAATTGAGATTAATCTTGAATATTTTAATATGGCCCAATTAGAGTTTTAGAAACTCTATAAGAGATATTGATCTAGTCGTATCAAAATAAGAGAACAGTTGCAAAAGGAAAACCCTAGAGAAAAGACATAAGACGCAAAGTAAGAAGGCGCTAACACGCTGCTGTCACTGTTGGAGGCCATTCGGTGTGGATAACAATAGAGGGAGCGAATTTGTAGAATCAGCTCCTATTGATCGAGTAGGTAGCCCACGAGATCAAATAGAATAGAAGCTCACCAATTCACATAGGTATGGTTTCTAATGAATCTTGATTTAAATACGGCTTAGCGATCCTCTTCGACATTCGTAAAAGTTTTTAATTCCGCTGCATGTACGGATCCCAACAATATGTTATACCCAGTGCCTTGCTACTACGCATAGAATATGGTGTTCTATAGTAACATTTGATCCCTCCTTCTCAATAAATTCTTGCTCGAGGCTGCATCCCCCATGAGCCCTTAACGGTAAGGAGTTCCAACAAGATAAAGTAGAAACTCTATATCATGCATATATTATAAGACTTTATCTGCTTATCCAAAGGTACTTTTATTTTATTTTATTTTTACCCCCAAAGAATTTATCATATGAAGGACGTGTAAATTCCACATTGAACAGTAAAGTATAGGACTAAATCCACACAATGAAGTATTTGTAAATCTTTGAAAACTTCCTATAATAGGAGAGGAATCTTCTATTAGAGCAATTGATTTTTCCAAAGAAAAACATAATCATGACTAAGGTCAAAACCTAGCAATAAAACTTGAAGTAAATAATAGATAATGCATAATGAAGAAGGGAAATCATACCTCTATATGAGGAGAACAAACCACACAAAGAAATAAGACCTGCCTAGGACTAAAGAAGCAAAAGGTGAGGTAGGGCAATCAAAACAACTTGCACAACTGTTGCTAATACGTATAGTGAATGGTTTGGATTGTGTGGCTACATTGAAAATGATCGGAGAAGTGGGGTTTCGAGGTTGGTTGGTTACAATGAACCTTAAGACAAGCATGGTAATGAACAAAAACGAGTGTTAAGTCAAGCGTAGCAACTCACGAAGCTATTGCTGAGAAGTACAAAGAAAGCTTTGGATGGTGTGGTTCAATTAAAAACAACAATCAACAACTGGAGTAGTGGGGTTCCAAGGTTGGTAGGCATACATTCGATCTAAGACAAGTATGCTAATAAATGAAATGGAGAAGGCGGATATATGTTTAAATAGAGGTGAAAGTTTAACTGTATAATAGTTCAAAGACAACAGTTATTATTATTGAGGTGTTTTTACATATATAACGGTTATTATACGAAACCCATTAGATATTTTAGAAACATATATTATAGTTTCTAGCTAAGAACCATTAATTATTTGCAACAAATTTTTTTAAAAAAAATAAGGGGTTTTGTTATGGATTTCCCCCTACTTTCATAAACAACACATAGACAAAGAATAATACAGTAGATCATCTATTAAAACACAAAATTAACCCAATTCAACAGCCAAAAAAAAAAAATAGTTCATACACAAAGTTGCATTGCAACATCATTAAAACAATAATACATAGTCAAAACACATAAATTAAGTGTCTTCTTTTGTTTTCCTAGTCTTAGATTTTTGTAAAACTCTTCTTAGCTTGAATTCTTCTTTTCTTGTCAAGTAATAATTTTCCCCTATTTGAAACCCAATGCTTTCATCATGATTGTGCCTGATGTAAAAATGATCTTCTTCATCCAAATTTAACGGTTAAAGTGACCTCCCATTGAATTGATCATCCTCAGCTCCATCATCCATCTCCTCATCAGTCACTTTATCTGTCAACAAAACAATTGACCATCCATTTTTTGAAGGATAACAAATGTAGAACACTCATATAGCCTAAGAAGCCAAAATGAAAGGCTCATCTTTATACCCTACATAGTTCAAATTCAATTGTATCAAAGCCTAAGTCATCAATTCTCAAGCCATCATTATTATCAACCCACTTGAAATTGAATATGGGAACTCAGAATTAGATATAATCTAACTCTTGGATGTGCTCAATCACCCCCAAAGTATGATATCTTATCATAGATATGATTTATATCTTTGGAACTCGATATATGCATTATGTTAGCTACAACTGTTGATCTCATATGGTCATAACTGTTGTGCCGATGATCCCTTCCCTACCAATCCTTCCCTCATGCCAAGACATAAGAAGCCCAACATCTCTTGCATGTTTTAAGTATATGGCAGAAAATTCAGTGGCCTATTCATAGATATATCATTCAACAATGCAACCCTTTGAATGACTACAGTTTTTTACAAACCCTTTCATTGTCTTCATAAAACATTCAACTAGGTACATCCACCTTAAATAGGCTACGATACGATTTTTCAAGTCGATCATGATGTTAAATAATGTTAGAGGAAGATACATCTCAAGCTTAAACAATGTGGTTATGATTTAGTTTTGCAACCTCGACAATTTTTTAGGGTTTATCACTTTACTCAAAGTGACTTAAAAAAAGAAACCTAACTTGGTGATTACAACTTGCACCTTATAAGGCAAGATACCCCATATAGCCATCAAAATCAAGTTCTCCATTAAGACATAGCAATCATGAGGTTTTAATCTCATCATTTTCAAGTCCTTCACCAACACAAGTCATATGATGTTTGAAGAGTAATCCTCTAGCACCATGACTGAACTAAGGAACTGACAAAAACTAGATTTTTCTTCTTTTGATTGTGTGTGAGTCGTGTAATGAAGAAATGCATGGGCTTCCCTATCCTCTAATTCTAAATCTTCCCTTATTGCCATCTCAACCATGTATAGCCTAGCATTTATGCCATCTTTGGTCATCCCTGTAATATGGAGTAACGTGCCAATAATACTTCCATACATTTTTTTCTCAATGTGCATAACATCAAAAAAATGTCTCACATTCAAGGTCCTCCAAAAAGAAAAGTCATACACAATGGACATATTCTTTCACCCACTTGCCCAACATCCCTTGTAAAATGTTTGTTAAACAGACATTTTATATCTTTCACCTTTTGATATACCTATTCACTAGTCAAAGGTTGAGGTACCCTATCCTTTTCTGATTTCCCATTGAAATAATTTTTTAAATTCCTATAAGGATGATCTTAAAGCAATCATCTTCAATGTGTGATATAGGAATCCTTCATATCAAGCTTCACTTTGCAAATTGGATAACCAAGTTGGTCTTTAATGTTGTCACTAGACAAATTACCAAATGTAGGAAAGTCATTGATGGTGCTAAAGAATATGGCTCTCAAGTTGAACATTTCTTCATCGTGAGCATCATACACCACGACCCCATCATCCCACAAACCTTTCAAATCTTCAATTAGTGAAGCCAAGTAAAATCTATGCCATTCTCGTGTTGCTAAGGCCCTGTTAATATGGACAACATTAAGTACTTATGCTTTCATGCAGAACAATAAGGGAAGATTATATATAAAAAATATTACCAGCATTGTACTATGAGTACTGCTTTTGGATAGATGTGGGAAAACATACAAGCCAGTTTAGGCCTAACTCCCATAAAAGGTCCCTATTTTGAAGCTTGACTTGTTTACTCATAGGCTCAACCCGCTCATGGGCTTCAAACCTATTTCTTCAATTCTTGGCAGGAATCTTGGATGTAGTTGTTGTAGATGGTCCTCCAGAATTCTTGTCATTCCATAAACTTAATTTGACCGTTGGAGAGTGATCTGAACGTTTCATAACGGTCTAAGCTGGTCCATTGGAATAGAGGAGAAATTTCAGGCTTGTTCTTGATTCTTCATTAATTACATTTGACCCAGATCTAATTTCACCTTGATCATTGTTGAATTCATCTGAAACTTACTTGAAAAACTCATTAAACATTGTTAGAATCAATATCAATATATGATATGACGTTTTAAGATTAACCCATGAAGATTTCACAAATTGGCACAATCTGGTTCTTATACTTCAGCGACGCAAACTGGAGTTTGGAAAACTAAACTAGGGTTTCTAGCGAGCTAAACTGGAGTTTAGAAATCCAAACTCAAGTTTAGGTCTTCCAGAGAAGAATGTCGTTATTAGAGTTTTGCAACACACTTGAACTTATGGCTAAACTCGAGTCATTAAGTGACTAACTCGAGTTTGGGGCTTTGTTACGAGGATAAGCCTAAGTTCAAGAACTTCTAGACTGGAGTTTAGAAACACAAACTGGAGTTTATCAAATCAAAATATTGAGGAGCTCTCTGTCTGCCACAAACTTGAGTTTACAAACTCAAACTGGAGTTTCCTTCAGAAATGAAAACATCTTGCTCTCTATCTCCATAAGACTCTTTAAGTCTTCTTTCTAATGCAAGAAGAATCAGCTCCAAACTCATTGTAATCTGACAGTTATGATCCGATGAATGAAAACTGTTCTTTGGCTAGCGTTTTTTCAGCATCCTGAATTGACTGTCAACTTCAAAGATTCATACCTCACTCATTTGATTTTGTTTCCATGATATTTATGTTTCTGGAAAGGTATGTGAGTCTACTTTCATATGCCACTGATTTCAACTCATTCCGATGTGTAGTTTGTGAGTTATGCTCAAATTACCGAACCTTGGTCTGCTGTATGACGGTAACAGATGGATTAACTTCAAAAATTAATAGCTCTCTCATCTAATCTTCTTTTGACATGAAACTTTGTCAAGATGACGCATTGGGAGTCTAGTTTCATACAAAATTGATTTCACCTTAATACGATCTCTGGTTTGGAAGATATGATCAAATTACCAGAGGTCGCCCGTGCTGAACGTGAAATAGAGTTGAACAAAGTTGCTGAAAGCTTGCTAAACTCAAGTCATTAAGTGACTAACTCGAGTTTAGAGTTCCAAACTCGATTTTACATTGGCTAACTCGAGTTTGGCTAATCCAAAGACGCCAAAGTTGCTGAAGACACTACAAACTCGAGTCATTAAATGACCAACTAGAGTCTTAAGTTCCAAACTCAAGTTTTGTGTCCTATACTCGAGTTTTCTCAAAATCTAGAGGCAAATCACTTCCAGTAATGTAGTAAACTTGACTTTTGAGTATCTGGCTCGATTTTGCTCATTCAGAAACCTGATATATGCTTGTTTTAACTCTGAATTGAGTTGTTCCAACTTTCATTTAACATGGAGACTTCAAGAATCAATCTAAAAAATTGTATGATAATTTTCTCATTCCATTTGGCAAGTTTTTCTTTCTTTCTTCTCTTTTCTTGATTATTCTCCATGATTGAACTATTTCTTTCTTTTCTTCTCTTGTTCTTTCTCCATATAAACAAATCTACATTAAATGTAGCAATTACTCAATATATGTGCTATAAACTTTTTGCTCTTACTAATGGCATCTATATAAGACATCATCAAAACTCATCATAACCAACATCAAGAAATTTTGTGAAGCTCATATCTGACCACTCATTTCTTACCTTCAAGTTGTACAAAATCAACATAACACTTAATAAGGTAAACTAAGTGCACGCCTCAAAGAATAGCTTCAATGTGTCACATTCAAAGTTTCCATCTTTTTAAGATAATCGTAGAGGTTCTCTTATTACCCTACCATATCTCGAGACAGTCAGCGTCAAATGCATTTGCGTCAAAATCAAGTGATGCACAACTTTCCATATGTTCAACACCCCACTGCTTGTCTCCCTATGCATCATTCAACATTTATAAGTAGGATTGATTTCATTAATCACTGAGTGAGATAAAAAAGTTTCTCGATCAAACCATTGTACATTGCCATACTCTATATAGGGGCAAAGAATTGAATTATCGTTTGTGGGGTTATCGGCTAATGCAAACTCAAGGAAATATGATACTGCATCCTAATAGTCATTAGATAGCTAATTGGCATACATCCAATCCTTATTCAAAGACTCCATCTACCACAAATCATTTAGAAACTAAAGGCCAATCAAAAGCCAATAATCATCCACACCTAAAATAAATTCACCAAAATCTATAATGAAAGAAAAATCATTAACCTCATGTCAACTCAAAAGTTGATAGAAGAAATTTTTGAGGTTGAATGGACGCCTTTGACAAAGCTAAAAGATCTAGAACTTTTGATCGAATGTGAAAGTTTTCAAATATCAAACAATTTGGATGTTTTACAAGAAACCCACATTACATAGTTTTTAAGGTTTTAGATAACGGTTAATTGATAAGAACCGCTAATTCTTTTCTTTTTATCATGATTATGTTCAAATAACCGTGAAGTATGTTATTAATAAAGCCTCATTTTTTAAGGTCTTACATAATGGTTAGTTGGCAAGAATTGCTAGTTATTGTTTTACCTTAATCATGGTTACGTTTAGTTAACCGCGAGGTCTGTTATTTATTTGATTTATCATGATTCTTTAATAAAAAAATGTGAGATATTTTTTATTTTATTTTGGAATTATAATAACATTATTATATTTTTATAAATCAAACTAAAATAAATAAATAAAACTACTCATCATCCCTTAAAGGAGTGATTTGAATAATCTAAGAAGATGAGGATGAGCTTTTAGTACACACAGTGGCAGTAGCAGATGCGAGCCAGAGGCAAAGGTGGATGATATAGAGGAGGACTTGGGGAGGAGAATAAGGTAGAGGTTAAGGGAGGAGAAAGAGAAGCAAGCAAAGGTGCATGTTGGGAGGAGGAGCATGAATAGGGGGTGGAGGTTGGGAAGGAGGAGGAATAAAAGCAAGAAACGGTGTAGGTTAGGGAGGAGGGGGTAAAGGTTAAGGGAGGAGAGAAGCAAGCGGGGGTGTAAATTAGAAAGGAGGAGCATGAGGAGAATGAGGTAGAGGTTGGGGAGGAGGGTTCTCCAACATTTCTTCACTATAATGATGAGGAGAAGAGAAAAAAAATATGAAAATGAAGAGTTTAAATAAATTGGAAGTGATGTGTTCATTAGAAGTTGAAGAGGATCATTCCGTGCACAATTATGTTCTTTTTCCTATGTCATGAGTTACATGACGATTATTTCAAAGAACTGTTATTTATCTTTGCCTTTATGGCCATTGTTTTGAAATAACAATTTAAGAATCGTTATTTTTTTCATGACTATTGTTTTCTAATAACTGTGAGATATGAACAGGATGAAATGAAATGGTATATGGTTCTCTTGACAATAATTGGATAACAAGGAGGCACCCAAAGTGAGCATGGTGAAGAGAAAAGGTTCCAAAAGCTTTAATTATCATTTATTAAGTTAGAATAGTTAAGTAAGTATATTGGTATTATCGTTACATGAATACTTTACGATTTTTAATTAACTATGAATTATTAAGTTTTTTTGTTAACTTATTTTTTAAAATATTAAAAAAAACAATATAGGTGTTTTGTCATCACCACTGCTACTGTCCTCCTCCTCCTCATTCTCATCATCGGAGGAAGGAGATAAAGGATCTGACTGCAAGTCATATTAAACCTCATTGTATGAAGTATGAGGTTCAACTTCCTATTTAGCTTTTTCGTGTATGTTGCAAGTCTCCTTCTATGGCGATCAAGGCTTGTCAACATCTACATCAAAGCCTCCATTTAAGGAGGAGGTAGTGGAGGAGGCACAGAAGGAAGAGGAGGAGGAGCTTCGTGGGATCTTAACATTACAAAGGAGAGAATGAGAAGTTTGATAAAAAAAAATAGTAAGAATCACGAGAAATAGGTGAGTTTAAATAATGGTCTAACGAATGTGATGAAGGTTTAAGACCTATAAATTGGTACATTTAAAATTGTTACATGACTAAAAGCCATTTTGTTTGGCCTTTGCTGATATAAAAGGTTGGAAGACAAATCATTTGTAAGTGTTACATGATGGTTGTTTCGTAAAAACCATCATTTTTTCACTATAAATGACGATTATTACCTACAACCGTTATATTTGAGTTTTCGTGCATTCCTCCTCATAATACATGACAATGTGCATAATCAATTGTTAAATTTTAGTGTTATATATTCTTGTACAACCTCTGCCTTGACATATTTGACGTTTATTTGTTGTAAACATTATTTATTAATCGTTATATATGCATAAATCTGTAGTAGTGATAGCAGAACTCTTGAGCAAAATGACATGAATTGAAGGCAAATTCGAATCAGTGGCACCAGTAAGTTCAACATATTGTAGTAGCAAATGCTCAATTTCAATCAAAAATCACACTTCATAGAAAGCATCAGCAAGATATTTGTATTTAATTCTTAGGGCTAATATCATTTTTTGTCTTTGTAAATTGATCAAATTTTATTTTTGGCCAATCTAGTTTCAAGTCATTGGTTTTAGTCCCTAGAGTTTCATAAGGATTTAGTCTCAGTTTAACGTTTGGTCTCTGCTTTTAAGGAGTTTTGGCTTTTGTCCCCATACTTAAAGTATTAAGCTAAGACCAAGTCGTTATTAAACTATAGGGACCACTAAAGCTAACGATTTAAAACTACAAGAAATAAAACTAAAATTTGATTCATTTGTAAGGACTAATAATAATATTAACCATATTTTTTAGAAAAAGTTAAACTATTTGCAAAAATAGTTAGATTTCTAGCCCACTCACAAAAACACGAAGAATTTGGATTTTGAGTTCTATTTTCCATCAAGTGGCTGCTATTTTATGAATGAATTCAATCACAAACTAGTTAACTTAGCTGCACAATATCACCCAATATCCAACAAATGTCATAAAATGTAGAGGCTAAAAACTAAGTAAAAACACAAAAAATAACTCTAGAAAAATTAAAATATGAGATCTAACCAAACAAGTCTAAAGGATACCAACCACACTACAAACAAATTAAATGAAGACTCACAATATAACTTGTCAGGCCTCTGATCATCAACACAATTTCAGTAATCCAATATAACAAACATGAAATAAATATTCACTCTACAACTGTAACATCCCATTTTCATAAATGTTTCCATAATATTCAGAGCTGAGTGTTGAAAATATTTTGCAAAATAAAGAGTAATTGAATAGCATTGTAAGTGGTGTATCAACCGAACGTTTAATAGTACATTCATCCATGTGTTTAATACATCTAAATATTTATCTAAAAGATAACGCCTCCGCAGAGTTCTCATGCCAGCTCCTTACCCTTGTCCTTGATTCTGACTCCTTGTGAACCTGAAGCTATGGCAGGGGCTGAGGTTCAATACTCATTGAACCTCAAGTAACGGTTAACCTCATGCTTATGTAAACAATATATGACAGGTATCACAGATATAAAACATATTCACAATTTCAAATTCATCATATTAACATGTAAGGCAATAACATAACACAGCCATTGCAATATGTATGTTACCCCAGTCTGCACTATTTACTAGTGCCACGATAGCCTATCGTGTCATCAACGCTAGGAAAACTTAACAGTGTTATCAAGACTATAACCCGTATTCAATTCAATATTCAAAGAGCAATTTCAAAACAGAGTTTCAGCATGTGAGTACAACTATCATATATAAGCACACCATAAGCATAAGAGTTAAGGTTACAATACGCGTCCGTACCTAAGTTTCGGTACGTTCCGTTGGCCAGAAAACAATCTCTGATATCCTATAAGGGTAATATCGTCCCAATTAATTCCCAAACATTATTTCAAGAGATAGTTTGGCCATAAATGACAATTTTACCCTTGGAGGATTTATTTTCAATTATTTCCACAATATTTTCGGGAAAAACGCTGGTTCAACATTTTTGGGCAGAATTTCGTCTAACTTCGAAAAATCATAACTAATTTCAGAAAAATCAAAACGAGGATCCGTAAAATTTCCCGGAATCCTTGAGATCTCTACTTTCAAGGAAAAATACTGGAAATTACCCAGAATTCACGAATAATTCCCAGTTTCAACGTTTCAAAGCACTGCCCAGAATTTACCCCAGAAAACGTAGCTTAACTTCTGGAATTTTTATCTCTTTGCTCAGAACTTCAAATGACACACTCTTTACATATTTGGAAAGCCCTATATGTCTACTTTCACCATGAATTTATTCAGAATTTTAGAACATCATTTCCTTCATAAAATATTAACATATTTGCTACTAGCTCCTGAAATTGCTAACCAATGAAATTTCGCCAGAGCTTTGCTATTTTGATCATAATCTTCCAAAAATTTTTGCAACACTTCTTCCTCATCATTTTTCCAAAATAAAGGCAATGGAATGCATAAAAACATGAAAATAAAACTATAATTGGAAGATTAAATATCAAAATAACATTTCCTAATATTTCTACTACAAAAACTAAGAGCTAGATCTAAAAGACTAAAAACTTCCTTACCTCTTGAAAAACCTTGCTTCTTGCTTCTTGCTTCTTGAAGCTCCTCCACTCTCTCCCTTACTCTCTAAATTTCGGCCTATGCCTTGAGGAATTGGTGAGGAGTTGTGAAGTATAAGGTCCCTATTTATAGCAAATTGTGATGGCATTTTTGTAGTTCTTTCACCTTGCATTTTAGCCATTGAATTAACCTTAGTAAAGAAGTTTTAATCCTCCCCTTACACCTCCCAAAAACCACCCCTCTCTCCCCCCTCTTCTCCAAGTTATTTTGCTTCATCCCCAAGTTACTTTGCTTCATCCCCAAGTTACTTTGCTTCATCCCCAAGTTATCCCAAATGCTAATTTAGTTTAGTGTAAGTTGGTGTTTTTATTCAAGATCTAATTTCACTTTTGAAATCCTAATTTTATGACTAGATTTATGGTAATTTTTAATTTCCTGAACACTTAGGTATAATTCCTAAAAGTATACGAAAATGACCTTAGGAATAGCCAAGTTAAAGCTCATAATTCACTGGTTCCAAATATCTATTTATATTTAATACTTAGTTCCAATATTTCAAGATATGATTTAATTTCTATGAATTCTCCTTGATTTGCATTTGATTAAAAAAAAAATACTTGCTCCCTAAGTTTTCATTTTGGACTTCAACTCATTATTTACTTTGGTTAATTCTTGACTTTCTTAATTCTTAGACACACACATATACACAACCCTTGAACACACACACTTACTCACCACACACACACACACAACACGCCACACACTACACACACACACTTTCCTCTTTCCTTATCCTCTCCCAAATCATTTAATTTAAGCCCCTAAAGTCTTCCCTTCTAGAACATTGATTAACCCATGTGTTTGTATGTGTATTTAGGATTAATTATGAAATGTATTTATCCCTCATTAAATAGGAATTTTCACCCCTTAGTGATAAATCAGGAATAATTAGTTAAATCCTAATTCCTATCTCTAATATAGTGTTTTATATGGTAACTAGCTAAATTAGTTTTTAGACCCTTAAATTTTATGAAAAAATTGCCTATAAATAGAAATAAATTCAATGCCAAAATTTGAGACCTCATATTCACCTATTTAAAATAGGTATTATTTATGAAAATATAATATTTAAGATAGGTAATTTTCCGGGTATTATAACAACTACTCAGGCTAGCTTCTGGTCGTTGGCACAATTCCAATGATCCAATTTATATGACAAACATATTAGATACAGATAGTATACTTACCTCAGTTGAAGCCAAGCGATGGTCTGCAAATTGTTCATTTTTCTCATTATAATGTGTCTTCTTAAAACAATTCAAACACTGTAGGGCCTTTACTGAACTTTAAAGCTTACAATTATTTATGAAGATTTATTATATAATGCATTAAATAAGTAATGATTGCATTTGAAGATAAATTCTTACCAACTTCCTCTTATGCTCAATATTAGTAACACTACCCCTTGTGTTAAGTGCCTCTTGTGGAAGAGGCTCAATCAGCTTTAGCTATCTCACAATTGGCCTTATAATTTTCAGATTTTCATATTCTCTCCAGCTCATCCGTCACATCATCTATAATACAATTAGGCCTAATTTGTTTTTGCAAAAGGTTGTGCCTGATAATATGCATTATATTTTTTAAGACTCCTAATATTTTAAGAGCATCTTCATATTACAGTAGCCTTCTTTTTTCTTTTTCTTTTTTTTTTTGTATAATGAGAAGGAAAAAAAATTAAACTATAAATAATGAGGAATAAACTCAAGACATAATACAAATATGATAATAATAGAGATAAGATATACCATTCATTCATCAAACCACATTTTCTAATAGTCATGGAGCGTCACTTTCTAACTACAACATAGATGGTCAAATTTTTCTTGAATTACATTATCCTTATAGTAGCAATATCAAGATTGAACCAAACAATGGTTTCAAAGAACTCATTATAAATATTAGAATGGTGTCAAGCTACTAAATGAAGAGACGAAAAGCTTGACTTACATTTTCTTTACAGCATATATCCATGTAACATCCTCTATTTTGTTCCATAATTATATAATAATAATAACAAATCAAAGGTTCGATCAAACCAAACATCATCATCAAATATTTAAAATAAACTAGAATATGCAAAATAGGCCCTAACATGGCAATATATAATAATCCAACATAAAATGAAAAGTGGAAGCAGTATTGTTAACACAAGTAGCTTAAGCTTCTGGAGCTTTCCCCGACGGTCCCGTACGAGAACTATCACCTGAACAAAAATAGTAACCATCAATCCATCTCATCGGGCATACAAGTAATTGCTCATGAGGTGTTGAGTGAGATGTTATAAAATCATACAACATACAAGCATATATATTAATGCACCATATCAATAATTCATTTCTCAGATTTAGCACATCAGTACACAAAACAATTTACAAGAATTTGCTCTCGGTCCTTCCTTATTTCCTCCCTGCCTTATTTCCTCTGATTGAACTCATGGACTAGTACTCAACCATGTGACTGGTAGTTCAACTCAATAAGCTCACCGATCAAGTGATATGAACCGCCAAAATCCACAGAGCACAAGATCAGACCATGGATTCCCCCTCTAATGTACTAGTGGGGTGTCAAGACCCTATTAAAGACGAGTAGGCCAAAGGACTAACCAATGCACATTTGGAAGTCCACCGCCTTATTTCCTCTTTTGTACAATATTTGACCCTCTTACTTCCTCTTTGAATAATTTCTCGTCAAATCCACATTCACCATCCCCTCTCATACAATTCACAAATTACAAATAAAATATTTCCAATCTCATAATTCCACATAAATTCATATAATAATGTAACTAATAATTCTTTCATGAAAATAAATCTCACAAGACAATTGCAATATCAACATAGTTTCATAGTTTATATAATTAAAAAATACTCACAAATGTCATACAAGTATACATAACAAGAGGAAAGTAGTTACCTCTTGCCAAAACCAATTATTACCACCCCGCTCCTAATCCAAGAGCTCAAACACATACCAAAATCAATTTACCCTCTTTAATAACTATTCAAAACTCTATATGATCAAAATTAATTTTTAAATTCCTATAACAACTAATTAATAAATCAAAACCGATTAAATTTACCAATTAACCATTATCTACATTCCTATGGTCCTATATTGAGAAAAACCAAAACCTAACCCTAACCCTAACCCTAAAATATTCTCTAATCAGCATAAAATTACTAAGATGTACCGAGAAGAGGATTTGTGTTCCAGATAACGAGGAGGTACATCTTAGCTATTGATTCTAAACCTAGTGAAGCTTTGAATTAGGTAGTTCCACTTGAATTACTACAATTTTCTTTGTCGTTTTGTAATGAGTCAACAATAGTAGAAAATAAAGAAGTAGAAGGAACATATGATTTTATTTGAGATTGAGGGGTCAATGAATTACTACATGTAGAATCTTGGTGCCATTTTTTTAACTGATTGTGTTTTGCAAGTCCACCTTATTAAATGTAATCAACATTAAATTATTTGGGAGGCCTTAAAGCTAAGTTTTGGAGTCCTAAATATACATTTGGGATGTCAAAACCCTACTTTTTGGCATCCCAAATATACATTTTGGTTAAAGAAAGCTTTGTATGGTCTTAATCAAGCTCCTAGAGCTTGGTATAAAAGACTAAGCAAATTCCTTCTTGATCAATGATTTGTTAAAGGTAAAGTAGATACAACCCTCCTCATTAAATGCAACAAGAGGAATGATTTGTTAATTGTTCAAATATTTGTTGATGACATTATTTTTTGTGCTACTAATGATGCTTTGTGTGAGGTTTTTTATAAGACAATGAAGGGAGAGTTTGAGATGTCTATGATAGGGGAGTTCAACTACTTCCTTGGTCTGCAAATCACACAAAAGAAAAATGGCATCTTCATATCTCAGACCAAGTATCTCAAGGATCACCTAAAGAAATATGGGATGAACCAATGCAATGGAGATGATACTCCAATGAGTTCAACTACTGCTTTGGATGCTAATGAGGATGGCAAGGATTGCAACATTACCAAGTATAGAGGGATGATTGGATCTCTACTGTACTTGACCGCTAGCCGGCCTGACATCCAATTCAGTGTGGAAATTTGTGCAAGGTACCAATCGGCCCCAAAGGAGTCTTATGCTGAGCATATAAAAAGGATCTTTAGATACCTTGCAGACACAAAAAATCTTGGATTTTTGTTTCCTAAGGGACAAGCTGAATATCTTGTGGCGTATTTAAATTCAGACCATGCTGGACACAAGACTGACCAAAAGAGCACAAGTGGCCAATATGAACTCCTTGGTGGTTCACTTGTGTCTTGGTTTAGCAAGAAGCAAGCTATGGTCTTATTATCATCAATCGAAGCTGAATACATTGAAGCATCAAGTTGTTGTGCTTAAGTTTTATGGCTCAAGCAACAACTTTAGAATTTAGGAATCCACCTCAAAGAGATTCCAATTCTCTGTGACAACATTAGCACAATCAACTTGGCAAAGAATCCAGTTCAACATATCAAAACCAAGCATATTAATGTTAGACATCACTTCATCAAAGATTATGTTCAAAGGAAAGATGTCAAAGTGTTGTTCATTCCCACTCATCTCCAACTTACTAACATCTTCACAAAGCCATTAGCCATGGAACAATTCATGATCATTAGTAGAGAATTAGGAATGACAAATCCCAATGAGTTGTAAGTAATCTCTACTTAATGTTAGTTTTTTTTATGATCAATAAATACTAACTTAAACTTCGAAGTGTTTAGTTATGGTTTATGCAGAACCTGTGATAAAACTTGAAAAGTTGCAAAAGCTTGCTAACGAAAGGGGTTAACTCGAGCCAAGAGGAGTAAAACTCATCAATCCCAAAAAGAAAGCAACATAAGTTTTGGTGAAAACGTAACTCGAGTCAAAAGGAGTAAAACTCAAGTCAACTTCAGAAAGAGAGCAATCCAAGTTTTTAGAAGAAAACTTAACTCGAGCCTAGGGGTGACAAACTTGAGTTAAGCTCAGATAAAGAGCAGCCAAGTTTTGAGAAGAAGACTTAACTCGAGTCTAGAAGTGGAAAACTCAAGTCAAGTCGAGATAGAGAGCAACTTGGAGCAGAGCAACTTTCACACTCTAGCTAAGAAGTTGTTCACTTGAGTCAAAGGTATTGTTCAAGTGCCTTCAAATGCACACTTAAAGTCTAGGTTAGTGCAATTTTATGTCAACTCAAGCCTATTCTTAGAAACTCGAGCAGGTAACTCGAGTCATTAAGTGATAAACTCAAGTTGAGAGCTTTCTATATATATGTTTGCTCACTATCATTCTTTACTTCTCGCAAACCCTCGAGTCTGAACTCCCATTCTCTTTGAAATTTCTCTCATCCTTAAACCCTAGCTCGAGCTTAGCTTATCAACCATGCCTCCTAAATGTTCCACCAAGCCTAAGAACTCTAATTTTGATTATGAGGCAATGCAATCTGCATCTCCTCCTCCTGTAAAGAAACCTAGGAGAGAGAAGCACACACCAAAGAGGTTCCAACCTAAGGTTGCTGTCGATGAACCTTCTCCAAAGGCGAAGGCTGAGAAGCTTGTGATCCAAGAACCTTATGAGGTTCATGAAAAGAAAAAGATCAATCCAAAAGTTGCCAAATGCAAAGACAAAGAGACTGTGATTGTATCTCCTAAGAAAAAAAGAAACCTCTTTAGAGGCCAATATTCACAATCCAAGGGACAAAATGCTCGAGCTCAATTTGCCTATAAGGTATCTAATCAACCTCCTTGAGTTACTACTCTTCAAGCAGTTTACTCTGTTTCTATTCCTCCTTGGGATTTTTTCTGCAATCCCATCATGTTCTCTAAATCTAAAGCTAAACAGTTCATAAAACATTATGCGAATAGAGCTTTTTGTCCTACTATCTATATGGACCTGGCTAAGCTTAGGGAAGATTGCAATGTTAATCTTTCCCATGGCTTAAGCCATATGAAAATCTTCTTTCAATAAGAACTTCTTATAGTCCTACCATTGTTAGGACTTTCTACTTTAATATGACCATGGCCAATCATTTAGATAGCGATAGTAATCTTGTTGAGAAAAGAATAGTCGCTCATGTTAGAGGAAAAAGAACTCTTTTAACTGCTAAGTACCTTAGTTTATTATTGAGAATTTCAAATCCTCCTCCTACTAAGTTAAACTATGACAATGAGGATATCTTTAAAATCTTCAAACATGATGTACCTATACCAGATGAGTCATTAGAAAATTTATCCTTTCCTCCTGTTGTAATGCCCCCATTGCATAGAGCTCTATGGTATATCTATTCCATAAATCTCTTACAAAAAGGTAAAAACTTCACTCACTTTGCAAAAAAGGATTACCCCCTTTTTGCTTCTTTAGTTGACATAGGCCAAAAGGTCTATAATGAGATGGCCAAGTTTAGATTTTCTTTCAAAAAGAATTCTCCTATTCCATTTCCAAATCTAGTATCTCTTATTTTATTCCAAGAAAAGATGTGGTACCTTGAGCTAAATGAGCAGGCAGTGAAGCCTAATCTTTTTTCTCAACATCAACTCAATTTAATGAGAATTTCTTTTGAGGAAGGATCAAGGCAATCTAGTGTCCCCTTTAGATCAAGAGCATCTCAGCCTCAATCTAGAATGAATGAAGCCCAATCAGCTCCTCCTCAGTCTTCTCAACCTCTGCTTCCTTTTTATTTTCATGCATCAATCAAAACAATTGTGGATAAGGCAATATTTGATTTAACAAACAAGCTTGAAAGTGAGGTTGGGAGACTAGTTGCTGAAGTGACCAAGGGTCACAATGAACTTGTGGAAGTCCAAAATGAAATGAATAAGATTGATAATCTTGGAAGTCACATTAAAAATCACTCAGCTAGCATCTCTACTCTTCATTTTATGATCCACATTCTCAGCAACAAGATGGACAAATTGATAAAGGCTCAATCTTCAGCTGGTGCTGGTCTAAGTCTTAGTATTCCTATCTCATCCCCTTTACCTATTCTTGCTTCTGCCCCTATCATTTCATCCCCTATTCCCTCATCTCCCATTTTCACTTTCACCACACCTGTCCTCACCACTACCCTAACATCCATCCTAGTTCCCCTTCCCAAACCTCCACAGTGAGGATTTCTTCATCAAGATCTACTGCTAATCTATTTGATGAAAAGTCCTCTGCCTCTTCCACTCATCCTTAGGATTCACCTACTTCTCACCACTCTCCTCCACTTATACTTTAGATAGACACCTCTATCTCAACCCCTCTACCTCAGCTTGAGCCTGCTACCACAGCCCACCTTGCCTCACATTGGTTGTATACTCACCTCTTCATTTCCCTCCTTCTGCTTGATCCTCCCTTTTTTTACTGATGACATACGGGGAAAAGAAAAGTGAAGAGTTGCAATTATTTTCTTTTTTTTTGTATTTCATAGTTCATGTATTTTGTTTATGCTATGTACCTTTGCTTAATGCTTCATCTGTAATGTACTTAGCATTTTAAAATGAAATGAAATGAAATGTTGGTTCTTTGAGTTATTGCTTATTTTTCTATCTCTTTAAATTAAAAAAAAATTCTCAAAGAATCTTTAAAAATTTGACATGAAGTTTACAAGTGTTGTCAACATCAAAAAGGGGAAGAATGTTAGTTCTCTATGTGTTTTGATGATAACTGACAATTGTAAACAAAATGAAGTTAATGGTTTAAGTCAAAAATGTTTTAACTTGTTCAAACTTAAACCGATAACTATCTATCAAATTGACTCGAGTTTCAGGTTATAAAACTCAAGTCCACGTAAGACAAAGACATGTCAAAAAGTTTTACACCTACATTGACTCAAGTCAGTCATATTTAACTTAAGTCATAGGCTCTTGTGAAATATTTTGTCAAGTGTTGTTGCCTTGAGCCTGTGCTATATGACTCAAGTCATCCTTTGTAAACTTCAACTTATTTTCAAAGAACAAAGTTTGATGACTCGAGTCAGTGCTTAATTAACTCAAGCATAGATTTGAAACTAATTTTTCAAATGAATTGAGTTAACTCGAGCCATTACTTGATGACTCGAGCTTACGCGACTTCAAACCATTTTCAAAAGATATCTCAAAGTCCATTTATGAAAGATGAACTTGACTCGAGTATACTATGATTAACTCGAGTCAGGAACTTGAGTAAATGTTTTTAAACTCGAGTTAAAGTCATAGAGAGACATCTTCATTCAAACTTCAAACTTATTTTTCAAAGAAGATGAATGTGTGACTCAAGGTTAGAGCTCTTAACTCGAGTCATTTGCTTGAGTTTGCCTAAAACTAACTCAAGTTAAATATATCTCTATTTTGCAATCACCGTGTTCGTAAATCTTAAATCTTTAAGTATGTATTGCTTACTTCATATCATCACTCATTATTGTTCATAACTATGTTTAATCAGTTTGTTAGTGAGTTTCAAATGATTAGCTGAATGATTAAATGCAGCTTAATAAAAAAGCATTGATTACGTCACCCGCATTAAATGCATCTCCATAAAACCAAGCACAAATTTGGTTAATCATTCTGTAGGCATTCCAAAGGCATTTATGCTCTCTTTCCTTATTTAAACAGCATATCATCCAACAGGAAGAACACAAGGAATATCAATGAAGAATGACGGCGATCATTGAACGAATCAAGCGTTGTGAGTAACGAAAGTTCTTTAAGTCTAACGGTTGCATTGATTACTCTCAACAATGTATTGAAGGCTTCCAACGATCATTAATTTTATTCACCAAATATAAACTGAAGCATTCAATTGATTCCAACCACTGAAAACAAAAATGCTTAAACAATCAATACGCATTTACTATTTCATTCATTTGAGTAATTTCTTCAAATATTTATAATCTTCAATGTTTATCAATCTACTCTTTTAGAGAGTTTAATTTCTGATTATAAATCATTATAAGAATCTCAAAGTATCAAGACTTTTAGATTGGGATATTTGATTACAACTTGTAAGAGGGAGTGAATCCTAGTGAGACAATTATTTTCGAGTACAGAGTATGTAATCGATTCAAGTGATGGTGAAAATCCCAAAGTGTCTGGAGACTGGATGTAGGTCAAGAGCTGAGATCGAACCAGTATAAATCATCTGTGTCAATCTCTCTCTCTCTCTCTCTCTCTCTCTCTCTCTCTGTTAAGCTCTGTTCTTTATAGTGAGTTCAAGGGAAATCGAAATGAATTTTTAATCACCCAATTAACCCCCTCTTAGTGACATTCTATCTTTAACATTTTCAACACTCTGTGTATATATCTAATCCTTTTACTCATTGTAATTTTTGCAATAGAAAAGGACATTCTACTTCTTGTTATCATAAAATATAAGGAATCATAGGCACTTATAAATGGGTTCTAAAAGGATCAAATGTGCCAAGAGTGCTTCATACTAATCACAAAGGACTTAAGAAAGTGTGGGTACTTAAAACTTGATTGCCTCTAGTTGCAGGGTTTTCTTAAAGCATCAAAGACAAATAAATGGTATGTTGCAGTGGATACTAGAGACACATGACTGGTGATAAGAACAAATTCACCATAATGGAATCAAAAGATGGAGGTAAAGTAAGTGTTGGAGGAAATCAATCTGGGAAGATTGTTGGAATTGGAGAAGTTGGCAAGAAATATGGAGTACAAGTCAAAGATATCTACTATGTAGAAGGATTGTGCCATAATATACTTAGGGTATGCCAAAGCACAGACAAAGACAATTGGGTCATCTTTGATCCAAAAGAATGCCTTATTGTAAGCAAGAAGGACTTTCAAATCAAAAAAGATGATCTCAAAGTCAAGAAAATAACTTCAATGGATGGTAACTTCTATATTCTTGATATAAATATAAATGTTTTTGAAAATTGCTTTCTGAGTAATGCCGATGAAAGTTGGTTGTGGCTTAAGTTACTTGCTCAAGTCAACATGAACCAACTAGGCAAACTAATCAAAAATGATTTGGTCGTTTGTCTTCCAAAACATCAATTAAAAGATAATATTGTCTATGATTCTTGTCAGAAAGGAAAACAAATAAAGTCCTCCTACAAATATAAGAAGATAGTCTCAACAGAGAAACCACTCCAAGCAAGAGTAAGAAGTCTTGGTGGGAATCCATATACATTAGTGATATTTTATGACTACTCTTGATCTACTTGGATTTTATTTCTTTCCTCAAAAGATGAAACCTTTGATGAATTTATTATTTTTGCCAAAAATGTCCAAATTGAGAAAGGTATACATATTGTGTCTATTAGAATAGATCATGGTGGAGATTTTGAGAATTAAGCATTTGGTGAACATTGAGATGCAAATGGGATTGAACACAATTATTATCTCTAGAGACTCCACAACAAAATGGTGTCATTGAAAGAATGAATAGGGCTCTCACCGACATGGCTAAAGTAATGTTGAATGTGAAAGAAGTGTCACAAGTGTTCTGCGTAAATGCAATGAGCACGACAGGCTACAATTCCAATAGACCATACATCATATCAATTCTTGAAAAGACATCTTATAACTATACAAAAGAAGAAGACCAAACTTGGCTCATCTACATGTATTTGGGTGCAAGTGCTTCACCCACAACAATGGTAAAGACAACATTGACAAATTAGATCCTAAATATGATGAAGGTTTATTTCTTGGTTATTCAATTAAAAGTAAAGAAGATAAAGTTTTCAATAAACATACATGTGTTATTGAAGAGTCTATACATGTTGTATTTACTGAAAATAAGTCTCAACCAAAGCCTAACAAAGAGGAACTAGGGATAGTTCATAAATTAGGTGACTTAACCGTTTCAAATTCTCTTATATCTTAATCAGGAAAAATGAAGATGCTTTTGATAATAACCATAATCAAACCCAACCTAGACCTTGGAAATACATTAAAAATCATCCTATAGACCAAGTCATAGGTGATGTCAAAGAATAAGTAAAAACTAGAAATAAAGTTGGTTTCCCTGCCTTTATTTTAGAGATAGAACCTTCTAGCATTGAAGAAGCCCTATCTTGATGTTAGTAATATAAGAAGAATTAAATCAATTTAAAAGAAATCAAGTTTGAAATTTGGTACCTTGGCCTAAAGACTACCCGATCATTAGCACCAAATGGGTAATTAAGAAAAAACTTGATGAATCCGAAATCACTATCACAAAAAAGGCTAGATTGATGGCTAAAGACTCTAATCGAGAAGAAGGAATTGATTATGATAAAACATATACTCCAGTAGCTAGATTGGAGGCCATATGAGTACTCTTAGCCTTTATGTGCATCAAAAGATTCAAACTCTATCAAATAGAGGCCAAAAGTGCTTTCTAAATGGTTACATCATGGAAGAAGTTTATGTTAAACAACCCCTTGGATTTGAGGATGCAACCAAACCCAATTATGTGTTTAGACTTAAGAAAGCCTTTTAAGGTCTCAAATAAGCTCCAAGAGCTTGGTATAAATGTCTCAGCAAGTTTCTTCTTGATTAAGGCTTTGTTAGAGGCAAAGTAGATAGAACATTGTTCATCAAACATAAAAATAATATATTAATTATTCAAATTTATGGTGATGAAATTATCTTTAGTTTTACTAATGGCTGTCTTGGTAAAGAATTTTCTAACATAATACAGGGAGAGTTTGAGATGTTAATAATAGGAAAATTAAACTTCTTTCTCGTATTGCAAATCAAGCAAAGAAAAAATGAGTTATTTATCTCTCAGAACAAATATCTCAAAGAACTATTGAAGGAATATGGCATGGATCATGCAAAGGAGCTGACACACCAATGAGCTCAACGACCTATTAGATGCTGATGTCAATGGAGTTGACTTCTACATCACTAAATATAGAAGAATGATTGGTTCATTACTCTACTTAGTAGCAAGCATAATAAACATTCAATTTAGTGTTAGAATATGTGCAATATATTAATCAGCATCTAAAGACTCACATGCTGAAACATTGAAGAGGATTTTCATATATTTGGAAGACACAGCTGAACTTGGAATGTGGTATCTTGAAGGTAGGAATGAATACTTGATGGCATACCTTGATTATGAACATAAAGGATACAAGACTGATAGAAAGAGCACCAAAGGTTAATGTCAATTTCTTGGTGGATCTATAGTATCTTGGTTCAGCAAGAAGCGAAACATAGTGTCACTATCATCCACTGAAGCTGAGTGCATAACAACTACAAGTTGATGTGCACAAGCTCTATGGTTGAAGCAACAATTTCAATATCTTCGCATTAATCTAAGGGAGATAGCAATTTATTATGACAACACAAGCACAATAAGTTTAGCCAAGAATCATGTTCAACACCTAAGAATTAAGCATATTGACATAAGGCAACACTTCATCAAAGATAATGTGTAAAAGAAGAATGTCAAAGTGGTTTTTGTACCCACACATCTCCAATTATCATATATTCTTACAAAACCACTTTCCAAACATCAATTTTTATGCGTACGAATAGAATTAGGAATGGTAAATCCCAATTATTCTAAATAAATTCTTTTAAATCTTGTGTTTTTTATTGTTTATTGTAAATGTTTTGATTATTCTTAAACTAACTTAAGCATCAAAGTGTCTAGAGAGTTGTTTTACTTGAAGTTAGAAAATGCTCAACTCGTAGATATAGAAAACAGGGGTGAATGGAGAGGCCATCACTATGACATCACTATGGTGATACCTACTAATAATGACCAACATCACTCTAGTAACCACTTGAGTGATGGTAAACTAAGAGTGAAAAGGGGAGGAATCATTAAATGGACATACAATCATTAAACAATCATGTGCCTTTTGGGAGAAAATGAGCAAACATGTATCATAAGGTAACAAGAAAAAAGAGGACCTACTCAGACTTTATCCAATGCAGATATCCTACAACAGCTTTAGGATATTGAATTCGAGTTTGGAAAAATGATGATGCAACAAGAGTGAGGAGAAAGATTATTAAGACTTCTACTTTTGTGTCTCAGTAATAGCACAGAAAGATAATTTACTTTAACAAAATCTTGATGTCATGCACATTGGAAAAAAAAATGTATGCAACAATGTGCTATAAACGATGCTTAACAAACCAGGCAAGTCAAAAGATCATCTTCAAGAGAGGAAAGATTTACGAGCCATGAGCGTGAAGACGCGTGGTCAGATGAAAATGACAAATCTCAACTAACAAAATTCACCATCACAAAACCGAATAAGGAAATCTTTTTTAAGATATTGAAGAAAATAAAAGTTCCTGATGCATATTCAAGCAACATTTCACAATGTATTAACATGCAGGCTCAAAAGGATATTGGGCTGAAGAGTCATGACTCACATATTCTTATGCAATAGTTACTGTGCTAGAAATGAAAAATACATTGCTTCCCAATGTTTCGATTGTTTTGGTATAGCTATGTTCTTTCTTTTGAAAGTTGTGTTCCAAGGTTTTGATCATTGAGAAGTTCAATCAGCTACAACATAAAATCATTTTTGTGTTGTGTCATTTGGCAATGATCTTTCCCCCAACCTTTTTCATGGTGATAGTTCACCAGACATCTAGCTTGTTCACAAAACAAAGCTTGTTGGTCAAGTTCAATAACGATGGATGTATCATATTGAGAAGTACTCATTCTACATATGCACATCAGCATCACTTTCTAAATTTGCTAGTCACACATTTCAGCATTTATTAACATTTTCCTTCTTTACTTTATCAGTTTCTTGGGAAATTGAAATCATACATAAGGGAAAAGTCATGGCCAGAAAGTTCTATAACTGAAGATTATATAAGGAATGAGGTCCAATATTTTTGTTCAAGGTACTTTGATGACATTGAGACGTCTTTCAATCGACTGTCTTGTGTGGACGATTATTTTGAACCTAACCCATTATCAAGAAAGTTGTTAATCCATCGCATTGGTAAACCAAATAGAGGAAGTGAGAACTTCAAACTACCGGCAACTGAGAAGTTCCAAGCACATAGATATGTCTTGATTAATTGCACTAAAATTGAACCCTTCCTTCAGTAAGGATTGTACACTTATATGTTGTCCTATATATTTCCTTACATTTTATACTTATATTTCATGATTGTCATCTCATGATTAATTGCAGGGAATTCAAAAGTCATGTAAAGCGTCGACTCAAAATCCGTACACAAACATCCTTTGAAATTAACAGAAAAGTCCACAAAGAATTCTTAGGTTGGTTTACATGAAGAACACTAAATGACCACAACTCACACTTACTAGAATTCAGAGCTCCCAAACTCAGCTAGATTTATGGCATACAATGTCATTAGTTTCAAGTTTTGCACGATTTCAAGAGATCAATGATTACTAACCCAAAACTAAGGTGTTTATGGCACCTTTAGGACAAGGAGTTATGCGAGTAGTAGTAATGGGAACTTGTAGTTCGAAGACATCTTGTATTATGGAAATGTTCTTGATGTCGTCTAAATAAATGACCAAGGCCATTTCAGCATGACGTTGTTCAAGTGTTTATGGGCAAATACGACAACTTTCCGGGGACTATTAATTGACAACTTGGGCATCACATCAATAAATTTCTCCCAACCAATTCACACTAGTCAGTCTCAAGATGATGAGCCATATATTCTTGCCTCAGAGGAACACCAAGTTTACTATGTCGAAGACGGGAGGTATAGGTATTAGAATATAGTGTTTCACTTAAAGCCTCGAGACCTTTATGACATGGGCAAAGGTGATAACATCACCTACGAGAGTAAGCCATTCCAACCAGCCAATTTTGAAAACTTCTTCCTTGAAGGTGATGATAATTTACCTATAGTTCAGTGCATTTTTTTTTAAGTACACTTTACTATCACTTAATTTAAGTTTAATTTGTATTCAAGCATATTAAACTCACAACTACTATTTTCTCCACAGATTTTTTGTAGAGATGGAGACAAAGATTTATTTAAAAAAATTTTGTTTATCTTATTATAAGAAAAACCAATGGATTGTTTGTAGCGTTTTTAAACCGTTAAAAACATCAAAACTGCTACAAAAAGCATCACATAAACTGTTATAAATATTATGCAGATATCCCTGTAAATACCCACACTCCTTCATTTCTTTCCCTACCTTCTATTTCTGTTTCTCTCATCCATCAACATTTTTTGGAGAGGTTAAGTGCTAAGCTCTTTGATCGAATATGGTAAATATTTTTTTTTAATCCTTGATTTCAATTGTTTTCCTTTCTTCTAATTTTGTGATACGAATTATTTATTTTTTATCCAGAACGTTAAGGACCTTCCCTCAACATTCCTTCTATAATAATCAATATTCATTTTGTAATCAAATATCATATAGTACACAACATAATAAATTCTTATTATCTACACTTTCTCACTATTATAAGTATATACAATATCCATAATCAAATATTATCTACCAGTATCATTTTTTGTAAATATTAAATTTTATCATTACAATTTTCAATTAAATTATAAAACAAAATAAAATAATGATTCAAATTACAGATTTTTTAGAAAAATTTTCATAATTTTGTTGTGATTTTTTCATCGCTACAAATTAAAAAAAATGGCGCAATTTTTTTAAAATTCTCATAATATTCTGTAGTCATTTTTAAACCGCTACAAATTTCATTATAATTTCTTTGGAAAATTTCATTATAATTTCTTTGGCAACATTTTGAAATTTCATCTAACATTGCTACAAATTTTCATTACTAATTTTTAAGAATTGCCGTCATTTTTGAAATTCCATCCCATGTTGTAGCCATTTTAAAACCACTACACAATTTTTGTAGTTAGTAGCGGTTTAGTAACCGCTACAAAGTTGGCCAATTTCAACTTGCAATAGTTGTTTAACCACTACAAAATGTTGACACGATATGACATCTCAATGTCTCCTATAGTGGTGATATGAAACCGCTACAGTAACAGTAATGGTTTATATGAACAGTTACAAAACAACTTGTAATGATGTATTTTGTAGCGGTTCAAATGTCATCTGTAATGGTTAAAACCACTACAAATACACAATATTAACTACTACAAAAAAAAAATTCGTAGTGCATGCATTTTATTTGAAAGACCCAAAAAAAGAATTGATACAATTTTGGGAGAAAGAGACAAAAATACCCCTCAAATTTGTAAATTTCAATTTTGAACCCAAAATACCTAATCGATGTGAACTCTTAGGGACTAGTTTTAGATTAAATTTTAGGGGAATGATGACTAAATGCCAAATAAAATTCCAAAACCTAGAATGTCTACTGAAAAGGGAAAAGGACAGAGAAGTAAGCAGGTAAGAATCTAGGTTTTGAATATGTGGGTAAAAGACCATACTACCCTTCTTTCTCACCACTAGCAGAGACCATAAGCTTCTTCTTCGCTTCCCACCATAATGATTGCGAGACCTCCATCTTCAACCTCAATCATTGTCCCATTGTCTTTAATCTCCCTTTTCAAAGAACTAAATCAAAAAACAGATCTGCAAACAACCTTCTTCCGTCAGTGTCATTTGTGTTCGTGCTCTCCTTCCAAATCCATTGTGCACAACCTTCTTCTTGGTAAGTTGCGCGACCATCAAACCTACCCCATGCCACCGTTAAACCTACCCCACTCCATACCCCTTCTTGAGTTGAACAGTATATGAGTTTTGAGGAAGAAGGTGAATAGTAAATGTGAGATTTCACAAAATTCGTGATGGGGTTCACAAGCTAGTAATGGGTTTGACAAGATTTTTAATGGCTTTCACAAAAGCAATAATCTAGAGTTGCATGTTTTCATCAGCATATGCTTTTAACAAAAATTGTAATGAGATTAACAAATTCATCAATGGCTTTCACAAGACTTGTAATGGGTCTAACAAAGGCTTTTTTTTAGTGATTTTCACCCACATTTGTGGACTTTGAACAACATTCATAATGAGATTCACAAGTTCAGTAATTATTTTCACAAGACTTGTAATGGATTTCACAAATATGGTTGAACCCAAACTGATATGTTTTCACCTAATTATTCACCTTTGTTAAACCCATTACAACCCTAGTGAATACCATTAATGAATTTGTTAATACCATCATGACTTTTGTTCATAGTGCTCAAATGTGGGTGAACCCATACTGACATGTTTTCACCTGACATCCGCCTTTGTTAAACCCATTACAAGTCTTGTCAAAATCATTAATGAACTTGTTAATCTAATTACAATTTTTGTGAGATGCCAAGGTTATTGTTCACTTTCTTCTTCATCTCTCCTTCCTTCCCCTTCCAACAATGGAGTCCAACCCCAAAAACCGCCACATCCTAAACCCATCACCAAATCTGAATCCACCTCCCCATACCCTACAACATTTGACCAAGTCAACACTTTCTCCTTCAATCATGTTGTCCAAATGCTCACAAGACCCTCTGACGCCATCTGTGTCCAAGCCCAACTCCGATTCCAAGAATCACATCTTGCCCATCAAATCCACCCCAAAAACCTAAGATCTTATCCCTCTCTCTCTCCAAATACAGCGTCAACAGCAACGGAAACCTCTCTCTCTCTCTCTCTCTCTCTCTCTCTCTCTCTCTCTCTCTCCAGTCCGCCAGCAATCGCAGGTGGTGGAGCTACTCATTTTTCCTTGTTTCTTAATTTAACAATTGAGGTGGTAAATTTATCAACATTTAAAATCTCAATTTGATACATGTCATCTTTATATCCTTTATAAATGTTAACGTACTTTTGAGGGTTTTGAATTTTTATCTGGTATATATTCGTCATTCTCCCTAAATTTTATCACCAAATGGCCTAAATGTACTTACTTTAGATAGAAAATCACGAAATGACAAAAACAATTCAACATGTGACAGCTCTAACTTATTAAACGACAAAAACAATTAAAATAGTTACAATTAATTTTATTAAGGACAATAAGATCATTTTATATTAAAAAAAAAAAAAAAAAAGTTAATTCTAGAATAGTCACTAAAATGTTATAGAAATCAAATCATGTTAATAGTGTTTATATGCTTCTTGATCCAGTTATATTTTGTTTAGTAATATTGAAGCAAGATGAGTGATTCGAATTGGAGAAGCTTATGGGCATTGTGAAGCCAGTAAGTTAAAGTGATGAAAAGTCAGGAACAACGGCATCCATGTAGCAGAAGAAACGACGTTTGTCATACTGAGAGAATGCATGTGAATATGGGAATAATCAATAATATTTCGTTTTTGTTTTTTTTTTTATCACAAGTGGGGCAAAGCCCAATCATAATATTTTGTTTATTAATATTGAAGCAAGATGAGTGATTCGAATTGGAGAAGTTTATGGGCATTGTGACGCCAGTAAGTTAAAGTGATGAAAAGTCAGGAATAACGGCATCCATGTAGCAGAAGAAACGACGTTTGTCATCCTGAGAAATGCATGTGAATATGTGAATAATCAATAATGTGAACGTGATCTCTCTCTCTCTCTCTCTCTCTCTCTCTCTCGCGACACAGTATCAAATTCTGTACAGAACAAGTCTTTATTAATTTTGTCGTATAATTAAACTCTTTATCTTTCACACCCTTCTTTTTTCTCTCCTTTTTCTGATATGTCCCTCTTGACAAGCCCCTTCTTAGCTCCTCACCACTGACTTCCTCTCAACATGGACACTCGTGAATGATTCAATTTTTAACGTGTCAGTGCATTATTGTATAATGCATTCCAATAAAAGTGGGAAAAACACATTGGAGCACTTAATTCTAATTATATTTATGGATTGTGAACTAAGTTGAAGAAATTATGAAAATTTTAAAGAAATGTCACGGTTTTGAGAGGGCAATTTTGTCTACTGCAAAAATAATCCTACAAAAAACATTACCCCCCAAAAAAAAAATTCTAGTTGCAATTTTTAAAAAACCACGTTGTTGTAATTTTTTTTTTCTCTTGATCAGGTCTTTATAGTTTTTCTTAATTTTTAATAAGGTCCTCATAATTTGAGGTGACTGGTGTGGAAAAGTACATGGATTTGAAAAAAAAAATAATGTGAGACTATAGACTTGATTAAAAAGATACAATTTTTTAAAAAATATTTTTAATATCATTCAGCATCTTAAAATAACTTTTCTTTTCTTTTTTGTAAAATTGTATTTTTAATGTATGTTTTCAACGACAAATGTGCCCTCCAACCTCTTAGAATGGTACAAATTTTAACACACTAACTCCCCCAAAACATCCGTTAATCCAGTTAGTTACCTGCAAATTGGGTGCATGAGAAATGACATCTAGGGACGCTTAAGAAAATTAATGACAGTTAAGAACCCCTGAAGTTTTTAAATTCCAAGAAATGACCATGATTTTGTTTCTGGAAATCAAAATTTTCCGATGTCAATTTTTTAGGACAAATTATGGAGAAGGACCCATGAAAAATAATATATTTTTTTGTAAAATATTCTAAAAATGTAATTATTTATAAGGATAAAATTTCAAAATATAAATTTAAGAACTCTAAATTATCCTTGGTCATAATCCCTCCATCCTTAATATAACATATATATGTAGAGATGATCATAGTCTTAAATTAAATATGAGATATGTTTTTTATATTTGTCAATCTTTTCCTAACTTAATCTATTGGTACTCTCTCAAATTAAAGCCTTAATAATATTTAAAGAGAATAGTGAATAAGAGAATTAAGAAAGATTACATACATGTCATATTAACTAGCTTCCTTAATATATATAATCAAAGGGCTTTGGTTTTCTCATGTTACATGAGAAAAAAAAAGTTTCCTACATACAAATGAAATAGTGGGACCCACATATACATATATGAATTAATATATGTATATGTGAGTCCCACCATTTCATGTGTGTGTGACATGAGAAAATGGTTTTCCTACAACATGAGAAAATCTTTTCCCATAATCAAATTAGATAAATATGTCATGTATTCAGGATGAAGGTGTACTTGCTACAGTCTCTCTTTCAATCTCTCCTACATTATATTTTATAAATAATTTGAACTTATTTGTTTTCCACAAGTTAAAACCACCAAAATCATCCATGACAGAATGTATTTTTTTAACTTTTATTTTTCACTAACATTGACATAATCATATAATCAATATATTATTTAATTATTAACATATATATCAGTTTTTTATACCGTAAATTTTTTTTCCTGATTTATAATCTTAATCACCAAAACAAAACAAAAAAATTAAATGCATTTCATATTTGATCATAGCTAGTTGTGTAGGCTCTAATGACAAAAATAAAATGTTACTAGCTAGATTGTGTCAAAAATTAAAACATTCTATTATATTAATGCAAAAATGATATAATCTTAATATAAATTTAAAATTTATAACATGTTAAATTATGAACAAATTTATATGAACATCGAGAGATTATGAAATTTTTTAAAAAAAAAAATCCATGTAACATTAATATATTGATCATATGATTATGTTGATGTTAGTGAAAAGTAAAAGTAAAAAATGATCCTATCATGGATGATCTAGGCAATTTTAATTTAGGTGAAAAATAAGATTCAAATTAGTTTTCAAATAAAATGTGTGGGAGATATTGAATGAGACAATAGGAAGTTTGACCGAGGGTAATTTATTATTTTTAAAATAATATTTTGAATGTGGTCCTTGTAAATAATTACATTTTTTTAAGATCATTTACAATTATATTTTTCTTGGTCATTCTCTCTAATTTTTCCAATTTTTTTCATTATTTTGCCATATTTTAACTACTCATCTTCCATATTTATGGTACTCACCTTTTACATTTTTCAATAGGTTAAGGAGCAAATTTATCAATGAACTATTGGTCCAGGAATGTCCAGCACAATAAACTATTAAGTGGACCAAAACTAACAACAAACTTTTAAAAATGTAAAATCCACACAATGCCGTTAGTTTAAAGGTAACGCCGTTAGTCTAAGGTCCAGCAAAAGTTACAGAATATAACCCATATGTTTATGAAACTATACTTAAGCCACAAAAACATTTCAAAATTTTTATTTTAGTCCTTCCACGTACTTTATATGGAGGGACTAAAGTGAAAATTATAAAGAAATTTTGGGACTGCAAGATAATTTTCTAAAACTTTAGGTTTTTTTTTTGTAATTTTTGCGAAGCCATCCCTACCCTCAAAATCCCCCGCTGGTTACCGACCTTTTTTTCAGCTTTAGTCTGGCCTGTAGCGTATTAAGAAGACCTGTAATTTTAAAAATTTTGTAAACAGCCTAACAAACCACAGGCCTCACCTCAAAACAAGCTTGCTTCAAATAGGGTGAAAACAGACCTACTTTAAACAGGCAGAAAACAGACCTACATCTAATAGCTTGTTTAAAGTAGGTCTATTTTTTTCTGTTTAAAGTAATTATGTTTTCGCCCTGTTCAAAGTAAGCTTGTTTTGATGTGAGGCTTGTGATTTGTTAAGCTATTTACAAAATTTTTAAAATTACAGGTCTCCTTAATAGGCCACAGGTCAAGTTAGGCCAAGGTCCAAAAAAAAGGCCTTTAACCAGGGGCGGATTTAGACCCCGTAAAAATTACAGAAAAGAACCCAAAATTTTAAAAAAAATTATCTTCCTGGCCCATAAAATTTTTATAATTTTCACTTTAGTCCCTCCATATAAAGTACGTGGAGGGACTAAAATAAAAATTTGAAATTTTTTTGTGACTTAAGTATAGTTTCATAAACATTTGGGTCTATTCTGTAATTTTTGCCGGACCTCAGACTAACGGTGTTACCTTCAAACTAGCGGCATTGTGTGGATTTTACATTTTTAAAAACTTGTTGGTAGTTTTGGTCCACTTAATAGTTTATTATGCTGGACGTTCCTGGACCAATAGTTCGTTGGTAAATTTGCTCCTTCACCCTTTTTCAATTATCAGTTTTTTAATTTTTTTTCCAATGGTCATCTTAATATATATTTTTTAGATTTATCTTCCATATTTTCAATTCCGATATTTAATTATTTTAATTCCCAAAAAATTGAAAATAAATTAACTCGGAAGAATTTTATTTTTTTAAAATATATATATATATATATATATATATATATATATATATATATGGTTCTTTTATATAATCAATCATTTTGATTCCTTAGTTGAAAATAAAAATCAAAAAAAGAAGTGAAACCATTGGCAATAAATGTCCTGAAGTAGATTTCCTATTTTAACTCTTTGTAACTTTTTAAAGTTTGATTATAATCGTTTAATTTTAAGATAAACTCAAAAATTTTATATCTTTTTATATTCTATGAGTTTGAAGTCATGAGCTTTACTCATCTCCAACGACTCCACCTCACATTTAGTATATGAGCTGGCCTCAAATAAAGCTTTCCAATTTCTAATGCTTTTAAACAAGTTAACCGGAAAATGAAACTGAACATCGTCAAAGAACTAAAATAAAACACACTTTGAAAATGTAACCAAAGATACACTTTTTTACTAGCCAAAAAAAGATACAATTTTGCTAAAGATAAATACGATAAGCCAATTAAAAAGAAAAACGCAAATGATACACAGGAAAAATTAATTTGTCATTCCTTATAATTTTATCTAATTTTTAATCAAGTACATGTACTTTTTTATTTTTATTAGGTTTGCATACCTGTGACTAGTAAATTTTAATTAATTGTAGGCATTATTTTTTATGCTCACAATTCATTAATTAAGATTGATGTGGTTACTAAATAAGTTTCATATAAGTTGTCAAAAAAATTACGAAATAAAGATATTTTAAAAATAAAATGATGGATTAAAAATTTTTTAATTTAAAAATAAAAAATTTCATGCTCATACAAAAAAGATAAAAAATAAAGTTATTTTAAAAATAAAATGATGAACTAAAATTTTGTATTCTTACTTCAAAAATAAAATAAAAAATTACTATGCTCATACATCCATGTCTTATTTCATCTATATATAATTTTTGTGATCAGGTTGATTTGATTTTATCTAGATCCATGTAAAAAAATTACTCAGTTGTATGCTGAGTGAGAGTTACGTCATCAACTACTAATATCTTTTATATTACAAATTAACAAATAATATGAAGGAAAAGACCACAATGAATTTATTTAAAACGTGGTAATTAAAATATAGAGACTTACATATTAATTTTTCCTTAATATATATTATACATTTTTAAGTTGATAATGAGTTAATATGAGAACATAAATATTTGATTATTCAACGAATCTGTGTGTGTACACAGAGAGGGTTTACCTGTAGGGGGAACCAAACTAAATCAGTCCCTTTGCTTCCTTCCTTTCCATGTATATACATATGGAGAGGGGGAAGGGGCTGTTTGTGAATGACTAATGATCTAATATTATTTTCAATCTTTTGTTTAAAAAAGTCATATCTGAGGATTACATTTACGAATATTTTATTTTCAATATTTTTAAATGTAATACCCTAAAAATCCTATTTAGCATAGCCACTATATTTTGATAAATAATACCTATTTTTAATAGGTGAATAAGTGGTCTTAAATCTTGGTGTTGTATTTATTTTTATTCCTAGACAATTTTCCCTAGAATTAGGAAGCCTAAAGACTACTTTTTTCTAAATCATATTAAGGATCATAAAATATCCTAAGATTATCATAATTTAGTATAATCATAATTCTACCATTTCAGCAATTAAAATCATCAGAGGATGATAAAATCAATTAGAGAAAGTTAGCAACAATTATTGGGCAATTGAAATTGCAATAATTAAGATACTTTAATAATCTTTGAAATTAGTTAATAATTAATTTATAAAGGTTATAATTAAGGAAATATCAATTAAATTAAGGACCAAATGGTATATAGAAGCTAAGATTAGCATACAAGGAGTTGTTAATCATCAAAATTAAATTAGAAACCTTGTCAAATTTTGGTAATTAAGTCTAGTAACCCCTAAAATACTATATTAGAGATTAAAATTAGGATTTAACTAATTATTCCTAAATTATCACTAAGGGGCGAAAATTCCTATTTAATGATGGAATAAATAAATTACACAAATAAATGGACCAATAAGAGACTTTCCTTCTAAGAGTTTGTGAGAACATTAAAACATAAATTGTAAAAAAAAATGATGAGGAAGGGGACGGTTTTTTGCTTGGGCTACAAGAAGAAGAAATAATTTTTAATATCCAAACAAACACATGGGATAATTAGCTTAGTGTATGGGAGAAGATTAGAAGACTTAAGGGGCAAGAAACAAATGATTTGGGAGAGTATAAGGAAAGAGAAAAGTGTGTATGTGTAGTGTGTGTGTGGCGTATTGTGTGTGTGTGTGGCGTGAGTGTGTGCGTGTGTGTGTCTAAGAGTTAAAGAAGTCAAGAATTAACCAAAGTAGATAATGAGTTGAAGTCCAAAATGGAAACTTGGAGAGCAAGTAATTTTTAATCAAATGCAAATCAAGAAGAATTCATAGAAATTAAATCATATTTTGAAATATTGGAACTAAGTATTAAATATAAATAGATATTTGGAACCAGTGAATTATGAGCTTTAACTTGGTTATTCCCAAAGTCATTTTCGTATACTTTTAGGATTCATACCTAAGAGTTTCAGGAAATTAAAAATCACCATAAATCTAGTCATAAAATTAGGATTTCAAAAGTGGAATTAGATCTTGAATAAAAACACCAACTTACACTTAACTAAATTAGCATTTGGGATAACTTGGGGATGAAGCAAAATAACTTGGAGAAGAAGGGGGGGAGAGGGGCGGTTTTTGGGAGGTGTAAGGGGAGGATTAAAACTTATTTGCTAAGGTTAATCCAATGGCTAAAATGCAAGGTGAAAGAACTACAAAAATGTCATCACAATTTGCTATAAATAGGGACCTTATACTTCACAACTCCTCACCAATTCCTCAAGGCATAACCAAAATTTAGAGTGTGGGGAGGAGTGTGGAAGAGCTTCAAGAAGCAAGAAGCAAGGTTCTTCAAGAGGTAAGGAAGCTTTTACTCTTTTGGTTCTAGTTCTTAGTTTTTGTAGTAGAAGTGTTAGGAAATGTTATTTTGATCTTTAATCTTCCAATTATAGTTTCAATCTCATGTTTTTATGATTTCCATTGCCTTTATTTTCAAAAATGATGAAGAAAAGGTATGGCAAAAATTTTTGGAAGATTATGATCAAAATAGCGAAGCTCTGGCGAAATTTCATCGGTTAGCCATTTCAGGAGCCAGTAGCAAAAACGTTAATATTTTATGAAGTAAATGATGTTCTAAAATTCTGGGTAAATTCATGGTGAAAATAGACATATAGGGCTTTCCAAATATGTATAGAATGTGTCATTTGAAGTTCTGTGTAAAGAGATAAAAATTCCAGAAGTTAAGTTACGTTTTCTGGGGAAAATTCTGGGCAGTGGTTTGAAATGTTAAAACTGGGAATTTTTCGTGAATTCTGGGTGAATCCCAGTATTTTTCCTTGAAAATAGAGATCTCAAGAATTCCGGGAAATTTTACGGATCCTCGTTCCGATTTTTCTAGAATTAATTATGATTTTTCAAAGTTAGGCGAAAATCTGCCCAAAAATGTTGAACCAGCGTTTTTCCGAAAATTAGGTGGAAACAATTGAAAATGAATCCACCAAGGGTAAAAATGTCATTTATGGCCAAGCTACCTCTTGGAATAATGTTTGGGAATTAATTGGGACGATATTACCCTTATAGGATGAACGGTGAACGTGTACCAACTGTCAAACGTACCCAAAACTCGTCAACGAATGTACGGACGCGTATTGTAACATTAACTCTTATGCTTATGGTATGGTTATATATGATAGTTGTTTTCACATGATGAAACCCTGTTTTGAAAGTTTGCTCTGAGAATATTGAATTGAATACGGGTTATAGTCTTGATAACACCGTTGAGTTTTCCTAGTGCTGAGGACACAATAGGTCATCGTGGCACTGGTGAATAGTGCAGACTGGGGTAACATACATATTGCAATAGCTGTGTTATGTTATTGCCTTACATGTGATTATGAAATTGAAATTGTGAATATATTTTTATTACGTAATACCTGTCATATACTGTTTACATAAGCATGCGGTTTGTAATACCCGGATAATTATTATCTGGAATATTATGTCCATTTATGATAGATATGGTCTCAAAATGTTGTATAATTGGTCTATTTTCAAAGGGAAATACTAAGAAAATTAAATGGAATTTATTGCCAAAAATGTGAAAAATGCATTTTAGGGCCATAAAACATCCTAAAAATGTGATGATAAATCCTAAAAAGCTGTGAAATAATTATTTAAAATTAGAAGGAATATTGTCCCTAATTTAGACAATTTATTAAATTATCTCTTTTGAAAATAGAAGAATAGAAAATTAAAAAGTATTCTGGGGACCATATTGGACTCTATGATTTTTAATATTATGCATGGAACATAAATTACTAAAGTCAATAAAATAGTTGTGAGATAATAATTATTACTAATTAAGAAAATTGTCAACAATTAATAAGTGATTAATTAGATAATTAATGGCTAATTGTTTAAACATAAGATAAAGAGAAAAAGGTGGAAATTACTTAAAATAAATATACATATATAAATAAAAACAAAAATTAGAATAAAAATAAAGAAAAATGAAATGAAAATTAAGAAATTAATATCTAGATATTTGCATTAAAATAACATTATAAGTTAAGACATGTGGTAATTAAGTAATATTATAATAGTAAAAATGTGAACATGATAAATGACCACAAATAGAAATAAAATCCTACCTAGAAAACCGTGAGCTAGGTTTCTTGAGTTAGAGTATATTAGGAACAAGTGAATTTCTATCTCGGAGTGGACTGTCTCCGAAGTCATTTCTGTAACCAACGGAGTGATTTGGAGATCCGGCCAGGAAGATATTTTGTGGGATCAAAGCAGATAGTAGAAATGAGAACCGATGGAAAATAATTCATAGATTGAAATCCGGGGATAAATTGAGAAAAACCAGAGTATATTATTGATCAGTGGATTTTTATCCAGAGGTTGGCGCCGACAGACGATATTTCCGTAACCGGTAGCGATAACCGAGGATTTTCGGCAGGTAATGGAATGTCCTTAATGAGATCAAAAATTTAGATAACCCAAGTATCTTGAAAGAGAAAGAAAAGATCTTCAGGACCTTGCTCTCGAAATTTTAAGATTTCCCAAGATTACGCGATTAGGACACCGAACATAGAACTTTATCAGATAAAGGCACATAAATCAAGAGATGATGCAAGCATGACATCACTTTGATGACTCAGGATGAGGTCATCATAATGAGGTGTAAGGCCAGGATCGTGCCACCTCAAAGAAGTGTGATCCAACGGTCAGAAACTAACCAGACAAAGTTCAAAGGAATTATCGAAATGCCATCGTCTTTTTCTATAATTAGCCTTCACCTTCTCTTCATTCTTCACAAATCCTAGAGCTTTCTAGAGAGAGATTTTAGAGAGAAGGAGGAGTCAGTGGAAATAGCAAAGTGCCGGGTAAGTTCTTCGGTCCCTAGTCTTTAGTTTTAGTGTTTCTTTCGGTAGTTGTTGTAGAAATGCTAGGTTGATCTTTAATCTTCCAGGTATGTTTAGAAATCATGTTCTAGGGGTAATTAAGGTATTAATTTCAAAAATCATTATGGAGTTGGAGATATGTTGAAATTCTGGAAGATTAGGGTCAAGGTAGTGAAGTTCTAATGAAATTCCACCGATTAGGGGATCAGGGGCAAAATGGTAATTTGTACCTAAAATGCCTGTTATGATATCAAATATTGATAAATGTGATATTATCATTATAGGATATCAGTAATCTTGTTCCGCTATCATTTCGTTATCGTTCCACTGTTTTCCGTCAAAAGTACAGTTTATCGTCAACGTACTAAACGCTCGTCAACGAAGGTACGTTCGCGTACTGTAACACTAACTCTGATATTTACAGTATGTGTATATGTGGTATGTATGCATGTTGTGGTGTGTTGTTTGAATACTTGTTTGGTAAGAAATAACTGTACACCTGCATACATTGGGAGTGATATATCTGTTTTCACTGGGAGTGGTACTTTTCGTTGGGAGCGGTACATTTGCATTCACTGGGAGTGACATGTTTGGAAGTGTTTCATTTGCTGTGATTTTGTACCATATATGTAAATATGAGGTTAACCATTACCTGGGGTCCGCATGCATGGGACCTCAGCTCTTAACATAGCATCAGGGTCAGGAGAACTAAGAACGGAGGATAAGGGGAAGCGCAAACAGGACGCATAGAAGATCCGGCTGAAGACTTCCTTTTGATGTTCCGGCGAAAGCCTTCCTTTTGATGTTCCGGCGGAAGCCTTCCTTTTATTGTTGAACATTACTTTTGAAATACTTGGTATGATGTACCGCTATTGTATCCAGCCAGACTTACGGCATTTTGAAATATAAGTATCAGTTACTCTTCCGCTCAAATGATCTACTTTGATGATTTTAAATGATTTTTGATGAAAAAATAATATTCCGCTTTTGAAAATTTGGGATGTTACAAGATTAACCGTTACCTGAAGTTCAATGGGTATTGAACCTCAGCTCTCACCAAGGACTGAAGACGGAAGTAAGTAGAGTAGACAGAACGCGTAAGGATCCGACCAAAGATCCTATTTTTAGACATGTACTGTTATTACATCACTCTGATAAATGTACTGTACATTATAAACAGACGGATACACCACAGTTAATGATATATCAGTTACTCACTCTTTTACTTGTTCTGATGCTCTACTCTGATAAAAAAAAAAATTATTCCGCCTTTAAAAATGGGATGTTACATCAAATATATTAATATTTTGAAAGCCCACTGTCGTCTGCAAAAATAAATGCGATGAAGACCGAAATCACCCCTTGTGTTGATAGTTGCAAATTAATTATCGAATTATGTGAGTGTTTGTAGTTGTACATTTTTGTTGTCTTAGTGTAAAATAATGGAATAGGCGCCTACAAATTTTCCTCGAGCGGCGAATACTTAAAATATGAGTGTAAAATACATGAATGGAAGTTGTAAATATATCTAGTCTTTCAAAAATGAAGATTCATTGAGTATTTAAAAATAAGAGACAGCTCCAATGTTTAGCAATAAGACCACAAAAAGAAATTTTATGATAGACCACAAAAGTTTAAAATTACAATTTCCATTATTTAACATTCATACTTCAGGAATTTATACCTACCATTTTTATTATTTAATACAGGGGCAATTTGGCCTTCACACATAATTTGTTTTTGCTTAGAAGGTTCATTGGTCTCCATAATAATTTCACATATTCAAGTTCATAGAAATAAAATATTTGTAAGATTGGTCATTAGAAATAATTTTTCTATAAATTTTATATAATCTACTCATAATATATTTAATTATCAATAATTGAAAATGATCCAATTAATAAATTATAAAACAAGGATCTCCACTAATAATTTAATCAATGCCTTATTTAGAGAGTTAATGAGATATATTTATTATTTAATTATTTTAAAATTATAATGGTCCAAATTCCAAATCAATATCAATATTGTTAATATAAATTAAAGAGTGTGTGTGTGGAGTTGTATTTTGGGAGAATTACATTCTAGTCTCAAGGACCAGAATTAATTACCAAAAGGTCCCGTGTCAGAATTCCATCGAGATGTTTTTGAAATTAATTGAAAAATTCTCAATCTGTATTTATAACTGAAAATGCTATATTTATAACTGAAAATGTTATATTTGCAACTTAAAATATTATATTAACAACAAAAGTTCTCAATCCGCATTTACAACTGAAATATTAACAACTGAAAATGTATTTTGAGTTGTTAATATAACATTTCCAGTTGTAAATGCGAATTGAGAATTTTTGTTGTTAATATAGCATTTTCAGTTGTAAATATAACATTTTCAGTTGTAAATACCGATTTAATTAATTACAAAAAAGTCCCAAAGACTTTTTTGTGACTTTTTTGTGATGGAATTCTGACATAGGACCTTTTAGTAATTATTTCTGATCCTTGGGACTAGATTGTAATTCTCCCTTATTTTTTTGACGTACCAATAATAATATATACATGGTTATGTGATCGAACCCACGACCCAAGGGCCTAATTCTAGATCCCTTACCATCTATGCCAACTCTTATTAGCTTGGAGTCTTTGCTCAATTTGATTAAACAAAATTTGGCATATGTGGCGATGGGTAACGATCGACTCTCTTAGAGAGAAAGTAGACATATAAGGACTACCGAAATTAAATATGAGAATCTCAAAATAGCCTAATTCCTGTGAATTACTCCTTCTATCGCTATATATTAGATCCTTTTAGTAAGTCATATTGTTCAAGTATTATGAAATATTCCAAGCAAAAAAAAAAGTATTATGAAATATGCTTCTTCTTTTTTTTTTTTCTAAATATGTCATTATTTTAGAATAATGGGTATGAGAGGAAGATAGTAATAATAAGAAAAATGATGAAAAAGAATATGTGGGGGTGAAGATGATGTGAGAAAATAAAAAGAATGATAGAGAAAGAGTTAAAATTTCACGTCGTGTAATATATGAAATTACTTAAGAATAAAATAGGTAAAAATGTATTTATTAATTAGAAAAACTCATAGTACATTTTTTTTCTTTCAAAAAAGAACTCAAAGATAACCTTAAAAGGGGCAAGCCTAATATAAAAAAATAAGACCTTATAGATATAGACCGAATGAGGATTTCTTAGCAACTATTTTTAGATTAACTTTTTAGTGGGAAACCCTAATTACATTGCCCTCGATATATAGAATTAATTGGCATTGTCGTAATTGCTGTTATTTTATATGTTAAAGTTGTTACATAATCATCCGTTGTTATTTTCGTTTTGTTTCTTGTTTTTGAGATTTGAAATGAAGGGCATGCATGTGATTTGGTTTCGTAATTTAATTCCACATCAATTTATTTTTAGGGAACTAATTATAATCAAACCATTTCAGAATCTTAATTAATTGGCGGGATTAATTTGCATATCAGTCTTGAGAGTATTTTTCCATCGACTTTTTTCACCAAATGGATTCTACATACATATAGATTAAACTGAAAATAATTTAGTTTATGTTACCCAGGTAATCAAAACTAAAACTCACTTTTTCTACCAATAAGGTAGGGCCAAGTGGCTAAAGAGACGAATCTTTTGTAACGTGACAAATTAACGTTTAAGTCTTGCAAAGAAATGTTTTCATATTTAGTGTCTTATCATACCTAAAAAATATGATTACTTCCCATAAAAATATGCCTATACCTTTAAAAACAACTAAAACTCCTTTTTTTTTCCAGTTTGGTGAAGGACGTAATCTCTTTTAAAATTTATAGTATAAATGATTCTCATCTCTTTAAATAAATAAGTTTTTTGATATTTAAATCTGTATTCTCGAGTGTACTTAATACAGGTTGGGGTTGGGTTTCTCTCCCTATCTTTTTCTCATTATCTCTCATCATCTTAAATCATATCCATCCAATCAATCACAATACTACTTTAACTTCTCTCTCCTCTTCTCAATCAATGACCTAGATGGGAACAATGAGAGAAAAGAAAAAACAAGACAATGAGAAAATCCTCTCCCCACTTAATACATCAACCAAGAGCTTGGAGGAAACTGACTTTTTCGTTCTAGGAATAGACCTATCTAGAGAGAGACAGATAATGCAGTAATGATGGGCTATGAAATTAAAAGGCAAACTGGATATGCTATAAGTGTAATGCGCCAAATACAGTAAGAAGGATAAGACAGCATAGCTTAGCCCATGTGTAGGTGTCCTGCCCCTTCCAAAGGGTATATCTAATATCACCCATCCATTACTGTCCCCACTCTCACTACTCTCCCCTCAGTATAATGAACCCCTTACAACATTCATTCGCATATATACGACCTTCTATTCTAAATTCTAATCACAAATATTGTCAACCAACTTGTATCTCTCTCTCTCTCTCTCTCATTGTATCACATGCAATGCCTCAAATAATCTCAAACTAGTTAGTTAATAACCTTGATTCATATGATGCAGAAGATGAAAAAGATGGAACTGCCGATGAAGAAACCATCGTCTGCTGGTTCTGATCATCATCAAAACGACGCCGTTCAAGACCCGTTCAGATTTGCCTACATCATTCATTTCTTCCTCGGCGCCGGGAACTTACTGCCCTGGAATGCGTTGATCACCGCCGTTGATTACTTTGCCTACCTCTATCCGACGAAGCACATTGAGAAGGTTTTCTCTGTGGCTTACATGGCATCGTCGGTGATGGTTCTTGTGGTGATGATGAGCTGGCCTAGAGTTTGGAGTAAGATGAGTTTGAGGTTGAGGATGAACTTGGGGTTCTCGTTGTTCGTTTTGTCCCTTATGGTGCCTTCTCTGATTGACTGGGCTTCTGCTGCTGGAAGCCCTGGTGGCGGTGGCTGGAGGCCGAGCGGGGCCTATGGCTTGACTGTTGCGGCGGTGGTTGTTTGTGGGTTAGCTGATGGGTTGGTCGGAGGAAGTTTGGTGGGTTCGGCTGGGAAGCTGCCTAAACAGTATATGCAAGCGGTTTTTGCTGGAACTGCTTCCTCAGGTGAGGGAGGCTTCACAAATTAAATTTAATGGTTTTTTCAAAAAGCTCTTTTAATTTTTCAGCTTTATCAACGGGAAGATTTGGTCTTCTCATGTTGGGCAAGAGTCTCGGAATAAGAACAGCCAATTATGATGTTTAATTTATAAATTAGGTTGGGTAGACTTTTAAAACTTTAGTGATTACAGAATCTTTCATAAATATTACTTGATTTTTTTTTTTTAAAAAAAAATGTAGGTTTGCGTTTTAAAATTGTTGAGGTTGAAAAACTTGAAATCTGCGCAAATCAAAATTAAATAAAGGCTAAGTTGTAAAAATACACATAAGCTTTTTCTTTAGGAGCGCCCAGCACCATATATTTTTTTTTTAAAGCAAAAATACACACATGGTTATCATTTTTTTTTTGAGCAAAAATCATATCCCACCATTAAGTTACTGTTCACCGTCGTTATGTTACTGTTTACATCATCTCTTTCTCTCTCATCACGATGAACAGTAACTTAACAGTAGGATGTGACTTTTGCTCCAAATTGATAACTACGTGTGTATTTTTTCTCCAAAAATAAAGCACATGGTGCTGAGCGCTATTGGGAAAAAGCTCATATATATTTTTGCATCTTAACCCATTAAATAAAGATAATTTATATAATTTTAATTTTTCTGAAATTATAGAAGGAGCTCACTTATTTTGAGTTTTGGGGGAGTGTACGTCTTTAAATAGGATTGTTTTTTTAAAATAATTGGAATTTTTAAACTACTAGTAAAATTAGAATGAACTGTATACATTAGTATGAAGGCCAAAAACAGTTATATCTTTGTATGTCTTATAGAAGTAGTACAACTTCATATAATGCAAATATATCAGTAATGCACGTTATAGTAGACATTGATTTATTTTAATGCATATATGGACTACAAAATGTTTATATAATTTTTTTACGTTTAAAGCTATAAATTTTGAATAAATTAAATGTTTTTTACTTTTCAATTCATTAATTAGTTTGGAATAAATTTAGAAAAAAAGTGACAAATGTGATTTTAGAACATAGGTTTTGGAGGATAACTTATAAAATAGTAAGAAAAAAATAGCTTCCATATTTCAACCCCACACTATGATTTTCTTGTCAAGCTATGGTTTTGAGAGTTTAATTAGTATTTGGGTAGCTTTCCCCAAACCATGCATAGCTATAAGGGGTTAAAAGCTATTTTGAGTTTTGAATGTGTGTTTGTTTGGCTTCTTCATTTTTAAAGGGAAAAATATTTTTTAAAAATATCACTTAAATTTTACAATTTTAAATCAATGATTTCCTATTAAAATAAGTTGTGAATTGTTTTATGTTTATAGCTCATACATGTATTCTTATAGTCAACAAAACTGATTAAGATTTTCTAACTCATGTGGTGTTTTATTGTTTTTTCCCCATTTCTAAATCTATGGTTTGCATTTTTTTAAAAAAAAACCATGGTTTTAAAACAAGATGCTTATGTTTTTACTCATTGTGTCCAAAAAAACAAAAAGTACCCTCTCATGATTGAACTAAAATATCTTGTTTTGCTGGGAAAAAAATTAAATAACTTTATTTGCCTTGGCTACTATGAAAGTTTCAAACTATACCCCACAAAATAAAAATCTATCTTCTCGCCATTATTACTGCAGGCATTATAATTTCAATCTTGAGGATCATAACAAAGGCCTCACTCCCTCAAACACCCAAAGGCCTCCAAACAAGCGCCCACTTGTACTTCATCGTCGCCACCGTCTTCCTCCTCTGCTGCATAGTCTTCTGCAACTTGCAGTTTAAGTTACCGGTCATGCAACAGTATTACCACCAAAGCCTTCGCGAGAACTCGCCGAGTTCTTTGGCACCAAAATTCTGGGCTGTGGCGGCGAAGATCCGGTTTCACGCGTTCGGAATCTTCATAATCTACGTAGTAACTCTCTCCATCTTCCCAGGGTTCATCGCAGAAGATCTTGTGTCAGACTTGTTCAAGGATTGGTACCCTATTTTGCTTATATCAGTTTATAATGTAGCAGATCTTATGGGAAAGTGTTTGACTGCGTTTTATGTTGTGAAATCGGTCAAAACGGCAACATGGGCTTCCATTTCTAGGCTTTTGTTCTATCCACTGTTCATAGTTTGTCTTCATGGGTCCAAGTGGCAGAGATCAGAGGGACCAATAGTGGTGCTGACTTTTGTGCTTGGGTTGACCAATGGGTTCTTGACAAGTGGCCTTATGATTGTAACACCAAAATCTGTCCAACCATCGGAATCTGAGTTAAGCGCCATTGCGATGGCCGTTTTTCTCGGGTTTGGGTTGGTGGGCGGGTCGGTTCTTGGGTGGGTCTGGTTAATATGAGCTTAATTTTGTGTAGTTGCTTCTTATCGTGTGGTTATTTCTTGGAATTGGGACTCTAATTATTAATGTATGCACTAATTATGATGACTGATCATTGGTGAGTGATAAGTTTGTTTTGATGAATCAAGAAAGATGTTTATAGGGTTTTGCTATTTATGAAAAATAAGGAGATTACCTTCTTATTTAGATGTTTGATGGAGTAAAAATGGTGAGGCCTTGAAGAAAAATAAATAACATAATGTACACGAATGACTGAACCATGAAAGATATAATTTTAAAATAATTATTGTTACGGATATATTATAAATGAGCCAAGCCTAACGACTGAAAAGCCCAGTCAAATGGTTCCAGTCATAATCCTAACCACCCTCTTGGATTAAGGAGCAGTTATCAAGATAGTGGTCAAGATCATAACCACTCAAATGATACGAGGATATTATCTAAGAGGATATCTTAATATCTTTTAAATAATAAAGATAATAAAGCCCATCAGAATAGGGTCCCAAGTAAGTCTATAAATAGGGTAAAAACCCTAACAAGATACACACACTCTAACCCTATAGCTTTTCAATTCACACACAGCACACACTCCACTCCCACTGGCTATCATAAGCCTATTGTTTACTTTCGAACTACGTGGACTTTGATCACATCTGTGGTATGTAGGCCCCTGGGATTTAACCCCAGGCCAAGTCTAATCACTCTTGTGTTTTACACCAGAACAATTATTATTTGTTAATAATATTTGAACCGTGCCCAAATCTGATTCTAAGCAACCGAAACCTCTTCATGTCGAACCTGATGAGATTTTATGGTGGATGTAGTTTTGGTGTTTATCATAGTGCTACTTATCATTATAATGATATCTAAACCATCCCAATGTAATTTGAATGATCTAAATTTAATATTATATTGTAGTTCATAAATTTTTTATTTCTTACGATCTTTTTTTGGCCAGATTTTTTTTATAAACTTTTTAAATTCTTTTTTAAAAGAGTACTAGTTAAGATACTTTTTTACTGAATTAAAGATATTTTTTTGTTGAAATTCTGCATCTATTAAATTAAAATATAAAAATAAAACATTTGGACTGTAAAATTCTGATATAGACAATCCAAATTGCGATGCTACTCATAATCACACATTAGCACCAAAATAAAATTAGTTCCAATCTTTTGGAGTTAACTGTAAATGTCCATATATATAATTTTGATTATAACAAAACTTTGAATGTTGTGCTTTATCAGGAAATTATCAATATACAGAATTGTTGAAGAAGCATCAAAGTTAGAAAAAATAAAAGAAGAAGAAGAAGAAGAGGCCTCCACAAGTGAAGACATAGTTTAATATTATACTTTCTCTTATCTTTATTATAAAACACAAACTAACAAGTATATTTAATCTTTTTATAAAGTAATTACTTATTCGTTTTCAAGAAGTATTAATTTTTTTTCATATATGCTTATAATTAATAAGAATAGTTGTGAGAACGATAATTAATATAATATTATAGTTTAGTGCAATTAGTATGGATAATATTAAAAATTACTTAAATTATAGAACAACTTTATTAACTTTAACTGTTTTTATTGATTTGTAAGAATTATTAGTTAGTGTATTATAATAAAAATTAAATGGTAGAGTTATGTCTAGGTGTTTTAGTGTGGGTTCTGACTTTCCTCTCTGATGGGATACTTGCAAGTTGTAACATCCTAGACTCGTAGCTAGTTTCCATCCAACGTATAAGTTGTGTGGTTGAAAATGGATATTCCACAAAAACCTCCCAATCATTCCACAACATTCAAATTCCACCAACAAACCTTTTTAGCAACGCACAAATAGCTTTGTCTACTTTTACACCACTTATATGAGTCTGTAACAGCCCCATAACATTAATACCATACTTTCTAACAATAACCCTAAGGGTAGGGGTGTAAAAAGGCCAGGGGCCTGTCAGGGGCCTGTGGCCTGGCCTGTTAAAAGCCTGGTCAGGCCTGGCCTGTCAGGCTAAAAGGCCAGGCCAAGGCCTCTTATGAGGCCTGTTTTCCCTTAACAGGCTAGGCCCAGGCCTGATAAGAGGCCTTTTAGGCCTGTCAGGCCGGCCTGTTTATATTATTAATATTAATTTATGTAATTTTGGCCTGTTTTTAGCCTGTTTAAAGTAGGCCTGTTTTCGGCCTGTGGCCTGTTATTTATATTATTAGTATTAATTTATGTAATTTTGGCCTGTTGTTAGCCTGTTTAAAGTAGGCCTGTTTTCGGCCTGTGGCCTGTTAGCTTAATTAAATAAAAAAAAATTAAAATTTTTTTTTTAAAATTTTTTTTTTTTTTAAAAAAAACAAAGGCCTTAACAGGCCACAGGCCAGGCCAGGCCTATATACAGGCCAGGCCCAGGCCGAAAAGTAGGCCTGTAACAGGCCACAGGCCAGGCTCAGGCCAGTATGTTACAGAACAGGCCTGGCCTGTTAAGGGCAAGGCCTGGCCTGGCCTGGCCTGTTTACACCCCTACCTAAGGGTATGTGGGGACAACTCCCCAGGCCCCACGACAGTTTCAAGAAGAAATAATCTTAGAAAATTCTTAGAAAATGTATATGATAGAGAGGACTTACTGAAATGGAGTCTTATCTTCATGTCTAAATCCATTCTGCTTCAACGATATTAGAGTTACGTCACTACAAGAAAAAGGGTAAATACTGACCAATTATTAGAGGCGGTTTTCAGTAAACTGCCACTAAATAACATTTAACGGCGGTTCGGGCAGCGGATATTCTAACCGCCTCCATATTATCATAATCCTGCGGCGGTTTTGTTACTCTGCCTCCAAATGAATCAAAAAGTAGCGGTTATTGAGGCGTTTTCCGTTTTCATGTATCAATCTAATTCGAGGCGGTTTACATAAACTGCCTCCGTTGAATATTTAGAGGCGGTTTGTGATGCGGTTTTAAAATATTTATATTTAGAGGCGGTTGTTGAAGCGGTTTTGAAATATTTTTATTTTAAAAATATAAATATTTAATATTCTTTAACTTATTTTATGGCGGACTTATTTCCCTCCGAAAAAGTATTAAAAAGTTTCATTTGTTTCCCCCCTTTCATCTTGACTTGTTTTTCCCTACCCATTACCCAATTAAATTAGCTAATCAAGATGAAAATTAGCTAATCAAATTAGCCAAATATTTCAGCTTTTTCTTGCATTTTTTCCCTCCCTTGGTCACTTTTCTCATTCTTGTGTGCCTCTCTCCCACTCTCACACAACTTTCGTCCTGGACCATCCACGAGTACCGTGAGCGGAGCCCTAACCAGCGACGATGGTGGCGTCTAGCCTTAACCGCAGTAACGATGAGCACTATCCTGACGGTAGTGGTGAGCCAATGACAAACACAGATCTGGATCTGGAGTCAAATTTCTCGCATTTCGTCCTCTCCGTCTTCCCTCCGTCAGACCTCCCCTCTCCTATCGTCGCTGATCTTCGAACCTGGCCAAAGGTATGCAGTCACGCTTTGGAGATGTTTTTTTCCCCTTAATTTATTTTGCCTTCTGTTATTGGACCTCCCATACTTTGGATCTACAATGAGGAGGAAGACAGGGGCAAGTATCGGCCTCCTAATGCGCCACTTAATGGAGAGAAGCCATTGTATCTTCACATCTCTACTAGAGCTCATGTAAATGCTGCACCTTGTTTCTATATTGACATGGTTTAAAATTATATTTATCTTATTTGTTGATCTAAAAGTTTGAGGTGAACATATATTGTTTCAATATAACATGATGTTGTTTTGTGTTGTGTGTTTTTTCTTCTTATGTTATTCTTTCTGTTTGATCATGTTATATTAAATATGGCAATATTTGGCTGACGAAGTTGAGGGTTAAGCTTCTGCCTATTGCTCTGTCTTTCATGTTATATTAGGGTTAAGCATAAAAAGAAAGTGATTTTAAAATTGTCTTAAAACCGTCCTAGATAACCATTCTTCTTCCTAAAAAACAAACTATAGATGCATCCAATAAATCTCCAACTTGGTTTCAAAGCAGTGCTTGTCCGTAACAAACTGACATTAAACAATTAATGTCTAAACCTCATGCGGAAGCTTAGGGGAGATGAACTCCTAATCTAAGCTGTATGTCAAATCCAGAACAAAAACGTACTCTGTGAAACAGATCCATTTGATGCAACTAGCAAGATGTGTTATGCATATAAAATTCAATAAACTTGACAAGCTTAAATACTAATGCATCCTATATCTAATATTTACCTTCATTTCACTGTAAGAATGTCTTTTTAATCATTTTATTGCATCTTCCATTCTTTCCACTATTTTATTTTGTTGTCTAGTCAAGTCAGCCCTCTCCTTCTCTATTTTACTATGCCTATGTGTGTGTGTGTATTCTTCATTCTCACACCCCCTTCACTTTCCTGAAACTCTTGGGCTTGGTTTGTGTGTGAATACATACTTTTATCATTGCTAGCTCTTGTATTTTGTATGGCTTGGCAACAGGAGGTCTTGACTAGTGGCACTAACTAAATTTGGTTAATCAGGTGTTAGGCACTTGTGTATTTTTGGGCTTTGATGCTGATCCATCATTGAACATTGTTGCTCTTGCTCGTATTCGTGGACCAAATGTGAGTGCTTCCCTAATTTATTTGTCTAGTCACCCATAGCAGTGAAGTTTGCGTATGGCCATATGTGAATTTGTTGTTATTAAATGGCAGCACAATGCGTAAATTTTGTTGTTGTTGTTTTCAATTAGTAGAAGTATCTCTTTTGTTGTTCTATCGGCAGGGTTTCGGTTTTGTTTTGATGTTCTTTGGTCATAGCCTCATTTGCTGTATGTGGTTTCATTCATTTAATAACAGTACATTACTATGATTTAGTACCAATTTCCATGTTCCGCATTTATTTGATGGAGTAAAAAAAAAAAAAAACTAATGGATGAGTTGGGTTCCATGTGGATTCATCAAAAGAACAATCACTTAAGTTGAAAGTTGTAAAATTGGCAAGCAAGAAGTGTATTATTAGCATGTAAACTATGGTTATTAATTATAATCTCTTTTTGTGCCTTCTACTTCTTTATTCTCTTTCATTTTTACGGCAGCATTAAATAGCTGTATGCCAAAGCAACATCTTGTGCTATTCTTAAGTTAATTGTTTCTTACAACCCATTTAAATAGCTATGCTAGAAATTATCATCCTTCTCTTTGTTGATACGTTAGTTTTTTCTTATTTTTTGTTTGTTTTTTTGGTGATGGAAACATGTTGACATGTTGGTTGAATGCATATCCCAAGTAACATCGGATGATAAGATCAACATATTTTGTGATGAAAGTTATTGTAGGTAAGGAGGTGAAGTTTTTTTGAATTCATACATGTTTTGATCATGTTTGCTAACAATGTTATTTATTGTTTAGTCCCTGTTTTTCTTTGTTATGTTGTTATTTTAATCTGATTCCCAAAGCTGAAGTGATCAATGGAATAAATATCAGGTGGTACACATACTTGAATTCTAAATTCAAGAAAGGAGGGTGGTCACCAGAGGAAGATATGCTATTATGTGAGGTAAATTAATGTTCCCTCTTTGGTCAGAAGTGACATATGCATCTCACAGTTATTTCTCTTAGAAACCATCTAGACAAACCAATTATGGAAATCTAACAAACTTTGAAAATATAACTTGCTAATACTCTAGAAAGTTTGGTATTTTGCATCAAAGCCTAGCCTACTTACTGGCCACAGTTCTGTAGATGTTCTGTAGAAGTTCAAATGGACCAATTTCTTTTGCATGTACATGTTCTGTAGATTACACTACTTATAATTCATTCAAACTTCTTCTTCTTCTTCTCTGGTTTATTCCCCTATTACCCCTCTTTTCCCTAAGTGGGATTTATGAACTCGTATTTTTCTGTTCTCTATAGGCTCAGAAGATTTTTGGCAATCGATGGACAGAAATAGCTAAGGTGGTTTCAGGCAAGTAAATATTCATTCATTCCTTCATGAAAATGCTGCAAGGTATAGATTGTTTAAACCACCTCTGTTTGACTCGCGACGGTGGTAACTTCGACGGTTTTTGAACCGTCTGCCATGGAATATAGAGGCGGTTTGAACCGCCTCTGAATGCCAATATAATCACCTCCATTTACCAGTTTTCTTGTAGTGCGTCTAAATACATTCTGCTTCAATGATGCTAGAGTTACTTCCATAGCGGTAGGGTTGTGGTTGTCCAAAAAACCTGACGGTCTAGTTAGTCTAGTCTGAACCTGTCTGACCCCAATCTGGGCAAAAAAATTTGGTCTAAGACAATTTGGTCCAGTCAGACTGAATTTTTTTTTTTTTTGGTAAATCACCACTACACTCTGCACTTAGTTACTCACTGGAGTTTGAGCATCCTAATGTACTTTTTAATTTATAGGAATCACTTTTCACTTAGTCACTTTTTATTACTTTTGAAAGTTAAATAAAACCAGAGCTAAAATATTGCCTCCCATGAAGGCCAAAAAAAAAAAAAAAAAGGACTACGTGGACTTGTCCAAGCAATCCGCCAGTTTGATCCAATCCACCTGACCTCGAGCTGGTACCAGACCTCAAGCTAACTTGTTCAACCTGAGGTCCTATCAGGCCAGACCTCAAGTTGATCTCTAACCGAGTCTGGCCCGGTCTTTGGACATCCCTACATAGCGGTATTGTTTGTATCCAAATTTGTAGCTTTAGTTGCATCACTTTTCCTCATAGGTGATCAACGAAAAGTACATGAATAGATGACGAAAGTGACTTGTTTTCAACATGACTTTTGAAGTAAAATAGAATAAAAATCATGTTGTAAATATGATTTGTGTTTACAATAGCGGAAACAGAAGTGGCTTCTTTTCCAAATGAGCTATTGTTTAGAATAACGTTTGAAAAGTTAATTGAGATGAAAAATGACTGAAAACAATATGAATCTTATTGAATATCACAAGCACACGCATGCATGCACACATTGTAATAATTGAAGATAAAATTTTAAATTTAAATTTGATAAACAAAGTTGAATTATTATTAGTTGTATAATTCATTTGAATATAATTTTCTCATTAATATTAATATAATAATGGCTGCCTATATGAAAAATCAAAATTAATGATGCTAAAACATAAAGTTAAATACAGACTAACGGAAAATCACAGGCCGCCGTGAGAAGCCAAGTTTTTTCACTTCCCCTCAATCAGAACGATATAGAGTATTCACCTTTAAGGAGGCTTGCAATAGCCCATGTGAGGTTTCTCTAATGGACTCTATAGAAATTCCTTTTCCCATTATTTCCTTTCTGGGTTGTACTTTTGCTTCATTACCTTCTAGTTAGCCTGTCACTCTAACCCTTAAGGGCTCGTTTGGATTGCTGTAAATTAAGGGAGGGGAAAGGAAAATCATTTTTCGCCGAGGACACACAGGTTTCATTCACCATTTTCTCAGGAAAATATTTTACTGCGGCAGCCAGTTTTTCTTCATCCATGTGAATATATTTTCCTTCTATTATTGGTGGGAACCCATATTCCAATGGTAGTAAATTCCTAAATAACCCCTCTCTTTCTTCTGAAATCGTCATCACTGTATTGTTGCTAATGAATGTTTAATGCTGTAGCTAATTTCAGGCGTAGACCCAGACCTCTCGGTGGCAAAGATTTTTCATACCGAGACCCCAAACGCCTCCTACTTCCATTTATGATCATTGCTTATGAAGATTTTTCAAATGCAAACCCCATAATGGCGAAGACAAAGGAGCTATTGATGAGGGATGAAGAGAAGCAACACTCGCATACACACTCGACTCGAGTGTGCACTGGAGTGCACACTCAATTGAGTGTGCTTTGAGTGTGGCTAAATATAATTTAAAATAATATTATATCTTTAAGAGTAAAATTGTATTTTGCCTCATTTTCCTACCTTATTTTCTTCTAACCAAATAATAAAAAAAATTTATCAACTCTTTTTTTTTAAATGCGAACCAAACACATTGAATTTTTTTGTTTTTGTTTCATTCCATTCTTTTTTATTCTACATTTCCTTCCTTCGATCCAAACAAGACGTAAGTTTATGGGCTTACTTTTCTATCCCTTCTGCCCATGAACAGGATTTCTCATTATGATCCTCTTTTTCAGCTTTGACCTACGCCTTCTAGGTCTCTGTGTCGTTGCTTTCATTCTTTGTAAATGTTTCTCTTGATCGTATGCTAATAAATAATAGGGAAAATCTGGCTTGGGGACCAAATGAAAGGGATATTTTGGATTAATTAAGGCCCTTGAATTCGTGAATTTTGTAAGGACTACGGTTAAGCTCAAGAATTAAATTAAATCATACATTACATAAGTATCCTTATAAATTTGAAGCCTCCTAAATTTTTTTATTTCTTTTTTCGATTTCAAATCATATAAATAAATAAAATTGCATTAATTAGTGAACATTTACTCTATTTAAAACGTAATGCAACTTACCAATTATTGTTGTTTGATATGGTAAGCGGTCTCACTTTCATAAGAAAAAGAATATAAATTTAAATCCTAGAAAACATATTTGTTGAAAGAGACGAAAACCTTTTGTGCTCTAAACCTTAAAAGTGGAAACTCTTAATCAAATAAAATAATAATAATAATAAAACATTGCAACTTGAATCTGGTTTGATAATTCCGTTTTTAATATAAGAATTTGGTTTCATAATTCCGAGTGTGGGTTGATTGTAAGTTGTTTATATACATTATCACATCTAATTGTAAATTATCACATCCAATTACTTGGGGTTGATTGTATGTTTGGTCAAATTAGAAAGTTATTAAGTTGAAAGATAGAAGTAATGAAGTTTAATATTTCTCTTAGTTATGATAAAACATATTAGATATGACTTATAAATAGGAAGTAGATGAGTGGATAACAATAATTTAATTACTTGTTAATTTAAACTCGATGCATAAAATTCTATGTTATGTCCATTGAAACAATCTCCCATAATTACTATATAATTAATCATTTTAAATAACTTAATAAAGCATTAAATAGTACTACGGTAGATAATAAAGAAACCAAAACAAAAGACTACCATAATACAAATAATTTCACTATACACTTTGGGGGAAAAACCATGGTAGGAAGACATAAAATCAGACAAATAAAAGTCTACCATGGTCAATATGACATCAACTTCATAACAAAACAATCAAGAAATTATCATGGGTGAAAAGACTGTACCATAGTAAAAAAACACTTTAACCAATTGATTGACACAATATAAGCACAATTAATACAATTACTCATGGGATAGGGCATTTGAAGCCTTTATTGTAATGATAATCACCACAATACATCATAACAAAGATATCTCAACATCTAAATGTTTAAATTCACTTCATACACAAAAATATTTAGATTCGACCTCTAATAAAGTAGCCCACACAATAAACAACATATTAAAGGGCTCCGCCCACATTACAAACCTAGTATGCAACATAATATTCAAAATATACACCATATACCAAAAGGCCCTAAAGTTTTACAATATACATTAGACTATGCTTATGTAACTAAACGAGGTATATAAGATTGATAAATCAAATCAAGTCTGGAATGACTTTCCCTTAGTAGCACTGCTTAAACTCTCGCTTGAAAAATAATAAATAACAAGGTGACTTACATAGACCCTTAACCACAATTTCAACTTAACAAGTATGCAGGGAATGATTATAAGATAGTTAAGCAGGTAAAATATACCTTTGTGTGACATAAAGTCTAAATAGTTTTCCAAAAACATTAATAGTTTGAAAAGAACCATTCAATATGTGCCTAGAACTCCCTCAACCATCCTTATAACCCGTAACAAAACCCATGGGCTACAACACATAATATGAATAGTCTCTTTGACAAGATTGCACCAAGCTCTCTAATGATGAGGTGTAGCTTGGCTAAAAGCTACAGAACTCATATGAAACCATGGTTCCCTTTCTTTCAAATATGGAAAAGTGTCATGTCCCTTGAGCTCACCATTAATCCAACTAAAGGAAGATACCAAGGGCCCTAAAAATATCAAAGACATCCATTGTATGTACATTGGCGGCTATACCATGTGATATAAAAGAATAAACCTCTCACAATCACATCTCATCACAATCTCATACACTTCAATATGTACGGCAATATCGCAAACTTCAACATCAATAAATTTTCCTCATATTCAATATTCAATGCGATGCATAATCAACATCACAACCACAAGATAAATAATTTAAGCTCACTTAACTTAAAAAAGTTTACTTACAAACATACATCTATATGTGTGTGTGTACACATTTTATGAACAAGCATCAAATTTTTATATAATAACAAGATAAATAATGTGTGTGTGTGTGTACACATTTTATGTACATACATTATACATACATTCATATGTAAAATACTATAACATATAATCATATCATTTACAAATATAAACATACACTTATAATCACCTCAATAAACATACAAGGTAAATTAGAAAGTAGTTACCTCAAGTTTTTGACAGTATAACTAAATTTCAAAGAATTCAAGTCCAATAAGCCAAATTCAAGTTTACTATACAATAAATATATAATTGAATGTTAAAATTAACAAGAATACTAACTAATACAATAACAAATAATAAGTGATTAAACTCCAACGATTAGCTTACTTTAGTTCTTACACAAATGACAACAATTTATCTATTTCTTAAATCATCTTTTCAAATAACAAATCCTAAGTTTTTCCTACTCTATTCATTCAATTAAGCTTTTTAACAATAATACTTCCCTCCAATCACCTTTAAATCCCTAAAATTGCTCACTTTAACCATTAGTGAAAATCCCATAAATAAACTCTTTCTCAAATCACCATTGCAATCACATTTTCTTCTTTTATAAATTATTTTTTCTCACTTATTAGGACCATCAAAATACAACCATATCGTCAATTTATCCAAAACACCCAATCCCTATAATCAAAGTTTCACCTAAAAATTCTCATTCCCTTATAAAACTGAAATCCAATACATTTAATCCTCAGTATTGCTTCCAATAAACTAAAGTGAATTATATAAATTTGGATATAAAAGACCTATGATCACAAATCTCAATTTTCCAATCAAATACTAACTTTGAGTTCCTCAAATCAACCATCTAGCTAAAAATAAACCATACCCATTATTATTCTATTACCATTATAGCCATTATAAGCTAAATAATACATTGCAATACTCAAATATTTGAAATCCTATAAACCTGGAATTTTTCACCATCAATTATCTTTGAAACCATGAGGAAAATATGAGAAGAGGGAGTTAAATCACCTACCTTAGCACACCTAAATGATCTCTCCCCCCCCCCCCCCTCCCTCCCTCCTCGCTCCCACTTTGTCGAAGCACTAAAGGAGTGCCTATTCTCCTTTTAATTTGGGGGAGGGAAGTGGTTGGGGGTATTACTAATACCCCCATCCAATAATGATGGGTAGCACACCACCCACGTACTGCCTACAATTAAATTTAATATTATATTTTTTCCCTACAAATCAACAATTAGTTCAAGTTTATATATTCAGTCCAAATAAAATTTCCTCAATGCTTAACAAGTTATGGTATTTTTTAAAAATTAAAATATTTTCTTTAACTCTCACTTTAGAAAGTTTACTCTTATATTGAGTAATTACATGGTAAATTTTGATTATCATAAATTAATCTCTCCTAAAATATTATTTAGTTCTAGAATTAAAAAAGTGGGTGTTACATCCATAACCATAGCATATAATTTGAATAGTTAGATAGATAAGTTTTTATTTTATTAGTTAGGAGTATTTTGGTACTTCTATATCCATTTTGAATGTTCATGGGTATTTTTTTCATATGTGATATGGTGTTTGACTCACTTTGGGTAAAAGTTTATGAGTATTTTTACAGCTTTATCATTTTGAGTTGGGGGCATTTTGGTTCTTCAGAAAAATAATGCGGCCCCACAACAAAAAGTAATGAACGTTAGCCCACCCACTTTAGGAGTGCGATTGATTATAGCCACAAAGTATAGAAAATCTTGATCCATCCAAATTGCATTGCCACTTGATGTGAAAAGTACTACTCTATTATATATATGGAGACGAGACCAAGTAGCTCATAACATTTAAAATTGAAGAGTTTAGGACTTATTACAATGTTGAATTTTATAGATTTTTATTTGGTGCCACCTGCTTAATAAAAAGAAAGGAATCGAACCTTCAGTCGGAGAAATAATGGGATGTCCAAAAATACATAGCTTTACAACAATAAATTCAATATGTCACGTGAACCAATTTATTCACAAACATTGTTTGTGTTTGACTCTTGATATATTTTAACTAGTTTATTCACAGAGTTTATTCATGTGTGACTCTCATCAATACACTTAAACTAATTTATTCATCACAGCTATTGAACTTTTTGAAGTAACTTTTGAAGATTTGGATACTTCCAAAAAAGGAAATGTATTTGCTTAGGGATCATATTTCCAGAAGTTACTTAAAAAATATCAATAAGGTAGAAACATTTAGTCAAAGCAATGGGTTGCCAACTTTTCTGTAACAGGAAATGAGCCTTCAATCAGAGCAATAACAGGTTTTCCAAAAAAAATTATAACTTCTCAAAAGCAAGTTAATGTCACCTTGATTGCTTTTTCACGTCTTGATTTCACAAAGACACCTCAATTAAATAAATAAAAAAGAGTAATAAAGGAATGAAACATAGCTAGGGATCACGAATGACAAAAACACGAGTTAAGACAAGCAAAAGAAATTCGCTTGTCAGTCGCTAAGACAAGTGTAAAGGTATCGACTAGAGTGGTTGTAATTGAGAAGTAATATGAAGGCTTTTTATGGTAGGTGTTGGTCAAATTCCTTTATGGCAAGTAAACTAATCAAACAAGTAATAAAGTAGAAAGTAAAATATCGTCCCACAGAGATTGAAAATACTATTCAGATTTTCAAGCTTTAAATATCATGTTAAGCTAAGTGTAATAGTTATGTGAGATAAATACATTCCTGTAGTTTATAGTTTAGATAGAGTTATGCACAAACTCCACTAGCATACACTGCTTAATATAGGTTTAACCCTAACTTCCTTCCAAGAAGCCAAGGCCACAACTCTTTCTTGTTAGTGGCTACTTAACGCACAAGATCGACTTAACATACACAATTAAGTAAATTGAATTTATATAAATCAAAATTCACAATCTGGGTTTGAATTACAGACTAAGTTTCCATCTTCACTCAACCAACAAAAATTTAGTTCATGGCTAACGAGAAAGATACATTTGAAACAAGTAAAATATAATCCATGAATATAGATAAGGAGAAACTAAAACAAAGGAAGATCATCAAATGGTTTGACGGCACATGGGACGTCTATTATGCAACACCTTCGTGTCTTCTTTGCTTTAGCTTAACTTCTGTCACAGTTGGCCTTTTTTCGAGCTCTCAACGTGCTTCTGATATTTTTCTCTCAATCTAATTTTTTCACCTCCTCTTTTAGGTCTAGCTGTCTTTCCTTTTATGATTAGGATCTTTTGCATCATTCATCTAGTAAGCTAAGCTTTCCTATTCCATTAGGCCCAAATGGAAGATTCAGTTGACTGATTCCCTTTTAATTCAGTGAGATTCTAATTAGATCTTCCTTCTGATTCTCTGCTCTCTTAATTTCCATCTCAGTTAAGCCAACCGCCTTCTAGACGTTCAACCCAATTTCCTACAATTATCTTCTATATAATCTCTAGAAAAGATCAGTGCATAACAGAGTATGATATCTTAAGTAAATGTCTATGCGATGTTGTAGGATTAGAACAACATCATGATACTATGCATAGACATGTACTTATAATGTTGTAGCATCAAGTCAGCATTGGTATGTCAGTTCAGGATTGCATCAGAATTGAGTCTATTTTCTACCTATATGCGAGATAACTTCTAATTAAGATGTAGAATTGTAGCTTAGATAATCTCTATTTCCATGTATGCATGAATTCATTCATAATTTATCATATCAAACACATTTAAGCTCATAAACACAATGCAAAATAGTCATTACACAATGGAAATATATAGCAGAAATATGACTTATTAGTGGGGCTTGAATGAAAATGACTCTCAATGGCCGAAAAAGACAAGGTTTCATTCAAACAAACGAACTATCAATTGTGTTTTATTTCAAATGCTTAAATAGAAGAGAATGGTAAAATTTTTTAGGTTGTTGTGCTAAAGACTTTATATAACGGTTGTATCGATAAAACTGTTTTTTGTTTGTTTAGATTTATCAAGGTTTTTTGTTAATAACCACGAGTTATGTTATTGTTTTAACATTTTCATATACCACAATTATTAACTATTAACCGTGAGGTATGTTATTAATTTTCTTAAAAACTTTTAGGCTGCTAGTGCCCATATAATTTCGTTTTTATATTTTATAAAAATAAAACCAAAAAATATCACCCTTTGGTGACTAGTTGCCTAATAAATGATCTGATGTTTATTGCAAATTTAGAAACTTTTGTTTACTTCAATTTGAATGAATTAAAAGTTCCATAAATTCATAGCAAACCATACATCATCACACTACTCATCACCACAAGAGTGGCCTGAATCATCTGGGAGTATGTTAAGATCACGGTGACCAATCTCATACTTATCAATAATGATATTGACCTTATTGTTCATACTCAACAAATATCCAGCCAGCCTTTTCCTCTCATGGTTAATGCATTATGTATGCTGCATCATTGCCTCCACTTAAGGTGGAAGCAGAGGCAAAGGCAGAGGTTGTGGATGAGGAGAAGGGGGAGGAGGAGAAGGGGGAGGTAATGGAGGAAGGGAAGGAGGTAGAGGAGGAAGATGACACCATGGATTTTCTATCAAGTCTTCAACATGGTGTTTCATCTTGAAGATTGAAAGAATAAAAAAAAGGGTGATAAACATAAGGAAATTGAGAGTTCATATAGATTGTGTAACACCTGATCTTTAAGGCCTCTTATTTAACAGAGTTATCGCGCACAGCATTGTAATGATTTGGACAGCTTAAATTGCGGAATAAAACTTTCACAAATAACTTAGTTTGAAAACACGAGGATAAATTCTTTTGAGTGTGGTATCTATCCCGTAAGGGAATTTAATACAATATTCCAAAATGATAAACGAGTTAATACAGTTCAACTAAAATACGCTATCATAAAAGTCCCTTATCCTTACAGCTGCAACTTGCTTCTTGATCCCGATTCACTACCTGTCTCTTTTATACGGTCTGGAGTTCAAATAAATGAACCCCAGGGTAACAGTTAATCTTATATGCAAATATGAAACATTAATTACCACATAGCACAGATCAATATGCAATACAATAAATCACATTGTAACCGCAGTTAACGGCCAAGGAACGCAGCCCTTCAAGACACGTAGCCCTGTTTGTAGAACACACAGCTCTACGGGACATGCAGCCCCAATTCATAGCAGGACACGTAGCCCTGTTTATAGAACACACAGCTCTACGGGACACGCAGCCCCAATCCATAGCTAGGATACAATTATCTAGCAGACATGGCTAATTATACAAGAACGCAACCATATAGGCTAATAAGATAACAGTTACCCACCTTAAGTTTGAATCCTTAATCTTGTCTGAAGGTACCGTGATCAATAGAGGTGTCACGGAATGCCTATAAACGTTTATCATTGATATTAGTCACTTCGGGTGTCGCAAAGGACCTAACTACATGACTTGATAATAATACCATTTTTATAAGTCCAAGGTAAAATTTGTTTGAGGTAAGGTTTGTCTGAGGTAGAGTTGGTATGTTGTGGTTGATGTGTTGAGTTGTCATTGCTGGGATGAAGTTTTTCTGAGATAGGATTTGGCCAAGGTAGAGTCTATGTGTTGTAGTTGATGTGTGGAGTTGTAGTTGCTGAGGTAAAGTTTGGCTGAGGTCGAGTTTGTGTGATTAGTTGACGTGTGGAGTTATAGTTGTTGAGGTAAAGTTTAGCCAAGGTAGAGTTTATGTGTTGTAGTTTATGTGTGGAGTTGTAGTTGTCTGAGGTAGAGTGTATGTGTTGTAGTTGATGTGTAGAGTTTAGTTGTCTGAGGTAGAGTGTATGTTGTAATTGATGTGTGGAGTTGTAGTTGTTCGAGGTAGAGTTTATGTGTTGTAGTTGATGTGTGAAGTTGTAGTTGTTCGAGGTAGAGTTTATGTGTTGTAGTTGATGTGTGGAGTCGTAGTTGCTGGGGTAAAGTTTGGCTGAGTTAGAGTTTGTGTGTCGTAGTTGATGTGTAGAGTTGCAGTTGCTGAGGTAAAGTTTGGCCGAGGTAGATTGTCTGTGTTTTAGTTGATGTATGGAGTTGTAGTTGTCCGAGGTAGAGTTTATGTGTTGTAGTTGATGTATGGAGTTGTAGTTGTTGAGGTAAGGTTTGGCCGAGGTAGAGTTTGTGTGTCATAGTTGATGTGTGGAGTTGTAATTGCTGGGGTAGAGTTTGTGTGTTGTAGTTGATATGTGGAGTTATAGTTGCTAGGGTAAAGTTTGGCCGAGGTAGAAACAGGGTATGAGGTGATGTCGGAGTCGTTTCCCATTGATTTCCAACGTACAAGTAAATATACTACCCAAGCTTTCTTTCCCCTTATCATGCATAAATAACACTGATAAATGCATTTCAAAAACACAAATCTATCTCTCTTTCATCCCAACCCCAGATCTATGGTTTTATTCAAAAGAAAAGTCTTAATACTTGGTCTCTACCATTTCCTTTTTAGCAGGAACTTCCTGGGTTGGTTCTTACAGTTTATAACTCAAAGCTCCATAAAATAATTGATAGAAACTGAAAAGAAGAGAGGATCAATGATTACCTTTAACTTGCTAGCCTACATGTTGTGATCTTCACTGAATTCTCACTCTCTCGTCCTTGAAGCAAATCTCCAAAAATTGATCACAATAGACTCTCCTCCTTCCTCTCTCTCTTTTCCTCTCTATTTTTTAGTCTCAACTCTTGGTTGCAGAAGAGTGAATGAAATGCTAGGAACAATCCTTATATAGGCTTAAGGGTCCCTTTGGCTTAAAGCAAATCAAAGGTAGGTGGTGTTGAATTCAAAAAGCATGGTGCCACTGATCTTGTGTGTTCAGGGAAAGAGGAAAATACATTGGTGAAGTATGGGTAATCATATTTTACTATCAGCTTTCTCTCCCTCTCTCTCTACCTTTTCATGAATGACTGAACTTAAATATAAATTAATGGATTGGGTACTTCCTTATGGGCTGGATTGATTTAATTGGGTTGGAGCAATTCAAATAATCTGGGTACTATATAAATTCCCTTGTCCCAAAATGAATTATTAAAGAAATACGCCCAAATTTCCAATTATAACCATTTTTAACCCAAAATTTATAGGGTTAAGATGCAAAAATACACATGAGCTTTTTCCCCATAAGTGATCAGCACCACGTGCTTTTTTTGGAGCAAAAATACACACGTGGTTACCATCTTAGAGCAAAAGTCACATCCCACTGTTAAGTTGTTGTTCACCGCCATTATGTTATTGTTCACTTTATCTTTTTCTCTCTCATCACGATGAACAGTAACTTAATGGTGGGATGTGACTTTTGCTCCAAAATGGTAACCACATTTGTATTTTTGCTCCAAAAAAAAGCACGTGGTGCTAGGCACTCCTGGGAAAAAAAGCTTATGTGTATTTTTGCACCTTAACCCAAATTTATAATAAACCTCTATTTATTATTTCAACTTTTAAATCCCAAAAATTCAGGATATTACATATTAGAAGTGACGAATTTAGACCATCATTGCATATTTTGGTAGTTGAAGATGAGCATTCACGTGAAGTGGTGGGGAATGAAAGAGTACTTGATTCTTGTGTTGATAATTGAAGAATAAAGAAGCACATAGTATTCTCATCATGAGCATGGGGAAAGAGGAAATGTTTGAACCGTTTAGTTTACGATCATTTAAGAGAAACTATTATTTTGTTTTTTTGATATGAAATTATAAGACAAATTGTTTGTTTGCTCATCTAACATTTCATGACGGTTGCACCATAAGAACCGTCATTCTTGTGAGACAATGTATAGCAATTATAAAGGACAATCATTATGTATTTGCATGGTATTCTAATAAGTAATGGTTGTTATTTAATAACTATAATGTATATACCTTTTTATAAAAAAAAAATGGTTGTTGATTATGAAACCACCATTAATTTACAAAAAAAAAAAGAAATTAAATAAACAAACTAAAGATAAAAAGTTACAGAGATGTTTTAAGAATCTAATGTATCATCAGATTCTCATTCTTTAGTAACTTGTTCACCCTCTCATTCAAAGAGTGAACGAGAGAGATTAGTTCCTTCAAGGATTGGTCCATGGGTCCTTACTCTCACAAGTAAAAGTGAACCATACAATCGAGCCCGTAGGTTGTGTGGATGAGACCTTCAATGTTAGTTGGTAGAGGGAGTTCATCTTTTAGTTGATAAATCAAAAGTTCTTTTATGTTTCTCCATAATGTTTTATTGAATAAGAAGTTGGCTTTGATAAGTTTGAAATGGAAGTAGAGAAGTGGAATCCAATTTTTAGACATTTTTATAGAGAGGATTTCTTAAATTATCGAGCCGTCATGTCTTTTAGTATTAAAGATTGTTAATTTTTAATAACTGTTATATATTTGACAAATTTTCTTAATTTATTAGTGTCTACTGTTAATTGGATAATCAACCATAATATAAAGCTAGAACCATTAAGTATGCTGGCAAAATTACTTTATAGTTCTTAATTAATAATAGTTAACTATTATTTTTTTTACTTCATATCCCTCCTCCGATGATGATAATGAGGATGAGGAATAGAAGGATGAACAGGACGACGAGGACAACAGTCACCCTCATCCATATTCTCATGATTAAGGGAGAGAGATGAAGGTCGGGTCAGAGTATTATCATCAATGTGGGGAAAGGGAAATGTTTCAAACCATTATAGCATTTGTTGTTTCATGACAATTTTTGCTTAACAACTGCCATTCTTGTGAGACAAAATATGATGGTTACTAATTACTATTTGTATTTATTTGTTTGGACTTGTATTAATTTATGTATTTTACTTAATAACCATTGTGTCTCTCAAGTACCGAGGATCCTAACTACGTTATCCCCTCCACCGTAGCCGGCACCTCCACCCCCTTTGCCAATCCATATATTGCACTAAATGATGAGATGGCACCAGAGAAAAAAGCATTGGAGAATGGTCTTGTTGTCATAAAAGAGGTCTAAGCAAATTATGAGAGAGGGGGGAAACTTATTGTGATCTTAACATGATGAAGGACAGAAGGAGGAGGCAGAAAAAGAAACAGTAGTAAGAATCACAAGGAATAGTTGAATTTAAATAGAGGTCTAACGGATTGCGAAGGGTTATGGGTTATGACTTATGAAGGTCTAACGAGATTATAGAGGGTTATGATAAGTTATAACATTGAAGGTTTAAATGTTACAAAGGGTTATAAAAAAAGTTAAATGACAGTTGTTTCTAAAGATCATTATTTTTTGTCTTCACTAATATAGGTGTTTAGAAAATCAATTGTGTGTAAGTGTTATATGACAGTTGTTTCTTAAAAACTGTTATTTTTGTCACTAAATAAATTGCGGTTATTAGCTACAATTGTTACTTTTATGTTTTTGCGAATTCCACCTCACAATACATGATGGTGTGCATAATTAATCATTACGTTTAAATGTTATATATCTTCACGCAACCTCTATCTCGACACACATGACGTTTATTAGCTGTAACTGTCATGTATTAGGTATTATGAAATGCTCAAATCTGTTGTAGTATATGCAAAGTAAGTCCTACAATGTTAATTTTGTTCAATATTTATATGTAGACGGTTTAAAGTTTTAGGTTTATCTATGTATAACTCAAAGTTTGAAAGAATTATGTGCATATAGAAGTAAAATTTAAAGTGGTATAAAACTGATAGTTTAGAGTTATGGGCATGAATTGAAAGCTTAGGGAAATATACATAATGAATGTAGTATAATTTAGAGTTATGGGCATAAATTTGAAAGTTTGTTTGTACGTAGTTTTAAGTTCAGCAAAATTTTATATAAGTTACCGTCATTTTTATAATTCCATCATTATCCAAAGATAATGACTACATTTGTCACGCATAGACAGAACATCTTGGATGTGAAGTCGTGTCTGTTTAATTAGACTTGGTCTCGTCCACATGAAGGGGTAGTGGCGGACAAATTAAAATTATTTTAAAAAGTAAAAAACAGATGGATGAAAGCTAAAAGAAGAAAATCCAAAATGCTATTTAAGAGTATCCATAAACCTATTATTTGTATAACCTTTTGTCCGATCCTTGAGAGAAATAATAATTCAAAGGGCTAAGGTCTAATTTTGATATATAACTTTTTTGCGCGTGAGTATCAAGAAGGTTTTTTGTTGAATCAGCATTATGGCCTGAAAGCTTAAAAAAAAAGAAGTAATGTTTCCATTCACTGTAAAAAATGTTAATTGTCAAAGTTAATTTTTAACGGTCATCATTTAAATTAATGATTAAAACAATTTTGCTCCTTTTTTTTTTCTACATTTCCGGGTCAATATTGATTCTACAAAAACTTCCACAACACACAACTCCTATATGAAAATTTTTGGGGTAAAATTGGACCTTAACCTAATTTAAAATTTTACGAAGATTACACTCATTTTTCTAACAACAAATTATACTCCTTCTAATCTTTAATATAAAAACTAATTGACTTTTTTTGAGAGATTAATGAGCTAAATATGTTATATTAAAGTATTTATATTTATAAACTTGCTTATAAATTGATATATAATTTAATATTACACAACATATGTTATAATTAAGTCATTTATTTTGTGACTTGTAATGATGTCTTGAAGAACACTTTTGTTCCTCCATTGAAGTAGATCTGGTGATGTCAACCCATATCAAACAACACCTCTTGATAATGCCTATTGTAACATCCCAATTTTCAAAAGCAGAATAATTTTTTTTTTTTAATCAGAGTAGAGCATTGGAGCAAGTAAAAGAGTGAGTAACTGATATATCATAAATTGTGGCGTATCTATTTGTTTACAATGTACAATACATTTATTAAAGTGAAGTTGTAATGGTGTATGTCTAAAAGTAGGATCTTCAGTCGGGTCCTTACGCTTTCTGCTTACTTTGCTTACTCGTATCTTCAGTCCTTGGTTCCCCGGACCTGCAGCTATGGTAAGAGCTGAGGTCCAATACCCATCGGACCTCAGGTAACGGTTAACCTCATGTTTATGTAAACAGTATATGACAGGTATCACAGATATATAACATAATCACAGTTTCAAAAACCATATCAACATGTAAGGCAATAACATAACACAGTCACTGCAATATGTATGTTACCCCAATCTGCACTATTCACCAGTGCCACGATGACCTATTGTGTCCTCAGCGCTATGAAAACTTAACGGCGTTATCAAGACTATAACCCGTATTTAATTCAATATTCAAGAGCAATTTCAAAACAGAGTTTCAGTATGTGAGTATAACTATCATATATAAGCAAGCATAAGAGTTAAGGTTACAATACGCGTCTGTACCTTCGTTGACGAGTTTTGGGTATGTTCGTCGGTCGGTACACGTTCACAGTTTATCCTATAAGGGTAATATCGTTTCTATTAATTTAAAAACATTATTCCAAGAGATAGCTTGGCCATAAATGACAATTTTACCCTTGGTGGATTTATTTTCAATTATTTCCACATAATTATTTTCAAAAAATCATAACTAATTCCAAAAAAATCAAAACGAGGATCCGTAAAATTTCCCGGAATCCTTGAGATGTCTATTTTTGAGGAAAAATACTAGGACTCACTCAGAATTCAAGAATAACTCCCAGTTTCAATGTTTCAAACCACTGCCCAAAATTTCCCCCAGAAAACGGAGCTTATCTTCTGGGATTTTTATCTCTTTGCACAGAACTTCAAATGACACACTCTAGGTATATTTGGAAAGCCCTATATGTCTAATTTTACCATGAATTTACCCAGAATTTTAGAACATCATCTCCTTCATATAATATTAACGTTTTTGCTACTGGCTCCTGAAATCGCTAACCGATGAAATTTCGCCAGAGCTTCGCTATTTTGATCATAATCTTCCAAAAATTTTTGCCATACTTTTTCTTCATCATTTTTTCGAAATAAAGGCTATGGAAAGCATAAAAACATGAAAATAAAACTAGAATTGGAAGATTGAAGATCAAAACAACATTTCCTAACATTTCTACTTCATAAGCTAAGAACTTGAACTAAAACTAAAAGCTTCCTTACCTCTTGTAGAACCTTACTTCTTGCTTCTTGAAGCTCCTCCACTCTCTTCCTCACTCTCTAAATTCGACCTATGCCTTGTGAATTGGTGAGGAATTTGTGAAGAATGAAGCCTCTATTTATAGCCATGTCATGGTTAAACATCTAGCATCTTCTACTTGATCTTGGCCATTGATTTTTTACTTGGTGAAGAGGTAAAAATCTCACCTTTACACCTCTCTAAAACCACCCTTCTCCCTTAAGTTTTTTGCTTCATCTCTTATTTACTTCCAAATGCTAATTTAGTTAAGTGTAAGTTGGAATTTTTATTCAAGATCTAATTTCACTTTTGAAATCATAATTTTATGACTAGATTTATGGTGATTTTTAACTTCTTGAAACACTTAGGTATGAATCCTAAAAGTATACGAAAATGACTTTAGGAATAGCCAAGTTAAAGCTCATAATTCACTGATTTCAAACATGTACTTATATTTAATACTTTGTTCCAATATTTCAATATATGATTTAATTTCTATAGACTCTCATTCACTTGTTTTTGATAAATTCACAAACTTGCTACTTAAGTTTTACTTTGGATCTCAAACCATTATTCACCTTGGTTAATTCTTGACTTTCTTTACCACAACATTATCCCATATGCTTGAATACCTAATAATAATATAACTTCTTACTTCCTCCCTACTCTAAACCGTGCTCTCTCTCTCTTTCCCATTTAGTATTATTTTTATTAGCAAAATATCCCATGATTCAAGTGTTTTCATTGGCTAGCCTCTTTTGTTGACTTTTCAAACTAAGCTTTATGTGATAAATCATTTCTTCTTTCCTTTTGTGCAAGCAAAACGTGGCTCTCCCTCATCCTTACTCTTCCAAATGTGTTTTCATTGTCTCCCACATTCTTCCACTTAATCCTTATTGGTTCATAGGTTTTTACTTGGATTAAGGCTTTTTAATAGTGAAATTAACTTTAAGCCTTAGGATTTAGTTTTATGAAATTTAATCTTGGCCTTCAATTCATGCTAATTTCTCATTGGTCCAATTAATTTCATAAGGATTAAAAATAGTTTCTTGTTCTATCATTGGCCAATTCAATTTCACAAGGATTAAGATTAATTATTGGTTTAATCACAACCATTGGATTTCATTGTGTTTGTTTAGATTAAATCTTCTCCCTTGATTTCCTTTGATATTAAATAATTGATTTATTAACTAATCATGAAAATTAGTGCTTAATTAGTCAATATTCCACCCTCATTTGATACTTTTTATTTTGCCTCTTGATTATTTTGCAACAAATCCTAATTAGTGCAAGCTAAATTGTTCATTTATTGTTGCTAATTCCCATTAATTAGCTTAAGTGTTTTCATAATATTTTCTTGCTCATTTGATCATTTGAGAATAATGGTTTAATATGGTATTTATATTATATTTTATGATCCTTAAATATAATCTCATAATTGGCCCTTGATTATGTTAAAATATCCCTAATTGATGACTTTTAATTGCCACTAGATTTATTATGAAGATTTATTCAACTATTTTAATTAGTGCAAATTTAATTGCCCTTCAATTGTTGTTAATTTCTTTTAATTACTTTAGATATTTCCATAGTATTTTATGGCTCTTTATGATTAACTAAAAATTATGTTGTAATATGATGATTTTAAGGTATTTTATGATCTCTAAATGATCTTAGAAAATTTGGGTCTTTGGTTAATTTAATTCTAGGAGAAAATTCCCTAAATTAAATAAGCTACTAAATTTTGAGACCACATATTCACCTATTTTTAACAGGTATTTTCTATCAAAATATAGTGACTAAGCTAAATAGGATTATTAGGGTATTACACCTATGGCTAATAATGGTCCTATGATAGGTAAAGCATATGACAATAGTGACCATTGATAAAACCATTTCCCTAAGAACGCAAATCCAAGCCACTCGAAGAGGATCAAATCTATTAACATTCAAACAATCTTCCAACCAAGAGGAGTTATACTCACATTTCACAAATCTATTTATTACTTGAGAAAATATCACCACTAGAACCCAACACCACAAAAAAGGGAAGAAAAGATAGATAGCTCGAATAAATATAAGGAAGAGGCTCTAACTGTTTCAAAAAAGATCCGGAGTGGGAGAGGAAAAACCCACCCTAGAGACAAGAAAAGGCCACAGTCGACAAAAATAAGAGGGATGGCTAATTCAACTTCATTATAGCAAATTCCCAATTTGCTACCGTGAAGCTAAGTAATCAGCTTGCTATAATTCAGTTCAGTTATAAATGAGAAGTTGCCAATTTCAAAAGGGCGGTTGTGAATCTTCTTGTGACTTGTAATTTTGGTGAAAAGAATAGTTTTGAATTTGCCAATTTGAAAATGATGTCGCACCCTAATTTATAGCACCTTCACTCCAAATTGGTATCCTTTCAGGGTTTTCATTCTATGCTCAACGAATCAATATGCAAGTGCTGTGCTGCTTATTCTGATTGGTTTTTATTCCATCAATGTTAACTCCTCATTTAATATGATCTTTCACGTAAGAAATATGCTGGTTTTTAATTTTTAATATTTATTATAGGAATTATCTAAAAATATCTAATTAATTACATTTTTTTTGCCCAATTAATTACATATTGAAAACACAAAAATGCCTTGTATATTTAAAAGTATTACCCATACTTAAGAAAAATGCTATGCTCCTTTTAGTCCTTAATATAAAACATATTTATCTAATTTAATTATATTTAGGAAGTTATTTAAATTATAGGAATGTTAGTTAATATGAGATGTATTTTTTTTTTAAAACACTTTAATCATGTTCCTTAATTCTTTTATTATCTTTCTTCCTTTATTATTGTTAAGTGAACATCAATAGAGTAAATTAGAAAAAATTGATCAATCTTGTAAATAAGTCTTATATTTATAGTTAAGTAAACTCTCTAAATATATTATATATTAAATAGCCGAGGAAGTATGATTTAAATGGAGGGACCGAGGGACTACTAAACAAGTGAAAACAATCTACCTATCGATTTTTATCCTGAATGAAAGGACATAATAGAACAAAGAACGATAATTATTTAATTTTTTTGTGACATGCTTTTGAAAATTAATACAAGTAACAGTATAAAAAATTTAGTTTCTACACGCGTTTTTAATATTAATCATAATTATATATTGTTGATGTTAAATAATAATGAACCAAAAAGTGTTACAAAGAAACACCATAGACGCATAGATGAAAGACATTTTGATGGTAAGATAGGATTTAATTATTTACAATAGTACATGACTTATGACTTTTCCCTTTAAGTTCAAGTTTGTATATATAAAAAAAGATTCAATTTTTAGTAACAAAAATTATACAAATATTCTCTTCTGTTTTTTTTTTTACCCTACAAGAGGGAATGCTTTGAATCACAAAATCACAAAATATTATCTAGTGTCAAATTATTTCCTTCAAAATCACAAAATCAATTAATAGTATTATTTCTGGATCTTAATACAAAATCTCGTTTGTGTGTAACATACATGATCAAAAGGACACTACTTTTTTTATTGAAGCCTTAGCACCCAAATTCTCACCATGTTTGCTTCTATTTGCATCCATGAGAATCCATTGATGCAACACCTTCGGATCAAATTTCCTTATTTAAAAATAATTTCCTCTATTGGGAAACTATGGCTTTTTTCCCAAACTGCACCTTTTTAGGAAACTATTTATTAGAATGCCCCTCCTTTGAAACTATTTCTCATTGTGCCCTTCTCTGGAAACTATTTCCTATTCTGTCCCCATTTAGTCGACTAAAACAAGGCTTAGTCGACTAAATGTCGAGCCTTCAATTTTTTTTTTGAATGCCCACGACATTTAGTCGACTAGGTCAGACTTAGTCGACTAAATGTCGTGGGCATTCAAAAAAAAATTGAAGGCCCAACATTTAGTCGACTAAGCCACAACGCTTAGTCGACTAAACACAGACATAGAGCTTTTTTTAAAGACCCAAACCGCAGCAATTGAACCCTAATCGACTAAAAACCTCTCCAAACCTCTCCCCCTCTCCTTTTCCCCAAATCCTTGTTGAATCCGTTGGTGGGTTGCGTAGGAAACTTCAATCTAGTGGCATTTGCGTCGATATCGGTATGTTTTCATCTCCATTTCAAATTTCCGCCGTCGTTTTTATGTTTATGCAAACCCCATTTGCGTTTTTTGCTTTCATTGGGTTGTTTTGTTGTGTATCTTTGATTGATTTGAGTATTTCATTCATATTTATGGAGGAAAATGATGAATATACATGTGAAAGTGAAAAGATTTACATTGGTTGAGAATTTATTTTTTTATTTTTGGAAGAATATCACTTCATTTTTCATCAATTTTTTTATTTGGTCAGCTGAAACCCTCAATTTTGTAGCTCAAATTTTGGTGTGAAGGATGAGTTCAAGTTCAAACACTTACGTGACTGTAATCTACCATAGTGGGATGCATTTTGAAGGACTCGATGGTGTTCAATTTGAAGGAAAAACGAAAATGATCAAAATCAAACAGGGTACTACATACAACGAGCTGAAAGAAAGAATTTACCAAAAAATGGGGCTACATTGCAACCAATGCATTCATCGGTTAATTGCCAAAGTGGAGACTATAATGGGTAAGGATAATGTATACTACATTAGTACCGATGTATGTGATGATGAAGATGTAGATTGTGTCATAGATGCATTTGCTAACTGGAGAGTACAAAATTTTATTGAGATATATGTTGAACTTGAATCTGGTGAATCATCATCTATACCTATACATACAAGATCCCCACAGTATTTTGGTCAAGAAGACAGACATGTTGGTGTATGTGCACCTTCACAAGTGTTAAGTGAGGTAACATTGGTGGATGAAGAGGAAGATGAGAATATGCACAGCGATGAAGAGGACGAATTTGAGAGGTTTATCCCACTAGGTGACAACTTAGATACCGATGTGGAGGATGATTTTGATGCTTGCTCGAACCTAGTAAACCCAGGGACTGCAACAATGCCACTGCTTCATGTTGACCCAATTAGTAGTGGTAAGTTAGTAAACTTGTATTTGTGGTTGTATTTGTAATATTTATTTAATGGTTTTGACAAAAAAATCATATTAACAGATGTCGGGCCTGATAGTGAGCCATTTTGGAGTGAAAGCCCGCACTATTCTCATATTAATGTGGTGGACTGTGACAATGACATAGAGATGTTGTATGGTGATGATGACAGACAAGGTGGATGGCAGTTAGGTGATCCATTATATGTGTATCAGCAGTTTCCTTCTAAGTCTGAAATGCATCATGCTATGAAATTGTATTGCATGAAGACTCATCATTCAGCCAAAGTTGAAAAAAGTGATGAACGGAGGTTTGTGATGAAGTGTCGAAATCATGCTGACGGTTGTCCCTGGTATATGAGGGCAATGGCAGGCAAGAATGGAAATTATTGGGTGGTTCATAAGTGGGTTAGAGATCACACTTGCCTGAACCAGAGTCTTGCCCGGGATCATAGACAACTTGATTTAAATGTCATATGTGCAGCCATTATTAGTACGTTTTGTATTTTTGTTGCTCTCAAATTTGGTTTGTTTATTCACAGAATATTTAGAAGTTTGTTTGTTTTAACCAAGTATGTTAAGAGAAGATCCAGCTTTAAAACCAATGCTGATACAATAGAGGATACAGCGTCTGGATGGATATAATATAACATACAAGAAAGCTTGGAAGGCGAAAATGAAGGCCATTGTGAAGTTATTTGGTGATTGGGAGGAATCATATACATTCTTGCCTAATTGATTGACATACATGACGCAGGTTAATATGGGTTTTGTTTTCAAGCTTGATACAGATGAATGTTCCAACTATCGTCGTTTTTACGTCAACTTACGAATCTTTCGTAGAGTTTTTTGGACATTTAACCAGACCATTGAAGCCTTCAAATACTATAAGCCCATACTGCAAATTGATGGCACATACTTGTAAGGAAAAATACAAAGGTACTCTCTTGATTGCGACTTCACAGGATGAGGATGGGAAGATCTTGCCAATTGCCTTTGCTGTTGTTCCTCCTGGTGAGAAGTATGATGACTGGTGGTGGTTTCTTTGTCTCCTACGTGATCATGTGACTCAGAGGATGGACATTTGTTTGATATATGATCGTCACGCCAGTATCATACAGGCAGTTAAAGATCACCGCACTTGGCAGCCTCCATATGCCTATCATGTGTATTACCTACATCATGTCGCGAGCAACTTTAATACCAAATTCAAGGATGTGAAATTGAAGAAAACAATTATGAGATTAGGTATGAAAGTTCACATTTTAATTACTTCCCACAAATATTTGCACATATTTGTAATACACCCATTTGTTTCCATTGTTATAAGTTTACTTTAACATGTTATGCAGGGTACATGAGTTCAAAGATCCAGTTTGACTGGAGGTTTCAAGAATTTATTGATTGTAACCCACAGGTTGTCTCCTAGTTTGACCGGCTTCCAAAGGAGAAATGGTGCAGGTCCTACTATGAAGACGGACAGAGGTTTGGTTACATGATGACTAACCTAGCTGAGTGTGTGAACAAGATCCTCAGGGGTGCACGTAATCTGTCGATAATAGCTTTGTTGAAGATGACTTGTAGTAGATTAGTCGAATATTTTGTCACCAGGCGTGTTGAGATTAACAAAAATATCATTATAGGTAGGATAGGCTCAAAAAAGGTTGAAGAAGAGTTACAAAGGATGGACCAGTTGACAGTCACATAACGTGTGCAGCTTTATGACAGAGATTTACAGTTATTTGAGGTTGAGGACGCGTATAATCAATCTACACATGTCGCCGGTGACATAATAAGGGTTGACTTGATCAATCGCAAATGTTAATGTGGGAGGTTCACAGCAAGAAGGTATCTCTGCAGTCACATATCAAAAGTATGCAAGATGGAGAATTTGAACCATTATGATTACGTTGATCAGATATTCACTATCCTATACATTAGTTAGGTATATGCAACACACTGGTATCCTTTAGGCAATGAATTATTGATTCAACAAGGAGAAGGCCCAACAGTTATCCCAAATGCAACTTTGGCACGCACAAAGGGAAGACAAAAGTCTACAAGGATACAAAATGAGATGGATTGGGTGGAGTCTCAACCCTCAAGCAGTCAGCAAAGATGTAGGAATTGCCACCAAGTCGGTCATAATATGCTCACATGTCCAACGAGGATTAGACCAACTTAAATTCTATGTAAAATGTTTTGTATTTAGTTTACAATAACTTGTTTTGTTAATGACTTGGAAATTTGGACCATTTATTAATTGTTATGTTGTATCAAATCATTAACTTATTTTGGGACATTAGTGGACCAAACGTATGTATCGCCCTTAATTGTTGCCCAAAATACCTTCCCCAAGTCACATTGATATGTAAAAATGAGTTGGTAATGGTTTAGTGCAAGCAGCAAAGCGTAAAAATGATTATAAGTGACTCTGGACCAGGTTTAGTCGACTAAACTAGGTCCAGAGACACCTCAAATGCTGAAAATGTTTTGGATCTTGCACTAAACCATTACCAACTCATTTTTACATATCAATGTGACTTGGGGAAGGTATTTTAGGTAACAATTAAGGGCGATACATACATTTGGTCCGCTAATGTCCCAAAATGAGTTTCATCAATTTATAAACCATCTAAAATGAAATGGACAAACTTAAACCAAATAAACTGAAAGCATCAACATTCATTAAAAAATAAGCACCAATTTCAAATCAAATTCATAAAGTTTAAGCCGACAAAGAAAAAGTCATGAAGTCAAATGTGCGAACATAAAACATAAAGTCAATGAAAATACATAAAACATGAACACCTTAAATTTAATTTTCATCCTCTGAAGTCCTAACATCCTCCTCGTGCTCATCAGAAACATCATCACCCTTGGCTGCATCTAGCGCTCCTCCAAGCTGCAACTGACCAAGTGTATCCTCTATCCCCTTGATCTGAGCCAGCATCCACCTCCACCTTTCATTCTCTTTCTCGATGTGGCTCTTCCACCTCTTTTTCTGCTTGGCTTGCATCTTGGCCTGGTGTTGGATGGTTTGCATGACATCACGAAGGGAGAATCCACTGTCCGGCTCAACAAAGTCCTTCATGTGAACATCGTCGTCGTCGTCGTCATCGACCTCAAGAGGAATAATGGGTGGAACTTGGCCAGCATCAGGAACAATGGATGGACCCTGGCCAGTATCAGGTATAACATCCTCGGCACCAATGTAGTGCCACGCACCATCTGCCTCCTTGGTGATCTTGCACTGCTCTAGTAGGCGTTGTCCAAACCTGGCATTCCATGTTTTCTGATTCACCATCACCTCATTGTCCATAGGAATACCAAATTTTTCCAATATCTTCTGAACAAGATAGGCGAATGGGAGTGCAGCTATACCCTTTTGTTTCACCTTTGACGTATGCCAGCAAATATAATGCCTCTAATTAACCTCAATGCCATGCCGAATCGCCCACATAATAGGGATGTCATCCTCCAACACCCGTGAATGATTGTAGGCCCGAGGAAACAATATGTGGGTGATGACATAGAAGAGGATCCGAGAACTAACAGTCAGCTGGCCCACAGTAACAATAGGTCTATGCTCTCTTGGCCTCCTGGACTCATACCCAGCCTCATCTCGATCATATCCCTCCATAACTACATTGATGTCCCCATCATATTGGTATCTATCCCCAGCATCAAAATCAAATCCCAGCAACTCCATCCATATGGAAGCCGTCACTAGTATGTCAACCCCGCAAACACAAGATTGCAGATCACCCTTAATACAGCTTATGTAATGGTAGAAAGCCCTCACCATAACCTCTGAATAGGGACAACTCATCTCCACCAGCCCTCCCAAATGCGAAGTCCCCAACAATGACACAATCTCAAAGCCCTCATGTGCAAAGAATGTCATGTCTAATGACTTCGGCTTAATGATGGATTTGGAAGCAAATTTGTCCACGAATCGTTCATGCTCTGCTTCATTATTATTAAATAAATATCCAAACGGAAGGTCAACAGCGGGCTCAGGCGCAGGCTCTGGTGCTTGCTGTGTCCTAAAGGAGGATGCCCCGCACATTACTCGGTGCTTGATCCGTCTCCCACGCTCATTGCCGGTGTCAGAAGGAGCTTGTCTACGACGCATGATGACAACAAAGACCTACAAAGGGACATTATAAACAATCAAGAAACAAAAAACATTCATCATTCTCAATTTCACATATACATTCATTATTTTCACTAACAAACACTATCAACATAAACAAGAAACATCGAGTTATTCGAAAAAATTAACATCTAAGTAACATAAAAAACCATTAATTAATCACCATAAACAACAAACAATCATCACTTTAGTGAAAAAACACAATCAAGAAACAAGAAACAAGAAACATTCATTATTCTCAATTTCACATATATATTCGTCATTTTAACATAAACAACAAACATCAAATTATTCGAACAAATTAACATCTAAGCAACAAAAACAAACATTAATAACTATAAACAACAAACAACCATCATTTTAATAAAAAAACACAATCAACCATAGTGATATTGATGAAAAACGAAGTGAAATTCGTCCAAAAAAAAATTCTCATAAACGCAAAAAAATTATTTAATAAACATGTATATTCATCATTTCCCTCCATAAATAGTATTGAAATACTCAAATCAATCAAAAATACACAACAAACCACCAAATATTGATGAAAAATGAAGTGAAATTCGTCCAAAAATAAAAAAATTCTCATAAACGCAAAAAAATTCTCATAAACATGTACATTCATCATTTTCTTCTATAAATAGCAATGAAATACTCAAATCAATCAAAGATACACAACAACACCACCAAATCTAAGCACAAAACAGTAAAACACAAATGGGGCTCGCATTAACGCAATAATGACGATGGGAATCCGAAATGGGGACGAAAACATACCGAAATTGACGCAAATACAACTAGATTGAAGTTCCCTCCGCAACCCACCAACGGATTCAGCAAGAATTTGGAGAAAAAGAGAGGGGGGAGAGGTTTGAGGACGGCTATTAGTCGATTAGGGTTGGGTTTAGCAGGTTTTAGGTTTTTAAAAAACCCAACTGCCAACATTTAGTCAACTAAGTCCTGAGACTTAGTCGACTAAATGTCATGGGCTTTAAAAAAAAGCCCTCTGTCGACATTTAATCGGCTAAGCCTTGTTTTAAATGTCGTAGGCATTAAAAAAAAATTGAAGGCCTAACATTTAATCGGCTAAGCCTTGTTTTAGTCGACTAAATGAGGGCAGAATGGGAAATAGTTTCCAAAGAGGGGCACAATGGGAAATAGTTTCAAAGGAGGGGCATTTTGGCAAATAGTTTCCTAAAAATGGGCAGTTTGGGAAAAAAACCGGAAACTATCTTCATCAACGTACTTCGTCTTTGCAAATTTTCATTATCTTCCTCCTAATGCAATCCCAAAACTCTGACGGAGGTGACGTATGTGCTTGTCCTCTTATCTTCACTATCATGTTTATAAATTAAGATAAAGTTAATTAAACCCACGCCCCACATCGAATGGTACAAGTTTCTTTTTTTCTTAAAAAAAAATTATTTAAAACTATCGAACTTATTGTATTACCTTGTCAGATCATCTTTTTTTTTTTGCTACAAAAAAAGTTTTGGAAGGGTTCGATACCAGTCCCCTATCAAGGCCAGTGCACGGCCCCGGGCTCTATGAGCATTTACTGGGGACTTACGAGATCGCCTACCAAAGGAGTCCCAGCGACGACAGAGGGGATCGAACCCACGACCCAAGGGTATAGTCCTGAATCCCTTACCATCTGTGCCAACTTTCATTGGCCTTGTTAGATCATCTAGTTCACTGGTTTTAAATATTTTTTTTGACGGATCTCATTGTATTTTTTAAATCTCCATTTTTTTTATTGAGTCTTTCATGCTAAATCACTTGGTTTTGAGGTTTTCAAGTGAAACTCACAAATTCAATCCATATTTTTAGGTGAAATTTAGTTCAATTTTAATAAGCTTTGATTTTCTATACACACATTCTCTTTTATTTTTGTTTGGAGAATTTTGCTATAGTTAGTCCCACAAAAGGGATTTAATTATTATTATTGAGGTCCAGGAGACCTAGTTAAGTCTTTTTAGCTCAAAATAAAATTAAGTTGGGAAGTGAAAAGACCTAGTTACCCTTTGCCACCTTGTAGGGGCCATGGGTATAATGTGAAAGTGCAAATTAACTTTTTTAATTGGATCATGAGAGCTGCCTCGTAGGGTTTGGCGGCATTTTAGATCTTCTTGGTGATTCTGGGCGGGACTTGCTAGAAACTCTGGGACATACGCAACCGCAGAATTTTCAATGAAGAGTCTTTCAACATAGATAGGATTGTAATTCAGATTAAATCGTTGGTTGTACATACACAAAAAGCTTTTGCTAGATTTAATCTTCTTGTTAACCTGTTTGCTTCTATCATGTAACTCTCTGCCCATTTTAATGGAATTCCTTTTCACTCAAAAAATAAATAAATAATGCAGCACGAATGGAAATAAAAGGCAAAGCACATCTCACCCGAAAAAGGTGGGGGAAAATAAATGCACATATCACTTTCTTCGTTATAGTGACTTTAAATCCCCCACTTCACTTTTTCATCCAAAAGAACCAAGGAGTTGTAATTTATTTTAGGTAAAATTTCAGTCAATCCCTTATACAAGCAATTTTATTTTAATTAATTAATTAATAATTCTGAAATTTTACTGCACACATTGATTAAAATTAAATTAAATTTTGTTAGAGTGAAGACAATAGTACACTTATTTTATGTTTTGAATCCTCTTATTTATCTTGTGAATAACCAAAATATTTTTAATTCCCTAAATTATTTTGGATCCATTTTGTTTTGTTTTGTAAATGTATTTATTTATCATATGAATGTCTTTATTTTTCATGTGAATTTCTTTATTTATCTTGTGAATGGTCAATTTTATTTTTTTTTAAAAAACTCATGAGTTCTTTTGAATCATTTTAGTTGTATTGTAAATACCCCTTATTTATCTTGTGAAAGCTCTTATTAAAAAAGAAAATAAAGGCATCATTATTATTTTACACACAAAAATTAATTTTATTTTAGTCTAAGAGGGTGCAATGAAATTTTAGAATTTTTTTGGGTTGATTGAAACAAAATTGATTTGGTGGGGGCTAATTGAAATTTTTTCTTAATTTAATTTTATCTTTGAGCTTGTCTTGGATGATCCTCTCCCCATAAACTACCTATAACTCTACTATATTTAATGTACAAAATGTGTACGTATATTTTTAAACCACCTCTACCAATGAGCACGCCTTATGGGTTTCCAACTTGTTGTCATTATTTTGTGGTTGAAGTCCTTTATCATTTCAATCAATAGTTTGTTAATATAAATTGAAAACTTTAAAACAATTTGTAAAATGTTACTCCCTCCTCTCTTTAATATAACACATATTTGGGGGTTGATTATGTTTCTTTCATTCCTTTTTATAAGCAATTTTTTTATTTGTTGTGATTGATCATTTTTATAATCAACTTTCTACTTGTGTCTCAAAATTTAAACTACTTTTTTCTTTTCTACTCCTATTAAATACATATCTTTATATTAATTATCTCATTCACAAATAATTTTTTTATTTAATTATTTATTATACATTCTTTCTCAGATGATGATTCTTAGAATGTTATATTTAAGCTATAAAATTAAAAATATCAAATGACCGTTGACTTTTCCATTAAAAAATTTCAGCGTCAATGTGTTGAGACAATTGTGGAAATGATAGCAAGAGTGACTTTTTTTAAAGCTGAAATTTATTAATTTAAGTTAACATAAAAGTCATATCTATAATTTATGTTTTGATTGATAGTGGCAGAAACCCACCTAGTTCTTAGTGGATTCTTTTTAAAAGTAACTTTGGCCTAAAAGCCAAAATTAAAGTAAGATAAAATTCATATTATAAATATAATTGATATTTGTATTGATAGTGATAGAAACTTATTTACACTTGTGAAAACAGATGTATGTTAGTGATCTCTTTTTAAAATTAGCTTTTGACGTAAAAACAAATTTTAAAAATATTACTCCAAATACCTCGTTTTACTCCAACTACCGTACTTTTCCCCCGGTTACCCCTACTTTTTCAACCCCACCCGCCTTCCAAACAGGCCTGATCCAGAGTTCTGCACGGTGTTCTTTCTGCTGTAAAATCTTCATCATTCAAAACTACGTATGGGGCAGCTCGGTGAATAGCTTTTCCGAGGTTAGAGAGGAATTTTGTCCCACTTGCAAAGATCTTCTGGCTTTTTCCCCATAGTGCCCCTTTTTAGGAAACTATTTACCAAAATGCCCCTACTTTGAAACTATTTCCCATTATGCCCTCCTCTGGAAACATATTCCCAATCTACCCCCTTTAGTCGACTAAACCCCTGGTTTAGTTGACTAAATTTTGAGGGGTTCAAATTTTTTGAATCCCTTCGAAATTTAGTCGACTAAACCACTTGGTTTAGTCAACTAAATTTCGACGGTGAGGGTTTTTAAACACCCCAAACGCCGCTAATCGATTAGATCTCCTCCCCAAACCCCTCCCCCATCTCTTTTTTGCCAAAATCTCTCTGAATCCGTTGGTGGGTTGCGAAGAGAACTTCAATCTAGTGGAATTTGTGTCGATTTCGGTATATTTTCATCTCCATTTAAGATTTCCGTCGTCATTTATGTGTTTATGCGAACCCTCATTTGCGTTTTTGTATTTTGTGCTTTGATTGGGTTGTTTTGTTGTGTGTCTTTGCTTGATTTGAGTATTTCATTCCTATTTATGGAGGAAAATGATGAATATACATGTGAAAGTGAAAAGATTTACATCGGTTGAGTGGTTTTTATTTTTTTGAAGAATATCAATTCGTTTTTCATAAATTTTTTTATTTGGTCAGCTAAAACCCTCCATTTTGCAGCTAAAATTCTGGTGTCAAAGATGAGTTCAAGTTCAAACACTTACATGACTATAATCTACCACAGTGGGAGGTATTTTGATGGTCCCGAAGGTGTTCAATTAGTTGAGTGGTTTTTATTTTTTTGAAGAATATCAATTCGTTTTTCATAAATTTTTTTATTTGGTCAGCTAAAACCCTCCATTTTGCAGCTAAAATTCTGGTGTCAAAGATGAGTTCAAGTTCAAACACTTACATGACTATAATCTACCACAGTGGGAGGTATTTTGATGGTCCCGAAGGTGTTCAATTTGAAGGGAAAATGAAAATGATGAAAATCAAACGGGATACTACATACAACGAGCTGAAAGAAAGAATTTACCAAAAATTGGGGCTACATGGCAGCCAATACATTCATAGGTTAATTGCCAAAGTGGAGACTATAGTGGGTAAGGATAATGTATACTACATTAGTACCGATGTATGTGATGATGAAGATGTAGATTGTGTCATAGATGCATTTGCTAATCGGAGAGTACAAAATTTTATTGAGATATATGTTGAAATTGAATCTGGCGAATCATCATCTATACCTATGCATCCAAGATCCCCACAGTATTTTGGTGAAGAAGACAGACATGTTGGTGTATCTGCACTTTCACAAGTGTTAAGTCAGGTAACATTGATGGAAGATGAGGAAGATGAGGATATGCACAGCGATGAGAAGGACGAATTTGAGAGGTTTATTCCACTAGGTGACAGCTCAGATACCGATGTAGAAGGTGATTTTGATTCTTGCCCGAACCTAGTAAACCCAGGGACTGCAATAATGCCACCACTTCGTATTGACCCAATTAGTAGTGGTAATTTAGTAGACTTGAATTTGTGGTTGTTTTTGTAATGTTTATTTACTGGTTCTGACAGAAAATTCATATTGACAGATATTGGACCTGATAGTGAGCCGTTTTGGACCGAAAGCCTGCACTATTCTCAAATTAGTGCGGTTGACTGTGACGATGAATTAGAGATGTTGTATGGTGATGATGACAGGCAAGGTGGATGGCAGTTAGGCGATCCATTATATGCGTATCAGCAGTTTCCTTCTAAGTCTGAGATGCATCATGCCGTGAAATTGTATTGCATGAAGACTCATCGTTCAGCCAAAGTTGAAAAAAGTGATGAACAGAGGTTTGTGATGAAGTGTCAAAATCATGCTGACGGTTGTCCCTGGTATATGAGGGCAATGACAGGCAAGAATGGAAATTGTTAGGTGGTCCGTAAGTGGGTTAGCGATCACACCTGCTTGAACCAGAGTCTTACCCGAGATCATGGACAACTGGATTCAAATGTCATATGTGCAGGCATTATTAGTATGTTTCATATTTTTGTTGCTTTCTACTTCTGTTTGTTTATTGACATTATATTCTGAAGTTTGTTATGCTTTAACAAGGTATGTTAAGAGAAGATCCAGCTTTAAAGCCAGCGCTGATACAAGAGAGGATGCAGCATATGTATGGATATAATATAACATACAAGAAGGCTTGGAAGGCGAAAATGAAGACCATTGTGAAGTTATTTGGTGATTGGGAGGAATCATATGCATTCTTGCCCAATTGGTTGACATACATGACGCAGGTTAACGTGGGCTTTGTTTTCAGGCTTGATATAGATGAATGTTCCGACCATCGTTGGTTTTATGTCAACTTACGCGTCTTTCGTAGAGTTTTTTGGACATTTAACCAGACAGTTGAAGCCTTCAAATACTGTAAGCCCATACTACAAATTGATGACACCCACTTGTACGGAAAATACAAAGGTACTCTCTTGATTGCGACTTCACAGGATGGGGATGGGAAGGTCTTACCAATTGCCTTTGTTGTTGTTCCTCCTGGTGAGAAGTATGATGACTAGTGGTGGTTTCTTTGTCTCTTACGTGATCATGTGACGTAGAGGACGGGCATTTGTTTGATATCTGATCGTCACGCCAGTATCATAAAGGCGGTTAAAGATCACCGCAATTGGCAGCCTCCGTATGCCTATCATGTGTATTGCCTACGTCATGTCGCGAGCAACTTTAATACCAGATTCAAGGATGTGCAACTAAAGAAAACAGTTATGAACTTAGGTATGAAAGTATACACTTTGGTTATTGCCTTCACATACTTGAACATGTTTGTAATGCACCCTTTGTTATGAGTTTGCTTTAACATGTTATGCAGGGTACATGAGTTCAAAGATCCAGTTTGACCGGAAGTTTCAGGAATTTATTGATTGTAACCCACAGGTTGTGTCCTGGTTTGACCGGCTTCCAAAAGAGAAATGGTGTAGGTCCTACGATGAAGACGGACGGAGGTTTGGTCACATGACGACTAACCTAGCCGAGTGTGTGAACAAGATCCTTAAGGGTGCACGTAATCTGCCGATAACGGCTTTGGTGAAGATGACCTGTAGTAGACTGGTCGAATATTTTGTCATCAGGCGTGTTGAGATTAACAAAAATATCGCTGCAGGTAGGATAGTGTCAAAAAAGGTTGAAGAACACTTACAAAGGATGGACCAAATGACAGTTACATACCGTGTGCAGCTTTATGACAGAGATTTACAGTTATATGAGGTTGAGGACGCATATAATCAATCTACACATGTTGCCGGTGACATAATGAGGGTTGACTTGATAAATCGCAAATGTCAATGTGGGAAGTTCACAGCAAGAAGATATCCCTTCAGCCACGTATTAGCAGTATGCAAGATGGAGAATTTGAACCATTATGATTACGTTGATCCGGTATTCACTATCCCATACATTAGTCAGGTATATGCAGCACACTGGTATCCTATAGGCAATGAATTGTTAATTCAACAAGGAGAGGGCCCAACAGTTATCCCAAATGCAACTTTGGCCCGCACAAAGGGAAGACCAAAGTCTACAAGGATACAAAATGAGATGGATTGGGTGGAGTCTCAACCTTCAAGCAGTCAATAAAGATGTAGGAATTGCCACCAAGTCGGTCATAATATGCGCACATGTCCAACGAGGAATAGGCAAACTTGAAGTCTATGTAAAATGTTTTGTATTTAGGGTACTATGAGTTGTGTTGTTAATGGCTTCGAAATTTGGACCATTCAGTTGATTGATATGTTGTATGGTATCATTGACTCATTTTGGGACATTAGCGGATCGAATGTGTAATGAAATTCACAAATTGAAGCTACTAAACAAAAAATCATAAAGTTTCAATGTCCGAACATAAAACATAAAGTCAATGAAAGTACATAAAACATGAACACCATAAATCTAATCTGCATTCTCTGGATTCCCATCATCCTCCGCATGCTCATCAGCCACATCATCACCCTCGGCAGCATTCGGTGCTCCTCCAAGCTGCATCTGACCAAGCGTCTCCTCTACCCACTTCATCCGAGCCTGCATCCACCTCCACCTTTCATTCTCTATCTTCCACCTCTTTTTCTGCATCCTGCCCTGGTGTTGGATGGTTTGCATGACTCACTAAGGGAGAATCCACCCTCCGGCTCAGGATGAACATCGTCACCGTCATCATCATCGACCTCAGGAAGAACAATAGGTGGACCTTGACCAACATCAGGTACAAAGGGTGGACCCTGGCCAGCAGCAGCATCAACATCCTCTTCACCAATGTAGTGCTACCCACCATCTGCACCCTTGGTGATCTTGCACTGCTCTAGGAGGCACTGTCCAAAGATGGCATTCCATACTTCCTGTTTCACCATCACCTCATCGTCCATAGGAACACCAAATTTCTCCAAAATCTTCTGAACCAAGTAGGCGCATGGGAGTGCACCTTTATGTCTTGCCTTATACATATGCCAACAGATATAATGTCTCCAATTAACCTCAATGCCATTCTGAATGGACCACATAATGGGGATGTCACCCTCCAACACTCGTGAATGATTGTAGGCCCGAGGAAACAATATGTGGGTGATGACGTAGAAGAGGATCCGAGAACTAACAGTCAGTTGTCCCACAGTCACTATAGGTCTATGCCCTCCTGGCCTCCTGAACGCATACACAGCCTCATCTCGAACATATCCCTCCATGACAAAATTGGTGTCCCCATCAAACTGGTATCTATCACTAGCATCAAAATCAAATCCAAGAAGATCCGTCCACATGTCAGCCGTCACCAGAATGTCAACCCCGCAGACACGAGACTGCAGATCACTATGAATTTAGATCATGTTATGGTAGAAAGCTCTCACCATAACCTCTGAATAGGGACAACTTATCTCCGCCAGCCCTCCCAAATGCGAAGTTCCCAACAATGGTATAATGTCAAGGCCCTCACGTGCAAAGAATGTCATGTCTAATGACTTCGGCTTAATGATGGGTCTGGAAGCAAAATCCCTTATGAATCGTTCATGCTCTGCTTCATTATTTTCAAACAAATATCCAAACGGGAGGTCAACAACGGGCTCAGGCTCAGGTTCCGGTGCATGCTGTTGCCTAGAGGAGGATGCCCCGCGCGATGCTCGGTGCTTGATCTGTCTCCCACGTACATTGCCGGTGTCAGCAGGAGCTTGTCTACGACGCATGATGAGAACAAAGACCTACAAAGGGATGTTACAATCAATCAGGAAACAAGAAACATTCATCATTCTCAATTTCACATTTACATTCATCATTTTCACTAACAAACACTTTCAACATAAACAAGAAATACTCATAAACACAAAAAAATTCGCATAAACGCAAAAAAATTATCATAAACATGTACATTCATCGTTTTCCTCTATAAAATCAATGAAAAACTCAAATCAATCATACATACACAACAAAACCACCAATTCTTGATGAAAAACAAAGATAAATTCGTCCAAAAATAAAAAAATTTGCATAAACGCAAAAAAATTATCATAAATATATACATTCATCGTTTTCCTCCATAAATATCAATGAAAAACTCAAATCAATCATACATACACAACAAAACCACCAATTCTTGATGAAAAACGAAGATAAATTTGTCCAAAAATAAAAAAATTCGCACAAACGCAAAAAAAATGATCATAAACATATACATTCATCGTTTTCCTCCATAAATATCAATGAAAAACTCAAATCAATCATATATACACAATAAAACCATCAAATCTAAGCACAAAACAGTAAAACACAAATGAGGTTTGCAATAACACAATGTCAACGGTGGAATTCCGAAAATGGGACGAAAACATACCGAAATCGACACAAATTCCACTAGATTGAAGTTCTCTTCGCAACTTACCAACGGATTCAGAGAGATTTTGGCGAAAAAGAGATGGGGGAGGGGTTTGGGGAGGAGATCTAGTCGATTAGCGGCGTTTGGGGTGTTTAAAAATCCTCACCGTCGAAATTTAGTCAACTAAACCAAATGGTTTAGTCGACTAAATGTCGGGTGTGGGCTTTTTAACGTCCACCCCCGTTGGTTTAATCTACTAAATTGGTTTAGTCGACTAAACCAAGTGGTTTAGTCGACTAAATTTCGAGGGGATTCAAAAAATTTGAACCCCTCGAAATTTAGTCGACTAAACCAAGGGTTTAGTCGACTAAAGGGGTAGATTGGGAATATGTTTCTAAAGGAGGGCATAATGAGAAATAGTTTCAAAGTAGGGGCAATTTGGTAAATAATTTCCTAAAAAGGAGCACTATATCAAAAAAGCCAAGATTTTCTGATGCCATTGTTTTTACAACAAGCAGCCACGGAGCCGGAGCTCAAAACAAAAGATTTCCTTTTCTTCGTCTCTCTCTCTCCGATCACCGTCTCGTCGGGACGACCCTACTCATTTTTCTCAGTTCCTCTAGCCGGAGCTCCTGAAACTTGATATACTTCGGTTTTCTTGCTGTCCCCCATTACTATTGGTTTTGATTGTTTCTGGAATATTCTCTTTCGCTTCTTCTGTCCCGCCTTTTATTGTCTTCATATTCTCATTTCGCCATCCAGTGTTATTTCGACTCACCGTCCATTTGTTAGCTCGGAGTTTGACAGCGCGAGGTATCGGTCAACTTGTCTCAAGGTACTTAGTTCTTGTTTTCTTCTTTCATTTCCTCGCTTGGCCTTTCGTTTGATCAATGGTTAGGGTATCCTGTTTTTTTTGATTCCGAGGAATTCGTTGCTGGATTTTTAATATGATTCGTGATCGACTGCTTTTCCGGAAGATAATGCTGTTCATATGATCTTCATTACTCGGAAATGACTGCTCTTCATTTTCTGCATTTATCAGGAATTAAACCGAATTCATTTTCTGTTTATGGGTTCTACTAGAGTTCAGTTTATACTCATGGGGTATTTAACGACTCAATTGACTCTTTCAGGTCATCTCTGAATTAGAATTTTGACGAGAAGTCTGGTTTTACCTGATAAATGAGCTGTGGAAGACTATGAAGAAGTTGAGGAGAAAAGTTGGCAAGTATGAAGTGGGCCGTACCATTGGCGAAGGTACCTTTGCTAAAGTTAAATTTGCAAGAAACACAGAGACAGGGGAGAGCGTGGCTATTAAAATTATGTCTAAAAGCTCCATTCTTGAGCACAGAATGGTTGAACAGGTGTTACTTTCTTTTTGTTTTTCTTCTGTTCGCGGACAGAATTTCATGTTTTAGCTTCCAAGGCATATCATGGATAACTTTTGTGTTTTTGAATCTGTAGTTCTCTTCATAAAATAGCTTTGAAAACCCTTAATATGCTTTTTGTTCTCTAATATTCTTTTTCCTTTTTATGAATCACATGTTTATGAACAGAACTCTTGAAACTTCCTTTGAATTGATATATTCATCCTTCACATAAGCATGGCCTCTGGTGTTGTTTTTGCATATTTATAGGTTTTGTTACTGTTATCTGCTCAATAGATAGCTAAGACATATGCATGAGGTTAAATCTTTCATAAACTTGCTGAATTTGATTCATAACATTAGTTTTTTGGTCACCAAGGTGACAAATGAAGAAACGGATTGATAGTTTGTTTTTGAAACATTATAAGGTAGATTGGTTAAGCTGAGTGACGGTGATAGAATGCCTATTAGGTTTAATGTGAGGCCTCATCTAAAACAGAAACATTTCTCACCTTAAGGAGGAGAAACTGTAAAAGCCACGGAGGTTCATTTTTACTGAATCAAGTTGTTTGTCTTACAAAAACTTGATTCTTTAGTGTATTCTAGAGTACTATTACAAACATGTAGTTATAAGTTAACAAAGGTATTGATGCATGCTTATAATTCCATGTTGCATTGTATATGGAGAACTCTAACGACCTGTAACTAAAGGTAGTTTTATATGTATTGTGATTCTAATCTCCCTTTCTGGCATAAGTCTGTTCTACTATAATTATGCCTATACCCCTCCAGTCAGCTCAGAAAGATTCTTTCCGTATGATAACGTTACTTTAATGGATCTCATGAGGTATGTTCAATCAAAGGCTTGTTGTATGTGCTTAACAACACATGTGGCACAGGGCATTGATGCATGTCAGAGTTGAATTTTTTGTTTACTCTTCATATTAACTTATAATTATAATTTGAATGCTGTTACAGATTAAAAGAGAAATATCTATTATGAAAATTGTCAGGCATCCCAATATAGTCAGGTTGCATGAGGTATGTGTTGGCACATCATGATATATACATAAGATATTTCCTTTTCCCCATTTTCATTTTTTTCCCTTCATTTTATTCATTCTCTGGATGAAATTAATTTTATTAGTTGGTTCATTTACAAACACTGTTTTTGAATTTCAGGTTTTAGCTAGCCAGACTAAGATATTCATAATTCTTGAGTTTGTCATGGGAGGAGAACTATATGATAAAATTGTAAGACTATTTGTTTCTTTACTTCTTATGCCATAGGTTATTCTAGGTCGATTCTTCTTTGATTATAATCATGTCTAATCATTTAAGTAACATTGAAATGATGACTTTCTGATTATGATGAGATTAGTTGTATTCATGGTTCATGCGGATGTTTTTATACCTATCATCTTTCTGTACCTTTTCTGTATGTTTAGGTTCAGCAGGGGAAGCTTTCAGAAAATGAATCTAGGCGCTACTTTCAACAACTAATAGATGCTGTTGCTCATTGTCACAGTAAGGGTGTGTACCATAGAGACTTAAAGGTAAAAGAAAATATGTTATTAATTTTCTTTTCCATTCAGTTTTTGTTCTGTATACTGTGTTTTAATCCTAATTAATTCTGTAATCTATGCTGTTATAGCCCGAAAATCTGCTTCTTGATGCCTTTGGGAATCTGAAGGTTTCTGATTTTGGACTGAGTGCCTTGACTAAGCAGGTAAGAACATACTACCTAGTTATATAATGGAGAAGACAAATAAAATGTTTTTATTTTACTGACTTTATGCGAAAATTTTTCTGTCTTGCATCAAGATAGCTGGCCCTTTCTTGTTTTCCTGTTATCTATCCTGAACTTCATTTCAGTAATCTATCCAGTTATCTTGTACTCTCTGATCGTCCTTTCTCCCCTTTGTGCTCTCTTGCAGGGCAATGGCCTCCTCCACACTACATGTGGAACCCCAAATTATGTTGCGCCAGAGGTAAAAGCATTGCACAATTCTGAATCTTAATATTTTAAATATTGCTGCATTGATATTTTCCCTGTTTAGTGGTTGAAACAATTGCTGGATTTGATTACTAAATTTCATTGTTGACTTCAGTTTTCAAAAACCGGCAACACTTACGATGTCAGAATTCATGTTATTTCATTGACTGGTGATTTATCACATAGATCGAGATATGATGGGAAAACCCTGATATATTCCTTGTTGAACCTTTATCCAAAGAGGAGTCATGATGGGTGTTGGATAAACTGGTGGGGAAGTTTCAAAGCAAAGCTTCTGAGGAAGTTGAGCATGTTTCTTCATCTTGGTTTTCTGCTGTGTGAAATTGGGTCCCATTTCATTATTTAGACTTTTAATGTTTCAAATTGTAATTTATGTGCTTATGGTGTGATGACATTTATATATTTACAAGCAGCACAGTAACTGGTCAAATTGGTAGCAGTTTTGTCAGTGTGACCAGTTGTGTGTGTGTTGGTTAAGAAAAAGGACAGGTTGTATGTGTGTGTCTTTTGGAAGTAATTGCCCATGACTCTGTAAGTTTGATGTATCGTCGATAAGAATCATAATCATATAAGCCTATCTTGTGTGACTGAGCGTCTTACCAAAATATAGTCCTGCAGGTTCTTAGCAATCAAGGTTATGATGGTGCAGCAGCTGATGTTTGGTCATGTGGAGTCATCCTATTCGTCCTTATGGCTGGATATCTTCCTTTTGAGGAGCCAAATCTACCAACTTTATTCAGAAGGGTATTTTACTTTTACTAATTCAAATGCAGAAGTGGAGAGATGAGAGGACTAGAAAGAAGATAGAGTAAAAGAGTGGAAGAATATTCTATATTGCAATTAATTTGTCAATTCTAGGTATCAAACTATGAATAATGAAAGTTAACTTTTATGTGGTTTATTATTTTTCCATTCTGAACTGAATTATATTATAATATTATAGTAATACGGGGAAAACCATCATCATCAACAACAACATCAACAAGAAGCCTTATCCCACAAGCTGGACTTGGCTATATTGATCACTAGACGCCATTGTATCTATTAACAACCAAATATTTGGTTAAATTGTTAACCAAGACGTTCATCTCGATAACCTCATTTAGCGTTCACTTCGCTCTTCCTCTACCCTTTTTAGAGGACTTCATAGTGCTTGATCTACTTTTCTTATTGGCGCATCCAATGTCCTTCTTTGTAAGTGTTTGAACCACCTCAAATAATTTTCTATCGTTTTCTCTTCGATAAATGCCACCCTAACTCTTACTCTCAAGTGTTCATTATGAATCTTATCTTTTCTTGTATGGCTACATTTCCATTTCAACATCGTCAGTTCAGCCATCCCCGCTTTCTGCTCTTGTTGTCCCTTTAAAGGTCATCATTCACTACCATATAGTATTGTTTGTCTTATAGCATTGCGATAAAATCTTCCTTTTACCTTATTAGGTACATTCCAATACAAATAACTCCGGTAGCTTTTCTCCATTTAGACTATCTAGCTTGAATTCTATGATTAACATCTTAATTTCACTATCCTTTTGCATAATTGAGCCCAAATATCTAATCTTTGTCACCTGTGGAATGATTTAATCTCCCATTTTAACCTCCAAATCACTTCTAACTTTTCTATTATCTAAATTGTGATGCATATTGGCAAAATCATTCTATAAAACAGGTAAAAGGTTACCTAGTAATTTAAAAGGTGAAGGGCATGGTAGTCAAGATCGGCGATCTGACTCGTAAGATCGCCGATCTTGCGATTTTTTTAGAGCAAATCAATCCAGATCCCATACAAGATCGGTCTGTATTGGGATCGTGCAGGATCGCCGGTGAAGCTCGTAGGATCGCAAGATCGGTCTGGATCGCCGATCTTGCTTGACCCGGTTTCTTACCCGTTTACCTGGTTTCCTACCCGTATGAAACCCTTAAACCGTGACTGGGAATCATTCTTGGACAAAAATTTCTCTGCGACTTCGACTCGACTTTGCCTCTTTCGTCCGCATTCTCGGCGTCTCACCTGAACTTCGATCCAACATACTTCCTTCTCATCTATCTCCCTTTGGCAGTTCGACTTCGACCCTTCGCCCCTTCCTACTTCATTCAATTGCGAGCTGGAGGGTACAGGATTGCTTCGCTTCTTTCTCACTCTCTCTGCTTCTGAATCATCCTCGTCAGGTGAGGTGAGTTTTCAGATCATAGTTTTTTGCTTCGATTGCGCCATATCTCACTCTCTTGTTCTCACTGTCTCTGCTTCGATTGCGCCATATGAGTATGTGACCTAGACTTTGTTTTTTGCTCGGTCTGCTCAGTTTTTTGGGGGTTTATTTAGGATAAGAAAAATAGAAAATGGTAGTTTTTGATATTTTATTCTGTGGGTTTTCAGATTATGATTTGCATTTAAAGAAAAAAAAGAAAATGGTTCTCTTGATATTAATTCATATGTTTATATGTATTTCTCTATTGATATTAGATTGTGGTGGTTTAGCATTTGGAAAATGGCTTCTAGTGCTAGTGCTAGTAATGATGCAGTTGCTCCCTCCTCCTCTAGTAAAGGAACTAGAATGAAAAATGCTAGTGGAAGTAGGACTGATCCGGGATGGAAGCAAGGTGTTGAAGTTGATCGGGGTGGGAGAAAAATTCAATGCAATTATTGTAAGAAGACAATAACCGGAGGTGTTTATCGATTCAAGCACCATTTGGGGGGAACAAAAAGCAATGTAGGGGCTTGTAGCTCTGTTCCTGAGGAAGTGAGAAAACAAATGTATGAAATTGTAGCAGATTTAAGGTTGATATTGAAGTCAAACGTGGATTATATCAATGCTTAGAAAGGATGGTGGAGGATGTAGAAGAAATGTCTAAGATTGATGCTCAACTTGAAGATTTCAAGTATCAAAGGAATTTTTTTGGTAGGTCAGTAGCCAAGCTTGCAATTAACAACAAAACTCCAGCAGAATGGTGGGAGTCGTACGGGTTTGAACATCTGGAGCTCCAAAAATTTGTTATTCGTGTTTTGAGCTTAACATGCAATGTCTCCGGCTATGAGCGAAATTGGAGTGCCTTTGAGATGGTAAATTTTCATGAATATGAAATATAAATTATATTTCATTTCAAAAATGAATTTTGTATTAATTGTTTTTTATTTTTTATATTAGCTTAGGTCTATACAAAGAGAAGAAATCGTTTGAAATAGAAAACTATGAATGATGTTGTTTTTGTGATGGCTAATTCAAGATTGGCCAAGAAGAAGGAGGCTAGAAAAGTGAATGAGTATAATATTGATGATATTTCTTCTGATGATGATTGGATTGTGGAAAATGATGAAAGTCCATCTAACATTGAAGACTTAGATGTACACAACTTGGTGCCAACTCAAAATGAAGCCTTGGTTGAGCCTAGCAATGATTTGGTTGAGCCTAACGATGATTTGGAGTTACCAAATGTTGATGAAGACTTTGAAGATGAAGAGGAAGATGGCATGGCCATGATAGATGATGATTGTGATGTGAATGCTTTGATAGATTAGATTTGGAGTATTTTGTTTTGGTTTTGATGATTTGGTATTTTGTATTTGTGGAATTGTGGCTTAAGTTGATGCTTTGAATTGTCTTTTAGGACTTATGAAATGTTATTTTGAATGCTATATATTTTTATTTGAAGATTGAATTGTCTTTTAGGATTAAGTTATGAGTTAAATGTTATTTTATATGCGTATATTATTTTTATTATTATTAAAATTAAAATAGTAAGATCTTTACGATCCGTGCCAATCCCACGATTTACGATCTTGCTACCCCTTTCCGATCTTAAGTAAAATCGCGATCTTGACTACCTTGGTGAAGGGTAACCTAGTGCATAAGGCTTCCATATGGTGGGGGTCTATGGAAGGATAGATATACATGGCTTTACTCTCTCTAGCGGATAGGTTGTTTCTAGGATTTGACCTTGTGACCTCTAGGTCACACAGGAACAACCTTATTGTTGTCACAAGGTTCACCCTCTAATTATTTAAAAGGTAAACAACAGAAAATTTGAATGGTAAAATAAACTAGCCAACACAAAGTTCATACAGTAATGGAAAAATTGCCCAAACTGATGAAGTAAACTTATGGCAATCATTTTGACCATGTAAGTTGTTACTTGTCATTTATATATCTTTATAGGTTAAGATGCATGGTTCTTAAGTTCAGGCTTATCTTCTGATGATATGGATTATCTTGCCGTCATGCTTAGAGACCAAGATGATTCTTTTTTGTGTAGGCCTAATGTTTATTTATAGTGAAAAGTATTTGCTGTTGCAGATTCATAATTCATTATCTACTGCTTTTGTTTTTATTTTCCTTTAACTGTGCAGATTAATGCTGCAGAATATACTTGCCCATTCTGGTTTTCCTCTGGGGCAAAGACATTCTTACATAAAATGTTGGATCCAAATCCTAAAACAGTAAGTACATCAACTCACCCCTCATGTTAGACTGGTGTATGAATAATTAACACTCAAATATGCATGCATTGCAATATTTTGGAAATCCTGATGACTAAGAATGAATATTGATATATTATATTTTGGATTAAGGTACAAAAATACACATAAGCTTTTCCCTAGGAGCAAAAATACACATATGCTTTTTTGAGGAGCAAAAATATACATGTGGTTACTATTTTGATGCAAAAGTCACATCCCACCTTTAAGCCACTGTTCACTGTCGTTATTGTTCACCTCATCTCTTTCTCGTTACTGTTCACCTCATCTCTTTCTCTCTCATCACGGTGAACAGTGACTTAACGGTGGGATGTGACTTTTGCACAAAAATGGTAACCACATGTGTATTTTTGCTCCTGGGGAGAAAGCTCATGTGTATTTTTGCACCTTAACCCTTATATTTTTATTATTTTGTCTTTGCTTTTCCTTTGATTCACTTCCATGTGAGACTTGATAAAGTTTTATTGTTGGCTATTAAAGGCTAAACATAACTGTCTTCCTATATAAAAACTTGGGACTGGCTATGAAACATAAGTGGAGTTTACTCGGAAAAAAGCTTATGATCTTGTACCTAGAGAATTGCTAATGGAAAGCCCTAGAAAAGAATGGTGTGCATGTTGTGTATATTAGGGCTCTACAAGAAATGTATAAACAACTAATGTAAGAAAGTTTGGAGGTGAGAAAAAACGTCTTCCTTATAATGATTAATATGTGAGAAATCATCAGCCCTTACTTGTTTAACTCGGGTTTAGATGTTCTAATTGAGCACATCCAAGTAGAGACATGTATTTTATTTGAAAGGGAGGAGGGTTGCCCCACCCCAGTTCTTTAATCCTTAGAATTGAGGAAAATTTATTAGGCTTATTCAGGCCGGTTTGTTAGTTTGAGTTTAATTTCTTGACTCTACATGTTGCCAACCGACCTAGTGGAATAAGACTTGTTGTTTTTTCTTCCAATAGGTTCTCCTTGTTGTCCTATTTATAAGGTATCTTGTAGAAGACACCCTTGGCCCATAGTATAATGTGTTTCTTAATATTATGTAATGGCTTTCCTTTTTCAGCCCTCAATACTTTTAACTATTGATCTCATAAATTGTGAATGAAGGTTTTGATAAGAGTAAAAATGAAATTTAGGTTCTTTTTTGAATAATGTAATATTACCTCCGATCCTAAATATTAGACCTTGTTGACTTTTTTGGTGGAGATTAAAGAAACTAATTAAATTATTTTAAAATATTTATATTTATCATTTTTTCTCCAAAGTAATTTGTTTGAATTATAAGTTGATATATAATTTCATCACATACAACATATGGTATGATTAAATGACTTATTTAGCTTCCTTAATCTTTTTGGAAAAAAGGTTAATTAAATCTTATATTTAGGACTAGAGGTAGTATTATAACAAAGTTTTCTTAATATTTGTAAATTACCTAGGGATAGCCTTGTGCATTGGGCCACTTTTTTTATGAGTCAAAATGTTTGAAACACCTTGTATATATAATTTAGGACCGGAGAGAGTATATAGGTTACGTATTATGCTGCAAAGAAGTGATTGATCAATTGCTTTCTCTTTGAACCTATGATTAGATGAGTTAAATACTAATTTTGTGGATAATAGTGACCATGTATCAAGATTGAAGATAGGATGCCTTCTGTTGTGTGCTTCTGTGAAGGTGATGCTATTAGTAGAAACCCAAGGGTTGAGATTGTAAGGAACAAAATATCCCAACAGTTAATCTGTTTGTGAAAGGCCAACCAATGATTTTATTTAAATGTTTCTGTCAGTTGTTGCTGCCTGTGTTGTTCATAATTAAAATGTAACAATTGCAGATAATATTCCCTTTTTTCCCCCTTTTTTTTTTTGCGGGGGGTGGGGGTAAAAATGTTGCAAACTGTCAAATAAGTAGGAGAGTTTCTTCTCTTCTTGAGCAAAAGATGTTGTTACTGATCCACTCAACAGTACTTTGCGCATGCTGGTTGTGTAATTATAAAAATATGAACTCGAGTGGAATAATTACTTTGTTTTCCATTATGAAGTTTTCCCCCCTGCTTGTATCTATTGATTCTTGGTCTAATCAAAAGTAAATTAACTCTAATTTCCAATGGTAATTATCAATTCCTTACACTTATATACTCCTATCAGTTGCTGCATGCTTAGCTATTGAATATTTCTTTCTTTGTTTTTTCCTGAGCTGTTTTTGGTATAAATTGCAGCGCATTCGGATTGAAGAAATAAGAAAAGATCCGTGGTTCAGTAAAAGTTATGTTCCTGTTAAACTTAGAAAAGATGAGGAAGTGAATTTGGATGATGTTCAGGCTGTTTTTGATAACATTGAGGTTTGCTTTTTCTCTTTGAATGTTGATTTGCATAAATAAGTAGTTATAATACATTTCTACTATATAATTATTTTATCATGAATGTACTGCATCTAGATAAAGAAGTCTACTGCACGATGTAAAAAGATGGCTACATATAGTCATATATGTATTATGTTGACAATGTGCATTTGAATCACTAATTTGATGTTACTTGTACACAGTTGTAGTTTATTCTAAAGGAATGGTTTCTCGTTTTCAACATAAAAAGGGGAAAACTTTACTCAAAAGATAAGAGAAATAAGGTGAAAATTGCTGAATTAATGAATAAATATGCATGTCAAGTTGAATAAATAAATGTATTGATTCAGGACAAATGTATAGATGGATCTTTCTGAACTTTCAATCGTAATACCAAGCAACAAAAATGCTGTGTGAGTGATATAATTGGTTTTAGACTTTATATACCATGGCCTTAGATTGCTTGGCTATTTCTGTTTATTCAATTTTTGACAGGACAAGTATGTAGCTGAACGGTCAGAACATACTGAGGGCAGTCCCTTGACAATGAATGCATTTGAGATGATAACTTTATCACAAGGATTGAATCTATCAACCCTATTTGATAGGCGTCAGGTTAAGCACTGCATTGATAGTTTCAATATTCTGTATTTTTCAAGGTTTTTTGTTGCACTAATGCAAAAGATTTTCTTTTGCTCTCCTAACAGGATTACATAAAGAGGCAAACCCGTTTTGTGTCTCGTAAGCCTGCAAAAGTTATAATTGCATCTGTTGAAGCTGTTGCAGAATCAATGCGCCTTAAGGTCCACCGTCGTTGTTACAAGGTACCTCTCTGCATGTCTGCCTTTGTGTTAGATGTAGATGGATGATGCAAGTACTTCAGGAGATTAAAGCTGATGGGAAGCTGTAGTGAAATAAAGAAAATTCAATGGGGACCCGGTTTACTTAGCAAGACAATCTTGGGGTTTATTTATAATGGTAATTCAGGTTAAATACAAGTGATAGTACTCAGAGTAGTCAATAGCGCGCAATAGTGGCGCTATCGCGGCGGTGCCAAGAAGAACAGTGGTTGCCCGCTACAGCAAATCCGTTGTGGTGCGTTTTTGCTTTGCGTTCGTTGCGCCCGCTGCAGCGCGCCTGGTCGCGCTGTGTCTCGCGCTATTTAGTTTTTTTAAACAATCAGTAAAAAATAAAAGACATTCCTAAAACAAGACAATGACATTTCCGGCTTATTGCTGAAGACGACGAGACCTAATCTTCTCCGATTTCTGATTTCGGCGCCTCTTATTTCTGCTTGCTACAATTCGAAGATTGAGACAACGAGAGTTCTGCCTGCTACAGTTTGATGGTTGAGATTTCTGCTTGCTAAGAGAGTTCGAAGGTTGAGATGATGAGTTCTGATTTCTGCTTGCGATGAGAAATCGAAGGAAGAGATATAAATAATAGTTACTACGAGAGTTCTGATTTCTTCTTGCTACAGTTCTGTTGTTGTGCTGGCTAGTTGGTACAGTAAAAATAGTTGGTACAGTGAAAATGGTCTCATCTTCCCAATCACAACAACCATAGACCTTAACTACAGTAAAAATGCTTGCTATATTAAAAATAGTCGCTACAGTAAAAACATGAATATTTAATTTATGGCTTTAGAGACTAATTTAATGATGTTTGTTTCTTTAGTTGATGACTTTTTATTATTCATGATGGATATGTCTTGAGTTTTGAGTACATTTCTATTTTTGAACCTTTATGTGTATCCATTATCTTTGATATAGCGGTCATCCCGCTATGCGCTATACCATTTTAGCGTTTTTTGGGTCAGCCGCTACGCGCCGCTATCCGGGATTGACTACTTTGATAGTACTTGTAGCGCAAACCCAAAATCACTAATACTTAACAAAAATTAAGCCAGCCATCATATTAATAGCATTAACTACTTTGCTCCATGCTGAAATTTGTTACTAACAAGATCAAATTAAAATTATTTATCATACGGCAATTTGACCAGTAATGCTTTATGGTAGTGAACGTTGTATTTTGAAGGGGCTACATGACCACAAAGTAGGGGTAGTTGAGACATGCAGTCATACAAGATAAGATTCTGAATGAACTCATACAAAGAAGGGTTGTAGTGGCTCCTATTAAAGAAAAATGGTGGAAAATCGTGTGAGGTGGTTTGAACATGTATAGAGAAGGCCATTGGATGCGCTAAATAAGGAGGGTAGATCTAGTTTGGAGCCCATTAAAAAGGGGAAGAGGAAGACCAAAGAAAATGCTCAATGAGGTTATTATGTGAGGCCTCAACAATTTATTCAGAGATTTGGTTTTTGGTCAAGCTAAATAGAGTCATATGATCTATGTAGTCGGGCCCACCTAGTGAGATAAGTTGTTGTATTGCTGGGGTTCCAATAAGGGTTCACAAGAAAGTTTTCCAATAATTGAAAATAGGTCCAAAGTAGAAATTTGGAGGGGACTTGATACTTGAGGGAGAGAGTCAGGGCAGAGCTCCTAGGAGAAGTAGTTGGACTTTTGACCATGGATGTGGAAACAATGGAAGCCTTACTGTTGAGCTTCTAATATCATATGGAGATACTGATAAAACTCAATGGGAGTGACTTACTTAGCGAGGAACTTTATTTATATTTGGAAGTTGTAGATTAGGATTAAGTACAGAGGGTTGTTTTTCACACCCCCACACACACAAGGGTAGTTCAAGCAATACAAGCCCAAACTCACTAATCCTTCACATACTTGATTTAACCTAGCCTGCAATTTCGGCCACCAGCTCCGTTAAAAAACCAATATCAGCATTCTGGGTGGAGAGAAAAATAAATATACAGATGATGGAGCCCAAGCCAAGTGATAAGAATCTAACACAATATATATTAAATATTTTGACTGGTCAGTAGAAGCGATTTACAGCAGAAATAAGGTCTACACTATCAGAAAATAAGCTGATGGAAATAATACAAACTAAACAAACACTCTAAAAAAGCTTAACAGAGTACACTTCAAACTGAAGAAAGATGATTTCCTCCACCCCAACCTGGTGTTCGAGTGACCAGGGCTCTCCCTCACAAAACTCACTATCTGGCTGCCCCTTACACTAAACCCCTCAACACAAATATATACATCACACAGCCCTCTTTCTCACTCACTCTCACACGCACACACAACTTCACACTCCTCACTAAGGATTGCCCTTTAAATGTGGGCCCATTAGCTATGGGTCCATCAACAGATAATTTTCTCTTGGTCTTTAGGTTCCTGTATAGTAATGAGTAGTATCTGGAGTGTAACAATGATTAATGAATATTACTTAATCTTAGTTCATCTAAAATCTGTAGTACAGGTGTATATAGTTCAGTGTATCACTCAAACTTAGTGATAGAAAACTTATGGGCCGGGGCCTCAGCCCAGTACACTTTTTCATAAAGATATTTTAATGTGTAACTTATGAAAAATATCTTAATCTCTTCTCATTCTTTGTGGTCGCTCTGTTGAATTATTTTCTTTAGATTCCCTAATAATATTTTTCTCGCAGATGAGGCTTGAAGGAACATCTGTGAATAACACTGGACAATTTGCAGTGGTTTTGGAGGTAACCTGATTTCTAAATTTGATGGTCTTGCTATCTATGAAAGATTTGATTTCTGCAAAAGTCATTGTAAATAATTTCTGTTTTTGTGGGAAAGGTCTTTGAAGTTGCACCATCACTTTTCATGGTAGATGTTCGGAAGGCTTCTGGGGATACTCTTGAATATCACAAGGTTAGCTTCTACATCTTCATATATTTGCATTTTGATAGCCCAAAAGTTTTTCCAGCTCTGCCATGAGAATCAGTCCAGTGTAATGAAATTTTCCAGAACGGAAATGGATCTTGCACTTATTGTGTGTTTTTGTTATCAATCTTCTGTAATAGTTGCGGCGTTGCTTGGTTTAATAGCTTAAATCTTTGGGATGAATTAGACATTTGGCATTGTATCAGATCCTCCATGACCATGTGCTCAGAAATTGAATCTTTATATCTCCCATCTCCTAAGTTTGAACAGACGATATAATGGGCCTATGGCTGTCCAAACTTCAAGCATAAATAGTTTTCATGTTTTGGGGGATATTATTGATATTAATAAAAATCAAATAAATCATTATAGGTTTTCACTCAACTTGAGATTCTGGTCTAAAGTGCTCGAGTTTTGACATCAGCAAAGCCATGAATTAGGAATGCGCCTATAGATCTATTGAGCTGAACCCTACACTTTCAAGCCTGAGCTAATCCAGCAAGATTACTGGATATAAAATATTATTTCTGATGTGATGTTGGAAAATGATAAAGGAGAAAACCATAGTTGGAAATTACTTTTATTATAATAAGGGTAGAGACAGATGTAAAAGCTTGTGTAAGGTTGGCATCTGTTGGCTTTAAATCAGATTAGATTGCCTCATCCAAAAGCAAGCTGTTGCAATAATATGCCTAACCACTGTCCCCAACATTCAGAATTCTGAAGTGTGCGTGTGTTATCTGTAAATCCATATTTTGTTTTTCTCGGTATTAGAAAATGGTAGCTGCAGGAGGAACCCTCAAGAACCACTAAGCAGGGCCCAATGCCTAGACCTAGCGATCTAGCTTAAGGAACGCATCCATATTTATTTGTTTGTATGTGACAGTAACATTTGTTTGTATTACTATTGCAGTTTTACAAGAAACTTTGTGAAAAACTAGCAGACATTATTTGGAGACCAGCAGAGTCCATGCCAAATTCTGGTTTGCTTAGACAAATGACTTGCTAATTCAGCTTTGTTGGTGTTGATTAAATTGTTCACACAAGGGCACTAAAAGCTGCATAATTAATCAATCACAATGCAATGTAAATTGTTATATAAAGTCAGATTACGCTTGGATTCGCCTCATTGTCAAATTGCAGTTTTCTTGTAGATTGCCCAGCTTGGGACTTGGGAGTATGCCTTCAAGTAGCTTGTATGTAGTATGAAGAGCTCCTACTATTGTAATATAACCTCCGGTCATTAATGTTTTAGGACCTGGTTTTGTAGTGCGATTTGCACTACAAAATAGGTTCTAAATTTAGGATCGGAAAAGTAATAATTTCTTTTGATATGCAAGAAATCTCTCTGAACTTGAGATCCAAACTTTTGTTAACTAGTTGTAGCCTCTTAGAAACTAATGACATGAAGCTTCCAGTTTTAGTTATTGGAGTGTTCTCAAGATTGAATGAGTTGAATTAATTGAAAGCTCAGTCTTAAGGATGATCTGATTTGTGGTACTCAAATCTGTATAGTTTGGGTTACAAGACATTGGTGAAGACATGGTAATCTCAATGTGTCTCATTTGGAATATTATTTGCATAGATGTAATTATATAAAATCATCGATAGCATGATTCAAATATAAGATTAAAAGGGTTTATCAATATATTAAAATGCTTAGATAGTTAGATGTATATTATTTATTATAATTCATTATTGTTATTATATTGGCAAATATTTATTTGAAATATTTTTTTTTATTAGAAGATAAAAGAAGTCATACTTTGATATATTTTGAAATGAATCAGGGTAGATATGAATAAGGGGAAATAAATAAAGTACTTTCATATGTTCGAGGAAATATAGTGGAATAAGACTAATTGTCGTGCATTATAATTAGTACTGATGTAAATTTCTATTACTCCCTCCGGTCTTAATTATAAGACAATATTTAGGAGTTAGCTTTGGTCCTAATTATAGGACAAGTTTTTAATTTTTGTCAACTTCCTAAATTACCCTTATTTTATTCTCCCAAATGTGTTTGGTTTTTGGTGAGTAAATGTATGTAGGTGTGAAAACTCTTTTTGTCATTAAAACTTTTAAATTATTGGATTTTAATTTATTTATCGATCGGCTGATATTAATTTTGCATATGTGTATGTGTGAGAGATATAAGTGTCTGTATGTCTATACACACATAAATATATAAATGTATATAGGTACACACACACCCACATATATACATGTGTGTGGGTCTACACACACACATATATATATCAGTGTGTATATATATATATATATGTATGTATGTATGTATGTATGTAGACACACACATATGTATAGATATGTGAGTGTCTGTGTGTCTATATACACACAGATATATAAATGTATATATGTACAACACATACATATATATACATATGTGTGTGTCTACACACACACATATGTATATAAGTGTGTGTGTGGGGGGTGTATGTTGTGTAGATATATGTATATATAAATACATACATATGTGTGTGTGTGTAAATACACACACACACACATATATCTATATAGCAAGACCATCATTTCAATTTTAAAAAACATAAAAAGGAAAATTCTAGGTAGGAAAGGTATGTCGCAGGTGTTGTTGATTCACTTTTATTAGTGTCATTTAAAATTGATATAAGACCATTTTAGGAAAATGAGTAAAATTAACTAATTTAACTCCTCTCCTTAATCTCCGTAAAATTGGTTAAATATGTCCTATAATTAGGACCGGGGAGAGTATTAAACTCTTAGGATTATAAGGTAGCTATTATAAAGGTAACTATTATAAAATCCCTCTCATTTCAATGCTTTCCCATCCTTGAGAATTTCTATTGCAAAGATACAATAACTCTTAAAATGGAATGGGGAAGAAGGTGGGGGTTGATCAAAGATACAAAAAATAGAGATAATTTCCTTTTTCTATTCACCTACATCTTAGGCTGAGGCTCTTCAGTAAGATCATTATATACTTGTCTATTATCAGATTCTCTAGTAATCAAACCTATATACACAGCCACATTATAGTTCTAACTTTGAGCCTCTCTTCTCCTGCAAAATTTATGATACCACACCACTTGATCTCTCAAGCCTCTTAGAGCTTGTCTTCTTGTTCTGGCCTAGAGAGCAAGTATTTATAAGATCCACGTCCACATGTGTGTGTACATACATTTAAAATCTTTGATTTGAAGATAATAAGAAGAGCATTCGAAACCTCAATCCGCTTTTCTAAATTGAAAGCTTGTTTATATCTACTCAGACTTCCCTGCACATGTAGCCAGGGGCGGAGCTACCTATGTTTTAATGGGGGCAAGTGAACCCATAAAAATCTAAGCAAAAAAAACCCATAAAAAATATATATATAAATTGAGAGAACTTAGTAATAATATGTATGGATAGTATAGTTGGTTAAGATTTCATATCTTTAGCTTAAGGTTGCCAGTTTGAACCTCCATATTCTCTTTTACCTTTTTCCCCCCTTTTCCCTTTATGTAGGTGTTTGGTGTTGAACCTATTGAAAGTGCTGCGATCTCTAGTTGATAGCCTTTTTTGAGGCATGCTGAAGTTGGAGTGCCGGTTTGTAACTATCCTTCTCTTATTCCTTTGCTCTATGGTGAAAACATGATAATAAGTCTTATTTGTATTGAATATTGACATGACATAGCTTCCTTTTCTGCTTTCTTTTGCAGATTGATTTGTTTCAAGAAATAACTTTATCCTCTCGAATCTTTTTGGAGGTTGATGCAGCACTCAAGGCTAAACAGATGAAGGCTGATGTAAATGATCTAAAGGTAATACCCCACCTTATGATTTTCGTTTATGATGAATTGAAGATGAAGCCAGCATTTTGGTTTGCTTGCCCACCTTCTAGTTATTATAATTCTTCATTCTTTGATTTCTTATAGGTTCCAAGTTCCAACATGTTCTTTAATCTTATTAAACTTTTTTCCTTCCAGAAAATGTTGATGATACAATCTTAATGTATTTAAAACTTTTCTTAAAAAAACAAAAAAAAAATTTTAGGGGCGCTGCCCCCGAACCCCTACACTAATTGTGTACCCATTAACTCTAAATCCTGGCTCCACCCCTGCATGTAGCCAAAAATGAATTGAACAAAGTAGCTTCTCTTTGTAAAATCTTTGGCCTAGCATTATAGATGTCGCCAAACACAATCTGAGCTTTTTTGGTTCAAGAGACTCAACTAACTAGCCTACGTGGTTAGTAATAAAAGCGATGGAAAATAAATGAGGATTATTAAGTTCAAGTGTTCAACCCATCATGCTTTCTCCCATCTTAAACAGAGAGCTGTATTCAATCACAGGTCTTCTCTTCTCTAAGAATCTTGAAGATGATGAAAAGCAGTCACTAAAAGGCACAAAGAAAATAGAATTATACTGTTGGCACTTTAAGTCCCACATCAGTGTTGGAGCAAGTGGAAATAGACTTACTCCCCCTTCACTACGTCCTTGATTCAAGGCGTGAAATAGAAAAAATGGTGTTGAGACATGGGGTAAAATCTGGACTAATCGGAACTAAATGTTCCGGTAACTGAGTGGTTTACCCAAAAAACAAAAAAAATGCCACATGAGGCCACTAGATGAAGAAAAAGGGAGACGAGGCTATAAAAGCGAAGGAAGGCTCCAATGTTAACATACTTACCTGTATGGAGTTGGGTGACCATTAAGGCCCATGATCTAGGTTGATGCCCTCCATTACACTTTGAAGGGGTGTCCCACTAAGTTCTCCTCAGACGGGAGGGCCCTACGTCACAATTAATGGGAGTGGGCCAGTGGGGCCTGCGTCTCGCAGCCCTTATCCAATTTTAGTTTAAAATTAATTAATCAAATAAACAATTTAATTAATTGTGATAATTTCTTTTAAATGTTAATTTAAATTGTCTATATCAGTAAATTATTTAGTTATTCTATTGTGGTACGATGTCTAATGAATAAAACAATTTTTTTTGGGTTCAGTTTCTTCTAATTTTTTTTTTGGTCCCACCTTAGAAAGAAAAATAACATATGCATACAAAACTTCATGGGAGAGTTCAAAAAGACCAATTTAAAAAACAAGAAATTCTTGTTTGGATTTATTCCCTGTTTCTTTCCCCTTAAAATAGTTTCATAAAACTGTTTTTGGAAACAAGTTTTGAAAAAAACGTTTAGTTAATTGATTTAAAAACTCTATTTTTGAAGTGAGTGGCAGTAGTTGTCACTAGTGGTAATGTGGTGGTGATCATTACCTTTAGTATAGTGTCAATAGTAAATAGGTGGCGCCTTAAAAAAAATAGAAAACAACTAAAAGCTATAAATTTTTTTTTTTTTTAAAAAAAAAGCAATTTCTTGGAAACAGTTTCTGGAACAAGTTTATTTTTTTGGGTCTTTAAAAAAAAAAAGTATTTTTAAAAACACAATCAGACAAAGCCTTGCAAATAATATTTGTTTAGGACTTAGGACTGCCGTTACTTTGGGGCTTGCATCTTTGGTTGGGTTGTTTTTTCAAAAGGATCATAATAGATAAAAATACATATGATTTATGATTATAATATTTTTAACTCCATTTCAACCTAGCTCAACCATAAAAAAAGTATTTTTTCTTCAAGTTCTTCTAAATTTTTTTTTATCCCATCTTAGAAAGAAAAATAAGATATTTATGAAAAACTTACGAGAGTTCTAAAAGACCAACTTAAGAAATAAATACTAAAATGGTGAAAACCCTTTATACTTTAAGTTTTGAAAGGGTTATACCCTTCACTTAATCATTAAGCCCAAAACTCATCTAGTTTCTTAAAAACTATTATGATTTCTAATTTAATTGAGTTCCGCTGGGGTTCAACTTCGGTTTAACCTAACTCAACCATAAAAACAATTTTTTGGGTTCAATTTCTTCTAAAAACTTCTGAAAGACTAATTTAAAAAACAAATAAGAAGTTTAGTTGCAAATAATTTTTTTTTAGGAGTTAGGACCGGGGTTTGGGGATTGCATGTTTAGTTGTTTTTTACAAAAGAATCGTAATAGATAAAAGAAAGAGAGAGAGAGAGATTATAACATTACAATTTTTTATATAAAAATTATTGATTTTTTTTTTTGGAGGAAAACCATTCTTGTGGTACTTATAGACAATAAGAAAAAAAATTCTTGAGGTAATCATTCATCTACAAAAATGCTAAAAAAATAAATAGAAAAGATGTGTGGAAGCATGTTTAATCTCATTTGAGAAAATTGCTCAGGTTACTATCACAAGTTGTAAATGAAAAAAAAAAAAAAAGTAAAAAAGCTCGAATCACCCAAACAATCCAATCACTAGATAATTAGAAAACGAAGAAAAAGAAGCTCGATTCACTCTAAACTACGAATTATTTATTACTGAACATGAAGGTCATATTAAACTATTCCTTTCTTCTAGTAGGCATGGGGCTGAAGTATTGTACTACTGTAAAAAAGGGAAAATTTCATTCAAGGCCTAAGGTAGGAAAATATCGTCAAAAAAGGCCATAAGAAAAATCAAATATCAAAAAAGGCCCTAGAACCTTTTCTGATATTATTTCAAAAAATATTAACAACTATATCAGTAGTGGTTAACAACTATATCAATCCCCGTTAACAACTGAATCAGTATAATTAACAACCACATATTAATAACTATATCAGTAGCCATTAACAACTATATCAGTAGTTTTTAACAACTATATCCGTACAATTTTTTGTGAAATAATATCAGAAAAGGCCCTAGGGCCTTTTTTGATATTTGACTTTTCTTAAAACCTTTTTTGACAATATTTTTCTATCTTAGGCCCTGAATGAAATTTTCCCTATAAAAAATGATTTTTACTTCTTTTAGAGACGTCCTTCTTTAAAAAGAGGGAAATAAAAAATCAAGGCGATCACTAGGGACAGTGGCAGAAGGATGCAGAGGCTGCATGAGGTGGTGTGTTCATTACCACGACCCTTCCCAAACCATGTTGACTAGAGGTGGAGGGAATCAACTTCATCATCAGGACTTGAAGCAGGTCCAGCTTGAAGACAATACACGTTACACTGAAGGTCTTGAGCTACTTCGATTTCCTTGTTTTGTTTTTGCGTGAGCTACGATCACTTTGATATGTCCCAAAGAGCTTGCTCCAGCTGCGTGCATCAGGTCTACGAAGATGCCACCTTGATTGACTTGCATTTCCCTGCTTTGATACATGCTGGTCGACGTGACCTTCATCCATCCCTCTATTGCTTGAAGTGATGACAAATAATGTATTGTTTTCTGGTTCTTATATCCAAAACGAGATTTCGCTCCGCATGTACTTCGTTTTTTGTGTGTGGCCAATTTGTTTTTTATTTCATATTTTGACAATCATACTATTTTCATAAAAAAGATTCAATAGAACATTGTTTGAACCATAATAACTATAGCTACAGTGTAATTAGCAATGATAAATTCCTCGTTATATAAATTTTTTTAAATTGGTACAACTCAATAGAATGATGCATAAAGATTTCTTTGTATATATTGTAAAACATTTTTTCTTTTTTTTGTGCTTCTTTGTACTTAAAAATATAGAATTGTTTTACCAACCAACAATTGGTTAAGGTGGCAAATGACCCATTGTAACAAGGAAACCGGAAAGCGTACTTGTTAGAAGAGGTAAGAATCGTTTAGGCTCTAAGCCTTGAAATGAGAAATTCTTATTAAAAAAAATGGAATCATTTCATCATAATTCCAATAAAAGATAACTCTCAACTTCCACACCAAAAATATTTCATAATCAAAGATACTTCATGAAATCACCACTTCATAACATCAATATATCCTTATATGTTTTTCCATACTTGATAAATCAAAATTTCATGAAGCATGCATATTTCAAATCACCATCAACGATAGGATCCAGTGCGTCCACTTGATCCTCATTGCATACATTATTTGAGATAGCAAACCAACCATCACCTATGAATAAAAGAATATGATAGCAGGCTGATCTGTTGCAAGATGTAAATTTGATTAAAATTACAAAGAATGATAGTTAATAATTTAATCATAAAACTGAAAATTTTCCGATAATTCCATCAGTAAATTGATTTATTTTAGTGTTAAGAGTAATCAAAAATTAAACATTATGTGTAAATCTGTAAAATACGATTAATTCATTATTAATAAGAATCAAGAAAATACATTATGTAACCAAAAAATTAAAGTAAGAAAGTCATATATATAGACTAAAGTTAAAAAGAGAGTGTTATCATGTATTGTAGATAATTAATACTTTTACTAAGTATCAAATACCCAATAACAATTATATATGTACCAATTTTTGCCCACAAAGATATATATTATATTGCAATCAAATAAAGTTACAATGTCGTAGATGTAGAAATAAAAACAACTAAACAAACTAAGCTTCATGGAAGTAGAAACCAATATAGAAAACACAAATACTATGATGCAATAAGAATAAAAGACCAGATAAAATGAGATTTCCTGAATTCCAAAGGCCAGCAAGGCCAGCATCTTTACGGACGTCGATAAACCCAATCAAAAGGGAAACACACTTACTAATCGTAGAATAATCTATATGGGTATTGATGAAGAAATAAATTTAAAACAATAAATAAATAGTGACATTATATTAAATTAAAATTATTAATGCATAAAGGCATTAAGGCCAAAAAGAAGAAGGTGGGATATGACAATAATATTGGGTACAAAAAAATTAATGACCTTAGAGAAATATAAATATTGGACAAACGTGTTTAGCATTTTGAAAATAAAGAGTTGTACAAACGAAAAAATAATGTGTTGTAAAAATGGGAGTGACAAAATCTTTAGAGATGACACATTGGGAAGAAAACGGGGAAGAGGAGAAAGAGAGGACAAAAGGGGTGAAAATATCTAGGAAAAAGGAAAAAGAAGGCTAAGAGAGACAAAGGAGATACAAAAGGTTTTCTTTAATTCTGCATTATCTACTATGATAATGCCAATCTTTCATAGAGTCCAATGTAGGAAAATAGCTATCTCTGGCTTGAATTAAGCCTAAGACTTATTTGATGAAGCTCATGAATTGCAAAATGAGTGAAAAGCCGTTAATAAGCTGTACTAAGAGATTGACTTCCTGAAATAGCATTTAATGATTTGTTCATTAATATCAAAGTTAGATTCATCTCACATCAATTGGTATGGTATTAGAGCTTGGTTCATTATACATTAATTGCTATCGGAGCTTGATTTGTCTTATATGATTGTGCGAAATGAGAAAATGGATATATGTAAGAGCTTCATTATCTATACATCAATTGATATTAGAGTTTGATTTGTCTTTTATCAATTGGAATTAGACATGAGTTTATCTTATATCAATTGGTATAAGGCATTGGTTCTCCCTACATCAATGTGTGTCAAAATCTAATTTGTCCTATATAATTTGAGTCATATTATAGCCTTCTTTATCACACATTAACATCGATTGGTATTAGAGCTTGGTTCATCCTTTATCAATTGATATTAGAGTTTGATTCCTCTTCCATTGCTAAGCTAAATGAAGAATTGGGTATATGTGATAACGTTTTCAAAACTAAATGTGAATTCATTAATAAATGTCCAACTTTTATAGATAGCGAAGTAATTTGTTACTAGTAGCTTTTAGTTTTTCTTTTATCATGATTGTTGGTTGACATTAATTTTAATTCTTATAGTATGTTATGTCAAAGATTGATTGCATCGTGAGGAAAGATTTTTTTTTTCAGCTCATTTCATTTACAAAAACGCATTAGTTAAGGCCAAAAAGAAGAAAGTGAGACATAACAATAATATTAGGTAAAAAAAAATTAATGGTCTTAGAGAAATATAAAAATGCACGTAGAGTACATATTGGACAAACCTTTTTAGTATTTTAAAAAGAATAAGTTGTAGAGATGAAAGCGACAAAAGCTTTAGGAGATGAGACATTAGAAGTCCGGTTTCTCTGCCCGGCGGATCCCTCTCCTCATCCCTCACAGTCCCATCTCGGCCATCCAAATTTGGATCCAACGGCCAAGAATGGTATTTTTTTAAAAAAAAAAAATAATTTTTTTCTTTTTTTATTTTTTTTAAAACCATTCTCGGCCGTTGGATCCAGATTTGGACGGCCGAGATGGGACTATGAGGGATGGGGAGAGGGGTCCGCTGGGTAGAGGATCCATTTCCGAGACATTAGGGAGAAATTGATGAAGAGGAGAAAGAGAGGACAAAAGAGTAAAAATGCCCTTAAGGAAAATGAAAAATAAGGTTGAGAGGTTGGGAGGGAGGAGATAGAGAAGGTTTTCTTTAATTCGGTGTTATCTAACCTGAGATCACCAACTTTTTATAGGGCCCAATGTAATAGAATGGCTATCACCGGCTTGAGCTAAGCTTGAGACTTATTTGATGCAGCTCATGAACATCAAAATGAGTGAAGAGCCATTAATGAGAATTATTAAGATATTGACTTCCTGAAACAACATTCCATCCTCAGCGCCTGGGCTTATGCTCTTCAGGCTCACGACCACAGTTCTCTTCTTCTTCTTCTTTTTCTTCGATCGAAGGCCGTGAGACCTCCACATCATCCGAAGTCGAGCAATGAATCCGGCTGGGCATCGTTCTCTGTTTCTTGGAGCCCCAAGAGGGAGAAAGGTTGCCTAGCATCTTGAAATCGAAAATCAAACGAGGAAGCTGAAGCAGAATCTTAGCCACCTCCAGTTCTTTCTCATCAAAATCCATATGCAGCCAACACAAAGAGGTGGCAAATTACAGCTAGCTAGCTTGCGGACGAAAGAATGGTTCGCGAATAAGATTTTGAAATATATGAAAGGAAATAATGCCACACTGGAGTCCGAGATCAATCAGGAAAAAATTAGCTCTATATCAGTTTAATGTGTATAACATAGAGGTTTATTTGAAGACTGAGCTATTTTGGCGGTTGAAAAAAAGATTCAATAGATTATTTTTATCATTAAATTAAATAATTTAGTTTGATCATTGTGAATTTAATTTGACTACAGTATGAATTCGGTTATATTAGATGTAAGATATTGGTTGATATTTAATATATTAGTTATCTTTTAATATGTTTACATATGAATTTGATTATTTTGTATTTAAACAGATTAAAAGATAGAAAATATCCATCCACGATATCCATATTCAAGATATGTAATTAAAGTAGGAGTCACAACGCACAATATATATATATATATATATATATATATATATATATATATATATATATATATATAATTTTTAAACAAATGTTAATGTCTAGAATTATATTTTTGATAAATTTTAAATTTAAGTGAGTTAGTTTGGCTTACTTTATATATATATATATATATATATATATATATATATATATATATAATTTTTAAACAAATGTTAATGTCTAGAATTATATTTTTGATAAATTTTAAATTTAAGTGAGTTAGTTTGGCTTACTTCTTCATATATAAGTTTCTATCACTAATAATAAGCATTTTTTTATTATTTTATAGTCAAATTACAATTACTAATAACCATTTAGATTTAAGGGAAAATTCTAATTAAATACCTTCCCAATTTTCAAAACCCCAAACGTTATGTGAATTTGTAAAAAGACTGAAAGACTATTAAGACTTTTCTGAGTTTTACAAATTAGGGTGATTTTACCATTTTACTCTTAGTTCAAAAAAAAGAAACAAAACCCCTTGCTGGAGGGCCGCCCCGCCGGCGCCGGAGGGGCAATTCTTGAGAATTGCCATTGGGGTATTGCTTTTTATCCATGTTTGGATTAGTTTTTATCTAATTTGACTTTAGCAAAAACTACTTATGAGAAAGCCAAAACGGAGGCGCTTTTCACTTCTTTAATACGAAGAGAAGGGGAAAATGACTATAAAGAAAGAGAAAAGTCTCCAAGAGATCCTAGAGGAAAAAATAAAAATTACTCTTAAAGATTGAAAAAAAAAAAAATTCAAAGAATGAAAAAAGATTAATCAAAGAGAGCCCAAATAGGCGGTGATACATTTAGTTTTTTCTTTCTTTTTAAATGTTTGTATCAGCTTTTTTTTTTTTTTTTTAATTTTTATCTCCTTACAAAAGAAGAGAGGAATATTCCCAAAATAAATTACTAATTTGACATCAACATAGAGTTAATCTAGTGGTATAAAGTCCTATTAGATCTTTCAGGAGTAGTAAGTTCAAGTCCCAAAAAAAATATTTATATTTAGACACTGGCCCAAAACCCGAATCCCAAACCAATGATAATAAAAAAAAAAAAAAATCACTAATTTTACAGGTGCCACTCCTAACGCTTCTTTAGAAAGGAAGTATTTGCGTTCCTTACGACATGTTTCAATTCTACTCCCCAATCACGAGACATCAGACTCTTCAGCTCTTGGATGCGCAGGAACCTCCTCTCCCTGAGTCAGTCTTGTTACTTTTGAGTTAAATTCAGGGCATATTTTCGAGAAGAGAGCACTTACATATCACCTTCAAACAAAATCTTCATTTATATGAGTGAGATTTGAACTTATAACCTTATTATGAAATAATTCCTTTATCGATTGGACCAATCTTGGCTCTACTGTACTGCATCTGAATCAACTCATAAAAGATTACCCATAACTCGGCAGTTACACTATCCCCTTCGAGCCCATATGGTCCCGTCCCTCACGTCTATTAGGTGCACAGTTACGATTTTGCAGAGCTAACCACATAAAGCTTCTGCATCTCTGCATTGTATTTATCTTCCCTACTGGGTTCCATATACCGTCATCCTCATCCTGATTCTTCTCTATGATATGATATGCTGATTTAAACGTGAACGTCCCGGGTCGATCAAGACGCCTGGTTACGGGGTTTGGATAAGCTTTTATTATAATATGACTTTTAGAGGAAACTCAAAATATGAGAAGGCAAAATGGAGGTGCTCTTCACTTCTTTAACACGAAGAGAGAGAAGAATCATGACCATCAATAGAGGAAAAAAGTCTTAAAGTGGATGCTATTGAGAAAAAATAAAATTACTCCAAAAATCCCAAAAAAAAATTATTCGAAGAATGAAAAGAGAGAAGGATAGTCATGCAACTCAGTCACTATAGGACAAAACAAATCTTTGTACACTTAATTAAATAATCAAGGTTAGAGAAGTTAATGATATGGTATTTGCATATATTCAGCAACATTCGCCCTCCTCATCATCAGCGCCTGGGCTTATCCTCTTCAGGGGCTCACGACCACAGTTCTCTTCTTCTTCTTCTTTTTCTTCGATCGAAGGAAGACGATTCAGATCGATCGAAGGCCGTGAGACCTCCACATCATCCGCACACGAGCAATGAATCTGTGATCTTTTTCTCTTCAGGCTGGGCATCGTTCTCTGTTTCTTGGAGCCCCAGGAGGGAGAAAGTTTGCCTAGCATTTTGAAATCGAAAATCAAACGAGGAAGCTGAAGCATAATCTTAGCCACCTCCAGTTCTTTCTCATTAAAATCCATATGAACCAACACAAAGAGGTGGCAAATTACAGCTAGCTAGCTTGCGGACGAAAGAATGGTTTGCGAATAAGATTTTGAAATATATGAAAGGAAATAATGCCACAGGAGTCCGAGCTCAATCCGGAAAAAATTAGCTCTATATCAGTTCAATGTGTATAACATAGAGGTTTATTTGAAAGTTTAATCTTCTATATTTTTTTTTCCAGAAATTTTATTGCTTTCTCTGATTCTTCACGTGATCTCTATATGATTACAGGCTATTGTCTTCTTCTTCTTTGTATTTTTCACTCAGCCTTGGTCGGTTATCGGCTATGGTCTTCTTCTCCATGTTTTACGCTCAGCCTTGGTCAATTCCTCTGTTTGAGCTACTTTCCCATTTTCTCTCCATTTAGGTTTTCTCTCATAGCAATCAATACTTCCTTCGCCGTGACCTCCGACAGAAATCCTTCATCGCCGTCTCCTGATTCGATACAATCCATTACAAATCCCTACTATTTGCATTCAAATAAAAACCCATCCCTAATCCTAGTTTCACCAATTCTCACTGGTCCTAATTATCATTCTTGGGCACGGGCTATGAAAATGGCTTTAATGTCCAAGAACAAGCTATGCTTCATCGATCGACAGGCTCTGATACCACAACCATCGGAGCCATTATATCCGGCATGGGAGTGCTGCAACATGATGGTCTTGTCTTGGCTCACGCGTTCAATTTCTTCTTTAATCTGCCATAGCATTTTATGGATTGATAGTGCCTTTGATATTTGGGAGGATCTCTATGCTTGGTTTTCTCAAAATGATGTGTTTCGTCTCGCTGATCTTCAAGAGGAGATTCATGGATTATGATAGGATAAGACTGTAAGTGATTATTTCACACATTATTTGAAGATTTTGTGGGATGAGTTTCTTACTTTTCGTCCAGTTGTCACTTGCTCTTGTAATCCTTGTTGTTCTTGTGCCGTTCTTGATATATATAGAAGATATATGGACCAGAATTATGTAATCCGTTTCTTGAAAGGGCTCAATGATGCATTTTTCCCAAGTGAAATCTCAAATAGATCCTCTGCCTTCGATTAATTGAGTGTTTGCTCTAGTTGAACAATAAGAACGAGAGCTTGGTTATCCTGTTGCAAAGGCTACGACTTTGCTTTCAAAGTTCTCTGGTTCACGTCTTGTTACATCTGGTATTGCTAAACCAAATTACTTTGGATTGGTTAAACAATGCACATTTTGTGGGAAATACAAACACACTGAGGCTGCATGCTATAAGAAGCATGGTTTTTCACCAGGCTTCAAGTTCAAGAATTCCACTAATACTGTCTCTACGGAATCTTCTCCTCGTCAAAGTAACACTGAACCTCGTGTTGCTAAAATATGAGAACCCAAAATGGAGGTGCTCTTCACTTCTTTAACATGAAGAGAGAGAAAAATCATGACCTCAGTAAAGAAAACAGTCTTAAAGTGGATACCATTGACAAAAAATAAAATTACTCCAAAAATCCAAAAAAATAAAATTGTTCAGAGAATGAAAAGAGAAGAGGATAGTCATGTAACTCAGTTACTATAGGACAAAACAAATCTTTGTACACTAAATTAATTAATCAAGGTTAGAGAAGTTTAGGATATAGTATTTGCATATATTCAGCAACATATTCTCCCGTTCTCCTCATCATCAGCGCGTGGCTTATGCTCTTCAGGCTCACGACCACAGTTCTCTTCTTCTTCTTTTTCTTCGATCGAAGGCTGTGAGACCTCCACATCATCCGAAGTCGAGCAATGAATCCGGCTGGGCATCGTTCTCTGTTTCTTGGAGCCCCAAGAGGGAGAAAGGTCGCCTAGCATTTGGAAATCGAAAATCAAACGAGGAAGCTGAAGCAGAATCTTAGCCACCTCCAGTTCTTTCTCATCAAAATCCATATCAGCCATCACAAAGAGCTGGCAAATGACACCTAGCTAGCTTGCGGACGGAAATAATGCTACACTGGAGTCCGAGCTCAATCAAGAAAAAATTAGCTCAAAATCAGTTTAATGTGTATAACGTAGAGGTTTATTTGAAGGTTGAGCTATATTTAAAGGCTGAGCTGTTTTGGCGGTTGGAAAAAAAGATTCAATAGATAACTTTTATCATTAAATTAAATAATTTAGTTTGATAATTGTGAATTTAATTTGACTACATTATGAATTCGGTCATATATTAATTTAATCTTGAATTCGGTTATATTAGATAGAAGATGTTAGTTGATATTTTAATATATTACTTATCTTTTAATGTGTTTACATATGAATTTGATTATTTTGTATTTAAACAGATTAAAAGATAGAAAATATCCATCCACTATATCCATATTCAAGATATGTCATTAAGGTAACTAGGTGTCAAAAGAACGAATATATATTTAATTATCTTTTATGAATAATTAATTTTAAAACAATTGTCAATGTGTAGAAATATATTTGTGATAAATTTTAAATTTAAGTGAGGTAGTTTGGCTGACTTCTTTCTCATAAGTTTCTCTCACTAATAATAACTATTTTTTATTATTTTGTAGTCAAATTACAATTACTAATAAATATTTAAATTTAAAAGGGTTCGCAGATTAAATAATAAAATAAACTAAATACATGATTTTAAATTGTGTTAAGTAATAAATCCACCTCAGAAATAAATGCTATATTTTAAAAGTTTTTTTTTTAATCTTAATGTCGCTTCGAAAGTCTAAAAACATAGTGATATTTTTCTTCAGTTAATTGCCCTAACGGTTGACCCCATTATGATGATATGGCATGTCTACCTGGCATCTGTCAGTTTTTTTTTTAAAAAAAAAAAAATTGGTTTACGTGGCATCTTTGTCACTTTCTTTTCTATGTATTATAGCAGCAAGGGGATTACATCAAACTCAGAAAGCGTCATGGCTATCGCCTCGACCACTTCGAGCGCAAGCGCAAAAAAGAGGCTCGTGAGGTTCATAAGCGCTCTGCCATCGTTCAGAAGGTTGCGTTCTTTTCCGTTAAGATTTCAATTGCTTTTTGTTATACCGGTTTTAGTTGTATCTCCATTATTCTTACTTCCTTCTGTTAATTCGATTGGAACAGAATCTGGGCATCAAGGGCAAGATGATTGCGAAGAAAAATTATGCCGAAAAGGCTCAGACGAAGAAGACGGGAGTTATTACTTGTAGTTGATTCAGATTTCACTCTTAAATCTTGTCTTTTCAGATTAGTTTCAAATACACGATGCTGAATTGATTGAAATAATGTGTTGGTCAACGTTTAATTTTGTTTATCATTTGCATTGATCTAACACACACGTCTTTATGCTCACAACTTTATTCTTTTGGTTACAGTATTATTTCTTGGCTTGATATGCTGCCTTTTGCTTCTCCCGTCCCGAACCCTTCTCTGTGACTTGTATTTTTAGAATTCTCTTGGGTTCTTTTCGGGTTTAGTATTTGGAAGAAATAGTAAAGGAAAGATTATGGCGGTTTAGTATGCAAACACCCCAGTTGCACAAGTAATTTGAAAGTTGATTATAAACATTATTTTATGACCTGTATGATATTTGAAAATTGATGCTTTGTTATAGGTTATAGGTCATAGCTTATCAGAGATGGGTCTTGTAGCGTTTTCATTGATGATATGCTATTTGTGTGGTGTGTGGGTACCAGAATAAGTTGTGGTTGATGCATTTATTTAGTTCTTGAATGCTGTGATTGTTTTAGAATGATTCGTTAATTTTAGATTGTTAGTATAGTTCTTCTTCACCATTTCCTCCTATAGTTTCAAATTTCTAAGAGATAAATCCACCATCACCGATCTACAGTTTGGCCATGCATGAAGAGCCCAATCTTTATTTGGCTCTGCTACTTCAAATTTGTTATTCAAGTGGAATCATAATCATCATAACAACAATATTCTTCAAGAGCATTGCTATGTCGGCACTGAGCCCACCTATGTTTTGAACGTCAGCAGAAACCCAAGCCCTTCGACTTCCTCCTCCACACTGTCTTCCTCACATGGCGGTGGTGGCAGCAGCTACAGCAGCTCCATCGGCTCCACTGACAGTTCCACGGGTGCGGTGAAGTCTTTGGCGACAACCCACCTACTCCTTGAATTCGGCGTGCTAGAAGCCAGGGGTGAATAGAAAGAAACAATAAAGAGAAGAAGAGAATTCTGGATCGTTGCATTAGAGTTTGCAGGGCCTTTGAATATATAGGCCGATAACATCTGTTCTGTAAGAGTGTGTGTGTATGCATTCAATGCACACGTGTATGTTAACAGAAAGAATAGAAGGTACACGTGTGTGCAACAGAATGTACAAGTGTCAATAAGCATGAAACAGAAAAATAACAAAAACTCTAACTGACAGTTTTGCCAGTGATTCAACGACTATATTTTCTAATATTCCTTATGCTACTTTTGTTGCTAATGACAAACAACGTTCAGACAATCGCGGAATGGCAGAAACAGAGACTTGCTTAGTGGCTTCGTAAGAATATCAGCGACTTGATCAGACAAAGGAACATAACCAATTTTAAGTTGTCCAGCAGCAACCTTCTCTCGAAGAAAATGAAGATCAATCTCCACATGCTTGGTTTTTGAGTGAAGTACTGGATTTGAAGTAAGAGCAATAGCTCTTGAGTTGTCACACCAAACGACATGGACTTTATGAATTGGAACATGCATTTCCTGCAGAAGTTTCATGACCCATACTATGTCAAGTAAGTAAGCCAAATTGAACTGTTCCTACCAAGTAACGAAGAATTCGCTTTATGCTGATCCAATAAGGCTCACGTGGGTCTTGTAAGTATCTGCTGAGTCGATTTACAGAAAAAGCAAGTTCAGGTCGAGTATAGCATAGGTATTGAAGTTTACCTAAGAAGCTTCTGTAAAGTGTCGCATTGGGAAAACATCTTCCTTCGTTTGATGATAGTTGAGTATTGGATGCCATAGGTGTGGCATAAGCTTTGGCATTAAGAAAGTGAATGTCCTTAAGTAAAGACATAATGTATTTTCGCCGTGACAACAGTATCCCTGGCTCAGTGTTATAGAATTTGATACCCAGGAAATAAGACAATGGTCCAAGGTCTTTTAAAGAGAATAAATCACCCATTGCTATAATTAAGTCCTGCACTTCTGCCTTATTTGACCCAGTGATGACAATATCATCCACATAAAGGACCAGATAGACAATATCCTATTGGCCTCTTTTGATAAATAGACAAGAATCAGATATTGAGGTTGTAAAACCCAATGAGTTTAGTGCGGCATGTAATTTTTGAAACCAGGCCCTAGGTGCTTGTTTTAGACCATAGATTGCCTTGTTTAGTTTGCAGACTAATGGCTTGCCATCTGAAGATGTCCCGAGAGTGAAACCTGGAGGAGGTTCCATGTATACCTCTTCAAAAAGATCTCCATTAAGGAAAGCATTATTGAAATCCAATTGTCTTAAGGTCCAGTGGAAAGTCACAGCCACGATAAGTAAGATACGAATGGTAGCTGGTTTTACAACAGGGCTAAAGGCCTCAATATAGTCTGTGCCAGCAGCTTGTGAAAAACCTTTGGCTACTAATCTTGCTTTTCACTTGGCTAGAGGCCCATCTGCATTAGTTTTGGTTTTCCAGAGCCACTTACATCAAATAGGTTGACGGTGAGTGGGCAATAGAGCAACATCCCAAGTGTGGAACTTAATCAATGAATTGTACTCATCTAGTGTGGCTTGTTTCCAATCAGTGGTAGTAAGGGAAGGTGAGATGGGACTGATACAAAGTGTATTTTTGGCTTGAAAATTCCAGCCTTGCTTTAGGTAATCATTTTATGAGTGTTAAGTGAAGAGGAAAGAGGCTTAGTTTGAGTATTTTTGGGTAAGACAGAAGGTGTTTTGGTGGAAGAGGAGGTAGAGGAGGATGGTTTATTCCAAGTGGGTGGAGTTTCAGGTAGCGTAGGAATGAGATGCGATAATGGGGATGATTGTGTTGAGATGGGAGTAGTTTGGGAATTAGCATATTGGGGTTAAACCATTGAGGGGCACAACTATAGTGATGAAGTGGGCTGAGTGGAATCAGAGGACTGATTTTTAATGGAAAATTGACCAGTAGAGTGAAATTTCGTTTCATCAAAGATCACATGGTGTGAAATGTATAACCTCCCTGTTTTCATATCAACACATTTGTATCCTTGATGTTGAGAGCTGTAGCCTAAGAATGCACAGCTAGCTGATCTGTACTCAAGCTTGTGAGTGTTGTAAGACCTGATGTGGGGATAGCAGACACATCCGAAAACTCGTAGAATGGAGTAATCAGGTTTAACTCCATAAAGTTTTTCATAAGGAGTCATCGACATATTCAAGGATTTGGACGGTAATTTGTTCAAAGGAAATACTACAGTCACAAACGCATCTTGCCAGTAAGATTTTGACATTGAGGCATGGGCTAACAGAGTCAAGCCTATTTCAACTATTAATCGATGGCACCTCTCTACTAAGCCATTCTATTCAAACATGTGGGGGCAAGAAAATCGATGCTCTATGCCACAAGCAGCTAAATGTGATTTAAAATCTAGGAACTCACCACCATTGACAGATTGAACTTGTTGAATTTTTGTTTTATATTTGTTCTCAATCCAATTTCTGAAATTCTTTAAACTTGGACAGGGCATCAGATTTCATGTGTAAAAAATAAACCCAAGTGAAACGATTGTATGCATCGACAAGCGCAAGAGAAAAAAACAGAACCATATGACTGTATAGTTGTTGGACCCCAGATGTCCATTAGTATTAACTGGAATGGTTTTTGATATACAATAGAAGAGGACTTAAATGGAAGTTTGTGGCTCTTGCCAAACCGACATACAACACATATGTTCTTATTTGCATCAGAAGTAAAAGGAATTCAATTGCAAGTAAGAAGACTCTTGACTGTATCTAAAGTAGGATGACCTAGTCTCTGGTGCCATAACGTCAAAGAGGAAGTGGAGACATGACAGACTTGCAACTTACTGTGAGTATGAAGAGAAGAAGCAGATCCTCTGGATGGCAGCTTTGCAGTAGCAGTTATCGACTCAACATAATTCTTTACGTGATTTAGTAGTGCAGAAGGTGTCACTTGAGCCATCAGAGGGTACATGCCATTTCGCTCAACTCCAGACATCAAGTGTTTCCTAGTTCTTAGATCCTTAACAATGCAATGATTGGGAAAAAAATTCAACAAAGGTATTATTCTCACGAGTGAATTATGTAATAGACAATAAATTTTTCTTCTTATTTGGTACATATAAGACTTTGCTCAACTTAAACTGAGAACACGAGTTTGTGAGGAAAGTGTTACCAACCATCTTAATCGGAGACAACTCACCTGTGCCTACTTGAACAGTTCCTGTGCCATCAACAACTGACTTTGGTTCAAAACATGACGCATCATGAATGATATGTGTTGTAGCTCCAGAATCAGGGTACTGGATAAGATCATTAACATCATTAAGAGATACCAAAAATGCTTAAGCCATAGTGGTGGTAGACTCAATTTTTGGAACAGTGGAGTTAGAAGGTGGTGTATGTGTTATAGAGTTTGCAACAACAGGCATGGACGATGTTTTGGACGATGCATCAGAAACTGATGGGCCAGTAGGCCATGGATAGTATTCAAATGGAGAGTAAAATTCAGGCATACCATAATCAGCTGTGTAATTGGCTTAAGCATCAGGTGTTTGATCATATAAACTGGGATACTCATACCTGTAATAGCATCTGTCTGCAAGGTGCCCTGTTTTGTGACAAATCTGGCATTGAAACCTCTAGTTGTTAAAATGGCCACGTCCACGGCCATTTGCACGACCATTTCCTCACAAAAAATTGAAAGGTCTAAGGCCTCTGTTAGCATAACCAGTGTTAGAGACTTGAGTGTTACAAATAACATCAAATGAACCTTCGTCGATATTATCAGTGGAATACTGATTAACTTTGACATGATTGACCAGATGAGTGTTGTCGTTGGTCAGGAAGACTTTATTTCGAGTTTCTGAGTCTAACAGCATTGTAGATACAGCTTCAAGTCCAAAACGAGGTTGTGAAGCATTAATGACAGCAATTACCGGCTCGTATTCAGTAGTGAGACCGTTCAGGATATGTGAGACATGTGCACCTTCATCTACCTTTTCTCCGAGCATAGCCAAATGGTCACAAATGGATTTGACATTCGCAAGATAATCTCTCATGGATAATTCTCCTTTTCTTTGGTTCGCTAGTTGATTTCGATATGATAGAATTTTTGCATCAGACTTACTTGAGAATAATTGGTTTAACTTAGCCCAGATCTGAGCAGTAGATGTGAGGCCTACCAAATCTGGTAGTATATTCGATGCAACAGACGCCAAGAGCCAAGAGGCTAATGCAGAATCGAGAGAGTCAACTTCATCAAACTCAGGATTTCTGATTTCACAGCCATCATCACTGCGAATTGTTTCAGGTGGAAGAACCACGGTACCGTCGAGCAGAGAGTGAGCTTGGTGCTGTTTAACCATGAAGTATATATACTTGTTGTTTCTACAACAAGAAGTTTGTATCATCAAGTTTTACCGTGATTTTCTTATTAGAAAATCCACGAGTTTGCGGAGCCACTGGAGATGACGTAACAACAGAGTTATTCGATCCAGACATGGTTGACATCTGTGCAGTAGCGATCAATCCAGTGAAGAGATCACCACAGTGATAATGCCTTTATTGGCTTTAGTCACCAGATTTTGAGCCGACGAAGGTCGTCAAGGCTCTGATACCATGCCAGAAGTCAGGGGTGAATAGAAAGAAACAGTAAAGAGAAGAAGAGAATTCTAGATCGTTGCGTTAGAGTTTGTAGGGCCTTTGAATATATAGGCCGATAACATCTGTTCTGTAAGAGTGTGTGTGTATGCCTTTAGTGCACACGTGTATGTTAACAAAAAGAACAGAAGGTACACATTTGTGCAACAGAATGTACACGTGTCAATAAGCATGAAACAGAAAAATAACAGAAACTCTAACTGACAGTTGTGCCAGTGATACAACGACTATATTTTCTAATATGGTGGTACTAGATGGAATGATGTGGGATGGGAACGGAGGACTAGAAGAGCATCTTCTTTGAGTCGCCTGGTCAAGATCAGTCCATCCTGTTGGGGACATTGAAGACTCATCTGTGGGATTAAGCAAGCTTTTGCAGAGAGGAACTGGTTCTCATCAAGATGTGGTTGATTTCGATGGAGGAGGAGGAGCTGGTGGGGGTTCGGTTCTGTGGATCAAAGCTATGTTCTTCACCATATTTATGGTGCTAATTTTGCAAGCAGCATTATAATTTTTTATTTTTTAAATCTGACTTGTAAATTAGATTTTTCAAAAAAGTGATAAAGATGCCACGTTGAAATGCCACATCAGCATAATGAGGTCAACTAATGTTTGACCGTTAAGGTTGTTAACTGAGGGGCAACAATGCTATGTTTTAAGATTTTTGGGGTGATATTGAGACCACAAAAACTTTCAAGGCAACATTGCTCTTGGACATGTACTTTTGGAGTGAATTTGCTGCTTAACCCATTTAAATTTCTTAATGACTAGATGTAATTATGCTATTTGAGGAAATTTCTTTTTACATTTCAATCAAAATAATAAAAGATGCATGGTTAAGGAGTAAAAATGCTCATGAACGTTTATCAAAAGTGCGTCCCACACCATATATATTCCAAAAGTACAAAAATACTCATGAACATTCAAAATGAGAGCAAAAATGTCAGCACTATTAAATTTGACTTAATACCATTATATATATGCATGTGCAAAAGAATATAAGTCTCACTATAGAAAGTAATATATTAGGCCAAATTTAATACGTTGGCATTCTTGCTCTTGTTTCCAATGTTTAAGGATATTTTTACACCTCCAATGTAACATCCAAAATTTAAGATATAGGAATTTGGAATAATATGTGAAATTAAATTATGGAAATTGGCCAAATGATGATTTCAATAAATTATTTGAAAAATTAGGAATTTATTTTCCTTGTAATATTTGGAAATAAAACCATGGGAGATAATTGCAAGGAAAAAAAATTTGGAACTTAAATTTTTAATTAAATGAATAAAAGCCCAAATAAAAAAAAACTTATTATTATTATTTCCCACGTTTTAATAGCAACACGTGATAGACTATAACAACACAACATATTTCTTGATCCATATTTCTGCCAGCTCATACGTGTAGGATCATTAGCCCATATATCCCAATACAAAATCACTGTCATTTCCCTATTAGCTCTTATACTCCTCAGCCCAACATGCAACCCGTGATAGAAAGAAATTAAATAAGATACCACAGCAAACGCGGGTCAATGTATAATACTCACTTCAAATGGCAATCGATCAGGTCCTGCACTTTCAGCCCACTCTATGTAAAACTTGGAGCCCATCATGTGACAATATCCTCACCCAAATGCATCAGCCTCGCGAAGACACAAAAAGCAATATCAGCAAGACTAATTAACCAAAGATTACGCCATCAGTAGATGCAGAAAAGATCATGCCATCAAAGAAAATCATAGCGACGCATAGAAGCAACGCCAAAATAGGAAAAGAGATCAGAGCACCATGCTTCTTCAGACTTTTCCCTCACGTCTGGAGCCCAACGTCATAGTTTCCATAGGTCCTTCCCTCTCGGTCAAACTCCTACATCTTTATATATGTATCTTGTCCAGTTTTCATTCACGTTCCACCGAGAAGCTTGTGAGTAGCTGAGAGAGAGATGAAGTAGACAGAGAAGGAGAGAGAGAGAGAGCATAAAAACCAGATATTTTCCTCTGCTTGTCGTTGGTGAAACAGGGGAAGACCAGTCACTCCATCCTCATCGTTCAGTTTGAGTATTGGAAGTAAGTTATCAATCTCTCTAGTTTCCATCAGTTTTCGTCGGGTATGGAACCTTAGGAAGTTAAACTGAAAACTCGTCGTGTTGCGTCTCTAGTTTTTTCATCTGTTGCGTCAGTTCTCTGTTCTCTAAATAATTATATACAAAAGCATATATAAAGAATATACAAAAATATATGCTGTCATGCCGTGCGCTCGGGGGGGTGGGGGATGCCCTGCGTCCGTAATATAATTCACGAGTCTATATAAGAAGCATAATGTGAGTATATAAATTACTGTCATGAGCATATATTAAGATTTGACCAAAAAAAAAATGACCAAAAAAACTGAGCATATATTAAGTTGCTGTTTTATATATCTACAAAAATATATTAACATGAAGCTATGTGAAAACAAGTCATGAAAGCTTACTACTCTCTCTCTCTCTCTCTCTCTATATATATATATATATATATATATATATATTGCTTGCTGCATATATTAGATATAGGCCATGTATACGTGTATGAATATGTATACATATTTTGCAACAGAAGATATATATTTTGTTGTTTTATATATCATATATGCTTGCTAAAAAACCAAAGCTTTGTTATCATAAACATATATAAATATATTAATATGTATATGTGTATCTCTAGGAAAGAGGAAGCTTACCCTATATATATATATATATATATATATATATTAAATGAATGCATTGCCTACTACGGGGTGCTTAACTGGATGTATATATATACACTAATAAACATCTAGTAGAGTATACTTTGCTTGGTATTAATTATTAAATCCAGATTGCTACCTATAAAGTTTATTTTGTGTGAAGTCAGTATTTATTAAACTCAAGGTTTTTATTTCTATAATCATATAGGATAAAGCATTATATTTTGGAAAACCATGAGAAAATATTAAAAAATTTATACGATGATTGGTATTTAAAAACTCTTAATTTAAAGTGTTAGGATAGCCTCTAAGAGTTTAAAAAAATTGTAGAGAAATAATAATAAATAGTAAAATAATAATAATAATAATAATAATATTGTTGTTGTTGTTGGGAAAGGGAATTTTAAGGGATTAATAATCACTTTTAATTCCCTAAAAATAATTCGCGTAGTTAGGTATTCTACAACGCTAGAAGTGACTAACGACGATGATAAATATTTATAAGCTTACTTTGACACCTTTCATAATCCCAACACTTTCGGACGAAATTAAAGACTCAAGTTTGAGATGGATAACTATTATCTTATTAGTTTGTATGTATCTATTCATGTGTGACTAACCATGTTTGCTAGATAATTTGCCAATGTGTTCCTAGCTATGGATTGGGGCTGCGTGTCCCATAGGGCTGCGTGTCCTAAAATAGGGTTGTGTGTCCTAAAAATAGAGTTGTGTGTCCTAAAAAGCTGCGGTCCTTGACTAATGACTGTGGTTACTGTGCGACTTGTTTACTGTAAATTATTATTGCTTGACATGTGTTATATCATCATTTATATTACATATTTGTATATAAGATTAACTGTTACCCTGAGGTTCATTCATTTGAACTCCAAACCATATGAAAGAAACAAGTAGTGGATTGGGATCAAGAGGTAAGATGCAGCTGTAAAGCTTACAACGGAAGAGACTTTTTGGAAGGAAATACCCTAAAGTAATTGGAACTTTTTAAAAAAATATGTGTAGATAGATTTTATTAGATCGTTTATCATTTGTCGAATTTGGATTACTATATTAATATCCGACTATAGGATACATTTAAATTGTGAAAAAATTATCCTCATGTTTTCAAACTAAGTTATTTTCATAAACTTTTATTTCGCAATTAAGTCGTCCAAATTATTTCGATGCATGTACACGATAACTCTGATAAATAGAGACGCCTCAAGGGCGAATATGACATCCAAAATATATATGATGCTAGATGCAATTTTAGGAAAAAACTATGGGTATTTTTACATTTTCACCCACACACACACACATAGTTGTAGCGTGGCCCATTATTCCTAGAAATAAAATGTGGCTCTTCTTTTTTTACTTAAACCCACATAACCATAAATCAGTAACTAATCATACTAGTTCCTTTAATTTTTCAAAATGGTTTTAAGTCAGTTAATTTTGGAAATTAGTATTGAACACCGATTGTTTTTGTATTTCTTATTTTTCTACCCAAATCCAACATTGAGGGGCTCAAACCTGCGGTGATACATTTTTTTTCACGGTTAGACAAAATTTGTGTTTACCTTTAATCTCTTTATAATGTTTGATTGAGGTGTGGAAGCAGAAAAACATTCACATATAACAACCTAACATACCGAAGAACTCACATTATATGTTAACTGTACTCTTTTTTAGAAGAACATTATGTGTTAACTAACCTTCGTTAAATTGTGTTTTTATTAGAGTGATTTAGAAAGTCATTTTACCTGTAGACTTGAATAGCATATAAGAAACACATATTTTCTAACTCGTCTTATTCTTCTTTAATCAAAATGTTTTTTTCGTCCATCTTAGGAAAGATAGAATCATTGGATAAATATCTTGTTTTCTGATTTATCATACTTTTTGTAGATAGATTTCATCTATCAGACATATTCTCATTTTGGGAACCAATTTTACCTTTAAGGTTAAAAAAGAGAATAAGAAGAAAGGAATTGCTAGTTTGAGATATCAATGGCAGATGTGAATTATTTTCAATCTTACTTACTTTTATAAACATAAGATAGGATAAAAGTAAGATTATGAATGTGATTTATGTTTGGATTAATGGTGGCATAAGTGACTTTTTTTTCCCTAATGTGCTCTTATTTGGCTTAGTAGTTGAAAAGTCAGTTGATATGAAAATTAAAATGACTAAAAAGAGTATAAATCTTATTGAAATGTGTGTGTGTGTTAGTTGTATATGATAGCCATCATCCACCAAAAATATTTTCCTGATGAAATTTATTTAACCCAATTTTCATAATGTGTGCGGCACATGTTATGTCACATCATCATATTTTTTGTTTGAAAGAAAAAAAAAAAATCTCCCAACATCCTCCTGTAGAATCTAGACTCTTATTCCTTCTGTTTCCTTCCTTGCTCTTTTCCTCATCGATGCCGTCCGTGCCTTCCAATCCCCTCCTATACTGACAGCAGTGATGGTATTCTGGCGAAGGCCTTTTGCAAGGAAGAAAAACTCCAATAATCTCCTTCCCCCACTTCATTTTTGTTTTTGTTTTCATTCTTATTCCCTCACAGCTCTCTCTATGTATTTTGTATAACTGTTTATTGCAAACTTTTATTTGGCACTTCTGAAATACGCTCTTCAATTGTCTTTAGCTAGCTTATTCTTCAACTTCATCGTATCATTAGTAGCACCCTTCTCTAGTAGTATTGTGTGTTGTGCCAGGTATTTTGATTAAACAAGATTCTCACATGCTTCAGAAAATAGCCTTGCTTTTGACATATGCTCATATTTAAATATTCTTGACCGTGTTTCTTTTCTACTTCCTAACGATATTTCTTTTCTTTTCCCGGAGTTCCCTACATTGAATCCTGCTATTAAAATTCTTGAAGATGAATGACGGTGTTGAGGCAAGACTAGGGTTAATGTGAAAAACAGTATCAAAAGACTTTATTTCAATATAGATGAATACACACACAAGAGTGGTCTCACTGCTCTTGGATCTAAATAATAAACTACGCTCAATATTTTTGACTCAATTATTTTTTCTCAATCTACAAAATTCAGTTATACATATACGGTTAGTATCTATAAATATTGAAACATATTAATATTATATATATTTGATTTCCTACGCTCCCCTTAAGTTGGTGCATGTAAGGTTGCAATGCTCAACTTTTTCACAAGTGTTTTGAGCCAATCCTTCCCAAGTGCTTTTGTAAATATGTTTGTCAATTGGTTTTTGTCCAAATCTTTTGTGACATTATTTCTCCTGATACATTTCTCTCATGAAGTAACAATCCATCTCTACGTGTTTGATTTTCGCTCAAGAAATACTGGATTCATGCATGTACACTGAAGACCTCAATTTCAAGAACCCGTGTTATTGTTATAATCTTTTGATGTAATATTGATTTCATGCATGTGTACTTCTATACTGGTGCCTTTAAGCAAGCGATGATTAATGAAAAAATTTATGTCTTTTGATATTTCTTGTTGATTATTACATTCATCTGTCTCGTGTTATTAATCTATTTTGTGGAAAAAGTTTCAACCTTTGGATGAAACTTCTTATATCTAAAATTTTATCATTTTTAAAAATTACAATTTAGATTGGATGATTTGAAAGATGATGATTTTATGAATTAAAAATATTTGTAACATATCGAGACCAGTCCTTAATGAAAATCAACGTAGAAAAGGTTTTGGTCCTTATGGACACTGTTCATTAATGAGAATCAATCCAAAAAGTGTTGCCCTAAGTATATATACTCACTTCCTTTCCATTGGGCTCTCCTTCTCTGTCTTTGCCATTTTGCTCTCGCTTTTAGTAAAAATAGTTGTTTTTCACAAACCCTCAATAAATGTTTTGTTGTCGCGTTCTATTAGTTTTCTCTTTTGTTGTCTTTTCTTGCATAGCAGTTTTGATTGTGTCATTCATTGTCTTTCACAAAACCTCGATCAATACTCATTTTCCTTCTTTGTCAAAACCCTAAGTGAAAGTTGTTTTTTTTTTCTTACATCCACATAAATGAAAGTGTCCTTCTTGTTTGATATTCTCTTTGCTTAGTTGTGAAAAATATTTGGAATCTTATATATGAAAGTTTACATTTTTTCTACTAGCTATATATTCTTTATGGTTGTTTTAGTTATAGAAACGATGATATTCGCTCCTTTTCTTTCTTTTCAGAAACAATGATACTTTATCAATATTTTCTCTGGCTTGTTGTGTGTGTGTGTGTGTTTTTTTTTTTTTTTTTTGCAGTTTTTTATTGCAAGTGGTCTTGTGATATATGTAGTAGTGTTGATTGAGCCATATGCCATAATCACTTGGTTGTGATTAGTTCAAGCCTACTAATACTACCACATATGCCACAAGGTTTAACCTGTGATGGAAATATGCATTAATTAGACATGCATACGTAGTACAAAGGCTAAATCAATGCCCAATAGATCATATATTCATGAGTTGAGAAGTATCCAACATGTGACATAAGTGGTACGAGGATAGGCCAGTATAGTCATGCTTACTTCAAGTTCAATGTAGCTTGTTGACATATTTTTTGTACCTAAGACATTGAATTTGAAGCAAATAATGATAATTCTAGCCAATCAACATTACTACACATAGTACGAATGGTAGCTGAGTGCCAAATAAGTCAGTAATAACAACTGACATTAATTCCAATAATATGAAGAACGCCAAGTTGAATGGTTTTTTGTAAGCTTTCACTAATATTTTTTGTAGAGATGTTCATCTATTTATAGTGGATTTGTATTTAATATTATTATTACTATTTTTTATTTTTAATTGTAGAGAGGAGTATGAAGAGTGCCGAAAAGACAAGTAAAGAGCTTTAAGTTGAGTGTTTTTGTACATATGTGCATAGCATTTAATAAGTTGATCTAATAATGTAACTCTATGTAATTGATAACAAGACGTGGAAAAAAAAACCCTCTTCCTTATATAGGTATTTTAATTGCAAATTCTTTGGTTTAGATTGTTTTTGCTAGCTGTTTATTTTTTGTGGCTGTTGTAGTTATTATATGCAGTTTTTGTCCATAGAATTCGTAATTATTAGAGTTGTGAAACTTTTGATAATGACAATGATGCAATTTGATTGTATCTTTCTCATTATGGCAAGTTTCACAAATCCAATATTCACAAATTCTATTAAAAAAAAAGTTTGTATACATGTATGTCAATTGAATCTTGTTTGCCATGCCTTTATTCTTTTCAATGTTTTCTTTCTTTCTTTTTTTGGATGCCCCCTCTTTGAAAGGGATTAGATGATTATTGAGTATTGGGTGGAAGTGTCGATTGTAATAATTTTAACCCTGATGTGTAGGAGTTATAGATCCGTGATTTGTATTGTGGGCCATTCTTAGAGTCAAATGCTGCCACCATTGGATAATTGGGTGCTAGGTTTACTAACCTTAGGCATTTTGGTTCTTTTGAGATTGCATATAGAATATGGTTATAGCTTACCTCACCTTTAGGTGATAAAGGTGGAATATCTTATTTAATGAAGCTCAGTACTAACATTACTGATATACAAACTGGAGAATTCTATTTTCTTTGGTTGAATATGGTTGTGTGATGAGGTCTTAGTTGAGATAGAAATCAAAGTGAAGGCTAATAATAAGGAGCTACCTAACTAGGTGGAGTTACCAATGACAAGTTGATGATTAAGACGTCTAAATTAGATAACGATCAAAGAATATCGGCTAGGTGTGATCAATGCTTGAAAGGAAACATTTGTTTAATTGGATTACCACCTAGTCCAGCAAATTTATCCTTTCAAGTGACGATCATCTAGCCAATGTTTTCATCCTCCAATTTAGAGTTATTAATCCTCACCTCATCTCTAGTATTTCCATATAGTCAGTTACTTCCTTATTATTGATCTTTAGTCAAGTTTCCTTCTCAACCAAAACATCCCTACGAGATCATATTCACACATATAAAATATAGTTCTCATATTTGGAGAGTAGCTCTGTTATACTCAAGTTCATTAAATAAGAATCTTCTCCTTTACTCACCTGAGACTAGGATAAGGTAGAGCCATTTCATATTTGAGGTCTGGAATGATCAAAATGCATAAATATGATAACCTAGCAGTCAATCCATGGGTAGCCACATTTAACTATAGGGACGCTCACAATATAAATCATGCATAAACAACATGCATATATTGAACCTAAAATTGCATCCACTAAATCCGACACCAAAAAATCATCTAACTCCTATGGAGGTAGGGAAAATGCAAGTGAAAAAAAAAGTAAACAGTGAAAAAAAACAAATGCTGAAATTAAAATTCACTAATTATCTAATACATAGGGCTTGCGATTCATGGTTATTAGTTATATTTATTTTTTATGTTGATCATTTCATTTTTGTTTTTAGGGTTCTTACTATCTGTAGAATTTATATTCCATAATATGGCTTTTAGATATAATAATAATATCCAATAGAGTTTCTATGAAACAAAATAAATCATACATTTAAAAAAAATGCTCATTTTAGATTGACTATAAAATTACCTGGTCTAAAATGTGAGAATTTTTTATTATAAATTGAAACTTTTTAACTCCGATTATCTAATCAATTGGTCTTAAGACCGGATGTAGGTCCGAATTTAATAATGGTAGACTTTTTAAACCTATCAAGACCGGACTTAAATTGATTCTAAAATGTCATTTTCAACCGGCTTTAAAAGCCTTTTCCTAGTAGTGTCTCTCCCCATTTTCTGTCTATCGTTTTACTCTTCTCTATCTCTTATCCATAATCTCCTTTATTTTCACAACAAGCTAGATGATTTGAAGCGATATATATAAATATCAATGTCAAGACCTAAATGTCATATATCCGTCCAAATAATCACTCCTCTTGTCCTAATCATATAACATAAAAGAGAAGTTTTTTTTTTTTCCTATTTATCAGTTACAAAATTAATTTTTTTTTACATATGAATATATAATTTTGCCCTTCAATTGTAATTGTACAGGTGTTACTCCAATGTGATATAATGTATATTAAATAGAGATAAATTCAAAAATTTGTAAGAATTCAAGGCTAAGTTTATGAGGTTTAAAGTCTTTCTTAATTACAATGAAATACGGTTGAAATGACTTATAAATAGAATCAGAAATTAGTATCATGTTATTCTTGACTAGCTAGAAGATTTATTTTTTTGGCCAGAGATTACCAAGAAGATGAGATTTATTCCTCTGGTCTTATTTATGTTCAATCTTAGTTGTAACTCACGTTATTAATTTTGTTTATATTAATATAAAATTTTATTATTTATTTATTATTGTGTTGATTTTATTATCATGAAGTATAATGTATATTAAATAAGAATAAATTTTAAAATAATTGAATTTTAAAATGAGTTAATAAAGTTTAAGATTTTTTGTTTATGTGAAACACGTCGAAAGAAATAGTTAATTAGGGTAATAATGCAATGAATGAAGAGGGGGAGAGGTGAGTTTTCCCATCAAAAAAAGTAGAAGAGATTGGTTTCACGTGAGCTGTAAATGTAATCTGATCTAAATAAAAGACACGATTTGGGAGACTTTTGTGATGTGAGAAAATATGTCTGGACGAGAAAAAGCAAACATATTACCACAAGGTGCTGCTTCTCCTCATTGGTCTTTTCCATTTGAGTGACCTCTCTTTGTCTTCACTCTTTTAGAGTCTTTTCCATTGGTCTCTGCAACTTTTGACTTTTCACGCCCTCAGGCCTCATCTCTCCTTCAATCTCCATGTCTATATATCATAGAGCTGTGGTTTGATTTTACTTTAGAATTTTTTTCACGTCGGACTGGTGAGTATTCAAAAGTTTTTCTTTTATCTTTTACTTTGATAGTGTTAAAAAAAAATTACTCTAACAGTTAAAAAATTAATGTTAATAATTAATATTTTTATCAGCCAGGGATGATGGTCCTTTTTGAATACTTATAAAGTGAAATTTATTTATTTATTTTTAAATATTCAACACAAATTTTTTCTTACAATACTCACTACAAATAATACAGCTTTTTCAACTAGGCTTGCTCTAATCGTAAAGGTTAATTAAATAAAGACTTGAGCTTCTAATAATGTATTTTAAGTATATTAATAAGATGTGGGAAATAATTAAGAAAGTAAATTATAAACATTGTATAAAAAATTTATTGTTTAAGTTAATTTATTATATTTATATTAGTGGTGCGTAAATGTGATTTTATATTGTAATAATTATTATGAGTAAAAGTGACATTAATTAATCATTATTTTTATTTGGATACTTTTTTATACAAGTGACATTGAGAAATGTGATTGTATTTAGATTTTATTTATTAAAATCACTTATGGATGTATAATCACAAAAAACAAGTATAAATTTTATAAAAAAAAAATTATATTTACAAAATTATAGTTAATAATAATTTAATAATTATTATTACTAGTGTAATTAAACCCAAACTGGCCAATTCGTCCTAGAAATTGGTGAAGCCATTGGTAAAGCAGTCCAGTTCAAGCATTAACTCAATTTAATTTTTTTTTAAAAAAATCTATTTTTTATAATTTTATATTAATAATCATGAAATCTTCACTTTTTAACTGATTTAGTTCCAATTTAACTCTGGTCTAACCTTTAACTCAGTATCTCAACCGGTTCAGTGACTAATCTGGCTTTACTAACCTTGATAGTAATATGTTGAAAATTTGAAAACGAATGAAGTAGGAGGAGGGTAGATAGGATCATAGGAGAAATTCTCGCTACTGAAGTTCCATCAAATTAAAATACTTTTAACCTAAAAGTAATCTTCACAAGCACGCATATACTCCCCCCTCTGGTCCTTTTTATAAAGAACAACTACAAGAATTACGTGGTTCAAAATGTTAGTTGAAAACAATATAATACATTTCCTTTCCATATATACCCTTGTTTATAAAGAGAATATATGAGAGATAATGAGTGAAAATTTATTACAGAGATAATTATTAGCATATATTTAATGGGAGCCAAAAATGGAAAGACGATATTAAAATTTCAAACAAAAGAGATTTGTTTCTTATATTAAGAAACACTGTAATGAGAGAGAATGTTCTTTATAAGAAGGAAAAGAAGAGAAGTACTTTATTAGTCTGAAATCCAAAGTGATTGACTTGAAGATACTCTCTTTCTAACATGAAAATAGCAGCAAACTGGTAAACCTACGCGAGTATAATGCATATAATAAATGAGCCCAGACTATATCTGCTTTCAATAATTACCATGCCACCCCGTTCATTGGGTTGACTACAATGGGATGGAACTGGTTTCTTGAAAACTTGAGTACCATTGTGAAGCAGAGACAAAGGCAAGTGAACAAAAAATTTTGAACCACTCTTTGCATGGTGACAAAAAAGATCAGAAGTAGTACGTGTGGAATGGTGTACTTGAATTATTTCAAAAGCGAGCTAGCAAAGGGTATAGTCACTTCAACCAGAAAAAAAGATGCAAAAGAAACTGTGACTTTTTGTCTTTCACATGATGAAAACTCTTCACTGTTCTCACAAACTTCAAAAACTCAGACTCTTTAATTTCTAGAACATAAAGTGGGACAATGGAGATAATGATGTTAAGATAGATGTGTTAATAATGATTATATCCGCACATGAGTTGGAGTTGCATCCGTTGATCAAAAAATGGTAGAAATTCGTTTGAGGTGATTTGGATACATTTAAAGAAGACCTTTCAATATAATAGAGGAGGTCAATTAAACAGTATGAAGTCCTCTTTATAGAAGAAGACTAAAACAGACACTCAATAAAGTTATAAATTGGTAAGATATCTCAGTTAGTAATCTACCTAAATATCTTCCTGACCACATATAGTGGGATAAAGGTTTTTTGTTATTATTGAATATATATATCTGATATATCCATCGCATCTATATATATATATCATCGGTCGGTCTCTTCAATTCTCTCAGCTTTCACTCCATATATGTTTCTTCTTCTATTGTAGACTATTTCATGGCTTCGCCAAAAGCATATTCCTTCGAGCTAAGAACTTTAGTCACCCTAATTCTCATCATTTCTCTCACATTCTTTCCATGTAATTCAGGTAAAACAGTGTGTGTGTGTGTGTAGTTCCAATCAGTAGAGTATTTTGACAAATTAATTAGGGTTTGTAGTTCAAATATGTTTAGTTATTTGTGGACAGGTGGGTCAGTGAAAAAGAAGATGGTAATGGGGTCAAGGCCTCCAGGTTGCTTCAACAAGTGCTTCACCTGCAAGCCATGTAAGGCTGCTTTGGTCATAATTTCTCCACACAGAAGAAGAACAAGTGAGAGAGATTATGAGGGTTACTATCTTCTCGCTTGGAAATGCAAATGTGGTAACAAGTTCTTCCAACCATGAATTTAACCCAATATAAATTAATTAATCAATACTTACTAATTACATTTATTTTAAATAATGTATATGTATATGTAATGCCTATATATAACATATGGTTTATGGTTATTTAAGTAAGCGTGATGAAAAATTAGTTCAAGTATATGCTGGTGTACTGTAGAAATTTATCTGAGATGAATACATCCCAGTATATACACACACACACCTTCATGTGCTCCCTTGTTTCGCTTGTTCTTGCTTTCTTAATCTCAGTAAAAGAGACTTCTCTATACTTAAAGGCTGTTCAGTCTATCGTTGGATTAGCTAAACTACAAAATGGGTGAATTGAATTCGAATTCCATCTTGTTTAAAAAGACCTCTCAGAAGAGGCATCTTGATCGTAAAGTTTCAATCAAAATTAGTCGGTTGCTTAAATACCTAACAATAAAATCCAGAAAAAGCGCGGGACACCAGGTGTCCAAAGGATTACTAAAAAAAATGGGACTTCTCTATTGCGTAGCTCAATTAATTGCATGTGGCAGAAAAGTAGTTTAAGTCAATGTAAAATCAATGGCTTTAATTATATATAAAGATGGAATTAGATAACAGGCCTGGCACTACACTCAAAGCCTGAGAGAGGAAGCCACAACATTGTTCATATGGGCTACGCCTGCGCCAATAAATATATTGTGGCCCTTCTGTAATGAAAAATCTTAAGATCCGTTTTAATTCATGAATCAATAGGGGTCTCAATTAATAATTCATAATAACTGAAAAATTAGATGCATTCCTTGCAAATGAGAATGCCACCAAAAAAATTTCTTTTTCTAACAATTAAGTCCACATTCGGTTTATGTGCTCATCACTATGGTGAAATTTGAGTCGTCCAAATACAATTTCAACGATTTAAATTTAAAGTTTTTAACCAATAGTTTGCAATTTTTTTTTTGAAAAATAAAAGTGATTATATTTCCTTTATTTTAGATTTTGTACACATTAAAATAATTTTTCAAAAAATATGAAATGTGAAAAGCAAGATGAAAGTTTTTTGAAGTTAACAAATGTAAACACATTTGTGAAGGAAATTACAACAACCACTTCAATAACTAAAATAAACATGTCTTCTTATCACCAATATATATATATATATATATATATATATATATATATATATATATATATTCCTTTAATTGCGAAGTCAAACAGACCAGGCTTTGCACAAATAAAATGGTCGAAATAAGTGATCTGATTTGTTACTTTTTTTTTTTTTTTGAGGAATTGTAAAGTGCAGAGAGAAAAAAGTGGAAGAGAAACGAAATAGAGGGAGAGTGAATTTATTGTTCTGTACAGTTAAGTACTGCCGTTAGGTTTGACCACATACATAAGCCGTAAGTTTACATTGGAGAGTCATTAAAACCGGACCGGTTATTAAACTGAGGTACTTAGTCAAGAGTTAGGGGGTCCTAACGGAACTAATCTCATATTAAACCAGTGAGAAAGCGAAGTTTTCATGGTTATTAATATAAAATTATAAAGAAAATTAAAAAAAAATCATTTTTTTTTTAAAAAAAAAGCAAAATCAGGTTAATGCTCAAACCAAACTGGTTCGCCGGTTTACAAGCCGAATAAGTCAATACAGTCTAGGTTTAAGAACATTAATTTTAATCATGGTAATCCGTATGTAATGGTCTATAAACAAAAGTTACTGATTATGAGTATAATGGTTTTAATGAGTTGAATTTCTCACCCTACAAAAAGAAAAACACATGTCCGAATCTCAAAAAGATAGTATTGAGAGCTCTTCTTCCAAGACCGTAGCCTTAACTTGAGGCAAATCCAGAATAGTTTGAACTAAAAATTTCAGTGAATTAGGTGAGCAAAATATATATATATATATATATATATATATATATATATATATATATATATATATATATATCCAAATTACAAAAGTTTTCTGTCTACTCCCCTCCTTTTCAAATCCCTTATAGTACCAAACAAAGCCCATTTTGAGTACTAGTTATAACTTATTTTCTTAATCTTAACAAAGTATTATCCATCTCTATTATAAGTCACTTTCTAAAAAAAGTTAGTTATCCTTGTTATAATTGACAAGTCGCATATCAATTACTTATTTTCAAAATTGCAACTATTCGTTTTAAATTAGGGAAAATTTAAAAAAACAAAATCATTTTCGAAAAAAATTAATATAGGACTCAACCACCCTTCTTTAATTCTAGTGAAGTAATTAGAAGTGCCTTATAATAGCAACACAAAATTAGTTAACATGGTATAAAAAGTACTGAGAAATAGAAAGCAAGGGGTGCATAACTTTAGAAATATGAAGACCAATATGTGGATAATAACAGAAGAGGGTCCATAACAACTTCAAATCATGTTTATAGCCAACTCTGGCTAGTCATATTTGTTATTAATATTAACAACTGATTTCATATATAAAATCTACTTTTTTTGCTCAAGCTAGTTGACTGATTTGGATAAATTAAATAAATTAGTTATGCTAATTATTTATAATAAATATATGTTAGTTTTCCTAAAATACTCACTTTTATCATGACTACTGTTAGAATTTCTTTAATGTGTGCAATTTTTTTTTATAATAAAGATACTTTAGGGGAAAAAAAGTTATAAATTTGATAAACAAAGAAAATTGAAGTAATATATTTAGGACCAAATTCAAAACCCAACTAGCTCTCCCTTACGTTAAGGATAAGATAATGTAACGAATCACAAACACGTATAGAATAGTATAGTATAGAAATAAGTACAACTTACAATACTGAATTCCAATTATAAGAACAAGTGAACAACTAGGGCAAGCAGTTATTTTCATTATAAAGTGAAAGAGTCGTCTGCATAGTACAATTCATGAGAAAGATTAGCCTTACAAAAACAAGGGCTCGGTTTAACCCAAATAAAAAACAACAACAAATAAACAAAAAACAACCCGACACAGGTTGTGAGAGTGAGACCAAAGCCCTTGCACGTAAGACACCCACCACTTGCATTGCCTATACAGCAAGACTCATCAAAAGACTACAACACACAAAAGCTAGAACACTCAATAGAAGATCATCCAGCAAATACAGAATAAGACCCCCAACAATATGCACTAACCATAAGTGGACACTACCACCAAGCCATGACTCTGCCTAGGTGACTGTATTCTCAGGGAACCATAGCCGAAAAAAATGGCATCGGATGCCAAAAAAAGTTTTAAAACAAGCAGTCCTGTAAATGTTAGACTGCTTGCAAAAAGGGATCGGCCAAAGTTCCATGGAAAACAAGTCACCAAACTTCCACCACCATACCATGTCCACTGTTGATAGTCATATCATTAGAGCCCAAAAAGTTTGCTGAATTTGACTTCCTGTGAGTTGAGATAAGCGTATGTGTTTCAGTCATGTTTATGCCAGAATATCACATCTCCACAGGTTTTCGATGAGCAACTCAATTGAACTGCTGCTGATTGAGCTGCAATTTTGAAGATTCAATCCAAATAAGGTCTTGCCCAGTTTCGTAAGGAATGGAACGCTCTGGTTTGACACATTAGTACAGCCTGACAAGGAAAGAACTTGCAAACTTAGCTGCCTGGTACCAGATAGGATGGCTAAACCAGCATCGGTGATTGCACAGTTGGAGACATCTAGATCACTCAATGACAAGCAGTAGTGAGCAATGGCCGCCAAGCTTGCATCGGTTATCTTCCTGCATCCCTCAATATTGAGTACTTCAAGGGTTTTGCCATGTAACTGAGCCAAAGCTGAAATGATGTTGTCAGTCAAGTTCCAGCATCCGGTAAGATTCACACTCACAAGTCCGGCCTTGCAATTCTCCAACAGAGGGAGAAAACCAGCATCAGTTATGCCATAAAGCCCAGTAAGATCAACATTTTGAAGTTGGGGGCACAACTTCCCAATCATAGCCAAGCTACCACTACCAAAGCCAGGGCAGTTTTTTATTGACAGTGAACAAAGAGATTCGCAAGGAGAAAGCATAGATGCTTCACAACCAATATCCTTAATTCCCATGCACTTCACAAGTGAAAGAGACTTCAACTTTGTTTTGAAGTTTGAAACAGCACCAATAATTCCAGACTGGGTGATTCTATTACACTCCTCCAACTGCAAGCTCTCAAGAGATCCTGCAGCGTTGGCTAATTCCACCAGTCCTCCATCAGATACATAGCAACACTTGCGAAGGCAAATCTGCTTTAGATTCCAGCACCCTCTGCCAATGGCTCCAATGCTTGCATCAGTTACCCCACGACATGAAGTGACTGTCAATGAGACTAGTTTCTCTAGACCTTGAGCTACCCCCATGGCCCAAAAGCCCCTTTCACTGACATTTGGCAGACCACTGAGGACCATATTGGTAACTTCCTTTCCATAGTGACCAATCACAGCCAGAGAAAAATCTGTTATGTTCAAGGACTGAAGCTTTACCCTTGATAGATTTGAAGCTGATGATAACAGACTTGATACTCCATGATCCCCAACAAGTGGGCAGTCCTTGATAGAGATGCACTGCAACTTTGGGCAAGACTTTGAAATAGCTTGCAAGCCTTCATTCCCAATCTTTGTACACGATTCAATATTTAAGGTTGTCAAATTGGGGCAACCCTCAGCTATTGCGATCAAGCTCTTGTTGCTGATTGAGGAAGACTGGCAGAGGTCAAGCTTCTCCAACATATTACATCCTCTGGCTATTGCAGACAGACCCTCATCCCCAATTGAAGATACGTTCCACAAAGAAAGCGATCTTAGAGAAGGACAACCGTGAGCAACAGCTGAAAGGCCGATGTTAGACACACCTCTTACAGAGTTGCTGCCTCTGATGGAAAGTTTTCCAAGTCCTCCACGGCCACTAGTCCCTACTGCAATCGCAGCAAGTCTTGCATCAGTTGCTTTTTTCCCTTCCAAACACCTGGTAAGGTAGCCATCACCTTCAATATCTTGATCCTCACCAGCAGAGGTCATTTCAACGTCATAGGAAGTTGGCTTTTCAGATTTGCAGATTTCAGTTTTGCACATGCTGCTCATAAGATAAAGCCAACGCTTCGATACACAAGCACAGATGCTCCTCTCTTTGCTACTGGGGAGCCGTCTGAATACTTCAAAGAGGCATTCATTAGGAAGAACTTCAATAGTTGGCTTCTGAATTTGATTTTGCTCAGTGTGAAGATTTCCATATAGAAATGGGGCATTGATGCGAGCTCTCTTGCTAGGAGGATAGTACACATCAATGTTGGAAACAGCAGTGCACAAAGAACCCCCAAGATAGAGTTCATCATCACCTGATAAAAAAAAATTCATAAAACCAAAAATAAGCCACACAATTGTTGCAGTTAAAAAGACATTTTTCTGGAATGAAATCTCTCTATCTGTCCTACAAATAAGGCATTCAAAGAGAAATTGAGTTGTAAAAATACTTTTCCAACCAAAAATAAAGTAATAACATCCTTTAATCCACTAAAAATAAAACAGTAGATCGCTTTTAAGATTCCTAACGGAAGAAAAAACTCTTGGGTTTTCAAATATATGTAGCCAAATACAGATATCAGTCTTTCTGAAGCTAACATGTCAGGGCATAAGGAAAATCGGCGATACTTAGAAGGGAGAATCAAATTCTAAGTAAATATCAAACACTACAGAACCTCCATAAATCATGTAAAATTTTCCCCACCAATCCAGATCACAAACTTGAAAACCTAAAAAAGGAACTAATCAAGAATAAAATTTCAGGCAACAAGCATCGCAAACCAAGACTGATCGATGAAATCCCTTGAACCTAAACACGTCTAAATCTATTCAAACCCATCAAGAATAAAAGAACAATCATAAAAACCCAGAAACTCACCACTGTAATTGACGAGGGTAGGCATGATGACCACAGAGAAAAAGCAGCCGAGGATCCAATACCCAAAAGCTGAAAACCCCCAAAAAGTGCAAAAAGAACTGAAACAACGATCAAGAACAACAACACAAAGACGAGGATGAAAGCTTGAAGAGCCAAGAAAATTAGAGATCAGAAACCCCACAGAGCAGGGCAAAAAGAAAAGAGAGAGAAGAAAGAAGAAGAAGAGAGAAGCAATGTTTGAGAAACGATGCAACAATGTGGCATGGGAAAGTTGTATTATATTGAGTGTGAGAAATGAATTATATTGGCCACAGATTCATTAGAATGAGAATGGGTCTTACAGATGCAATGAATCCTTCCAGAGACAGGGTTCCCCACCAATTCGCTTTCTCAGTCCAACCAACTCGCTATCCTGTTGCCCAATTCCATGAACCCAATTACTAAATTACCAACTTCATTATTTTATTATGGACCGAACCTTGATATTTTATTGAGCAGGGAATAATTTAGTGTGGTCCTTATCTTGAAAACATTGTCATTTTAATTTTATGTTTGTTATTGAAAATTTAAACTTGACTGATGAATGGTTTATAGTTTATTAATTTTATATATTTTATTAAATGTTATAAATACTTATTGAATATTTCTCAGGTGGCTTAATACTATTTATGTTTCATTTGACGAAAATATGAACATAAGAATAAAATAATGAAATAAATTCATCTGTGTATGAAAAATATTGTCTAATAAAAAAATAAAAATCAAAACGTCAAATTATAAGAATTCAATTACAAAGTTTGAATTCAGTTAAAAAATTGTAAAGTTTGAAATAATAAGGATGAAGTTAAAAATTAAACGTTTATTTATTTTCAAATTAAGAATTTATTTTAATTTCGTAATATATTGTTTTTAAAATTGAAAAATAAAAAATTACATTTTTTAATTTCAGATGAACAGAACAAGAAGAAAAACATTTGTTAATGAAAAACCAAAATAATTATGAAATATCTCTCTTTTTTCTCCATTAAATTTTAAAAATAAATCTACCCCAAATCAAACAAAGAGAATGCAAATTATTTTCAACAATATATATATATATATATATATATATATATATATATATATATATATATAATGGGTACTATTTAGATATATAATCTAGTGCTGATCCCTTATCATCTATTAAAGAAATTAAGCATGCAATAGCATTTGAGTCAAATTCTTTGGCCTTTGTATCTTCTTATTCCATCACTGTTCATTAAAATGTGGACAATATGTCGCCAATTGGATGGATTATTATTATGAAGAAATATAAGTATCACACAAAGAAAATTTGTTAGGCATGGATTGGATTCCAAGATTAGCCTATAATTTCATTCAAATTGAAGAAGGTTTCATGTTTCCATTATTTGCTCCGTTTTATATATCAGAGCATGCCTTCTTTTGATCACAAGGGAATTGCTTTTTCAAGAATCTCATAGGCAATCCTTACACATCCTGTGTATTAATCGAGCTTTCCTCCATGCATCTTAATGAATTTAATAGAGTGTCATCTAATGTGTTTTATCATGATATTGAGGAATTCCTCAATAATTATATTTTTCAGTAAGTTAGCTTTTCTTATAATTTTTATGTCACGAATTTTAGATTATTCAGGAACTGCTACACTTTTAAAACTACACGTTATTACCTGATATATACATTTCACTATACTTAAAAAAAATGGGTCAAGATTATTATTTTATGTTTGCAGCTGCATGTGACTTATTATTACTCCCATACATGCATTTACTTTGTGCGGTTCATGAAGGTTTTTTTCCCATAGTGCCCCTTTTTAGGAAACTATTTACCAAAATGCCCCTACTTTGAAACTATTTCCCATTATACCCTTCTCTGGAAACATATTCCCAATCTACCCCCCTTTAGTACGACTAAACCACTTGGTTTAGTCGACTAAATTTCGACGGTGGGGGTTTTTAAACACCCCAAACGCCGCTAATCGACTAAATCTCCCCCCCAAACCTCTCCCCCATCTCTTTTTCGCCAAAATCTCTCTGAATCCGTTGGTGGGTTGCGAAGAGAACTTCAATCAACTTGCATTTGCATCAATTTCGGTATGTTTTCGTCCCATTTTCGGAATTCCACCGTCGACATTGTGTTATTGCAAACCCCATTTGTGTTTTATTGTTTTGTGCTTAGATTTGATGGTTTTATTGTGTATATATGATTGATTTGACTTTTTCATTGATATGTATGGAGGAAAACGATGAATGTATATGTTTATGATAATTTTTTTGCGTTTATGCGAATTTTTTTTTATTTTTGGACGAATTTATCTTCGTTTTTCATCAAGAATTGGTGGTTTTGTTGTGTATGTATGATTGATTTGAGTTTTTCATTGATATTTATGGAGGAAAACGATGAATGTATATGTTTATGATAATTTTTTTGCGTTTATGCGAATTTTTTTATTTTTGAACGAATTTATCTTTGTTTTTCATCAAGAATTGGTGGTTTTGTTGTGTATGTATGATTGATTTGAGTTTTTCATTGATATTTATAGAGGAAAACAATGAATGTACATGTTTATGATAATTTTTTTGCGTTTATGCGAATTTTTTTGTGTTTATGAGTATTTCTTGTTTATGTTGAAAGTGTTTGTTAGTGAAAATGATGAATGTAAATGTGAAATTGAGAATGATGAATGTTTCTTGTTTCCTGATTGATTGTAACGTCCCTTTGTAGGTCTTTGTTCTCATCATGCGTCGTAGACAAGCTCCTGCTGACACCGGCAATGTGCGTGGGAGACGGATCAAGCACCGAGCATCGCGCGGGGCATCATCCTCTAGGCAACAGCATGCACCGGAACTTGAGCCTGAGCCCGTTGTTGACCTCCCGTTTGGATATTTGTTTGAAAATAATGAAGTAGAGCATGAACGATTCATAAGGGATTTTGCTTCCAGACCCATCATTAAGCCGAAGTCATTAGACATGACATTCTTTGCACGTGAGGGCCTTGACATTGTGCCGTTGTTGGGAACTTCGCATTTGGTAGGGCTGGCGGAGATGAGTTGTCCCTATTCAGAGGTTATGGTGAGAGCTTTCTACCATAACATGATCTACATTCATGGTGATCTGCAATCTCGTGTCTGCAGGGTTGACATTCTGGTGACGGCTGACATGTGGACGGATTTTCTTGGATTTGATTTTGATGCTGGTGATAGATACCAGTTTGATGGGGACACCAATTTTGTCATGGAGGGATATGTTCGAGATAAGGCTGTGTATGCATTCAGGAGGCAGGAGGGCATAGACCTTTAGTGACTGTGGGACAACTGATTGTTAGTTCTCGGATCCTCTTCTACGTCATCACCCACATATTGTTTCCTTGGGCCTACAATCATTCACGAGTGTTAGAGGGTGACATCCCCATTATGTGGTCCATTCGGAATGGCATTGAGGTTAATTGGAGACATTATATCTGTTGGCATATGTATAAGGCAAGACATAAAGGTGCACTCCCATGCGCCTACTTGGTTCAGAAGATTTTGGAGAAATTTGGTGTTCCTATGGACGATGAGGTGATGGTGAAACAGGAAGCATGGAATGCCATCTTTAGACAGCGCCTTCTAGAGCAGTGCAAGATCACCAAGGGTGCAGATGGTGGGTGGCACTACATTGGTGAAGAGGATGTTTATGCTGCTGCTGGCCAGGGTCTACCCTTTATACCTGATGTTGGTCAGGGTCCACCTATTGTTCTTCCTGAGGTCGATGATGATGACGGCGACGATGTTCATCCTGAGTCGGAGGGTGGATTCTCCCTTAGTGATGTCATGCAGGCCATCCAACACCAGGGCAGGATGCAGAAAAAAAGGTGGAAGATAGAGAATAAAAGGTGGAGGTGGATGCAGGCTCGGATGAAGTGGGTAGAGGAGACGCTTGGTCAGATGCAGCTTGGAGGAGCACCGAATGCTGCCAAGGGTGATGATGTGGCTGATGAGCACGCGGAGGATGATGGGAATCCAGAGCATGCAGATTATATTTATGGTGTTCATGTTTTATGTACTTTCATTGACTTTATGTTTTATGTTCGGACATTGAAACTTTATGGTTTTTTGTTTAGTAGCTTCAATTTTTGAATTTCATTACACATTTGATCCGCTAATGTCCCAAAATGAGTCAATGATACCATACAACATATCAATCAACTGAATGGTCCAAATTTTGAAGCCATTAACAACACAACTCATAGTACCCTAAATACAAAACATTTTACATAAACTTCAAGTTTGCCTATTCCTCGTTGGACATGTGCACATATTATGACCGACTTGGTGGCAATTCCTACATCTTTGCTGACTGCTTGAGGGCTGAGACTCCACCTAATCCATCTCATTTTGTATCCTTGTAGACTTTGGTCTTCCCTTTGTGCGGGCCAAAGTTGCATTTGGGATAACTGTTGGGCCCTCTCCTTGTTGAATTAACAATTCATTGCCTATAGGATACCAGTGTGCTGCATATACCTGACTAATGTATGGGATAGTGAATACCGGATCAACGTAATCATAATGGTTCAAATTCTCTATCTTGCATACTGCTAATACGTGGCTGCAGGGATATCTTCTTGCTGTGAACTTCCCACATTGACATTTGCGATTTATCAAGTCAACCCTCATTATGTCACCGGCAACATGTGTAGATTGATTATATGCGTCCTCAACCTCATATAACTGTAAATCTCTGTCATAAAGCCGCACACGGTATGTAACTGTCATCTGGTCCATCCTTTGTAAGTGTTCTTCAACCTTTTTTGACACTATCCTACCTGCAGCGATATTTTTGTTAATCTCAACACGCCTAATGACAAAATATTCGACCAGTCTACTACAGGTCATCTTCACCAAAGCCGTTATCGGCAGATTACGTGCACCCTTAAGGATCTTGTTCACACACTCGGCTAGGTTAGTCGTCATGTGACCAAACCTCCGTCCGTCTTCATCGTAGGACCTACACCATTTCTCTTTTGGAAGCCGGTCAAACCAGGACACAACCTGTGGGTTACAATCAATAAATTCCTGAAACTTCCAGTCAAACTGGATCTTTGAACTCATGTACCCTGCATAACATGTTAAAGCAAACTCATAACAAAGGGTGCATTACAAACATGTTCAAGTATGTGAAGGCAGTAACCAAAGTGTATACTTTCATACCTAAGTTCATAACTGTTTTCTTTAGTTGCACATCCTTGAATTTGGTATTAAAGTTGCTCGCGACATGACGTAGGCAATACACATGATAGGCATACGGAGGCTGCCAATTGCGGTGATCTTTAACCGCCTTTATGATACTGGCGTGACGATCAGATATCAAACAAATGCCCGTCCTCTACGTCACATGATCACGTAACAGACAAAGAAACCACCACCAGTCATCATACTTCTCACCAGGAGGAACAACAGCAAAGGCAATTGGTAAGACCTTCCCATCCCCATCCTGTGAAGTCGCAATCAAGAGAGTACCTTTGTATTTTCCGTACAAGTGGGTGCCATCAATTTGTAGTATGGGCTTACAGTATTTGAAGGCTTCAACTGTCTGGTTAAATGTCCAAAAAACTCTATGAAAGACGCATAAGTTGACATAAAACCGATGATGGTCGGAACATTCATCTGTATCAAGCCTGAAAACAGAGCCCACGTTAACCTGCGTCATGTATGTCAACCAATTGGGCAAGAATGCATATGATTCCTCCCAATCACCAAATAACTTCACAATGGCCTTCATTTTCGTCTTCCAAGCCTTCTTGTATGTTATATTATATCCATACATACGCTGCATCCTCTCTTGTATCAGCGCTGGTTTTAAAGCTGGATCTTCTCTTAACATACCTTGTTAAAGCATAACAAACTTCAGAATATAATGTCAATAAACAAACAAAAGTAGAAAGTAACAAAAATATGAAACATACTGATAATGCCTGCACATATGACATTTGAATCCAGTTGTCCATGATCCCGGGTAAGACTCTGGTTCAGGCAGGTGTGATCGCTAACCCAATTACGGACCACCCAACAATTTCCATTCTTGCCTGTCATTGCCCTCATATACCAAGGACAACTGTCAGCATGATTTCGACACTTCATCACAAACCTCCGTTCATCACTTTTTTCAACTTTGGCTGAACGATGAGTCTTCATGCAATACAATTTCACGGCATGATGCATCTCAGACTTAGAAGGAAACTGCTGATACACATATAATAGATCGCCTAACTGCCATCCACCTTGCCTGTCATCATCACCATACAACATCTCTAACTCATCGTCACAGTCAACCGCACTAATTTGAGAATAGTAGAGCTTTCGGTCCAAAACGACTCACTATCAGATCCAACATCTGTCAATATGAATTTTCTGTCAGAACCAGTAAATAAACAATACAAAAACAACCACAAATTCAAGTCTACTAAATTACCACTACTAATTGGGTCAATACGAAGTGGTGGCATTGTTGCAGTCCTTGGGTTTACTAGGTTCGGACAAGAATCAAAATCACCCTCTACATCGGTATCTGAGCTGTCACCTAGTGGAATAAACCTCTCAAATTCGTCCTCCTCATCGCTGTGCATATTCTCATCTTCCATCAATGTTACCTGACTTAACACTTGTGAAGGTGCAGATACACCAACATGTCTATCTTCTTCACCAAAATACTGTGGGGATCTTGGATGCATAGGTATAGATGATGATTCGCCAGATTCAATTTCAACATATATCTCAATAAAATTTTGTACTCTCCGATTAGCAAATGCATCTATGACACAATCTACATCTTCATCATCACATACATCGGTACTAATGTAGTATACATTATCCTTACCCACTATAGTCTCCACTTTGGCAATTAACCGATGAATGCATTGGTTGCCATGTAGCCCCAATTTTTAATAAATTCTTTCTTTCAGCTCGTTGTATGTAGTATCCCGTTTGATTTTCATCATTTTCATTTTCCCTTCAAATTGAACACCTTCGGGACCATCAAAATACCTCCCACTGTGGTAGATTATAGTCATGTAAGTGTTTGAACTTGAACTCATTTTTTACACCAGAATTTTAGCTGCAAAATGGAGGGTTTTAGCTGACCAAATAAAAAAATTTATGAAAAACGAAGTGATATTCTTCAAAAAAATAAAAACCACTCAACCGATGTAAATCTTTCCACTTTCACATGTATATTCATCATTTTCCTCCATAAATAGGAATGAAATACTCAAATCAAGCAAAGACACACAACAAAACAACCCAATCAAAACACAAAATGCAAAAACGCAAATGGGGGTTCGCATAAACACATAAATGACGACGGAAATCTTAAATGGAGATGAAAACATACCGATATCGACACAAATTCCACTAGATTGAAGTTCTCTTCGCAACCCACCAACGGATTCAGAGAGATTTTGGCGAAAAAGAGATGGGGGAGGGGTTTGGGGGGGAGATCTAGTCGATTAGCGGCGTTTGGGGTGTTTAAAAACCCTCACCGTCGAAATTTAGTCGACTAAACCAAGTGGTTTAGTCGACTAAATTTCGAGGGGATTCAAAAAATTTGAATCCTTCGAAATTTAGTCGACTAAACCCCTGGTTTAGTCGACTAAAGGGGGGTAGATTGGGAATATGTTTCTAGAGGAGGGCATAATGGGAAATAGTTTCAAAGTAGGGGCATTTTGGTAAATAGTTTCCTAAAAAGGGGCACTATGGGAAAAAAGCCGTTCATGAATCCTATCCCTAATAACATGTATGGATGATTCATTAATTTTCCTATGGAAACAAAAGTTCTAAGATTAACTAATGCACAGAGTGGAAAATAAAACCAAAAAAAAAATTGATTATAGAATAGGGAGGAAAACATAAGGGCAAAAAAAAACCCCTAAAATATGTGAATCTCATATCGTGAGGGTTTTTTTGAACAAAAAAAAATATATATCATGAGGGTTTTGTTGGATATGATTAGTTTTGATAATGTATTATATAGATGTCATTAGTAGGAGCAAAAAGCTTATATACTATATTTATCTCCTTCATTGACTAATTCTTAAATTTAATGTATAATCAAAGATGTGAAGTTCATTTATAAAGAATGATCAAGAAGAAGATCAATAAAAAAGTATTGAATGAGAGAAAGAAATTGAATCAAATAAGAGTCAAATGATAAAGAATGATCAAGAGATGAGATTATAGAAAGAAGAATCTACAAAGAAGCAAGAAGTTATGAAAGGATTTTGGGGACAATCAAGAAGAAGAGGAGAGATTGAAGAAGGAAGAACTTGCTGAATGGAATATTATTATTCAAGTTCTTAGATTGATAGTAGAAGTTTTGAAGACCAAATGGAAGTTGGAATAGCTCAATTCAGAGTTTAAACAAAGCAAATATAAGGTTCTGGATGAGCAAACTTGAGTCTCGAGGTTTCAACTCGAGTTTACTATCTTATTGCAATGATTTACCTCTGGAATACGAGAAAAATCAAGTAAAGGACACAAAACTCGAGTTTGGAACTCAAAACTCGAGTTAGTCACTTAATGACTCAAGATAACAATGTTTTTAGCATCTCTGGCGTCTCTGGACTAGCTAAACTCACGTTAGCCATTCAAAACTCGAGCTTGTCGTGCTTTCAGCTCCTCTGTTTACCTCTGTTTCATGTTCAGCTTGGGCGAGGTTTGGTAATTTGATTATATATTCAAAACCAGAGATCGGATTAAGGTGAAATCAATTTTGTATGAAACTATACATCCAATGCATCATTTTGACAAAGTTTCAAGCCCAAAGAAGTTTAGATAAGAGAGTTATGAATTTAGGAAGTTAGAACTGGAATTCACGCCACACATCAGACCAAGCTTCAATGTTTTGAGTGTATCTCACAAACTACAAATCCAATCGAGCTGAAATCTATGGCATATGAAAGTAGATTCAAAATAAATTCCATCAAGACTTGAACCAACTAAAATGAAGTTCAGACCAGGGAAATATGACCTTCGAAAGTTGACAGTCAATTCAAGATATTGCAAAGACACTAGTCCTGGACAACTTCTACTAATTTGATTACAACGTTCAACATAGAATGAGTTTGGAACTAATTTTTTCTAACATTAGGTTCTTACCTCGAGCTTTTACATTAAACTTAAGTTTGAGATTGACCAAGAGTTTTCTAAGTTTTCATTCTTTTAAGAAAATTTGAGTTTATCTTTGTAAACTCGGGTTTGAGCTTGACAAAAAGTTTTCAAAGATTTTCAGGTTTTAGAGAAAACTCGAGTTGAGTTTTGCTAACTCGAGTTTATGTCATACAGAAAGCTATACCTGATTTCTGTGGTTTGAAAACTCCAGTTAAGTTTTGAAAACTCCAATTTGAGCTTTTATGAATTTAAACTCCTTTTCAGTATGAATAGTGCAAAACTCAAGTTTGTCACTTAATGACTCGAGTTTGCCACTGTTTCAAGATATTTTTCAAAGCTCAATTGTGATGTTTATCTAAGAAAGAACTAAACTCGAGTTTGTTTCCAAACTCTAGTTTAGGTCGTCCTTATTTTGAAATCATTTTCTCCAAATTTGCGAAATCTTCATGAATGATATATATACTTCATATCATCTGTTACTACTATTCCCAACTGTGTTTAATCAATTTGCTAGTGATTTTCAGATGATCAAACATGCATTAAACTAAAGTTTAAGCATAAAATAAAAAGTGATGTCAGAATTTTAAATACACAGCAAAAGCTCTAACAGCTAGTTCCAACTAATCTCCAACGGCTACTATTCACAACGGTCATATTCTTAACAATTAAATGATCTTCATCTATAAGAAGAGTGACATTCAAGACAGAGAAAGATGATGACAAGAGATTACACTGTCAAAATACCAATATTTTGAATCCAACTTTTATCTCATATGCACTCTATTCTCAATGCTTATATAGTTCATCATAGAGAGTGAAATTATATGTATTGTACTTCAGTGATTATTTATTCACTTCTAAGAGAGAGAAGATTTATTGTAATCATTATATTTGAGAGTTACTCAAGATTGAGTGATCTTGAGTGGGAAATCGATTATATCCTTATAGTGTGTAAGAGGGAGTATCTCAGTGAGAGATTTGGCTTCACAAGTGCCTGTATGAACTTATGAGATTGTAAAGGCTTCTCTTGTGCCCGGATAAACAAGAGGATAGTAGATTAAAAATCTCAAGTGGAGCTTGAGGACTAGACGTAGGTCAAGGATTGGGGTGAACCAGTATAAATCACAGTTTGCATATTCTCTTCCCTGAGCTCTTATATTCCCAACATATATGTTTATTTAAATATCTAATTGTTGATTTAGAAAACACAAAAAAAATTTTAAGTTCCAAGATTTTAATCTTTCAGCAAATTCACCCCTTGGGTTTAGCCAGGTCTTTCAGGTTTTAAAATTGCCTAAATATGTGAAGTTTTTAATCTTCGATACTAGTTTGTAATTAACTTTTTATGAAATTTCATAAATATACTTAATTTAAAAAAATATAAATAATAAGAAATTAATAAGTCACAACTTTAGCTTATCAAATAATAATAATAATAATTAAGATAGTGACAACTAATTTCATTGAGGATAATTAAAATCATCAATGGGTTAAGGTTATTGTTTTAGGTTTGGATAGGTGTATGACTTCTTTTATTGTTGCTAAATATATTTTTATTGTCACTACTACAAAATTATCAATATATGACAGCTATTATTTACTATAAATTACAATTTCAAACTATCATATATGTAGTACTATATATGCTCAGTTTCAAACTGGTTGAGGGCATATGTAACAGTTATTTGTTAATAACTATAATACATTGACTTTATTTTTTTTTATTTCATATAGTTGTTGTTGTTATTATTATTATTTAGTTTTATTGTTAATATTTATTTTATAAAACATAATACAATCAATGATAATAACAAGACAATAATATTAAATAAAAAAAATTATTTATAGTATTCAAAATTCAATACATTATACATAAATATCACACAATTTAAAAGAAATTAATCACCTCAACACTCTAGAACATTAACTTATAATTTTTTGAATTGTAAAAGAAAATCTATTAAAAAAATTTCTACAATATTCTCTAATGTGTTTGTTATTGATTGTCAACCACGTATCAATACTTTAGAGTTCCCGTAACTACAAGGGTAATATAAATATAATAATCAAAATATATATATTAAAATTGGCAAACATTAAAACTTAAGCAAATCTCTAATCTGATTTAACAAATATGATTTCAACAAACCTGTACGTAAGGTTTAAAAACATGGGAACGATCGTGATTCAACAAGCTGCTAAAATTAAGAAGAAAAACTTATATTGATTTTAGCCATCTTCAAAAATTAGATATCACTTTTTGTCTACGATTCTTCTTCCTAGATAATCCCAAGACCTTGAGCCTCAACTAGTGAGCTCTCCTTATAAAAAGAATAAAATAAAACTAAAAATGTTAACTAAAAAAATGAAGCTTACCTGGGGAATAATCACAAGAGGAAAGAACTGCAGAGTGAAGATCCATGTAAGAAGTGGAGGATGTAAAAGCGGCAGAGCAACTTTCAAAAAGACTTGAGTTTTCGATGAAACTTTCAAAATGTTAACAACTCGAGTTCTTATTTTAACAACTTAAGTTGAGTCTTTACAACTCAAGTTCCTTTTGTTTCAAAGAGTTTTCTAATTTCACCCATAAACATCAACTCGAGTTCTCTTTTGAAATCGTATTGAAAAGCCGAAATCCTTTTACAAGAGTTTTGTCCAAAGAAACAAAACTCGAGTCTTGTAAACTACAACTCAAGTTGGAAACTCAAGTTCTATGGTTAGCAACTTGAGTTCTTCTGGAACTGAATGATGATCATTATCTTCGTAAATTCAAACTTTCTAGTCTTTATGCAGTTACTTCGTATTGCCACTCACAATTATTCTTAATGACTTTTAAGATATTTCTTAGTTTCAGATGATCGATTACATGAAAATCTTCAAAAAGCAATATTTGTGTTAGAAGCATTTATTGCGTAGCAAAAAATAGAGCACCAATACAAAATGAAATTCAAAGCAGACCAAAAGAACATTCCTCAGATACCCATTTCGATGAAAGACTAAAGCGAACTCTTCCTTAATCAAAATCTCATACCAAAAGCTTATGGTAAAACTATTATCAACAATGGCGATACAAAAATGAATTTTTGTTAAACCTTCCAACAAATCCAGCTTGTGTCTAACAAAAACTTATTGAGTCTAACGAAAAGCGCAAAGCATCACAATGGTTAGTTTGAAGCTTCACCAATGGTCATTTATATCACTTATCTATAAAAACGAAGAGCACTCAATTTGGAACCAATAACCAACAACGATATTATTCATTGCTCATTAATATTCTTCTAGATATTTTTGAGATATTCATATACTTCAGTTTTTATTCTTCCACTTTGCAAGAGGAGTTAAATCAATTCAAGAGGAATCAAGTTTGGGACTTGGTACCCAGACCAACTGACCATCTAGTCATTGGCACCAAATGGGTATTCAAGAACAAACGAGATGAATCCACAATTATAGTCAGAAACAAGGCTAGATTGGTAGCCAAAGGCTATAATTAGGAAGAATGTATTGATTATAAGGAAACGTATGCTCCAGTGGCTAGATTGGAAGCTATACGAGTACTCTTAGCCTTTGCGTGTATCAAGGGATTCAAATTATACCAAATGGATGTTAAGAGTGCTTTTCTAAATGGCTTCATTCAGGAAGAAGTTTACGTAGAACAACCTTCTGGTTTTGAAAATGATAACCATCTAGATCATGTTTAGCGACTCAAAAAGGCCCTATATGATCTTAAGCAAGCTCCTAGAGCTTGGTATGAGCAGTTAAGAAAATTTCTTTTAGATCAAGGTTTCATTAGAGGTAAAGCAAACACAACACTTTTTGTGAAAAACAATAAACGTAATGAAACTTTAATTGTGCAAATTTATGTAGATGACATAATATTTGGTGCCTCTGATTAATCTCTCCGTTAAGAATTTTCAAATAAAATGCAGGGCGAATTCAAGATGTCAATGATGGGAGAACTTGACTATTTTCTTGGTCTACAAATCAAACAACGGAAGAACGGGATCTTCATTTCGCAGACGAAGTATCTCCATGTTTTGCTCAAGAAGTTTGGACTCGAAAGTTGTAATTGGACAAATACCCCAATGAGTTCAACAACCTCCTTGGACTCCGATGAGAAAGGAAAGAATTTCAATATAACCAAGTATAGAGGGATGATCGAATCTTTGTTATACTTAACCGCAAGTAGACCAGAGATTAGTGTGGGGATGTGTGCAAGATTCCAAGCCACTCCAAAAGAATCACACGCTGAGCATGTGAAAAGGATCTTCTGTTATCTTGCAGACACCAGAGAGTTGGGGCTATGGTTTCCAAAGGGTCAACAAGAATTCCTAGTGGCATACTCTGACTCCGACCATGCTGGTTATAAGACTAATAGAAAAAGTACCAGTGGTCAATGTCAATTTTTGGGTGGTTCACTTATCTCCTGGTTTAGTAAAAACAAACCACCGTCTCTATTTCATTTATAGAAGTGGAGTATGTTGCTGCCTCAAGTTGTTGTGCACAAGTACTATGGCTCAAACAACAACTTTCTAACTTGGGAATACATTTGAAAGAAGTCCCTATTCTTTGTGACAACGCTAGTACAATAAGCTCGGCAAGAATCTAGTACAACATACGAGGACCAAGCATATTGATGTAAGACATCATTTTATCAGAGATCATGTACAAAGGAAAGATGTCAAGGTCATGTTCATTCCTACATTTATGCAACTTGCTGATATATTCACAAAACTATTGGCAAAAGAGCAATTTATGTCCATTCGAAGAGAATTGGGAATGGTAAACAATAAGTTGTAAGTAATTTCTACTAGTTAATCTTGTTTTTAAAATGTAGCATGATTATTAACTTAAGCATTGGAGTATGCAAAAGTTTGTTTTGCAGGATTCTTTGTTCAAATGATGTAACATAGATGATAACAGAGTGGATGCTGCTCGAGCATATCAATGAAGTCTGCTTGAGTAACCATGTGGAAAGCAAGCAGGTCAAGAACATTTCTCGAGCACCCTACCATTCCTGCTCGAGCACCATCGAAAAATGACTAAAGAAATCCAGAAACAGACTCTTGGTCGAGCATACCCTACACTATGCTTGAGCACCAACGAGTTTTATTATTCCGCTCAAGCACACCAATATTTTGCTCGAGCATGGACGAGTTGTGTTCAATAGCACTGTAGATCTCTGCTCGAACACACCTAAAGCTTGCTTGAGCAACAATGAGCTCCTACTCGAGCATGCCTAAACGTTGTCGAGCAATATCGGGCTCTTATCTGGACAATGGAAATAGATGACTCTTGCTTGAGCATGCATAACTGTTTTTTCTTTAATCAGAAGCTCATTCATATGCTCTAACTAGTTAATTTGTCATCTAAAATCAAGTATTCACAGAACATACTTGATAGGAGGTTAGCTTTAATCATTTAATTTATTTCTCAAAAGCTCATTTCAACAAGTTTGCTCATCCCTGCTTGAGCACGACAATAAGTCTACTTGAGCATGAACGCTACTCGAGCACGAGAAGATCCTGCTCGAGCAATGTTGTCAGTTTTCCTTTTTTAAAATTAGATGTTGCTTCATTTAGACCGTTGTGTCTCTACTCTTGCGTCCCTTCTCCTGAACCCTTCTCTGACAATATTTGTGACCGTTACAACCGTTGTGACCATTACAAAACCTCTCATAAATTGACCGTTACAACTATTTATCTCTTTTCTCCGTCTATTTAACCCATCCGTACCCTCTTTTTCATTTCTCATTTTCCCTCCAATTTATTTCTTTTCTTCATCTGTTCATCATCTAATCTATTTTCAAAGATCATTTTTCTTCTCAATCTATGGCTAGTTCCAGTGACAAATCACCCTCTAACCAACCTCCTTCGAAAAAACCTCGTCATTACCGACCCAAGGTTGTCTCAGAGAAACCCCCCAAATCCAAAGGCATGAAACAACCATTGGCCCCTATCTAGAAGGGAGTGGTTATCTAAGAATCGCCAAGGCTAAAGGCTCGTTTTTCAGACTGGGTCTCTACCAATGGGCAAAGGAAAGCGAAAAAAATCTTCATCTCCATCTTTATTGGATTTTGACGATTCCAAAGACACGATAGATGAACTCCATTCAAAGGCGGCGGCCGATCAATTCCAAGTTCCATAGGCTTCTCTCAGAAAAAATCCTCAAGCCTCGGGAAGCAAGAAACAAAAAGTGTCAATTTCTCAAGCCTCCGGTAGCAATCAAAAGCATGTTCTACCAAGCCATCCAATTGATGGTAAGCTACCTAAGCCTTCATCTGGAATGAATATTGACGATATATCTGTGGAATATCATCAATTGTATACACATTACTTCAGGCGAAGGCCGCTCTGTCCAATCGTTTATGTGGATTTGTAACACTTCAAAAAGGAGTGTAATTTGGACTTGACAAATTGGCTTCTCCAGTTCATGCCTCTTCTCAGTATTCATATGTCGTTCTCTCCTAAAGTCATTTGTGTATTCTACCACAACATGCGTCTCTAGCAGAAAATTTACGAGGATAACGATAATGTCTTGATTACTACAATTCAAGGACAAGAGATAAGGGTCATGACACATGATATCAACCTTATTCTTGGGATTACTGAGGCTCCTGAACAACAAGATGTTGCTCGAGCAAGGGGTGTCCATGCTCGAGCAACAACTATTGTTGCTCCAGTGTCGCTCCTGTCCTCGAGCAGGAACAAAGGCATGCTCGAGCAGCAATAAGATGTTGCTTGAGCATAAGGAGGTCTTGCTCGAGCAACAGCACAGGCACATTACATTTAGAAATTTCAAAAGCTTGCTCGAGCAAACTTTTGATATCATGCTCGAGCAAGGGATATTTTTCAATGTGACTTTATACTTATGCTCGAGCAGACAGTTAACCATGCTCGTGCAAGACCATCTCTGTTTTCCAAAATCACTGCATTGATCCTAAAATATTCAAGTATGATTTTATACTTCATATATCTTCATTCTCTATTACTGCTAATCATTTTTAATGAGTTTACGATTAAGTTTCAGATGAATTATCTATGGTTTAAAGGTTAATCTTCAAAAAAGCAATTGGATGTCAGAAGCATTAAATGCTATTACCTAATATAGTGCAACTGTCTCTCTCCAACATACTGGGCATTCTTTGATTATTTAGCTGTGCATTAAATGCTATTTCTCAATGGACAAATCGAATAGAACAAGGAATGTTTGAGATAAACACAGTATCAACAGTGTATAGAGAGCATAATCAGTCTAACGGCTATTTTTCAGAATCACAGCGAACAATGTTCGAGATTCATCAACGATCATTTAATCTCATCACCTATACCCAACCACCAAAATGCTAAACATTTATTGTGAATTTATTGCTATTTGAGTTTTCAATCAATTTCTTGAATATTCATTCATTGTTCTTTTGTGCTTATTTTATCCACTTAGTGAAGAGTTTATTCAATTTATTTTTCCTTCTGTAAATCTTGAAGTTGTGGAACTTCAAGAACGAGTGTATAACTACAGCTTGTAAAGGGGAGTGAGTCATTGGATAGGATCATTTCGAGTACGAGCGTGTAAGATTGTATTAGTAATCGTGATAATGAAATACCCAAGTGATTGGGGACTGGACGTAGGTCGACGAGTTAGACCGAACCAGTATAAACTCTCTGTGTCTATCCTTCTTGATTGTCTCTTGTCACTGTCGATTATTTTATCTTCCAAAAGAATTAATTTTTTTAAAAAAAATCACCTATTCACCTCCCTCGAGGTGATATTCTTGCTCTTCAAAATTCTTTAGAACTAAGTATTCATTTTGTTCATAGTACTTTTCTAAAAGTGCCTTTTCATAACCTCATCCTTCTCTACCTCATCATAGTCAAATACCAGAGAGCTCTTTCCAGTCGCCCTCTTCCTCATCCCCATGATCGCCTTCCTCCTCCACCATCTCCTCCTCATCCTCCACCACTACTACTAGCTTCTCCTCCTCCTCTTCTTTTGCCTACTCCTCAAATAGAGATTCTATTGCAGACATTGACCAATCTTGACTACTCTACATGGCGTCTTGCTGGACACTCCCCCAATTTAAATTAGAAGGTGGACCTCATCCTTCATCACAATCAAGTTGTATATGATCACTTCCAGTTAGACCCTTCATTTCCTTCATCAAACGTCAATGATACGATGAGCGAGAAGGAGGATGACAACAATAATGGTGATGACTAAAAACCACTATTGCTTTTTTTAAAATTTTTTTGAATATTAAAAAAATTGTTAGAGAAATGTAGCCCAAAAATATTTTTAAAAAATAATTATCACTTCATGTTTATTAGTAAACAATTGTTACTAATTTAGACATTTTTGTTAGTTCATTCAAACTCTTATTTTTATGTTTTATTTTTATACTATGGGATTGAATAATCAATAATAAAATTTATTTAAAAAGGTCAAATAAGTAATGGTTATTATTTAAAACCTATAAATTTTTAAAGCGTCACTGGTTTTAAAATTCAAATCTGACGAATTCGTGAAACATTTTTTGTTTGATCTTAATACTTCCTATCATCATTCATTAATATTCCTAGCTATGTTTAACCACTTCGTTAGTAGGTTTCAGATGATTTAAAGGATATTAAATGAAGGTTTAAAATAAAAGGCAAAAGTGAAGTCAGCACATTAAATGCAAAGTTCAGAAAACTTGCATCATTTTGGACAATCATTCTACACCCAAAGCAAAAGGGATTAATGTTTTCTTTCCACATCCAGTAGTTGCTCTTCCAATGGATTAAAAGTCAAGAAGTCAAACATAAACATGAGATATTAGTAAATAATATATATTAGATTAGTATCTTAACATATTATGTTTATCTTGAAAGTATAAATATGAGATATTATTATATATAATTATAAAAAATTATATCTTAACATATTGTATTTATCTTAAAAGTATAAATCTAAGATATTATTATATAATATATCTAATAATATCTTGTATCTATAATCATTCTTTACAGTTAATAATTATATCAGTTATGTATTTGTTTTTGTTGATATAATGTTAGAAGATAAATTGTTTGTAAGTGTTATATGACGATTTTTATTAAGAACCATCATATTTTTCACAAAATAAATTATGGTTATTAACTACAACCGTTATTTTTATGTTTTCACGAATTTTGTTTCTCTGAATACATGACGATGCACAGATTTAACCATTATATATTAGCGTTATATATTCCTTCGTGACCTCAGTCTTGACATACATAACGTTCATTCATTGTAACTATTATTTATTTAGCGTTATATATATTTCCCAATCTATAGTAGTGTCTGCAGCCCTATTTAGAACATGTGTGGAGGATTCATTAATTTTCCTATGAAAGACAAAGTTCTAAGATTAGTTAATACATAGAGTGCAATAAAAAAAGAAAAGAAAATATTAATTACCGGGTAGGTATGATAATCCCAAATCAGGGTTTTGCAAGTCTAAATATGTGAAGTTTCTAGTTTCTAGATACTGGTTTGTAATTAATATTTCTTTTTAATTAAATAAATACCTTTAATATGAAAAAAGGAAATAATAACAAAAATTTAACAAGAAACAACTTTAATTTATTAAATGATAATAACAATTAAGGAATTGAGAACTAATTTCACTAAGAACAAATAAGTAATTTCACAAACGATTTAATTTTAGAATAGACTCTATGGACTTCATAGAAATTAAAGTCATTTCAAAAAACCATTCTTTTTTAAATTATCGTGTTTTAGTGGTTATTATATTATATGTCTTCCTCCGCAAGGAAAAAAATAATTTACATATCTTATTTATAATTGCTATATTAAATAACAATGTAAGCATTATAGTATTATTATAATTGTAATGTAAACGACCGTAATGGAATCATTAAAATAATAATAATAATAATAATAAAAGACCGACCAAAAGAGATGCAAGTGCATCCATTTGAATATTGATGTTAAATGAATGTAGTCGCTTGACCCACAAATAATAAAGGGTTAAGCACAGTATATTCTGCAATAATTTAAGAACAATTGTGGTTCATATGTTTAAAAAGTATTTCTGAGAAATCTTAAAATAAAAAATATAAATTGCATTTAAGAATTTTTATTATTTTAATTATTACTCTGAAATTATTTAGAATTATCTTAAAATGCAGAGTTTTTCTAAAAGAATTAATTGAGTAACCCAAGTCGTTTTGAAATATATAATTTTAACAATTTTTAAATAATAAAATTTTTTTCTTGCAATTAATGAAGATTAAAATTATTAAAAATATAATCATTAAAAATGATTAAAAAGATAAATAGTTAAAGGGGAGCCAGAGCATGCCAACGTGGATTATGATAATGCCGCGTGAAGAATTGACAATGTGGAAGGGATTAGGGGGGAACACTTTTCAATCTCATCAGAATTTTTTTTATCATTTTGTTCTACATTGACACGTGTAAAACGTTCAGCATATACTAGCTAGTTAAAATTTTTATTTCAATATTTTTTCAACATAAAATTATTTTTTTCAAAAAAAAATGATAATATTGATAAAAAGTAAAAAATAAGGACAATAAAATCTGGTTCTTTAAAATCAAATTTTATTATAAAAAAAATGAGATTAAATGAAGTCAGTTGTTATTCCTGTCATGAATTTTGCCGATTGGATATTTTTATTCATGTATTTACAATTCCAAAAGTGAATAATGCAAGTATGTTCCATGCATGGTTGAAAGTGAAAGCTGGAGCCAATAAAACTTCACAAAAACAAAGAAATAAAACATGTTAGAATTAATGGATCCAATTATATATAGTTTTAATGTTGTGTTACTAAAAAATAAATTTTATCAACAAACTATTTGTTGAAGTGATAAGCAACATCACCCTTTTGAAGAGAGGAATATAAATTCTGTTACGGATATCTTATAAATGGGCCCAGCCCAATAACTAAAGAGCCTAGTCAAAATGACTTCAGTTATGCTCATAACCGCTTCCTTGAAAATAGGAGTGGTTTTATCAAAATATCTATCGTTATGATAACCGTCTATGTATCAAGAATATATATCAAAAACGCATATCTTGATATCCCTAAAATAAAGGATGAATCCAACTGATTAAGATAAGGCACAGGTACGCCTATAAATAGGGTAAACCCCTTACAAGGTACACACTTTTGAAATCCTAGCTTTTCTATTCACACAGAGCACACACACCACCCCCTCTGGCTATCATTAGCCTGTCGTATACCCTCGAACTACGTGGACTTTGATCCACACTGTGGTACGTAGGACCCCGGGATTTCACCCCGGGCCAAGTCCAACCCAACTTGTGATCTACACCGGATCAAATTCGAATCTTAAAATGTGCATTTATTGAAAGAGACATAAACTCTTTATTTTCTAAGACTTGAAAAGGATTATATCCTTAATCAATATTTTTCAGAAAAAATATTCATGTACATGTTCATCCTGTTCAACAACAATAATAATAATATATAACGAGAGAACTCTTATGAATATATGCGATATACTATTTATTATATTTATTATTAAATACAAATTTTTTTGGATATTACAAGAGAACATATCGATCAAATATTTCTTTCTTGATGTTCACAACTCTCAAATGAATTATCTTGATCTTCAAGAATTCATTTTTCATTTAATACTTTATATTCTTCAAAGAATTTATATTACTTAATTATTTAAAGGTACCGTTCTATTTATGTTATTCTTTTTTATAATTTTTTAACAAATTGAAGGTGGTTTTGGAAAAGCAGAGAACCATGTAAATTGAAAATAAATTTTAAAAATTCTGGAATTTGATCCAGTAATATTGAATATTAGATAGTGATTAAAATAATCGCAGTAAAATACTAAAGTTTAAAATAGGAATAATTAAAAAAAAATATGAGTATTAAAATCAAGATTGAGTACAAAAAAATTGAAAAAAAATAATAATAAAGAATCAAAGTTAAAAACCTATTACTAAATAAACATTTTAAAGATGAATACTAAAGAAGGAATCAAAGTATGGAATTTTTGTACTCCGGCGAAAAAAGAAGAATGGAATTTTCATGGAAAGCAAACATTATTCCAATCAATGACCGTGGTTTTTATTTGAAATTTCTAAAATTTATTTTCGGTCTTCAGATCATGAGATTAATTAATTATTTTACAAAACAACCATGTCTCATTTTCTTTGGTATTCATACAATAGACTCACACATAAATAATTTGAAAGATAAAAAATATGACGTTTTTGAATTTAAATTGCCCATACATACGTACGTGTGTGCCTATCTATATATATAGACACACAAATATCTATATGTGTGTATATTTGTGTGTCTATATATACAGTGGCGGAATCAGAAAAAAATTTTAGCCCAAGCCAAAAAACAAATAAATTGAACTACTCCTTTTGATTCTTATTATAAGGTGACAACTAACAAGTGTATTTAGTCCTTTTCATAAGGCACTTGTTTGTTTCAAAAAAGCATTAAATGTTTTTTTTTTCATATATACCCATAAGTAAGTGAAAGTAATAATTAAAATGATATTAGAGTTTAGTGTAATTAGTATGAATAATATTGAAAATTACTTAAATTTTAGGACAGATTTAATGACTTTAACTGTTTTTATTAGCTTGTGAGAATTGTTAGTTAGTGTCTTATAATAAGAACTAGAGGGACTATTTACTAAATAGTATCACATAACATTGAAAATAAAAATAAATAATAATTGACAATTATAAATCAAAATAAAATATAAGATGATACTAACCTTTTCAATAGGTATTTCAAATAAGAATTTTACTTTCCTTTTATAACCCAATGAGTAATAAACCAAACATTATTTTTATAAAGAAGATAAAAAGTTAACTGGAGTCAAATTATTGGCCAAATACAATATAATATAATAAATACATATACATATTAACAAATTTTTGAAAATCAACTTGGGGGCCCCAGCTGACCAGTGGCCAGATCCACCACTATATATATATAGTGGTGGATCTGGCCACTGGTCAGCTGGGGCCCTATATATATATATATCTTAGAATATATTTAATCATTTTTTTCCTTTTTGAATTATTATCATTTTAACTTACGAGCGAGACAATTTTTCTGGGGTTAGTTGGCTGACCTGAAAAGTCAACCTAGCTAACAAATTAGAATTGTCTAGAAAGGCGTATTCAAATTGAGGCCAAGTGGGACCCATATAACTAAAAATGCATGCATGTGGGTGTGAGAGGATATATATGCTATGCATATGTCGATGGCGGTACGTGTATCTTGGAGAAGTCGCTATTCTTATTTTATTTTATTTTCCTTCTGATATTTTTACCATCGAACAAGTTGATGCACGTTAGAATCAATGGATCTGTTTATTAATGTTTTTCCTGAATTTTTCATTGGCTTACAATACTTTATTTTGAATTGCGTAGCAAGTTAATTAAATGAACGGGATTCATTATCATGTTTTCAAACAATTGTGGAAAATTAAACTTTTTGGTTCTTTCTGAGCAAATTGATAACTGGATACATCCCATTCACCACATAAATTAAAACTGAATTTCTTTTTCTCTGTTTATTTTTTAGTGTGATGTGTCCTAATTAATTATCAATCAATTGAGGTATACAAAGTAGTTGATTACTTAATGTATGTATGATTGATTCATTGCACTTTGTACACAAACTTTTCGCAGCTAAGACATTCCCTATCCCCCAAGGTGACTAGTACTTATATATAATAAGGTTAAGTACTAATTTTGTCCCGAAAGTACGCGCCCATGAGTAATTTTGCCCTGGAAGTTTTTAGCGTAGCAATGTTGCTTATGAAGTATTAAAACGTAGCAATGTTACCCCTCCGTTAAAAACCCTAACGGTCAACCGTTAGGGTTTTTAACGGAAGGACAATATTACTACGTTTTGATATTTTAGAGATAATATTGCCACGTTAAAAACTTTAAGGACAAAATTACTCATAAGCGCGTACTTCCAAGATAAAATTAGTACTTAACCCTATATAATATACACATAATCACATGTAAAAGGTGGATACTCCTTTAAGTCCTATGTCTGAGTCCTCAATTGGCACAAAACGTAGCATCTCTCTTTATAATATCTTCTCAGGGGAGATTGTGGGTTTGAATCCTCAATAGCTCAATAGGAGATATAATCGATTAGAACTAGTTTTTTTTTTTTTTGGGGGGGGGGGGGGGTGGTCAGCTTATTGTCGTGGGTTGATAGCCTGATGAGTTATGCTAAAAAGATCCGCATACTGAACAGGCTGGAAAATCTAGCTAATCCGGCTTGTCAGGTGGGTACGTTGGCGGTATTTTTATAATTTTTTTCACATTGGCTTTCATATTCTTTAAACAATAATTATATTTATCTAATTAGCTATTAGGCTATTAACTAACATAAAATAAAGTATCTTATTGTTACAAATCTAAATTATAAAAATTCATTACATAAAAAAAATTAGGTTCAAAGTTTCAAACATTACAAATTCAATATGTATCATAATACAAACTAAAAATAAATCCAAAATCCAAGATTTAACATTTTACACAATCAAAATTCAGTCAATATTAATGGGGTTAGATCGAATACGAAGCATGATTTGGACAGGGTGGAGGTGTTTTTTTTTTTTTTTTAGTTCTCTACTTTTTAGAGTTTCAAAATTCTAAGAAATAAAATAAATACTCCATGATTCTGGTTCTAGTTAACGCGGGTTCGGGCCAAGAAGACCACCCCCACAAAACTTTTACAGATTGGTGATTAGGATTCACAGGCGTAACACATATGACTAGCTCTAAATGGATGCATGAATTATGACACGCACACGACTCTCTTTCATCTTTATTGTAAGTCACTGCTAATCATTTCATTAGAACAAACAAGTGATTATGCAATTAAACTTATATAGAAAAAAATTTCAACTTACACATAATTAAAATCATGAAATAAATCGCAAGAAACCATAAAAAAATTGTACTCATCATTAGATTTATAATAGAAGCAATCTTCAAAACAATAACTAATACCCTCACATAGTGTTTTATTAAAAATATTATTGAATCTTTTAAAAATGTATGTTTTATAATGAAGGATAGGAGAGAGTATATATTTGGTTGTTTTCTAGTATATTTTTCATGCATTTTTTTTCTATTTTTTATCTTACATATTTATTGTTTTTAACTAATTATAACTAAACTTTTGATTTGCATGGTTGTTAAATATAAAAATTACAAGAGGGAGTAATTATATATAGGACAAGAGGGAATATTTTATATGTAAGAATTTATAAATACTCCCTGCGGCTTTTATATTGGGGATTAAAATTTATTTCTAATTGATGCTTTATGATATGGATACGATGGAGTAACAATATAACTGAAAAAGGATAGAAAATGAGATATATCACTTACTAATAAGATGTTAGAATGTTAAAATAAAATACAAGATATATATCCACCACCAAAAAATTCTCCTACATGGGTTTTTAAAAAAATGAAGATATGACATGAGGTACGTGAGACTTGAAAAAGTAAAAACTTGGGAAAATAAAAAGGGAGTAGGCTAAAACGGATTAAGTGAGTTTCCCATCAATTAGTTAAATATTGAATTGAAGGTATATAAAATTGAGATAAGATTCATCAATTAGTTATTTTGATAAAAAGACAACATCACCTAACACATATATATGAAAATTCAACATCATCCTCTAAGGCTACTAATCCAGTGACCAAATTTCACTTAATTAATTAAATCTCATTTCTCAACCAGTTAAACTAACGATACTCCCTTGTTGATTCCTAATTTATTTATTCAAAATGAGGATGTTACAATCATAGATAAAGGGAATTTAGGGGGGGGGGGGGGGGATATACGTAGTTAATATCTCAAACAATTTATACAAAAGACCTTATAACAAAGATCATGAAAAAACCTCCTAATTAAAAAGTCCATAGAATAAGGATGAGATGGATAAAATAGCTAAATAAGAAAGTTCATCACGGAGAATTGATAATTGAAGGGTTAAAGTGTAAATTTGCCTTTGGAAGTTTTCCTTGATGAGTAATGTTGCCTTGAAAGTTTTTTTATATTCAACATTACTTTAAAAGTGTTAAAATGAAGCAATATTATCCCTTACCGTTAAAAGAATTAATAGTTAACATTAATTTTTTAACGATATAGGGTAAAATTGTTACATTTTGAAACTTTCAATGTGACATTGACCTATAAAAACTTCTTGGTAATATTAATCAACGAAAATTTTTAGGGCAATTTGACCTTAACCCATAATCAAAATTCCAAAAAAAAAAAATCTTGCCAATCAAATTTTAATTTCAATCATGTGTAAACCAATAATAAATAGAAAAACCACTTCAGGTAGTTTTAATTAATGATTTTTTTTTAGCTCAAAGGAGTAAGTTGAAACCAACTTAAAAAGCTAGTGAATGAGCTTAAAACCTCTATGCCACAAAGCCACTGATTGATTTGAATTTATAAAATGTGCACTATTTGTACATTCTTGAGAGATTGGGAATTAAAAAATAAAATAAAATAAAAATTACAGGTTGGCAATAAGGATTAACATGATTTGCCTCATGCTTTGTTTGGTTCAAAAGTGTGATGCATTAAGTCAACTATTTAGAACTATGAATGAATCTGCATACATCATATATTAATTGGGCTTTGGTTTTCTCATGTTATATGAGAAAAAAAAAAGTTTCCTACACACACATAAAATGGTGGGACCCACATATACATATATTAATTAATATATGTATATGTGGGTCCCACCATTTCATGTGTGTGTGACATGAGAAAATGGTTTTCCTACAACATGAGAAAATGTTTTCCCTTGCAAATTAAATCTCATTTCACTATCATATTTATATGTTTTCCATTATTAATTTGATTACACTATATATTTATTTTCATGAATATGACAGATCATCGTGATATACATTGTTGGTACTCATAACATAGACAAGTTGGTTTCATGCATATCTGAAAGTGAAAGATGGAATCAAATAGTTTCATTAAAATAAAATTTAAAAAAAAAAAAGAAAGAAACAAAAATAAACAAACATGTTAGAATCTTTTTTTTTTAAAAAAAAAAAAGAAATGGAATGTGCTCATTCTGTTTTAATAATAATAATAATAATAATAATAATAATGCACAAGAGGCCTTTAATTGTTGCGTATTGTACTATTTGATATTAGTTATTAAAAACAAGAGTTTTTTTTATAAGAAAGTTAAGAGCTATTTGTGATATTATAAGAGATATAAGAAAGAAAAATAGTTTTACATTATATCGAATTTGTTATAAATAATAAATTATTTATAGACGTCAACATTACTACAAAAATTGTGATATATGACTATTATTAACTGCTATACATCACAGTTCTGAACTGACATACATGTGATCGCTATAAAAGCTCACCACAAATACGTTATGGTTCTGAACCGTTATTTATTATAAAACTATTATAATAGTTATAATATAACACTTGTTATGTATTGAGATTTGATGAGATCATGTGTAATACCCTAAAAATCCTACTTATAATAAGCATCATAATTTAGTAGAATACACCTATTGAAAATAGGTAAATATGAGGTCTCAAACACCTTATATTGAATTTATCTTATTATTAGGACAATTTCTCCTAAGAATAAATAATGTGCGAAAAGGTCCCTAAAACATTAGATAATTTGCAAATAGGTCCCTGAAATATTTATGGGTTATAAAATATCCTGAGAAAATTATGATAAAATCCTTAGAGACAATTAAATATTTATTAAAAATTAGAAAATATGTTGTCTCTAATTTAGATAATTTATGGGATTATTTTCCTTGGAAAATAATGAGGCAAAATTAAATATCATTTTGGGGAACATAAGTTGCCCCATGATTTTTAATATTATGCATGGTGCATAAATTATCAATGTCAGTGCAATAGTTGTGAGATAATAATTAATCTCAATTAAGAAAATTGTCAACAATTAGTAAGTGATTAATTAGATAATTAATGGCTAATTGTTTAGACATAAATAAAGAGAGAGAGGGTGGAGATATTTGTGAGTTGTGAGTGTGTGTGTGTGTCTCTAAGTGTTGTGCATGTGTGTGTGTAGTGAAAAAATCAAGAGGAGAGATGAAAAATCTAGTTTACATATTTAAAACTCAAGGCAGCAAATAGAACGAGAACCGATAGAAATTAAATCCTACCTTGAAAACCATGAATTAGATTTCTAAAGTCAGAGTATATTATAAACAAGTAAATTTTTATCTCAAAGTGGCCTATGTCCAAAGTCATTTCCATAACCGACGGAATGATTATGAGATAAGACCAAGAAGATATTTTGTGGAATTAGGGCAGATAGTAGAAATGAGAACCTATAGAAATAAAATTATAACTTGAAATCTGAGGATGAGTTGGTAAAAACCAGGACATATTACGAATCAATGAATTATTATCCAGAAGTTGGTGTTGCCAGAAGTCATTTCCATATCCGACGGCGTATGTCCGGAAATGTTCGGCAGGCAACAGAATGCCCTGAATGGGATCAAAAATTTAGTTAACCCAAGTATCTTGAAAGAGGAAGAAGGGATCTTTGGGGCTATGTTCCTGGAATTTTGAGATTTCTCAAGAATACGCGATTAGGACACCGAACAGGAAGCTTTATCGGTACAAGACCAAATAGCAAAGAATGATGTCATAAGGATGACATCATCTTTGAGAGGTGTATGGCCAGGATCTTGCCACTTCAATGAAGTGCGATCCTACGGTCAAAATATGAGCTGGGAAAGTTGAAGAAAATTACCAAAATGCCCTAACTTTTCCCTATAAATAGGTGAGAACTCATAGCAAAATTTCTCACCAATTCCTCTTGGAAATTTTGAAATCTTTGAGTAGAAAGGGAAGGAAGAGCTCTGAAGAAAGTTGTAACAGAATCCTGAGTAAGTTCTTCGGTTGTAGTCTTTAGTTCGGTAGTTCTTAAAGTTTTAGGGTAGATGTTGTTTTGATCTTTAATCTTCCAGTATGTTTTAGATATCATGTTTTAGGATAGATATGATATTTATTTTGGAAAATATGTTGGAGTAAGAGATATGTTGAAATTCTGGAAGATTAGAGTTAAAGTAACGAAGTTCTGGCGAAATTTCGTCGATTAGAGAGATCAGGGGTAAAATGGTCATTTATGACTAAAATGACTGTTATGATGTTAGTAATTGATTAAATGCGATATTATCCTTATAGGATATCTGTGATTACGTTCTGACCAACAGTCATACCATATATCGTCAACGAAGGTACGTTCGCGTACTGTAACACTAACTCTGATATTTATGGTATGTGTATATGTGGTAAATGTGTTGTATGCATGTTGGTGGTTTGTTGTTTGTTTACATAGTGTTGTTAGAGGATAACTGAACATATGCATGCACTGGGAGTGGTATATTTGTTTTCACTGGGAGCGGTACATTTTGTTGGGAGCGGTACATCTGCATTCACTAGGAGTGATATATTTAGGAGTAATTCATTTGTTGTGCTTATATACCATATATGTAAATATGTGGTTAACCGTTACCTGGGGTCCGTATGCATTGGACCTCAGCTCTTAACATAGCGTCAGGTCAGGAAAATCAAGGACGGAGGAGAAGGGAAAGCAGCATGCTTAGAGATCCGGCAGAAGATTCTTTTTGGATGTAATTCCTTTTTTACAACACTCGGTATAATGTACCATTATTGTAATTAGCCAGACTTATGGCTTTTTAAATCTATATATATCAGTTACTCAATCGCTCCGATGCTCTACTCTGATGAAAAAAAATATTTACTACTTTTGAAAAGTTGGGATGTTACACCATGATCTACCCATTATTGTTATAATAATTAATAAGCACATTTAAATAACCGTCTTAATACATAGTAATGCTTGCATGATATATAATAGTCTCATTTTACAACCTTATTTATTCAATTTCATAATTAATGATTTGTATATAAGAACAATAACTTTAAATTAAAAAAAATTAATAACAGTTTCACATAGATAACAATTATGTATTAAGTTCATAAACAAAGGTTTATAAACAAGAACTGGGAACATTTATAATACAAGACGGTTTTTATATAATAATCATGATGCATTGATATAATACTCTTCAAATAAGAGTTCTTGAACTAGTTGATCTTCTCTTTGTAGATATAATAAAACAACAATATGTTCCACATTGAGTGGATATGTAATTTGACATGGATCAACACATTCCAAACTTAGTGGAGAAAAATCAATAGCAATTGTTGATGTAAATAAGTGATAATATAATTGGTAACCTATATGAAAGTGGAGCAAATCACCAAAAGGAGGGATGAATTGGGGATTTTAAATTTCTTTTTTGATTTCTCTATTTTTGAACACTAAAACAGAACTGTGCAGAGTATAGGGAAGAAAATCAAGACACTCAAAATTTATACTGGTTCGATCCAATCTCTGACCTACATTCAGTGCCCAGTCTCTCTAGAATTTTCACTATCTCAATTGATTACACACTCTGTAACTCAAGAGTAATTCTCTCACTAGAATCTACTCCCCCTTACAAGTTGTAATCAATATCGCAATCTTCAAATCCCCAGACTTGAGATTTTTTACAACAAAGTGATTTACAATCAAATTAACTCTCTCTAAAAGGAGATAGATAAACACTGAAGTACAGAGTATTAAAAAATACTTTATAAGTGAAAACTAAAAGAGTGGATAGTAAACTTGAATATAATTCGTTTTCAGCAGATTGGTTGTTGAGAAGAATTGAATGCAACTCTATTTATACAAAGAGAGTATTAAATGACCCTTACAATCTTCATTATAACTATTGGTGCATTAGTTCAGCTGTTGGAGGCACTTTGGTTTCTTCTCTCTCTACTCTTCAGTTAATTCCTTTTGTTCAGAGGATTAGTTGTTGCCTTTCCTTGAGATTAGTCGGTTGGAATGTTAGAAGCTAGTTTAGGAAAGCAACATTAATCAATCTTGTATCGTGAAGAGGATGATTGTCCATAATATAGCAAGCTATCTGTACTTTGCAATAAATGCTCTGACATGCTTTTTGCATTTGTGTTGGAACTCCATTTTAATCTTCTATAAATCATCTGAAACTCACTAACAAACAGGTTAAACATATCTAGTAATAGTAATGAGTGATGATAAGAAGTATGTAGATTAATTACAAATATTTCGATTATTCAAAGAATTCAAATTTTGAATTCTGCGATACAGACTCGAGTTAGTTCATCAAGACTCGAGTTTGTAGTTCATATCTGAAGGTCTAAACTCGAGTTTCATAAGTTTGGCTCGAGTTTTCTTCATATAGAGAAGAAATTCACGATTTGAACTTTCAACCAAGTTTTGAGCAAAGCCTAAACTTGAGTCATTAAGTGACTAACTCGAGTTTTGGACACTTAAAGAAAAAACATTTTAAGTCCAAAAGCTGAAAACTAGAGTTTTCAAAAAGTGTAGATAAAGCGAAGCTCTCTGTGGAGTGTAAACTCGAGTTTTCATAATATTTAGGAAAACAGGAAAACTCTTTATATGAATCAAAGTAGAGTTTGCAATAGAAGACTGGAGTTTATAGTAGAAAACTAGAGTTTACAAAGGCTTTAGAAATATAGAGATGTTCTCTATGAGTCCTAAACTCAAGTTAGTGAAAATTAAACCCGAGTTTCCTCAAAAGAGAAAACTTTGTGAAACATTTTAGCAAGTGTAAACTGAAGTTTCTAAAATCATGACTCGAGTTTTATCAAGCTTAGTATAATATAACTTTCTGTATGTTGTAAACTCGAGTTTGCAAAACATTAACTCGAGTTTTCACAAAGCTTAGAAAAACTCATATTTCTTTGATTTGTCAAACTGGAGTTTGTTAAACTAAACTCTGGTTTGCTCTGTCTTGAAAAACGTAGGAACTCTCTGTATTATCTAAACTCGAGTTTTCAAAATCTTGACTCGAGTTTCTCTTAGTTCACAAAAATGGAGTTGCTCTCTGTCAAGTCCAAACTCGAGTTTTCAAACCAAAACTCAAGTTTGTCTTTGACAGTAAGTTTTTCAACTTTTCAAAGACAGACTTCAAATTAGGTTTACAAATGTCAGTTATCATCAAAACACATAGAGAACTAACATTCTCCCCCCTTTTTGATGATGAAAACACTTGTAAACCATAATTTTCTAATAGTTTTACATATATGAGATTTGAAAAGGTTTTGCAGAAAAAATGGTTTGAGGTGTTAAAGGATGATTGAAGTTTTTAAGAACAAGTAATTTTATAAACTTGCATTAAAGCACATGAGTAATAGTCAGTCAATCACAATGAGCCAATTAATTTTGATTTTAACCAATATCAGATACAATATGGTAGAAACAAGTAAGGCAATTGACAACTAATCTAATATATTCATATTAGTCAATAGTTAGTACATCTGAAAAATTCAAGGTACTGTTGAATTTGCCAAAAACAGAAGTACATAAACTAAAACAAAGTTTGATCAAAATAAGACAAAAGCTACACATAGCTATATATTTGCATTTCAATTTAAACATTCTGCATTCCTCCAAACTCTAGGACTCTAGTTTATCTAGATTCTATCCCCTTTTGTCATCAACAAAAGAGGATAGAGCTGAGATAGGGTCAGGATGAACTAGAAGAGTAGAAGGTGGTCAAGATGAATGACCAGTAGGAGTTTGGCTGGGACGTGGGGAAGACAAAAGTTGCAAGATCTTGTCCATCTTGGCATCTTGCTGAGTCAGGTGATGTCATTCTGGCTTTTCTGAAGTCCAACAACCATATGGCCAACTTCAGATTTAATGTTCTAATTCATTTCAAAAATGGCCTTCTCCACAATTTGATGGATCTTGGTATCCAAATCTGAAAGCATAGACGGGTCAGGAGGTGGAATAGGAGGAGCTTCTTCATCTTGAACTTCAAATGGCCTAGGTTGGGCAGTCCTTGCTTCAATAGATATCTTCATGAAGTTCAGTTGTTGCTTCCCAAAGCGGACAAGCCACTTGAGAGTGTTAGAATTGCCAATGTTCCAGATTTTATGGTAAAATAGGATGACTAATACCAAGGAAGCAAAGGGGATATAGGACACAAATCTGGAAGAGAAAGATAACTTGGTCATTTCTTGAAACAACCGGTGATTAAGATTGATAGGGACTTTGTTTATGAAGCCTGCAAAGAGAAGATAGTCTTTTTGAGAAAAGTGATTGTGGTCGCCCCCTTTTTGAAGAAGATTTCTAAAATAAATGTACTATAGTGCTTAATAGAGAGGAGACATTTGTACAGGAGTAAAAGTCAGTTTGGTTAATTGAGCTCAGGAATGGGCTCATTGGGTCTCAAGATTTGAAAAATTTGTTTTACTATAGTTGATGGTAGGAGCAGGAGGTAGATTTTTAATGTTTAAAATAGAGTTCAGGATGGAGGCAGAGATGGTGATTTTGTCACCTCTTACAGAGGTTGAGAACCTTTCTTCCACAACATTTCCCTTAGAATCCTTCAGATTGTCCTTAAACATGTTGAAGTAAAATATTTTGACAATGGAAGGAGTATAGGGAGTTGATATTAAAAAGAGAGACATGTATGGACTTAACCAAGTAGAGAGGTCCATATTACACTCCTCCTTGATTTTATTCATATCAAAAGATACTAAGGAGCAAAAATCTCTCTTAAGGAAAGTATCACAGAATTTTGAGGCTAAGTTTATTAAGATACTGGCATTGTCTGTCACAAAGCCTTCAGGAGCTTTAGAACGGTTATAGATGTCCGAAAGAGTATTAGGTGCCTTAGAAGGTGAGGTCTCATTAGAACGAGATGGAGAGGGCTGAGTCTGTTTTGAAGAAGAATCATCCTCAACAATTGCTCCTTTGTCCTTTCGCCTAATAGCTGCAAGGTCTATTTTCTTACGTTTGGGTGCTTCAGATGGTTGCTGAATCTTGACCCCTTTAGGTTTAGAGAATGCTGGAGAAACCCTTAGAGAGTTCTCATCAATTTCAATGCCATGATGTCGAAGAAATGTGTTTCCTCACTTGGCTCTGTGCACAGGGATGGACTTCATTCTCATAGGGCGCTGAGGAGGAGGTGGAGGAGATGGTTCTTGATTTAGAGTACTTTTAGGTGGTGAAGAAGCAGTTTTCTTTGCACCCTTTCCTATGGTTTTATAATGGAATCTCTCTGGTAAAAGTTTCTTTTTCACATGGCGTTGAGGTGAAAGAGGTGTTGATCCTTCAGAGGATTCAGAAGAGATTGTTGTGATTTCAGGTTCTTGAACACGCTTTTTGGGAGCCATTGTTAGGATTGGAAAGATGAAAGAAGTGGCTAGAAGGAGAGCAGAGGAGCAATTAGGGCAAACTAGAATTTGAGTGAGAATGTGCAAAATGACAAACATCCATATATATAAATAGGGCATGACAAACTCGAGTTAATACTAATTGACTCAAGTTTGCATGAATGCAAACTTACCTGGATGCCAAGGATATTGGATATGATTAATTTTGATGTTGTCTTATATAAATGTCATTAGTAAGAGCAAAAAGATTTTATACTATATTTGTCTTCTTCATTAACAAATTCTTAAATTTAATATAGAATCAAATATGTGAAGTTCATTTATGAAGGAAAATCAAGAAGAAGAAGAGAGATTAAAGAAGAAAGAATTTATGGAATGGAAACATCTTCATTCAAAATCAGTTCAAATATATTTGTGAAGAATGTTCAAGAGAATTGAAAGAAAGAAAGAGTTGAATTGTGGAGAATGATTAAGAGATGAGATTTCAAAAAGAAGAAATTGAAGAAGAGGACATATTGAAGAAGGAAGAAGCTGCAGAGAATGATGAGCTGAAGTAAAATGATAAAAATTGATCAAGATGGAAGATGGAAAAAGGAAGAACTTGCTGAAGATATCATTAGTCAAGTTCTAAGATTGATCTTGGAAGTTTCCATAATCAAATGGGTTAATTCAGAGTTAAAGTTGTTAATTCTCAATGTGTTTTGCTGATAACTAGCAATTGTAAACTTGATATGAAGTTTGTTTTTGGCAATATGAAAATCTCACTGTCAAAGGCAAACTCGAGTTTGGGTATGTAAACTCGAGTTTGAGGGTTGACAGAAAGCTGTTTACTTCTGCGAAGAAAGCCAAACTCGAGTCTGCTTGGACTAACTCGAGTATGAGGAGTTACAGAAAGCAATCAGAAATTTTCACAACAAGCCAAACTCCAGTTTGCAAAACCAAACCTGAAGTCTGGAAGATACAGAGAGCACTCAGAATTCCAAGCAAGCCAAACTTGAGTCTGGATTCCTAAACTCCAATCTAGACCAAACAGAAAGACACTCGAGTTCCAGGCCAAGTTATAAACTCCACTCTAGAGTTACAAACTCCAGTCTAGACCAAACAGAAAGATTTGAATAGTTTCAGCTCAAACATAAACTCAAGTCTGTCATTGTAAACTCGAGTTTAGGACAAATAGAGAAACACTCGAATTTCTACCATCTTTCCAAAACTTCAGTCTGTCTCCTAAACTCCAGTCTGGAAAATCACGAACTTAGGCTTGTTCTTCAAACATAGACCCAAACTCGAGTTAGTCACTAATTGACTCGAGTCTTGGAGCAGGACCAAAATTCCATGCCAAGTCTAAAGCCCGATAGTTCTCTCTGTAAAAGCCAAACTCGAGTTAGCTTTTACAAACTGCAAGTTTAGACCTCTAATCAACGGACATGCTTTCTGGATGAACCCCAAACTCCAGTCTGGAAGAACAAACTCGAGTTTGCATCGGGGATTTTGAAAAATCAAATGATGTTGATCTGCGAAATCTTAATGGGTCTTCCTGAAATTATTTCATGATATGATATTATTGTTTCTAATGTCCTTGATGAAGTTTTGAGTGTTTTTCAGATAAGGTTTAGCCAAGATCAAGGTGAGATCAAGATCCAGAATAAGTGCATTAAATGAAGAACCAAGAATAGGGCTGATTCTTCTCCCTTATCCCAGATGTTCAGTACAGACCGTTGCAACACATTAAGATCACTTCAAACGGTAGAATTAAGATCATGGAATGGCTAAAAATCTGGAAGACATTCTGCAACAACTAAATTCCAAGATTCCAGCTAAGAATTCAAAGAAAAGAGAAAAATATGCTACTGCCATTTTTCCAGAATTGCAGCTGAACATTAGAGAAAGAATTGCAACGGCTAGCTTATCCATTCAGTCTATAAGAGGCTGTGAAAACTCAAAGCAACATACACATAACGAAGCTATCTTGATTATACTTTGAAATTTGAGTCTGTACTGTTATTTTCAACCTGTTCTTCAGTGTTTATCCTTATCTACTCTTTTGAGAGTTTGTAAATTTTTGAAAGCATTTGTTTGTGAGAACTCAAGGTTGTGGAACCTGTGAGTTGGGTTATTCAATCACAAATTGTAAGGGGGAGCAAGTCTTAGGTGATTAGAATTGTGTCTGGTCTTCATTGTTGTAATTGAAAATCTGTTGAATTAGTGGAAACACCCAGAAGATATCTGGGGACTGGACGTAGGTTAAGGTTGAGACCGAACCAGTATAAATTCTGTGTGTCTAAGCTTTTCTTTTTCTACTCTTTTGTTATCCATTTCTTAAGCTTCATTTTTAAGAGTTGAAAAGAATTTTTAAAATCCCCAATTCACCCCCCTCTTGGTGATTTCTTCCACTTTCATTTGGTATCAGAGCACTGGTTGTCTACTCAAAGGATTAACATCCTAGACATAAAGATCCAATGGAAGGAATCCTACCAGATGGTGCCTCAATAAACAGACCACCGGGATTTAATGGTGAACACTACTCATTCTGGAAATCCAAATTCAAAGTATTTGTGATGGCCAGTAAGTATGGTCTGTGGGAAGTTATTGAGGATGATAATTATGTCCCTACAAAGAAAGTAGGAGAAGATGTTGTACCAAAGGCAAAGGCAGAATTTGATGAAAATGATCAAAAGAAAGTTGTCCTTAACAGCAAAGCTATTTTAATGTTGCAGAGTGCACTAAGTCAAAAGGAGTATTTTCGCGTTTGCAATCTGCCCAGTACTAAGGAGATGCGGAATGCATTGGAAGTGGCCTACGAAGGTACCTCAGGGATCAAGGAAAACCGGATCAACACACTCACCACCAAATATGACCTACTACGCATGAAGACTGGAGAATCAATTAATGAATTCCAGCTCCGGTTCATTTACCTGATCAATCAGTTGTCAGCCCTGGGAAAGGTATATGATCAAAGAACTCAGGTAAGAAAAATTTTAAATATACTAACCAAAGATTGGGAAGCCAAAGTGACAGCCATAGAGGAAGCAAGAGGAGAATCTATGCAATCTGTAGCTGCTCTCTTCGGCAGCTTATCAGAATATGAAGGGAAAATCAAGTTCAGAAAAGGACTTGATGAAATAGAAGGGAAACAAAAAGGAATTGCCCTCAAGACTCACAAGGAAGATAGGAACTCAGATGATGAAGAGATTGATGATGAGGAGATCGGAATGATGGTTCGAAGATTCAAGAAATTCTACAAAAAGGATCAAGCCTTCCGTAAGACATACAAGAACAACAACAAGGAAACAAAGAAACCAATTGTATGCTATGAATGTGACAAACCCGGTCATATCAAATCTGAATGTCCTCAGCTGAAGCACAAAGAAAAGGAAAAGCCCAGATTCAGTTCTTTCAAGAAGAAGGGCTTTGTCTCTACTATTTGGGGAGATAGTTCATCAGATGAAGAAGAAGAAGATGAAGAAGAAACAGCTAATCTCTGCTTAGTTGCTCAAGAAGAATGCGCCAATGAAGAGGTAAATGATCTTGAACCTACCTTTGACGAACTACTTTCTGAATATGATAGTCTTCGTTCTGAATTTAAAAAGATTGCAAAAGAACTTATGCTTTCAAAAAGAAAAATAAAGGATTTAGAACAACAAGTTCAGAAAACTTCATCTTCTACTCCCGAAAAGGCTTGTGAAAAGCTTACTGAAAAGATTTGCGAAAACTGTTGTGCTTTACAGAAAAGAAATGACTATCTTTCAAAAACCCTAGAAAAATTCACTCAAGGTAATGAGATGCTTAACGTTATTTTAAAACAGCAAAGATTCACAAATGACAAGTCTGGAATAGGTTACAAACCTGATCTGGATAAAAAGAAAGGCAAGAAGAAAAATGGAGAAAAGAACTACTTAAGTCATTTTCGTAAATCTGTTCATTCCTTTAATCCATTTGCCCACTGTAATTATTGCAATAGAAAAGGTCATACTACTTCAGCATGCTTTCATAGAAAAGAGAGGAAAGATAAACCTATAGGGAATTATCAATGGGTACCTAAAGGAACATATGTGTCTCCTAAGGTGCAAACTAACCCAAAAGGACCCAAGAAAAGGTGGGTACCTAAGACTTGATCTTTCATAAATTGCAGGTATGTCTAAGAGCATCAAAATCTAGTAAGTGGTACATTGATAGTGGATGCTCTAGACACATGACAGGAGATCAATCCAAGTTTACAACAATCAAACACAAGGATGGTGGCAAGGTCACATTTGGTGGAAACCAGTCTGGAAAGATAGCTGGTATTGGAAAGATTGGTAACAACGATGGACCACAAATAAAAGATGTCTACCTTGTGGAAGGACTATGCTATAATCTTCTCAGTGTAAGCCAAAGTGCCGACAAAGGCAATCTAGTCATCTTTAATTCTGAAGAATGTTTGATTGTGAATAAGGATGATCTCTCCCTAGACAAAGTAAGATCAAAAGCTCTATTCAGGGCTCCAAGGGAAGGTCCAGAACAAGAAAGGTCTATCTATTGCAGGAATCCGAACCGACCATGGAGGAGAATTTGAAAATCACTCCTTTGAGGAACTTTGTGATAAAATGGGGATACATCACAACTTCTTTGCTCCAAGAACTCCTCAACAAAATAGAGTAGTTGAAAGAAAGAATAGGGTCCTCACAGAAATGGCAAGAGCAATGCTGAATGAGAATCAGACCTTCCAAGTGTTTTGGGCAGATGCAATGAACACAGCTTGCTAAATCGCTAACTGAGCTTATCTCAGGAAAAAGCTGAACAAGACTCCATATGAACTCTTCAAGGGAAGAAAGCCCAACATATCTCACCTACATATCTTTGGAAGCAAATGTTTTATCCACAAGAATGGTAAGGAAAACGTAGGTAAATTTGATTCCAAGGTTGATGAAGGTACATTCCTTGGCTATTCTTCTAGGAGTAGGGCTTATAGAATATACAATCTCTCTACCAAAACTATAGAAGAATCTATCCATGTTGTTTTCTGCAAAACCAACTCTAACAAATCCATGATTGATGAAGACGATAAAATTCTGAATCCTCATTCTTCAAAAACTTCTTCTGTTTTGGAAAATTCTGAAAATAACTTACAAAGAGAACCAGAAGCTGAATCTGAACATACTTGTGAAAATCCTAGTCTAACCCAGCCTAAAGCTTGGAAATACAGTAGGAGTCATCCATTGGACCAAGTCATAGGTGATGCAAGTCAAGGAGTTAGAACCAGGCAAAGCATCTTGATTGAAGTTACCTTTTCAGCTTTTATTTCTGAGATAGAACCCTCTAAGATTGAAGAAGCCCTTTTAGACAATGATTGGGTGATAGCAATGCAAGAGGAATTACATCAATTTGAAAGAAATCAAGTTTGGGACTTGGTACCCAGGCCCAAAGACCATCCAGTCATTGGCACTAAATGGGTATTCAAGAACAAACGTGATGAGTCTGCAATCATTGTTCGTAACAAGGCAAGATTAGTAGCTAAAGGATATAACTAAGAAGAAGGAATTGACTATGAAGAAACTTATGCTCCAGTTGCAAGATTGGAAGCCATAAGGGTCCTTCTAGCCTTTGCCTGCATCAAAGGTTTTAAACTATATCAAATGGATGTAAAATCAGCATTTCTAAATGGGTTCATTCAAGAAGAAGTTTATGTTGAACAACCTCCTAGTTTTTAAGATGAATTTCATCCAGATCATGTTTTCAAACTAAAGAAAGCTTTATATGGCTTAAAACAAGCTCCTAGAGCTTGGTATGAAAGGCTAAGTAAATTCCTTCTAGACCACGGATTTGTAAGAGGTAAAGCAGATACCACTCCATTCATTAAAAGTAACAAAATGAATGAAATCTTACTTGTACAAATCTATGTAGATGATATAATTTTCGATGCTACTAACGATGCTTTGTGTAAGGAATTTTCTGAGACCATGCAGGGTGAGTTTGAAATGTCAATAATGGGAGAGCTCAACTATTTTCTTGGTCTTCAAATCAAGCAACATAAGAACGGGATATTCATATCTCAGACTAAGTACCTAAGAGACCTACTCAAGAAATACGGCCTCCAAGATTGTAATGGAGCAGACACACCAATGAGCTCAACTGCTGCCTTAAATGCCGATGAGAAGGGAAAAGACTTCAATATCACAAAGTATAGAGGCATGATTGGATCATTACTTTACTTGACAGCAAGCAGACCAGACATACAATTCAGTGTGGGAATGTGTGCTAGATTCCAATCCGCACCTAAGGAATCTCATGCCGAACACGTGAAAAGAATCTTCAGATACCTGTGCGATACAGAAGACTTGGGGTTATGGTTTACCAAAGGTCAACTTGCATACTTGGTGGCTTACTCTGACTCAGATCATGCTGATACAAAACTGATCGGAAAAGCACAAGTGGACAATGTGAATTCTTTGGAAATTCACTTGTCTCATGGTTTAGTAAGAAGCAAAACACAGTAGCGACATCCTCAACTGAAGCTGAATATGTTGCTGCATCAAGTTGCTGCTCACAGGTCCTATGGCTTAAACAACAGATCCAAGACCTTGGAACTCATATGAAAGAAATTCCAATTCTTTGTGATAACACAAGTACAATCAGCTTAGCCAAGAATCCTGTCTATCATACCAGAACTAAGCATATTGATGTCAGACATCACTTCATTCGAGATCATGTTCAAAAGAAGGATGTCAAAGTATTATTCATCCCAACTCATCAACAGCTTGCGGATATCTTCATAAAACCACTTGCAAAAGAGCAATTTACCTTTATTAGAAGAGAATTAGGAATGGTAAATCCCAATGAACTGTAAGATATCCCTACCTCAATGTTAATTATGTGTTTTGATGGTTAATTGTTACTAACTTAAGCATCGAAGTGTTTAGATATGTTTTTGCAGGATATTCTGTTGCTAATGTTTTTGCAGGATACTCAGAGCCCCTGTAAACAGGCCAAACTCGAGTCAGGCACCCAAACTCGAGTTTATCGGGATAAACAACAAATGAGTTTTTAGAGTCAGGCCAAACTCGAGTCATTAAGTGACTGACTCGAGTCTACACCATCCTAAGAAATCCTAAAGTTTATGAAGAGTCTCCAAAACTCGAGTCATTAAGTGAGTGACTCGAGTCTGCATTTCACAGAGAGAAATATGGAAATCAGAGGTGACCTCAAACTCGAGTCAGCTTATACAAACTCGAGTTTATCGGGATTTCAAGGATTCACAGCTACATCCTTGAAGTCTAGGTAAGTATCCCACTCTTCCAAACTCGAGTCTGACTTGTAAACTCGAGTCTATCGGAACTCTATATATATGTGATTGCTGTGAGTGTTCATTTTACAACTCTCAGACTTGAGTTTGCCCTAGAGTTCTCTGTACTCTCTTCTTTCTTCATCTTCGAATCCACCTTATTTCTCACCAATGGCTTCAAATCAAACATCCAGACCCTCTAATGATGATGAAACCACGAAATCTTCTTCACCTTCTCCCCTTCAACGAAAACCTAGGATGAAATTCATTCCTACTCACAGACCTAGAAGGGAAAAATTGATTCCCAAGAAATTTGCTTCAGGAATCGATAAACAAATCCCTGGAATCCCTCACACTACTTCTCCCAGATCAAAAGGGGTGGTGATTCAAGAACCTATCGAAGAGCAAGCCAGAAAGAAGCCAGAACCTGTTTCTGGCAAAGGAAAGGAGAAAGTTACAGAACCCTCAAAAGGCTCCAAGAGGAAACGAGCTGAAAAGAGTCAAGGATCCTCTAAAGTTCAACAATCTGTTGTTCCATCCTCTGAACAACAACAAGAACAATCTCCAAAAAGGCCACAAACGGTACAAAAGGCAATTACTGACATTTATAATCATTCTTCACCTCCCTCTGATTTCTTCTCTGAGACCACCATCCTCTCCAACCAAGAAGCTGTCAAATTCAAGGAAGAGTTTGGTAAGAAACCATTTTGCCCTGTGGTCTCAGTAGATTTAGAGACCCTCAAAAAGGAGTGTAACCTTGACCTATCCCTTTGTTTAAGTCAATTCAAGACTCTTCTATCCATTAAAACCCTCTATACTCCCAACATTGTTAGACTATTTTATTTCAATATGGTTTGGGACAATGAAGAGGACAATGAAAAACACAGAGTCTCAACCACAGTTAGGGGAGTCAAGTTTTCTTTATCTGCTTACATTCTGAATAAGATTCTGGACATTGACAATCCCCCTCTTCACCATTCTATAAACTATACCCATAGGCAAATTTTTGAAATTCTTAAACCTAATGAGCCTTTTTCTGATGATCAGCAAATTTCTCTTCACTTTACCCCTGCTTCCATGACTCCTACCTTTCGTGTTCTTTGGTACATCTATTCCAGGAACCTTGTGCAAAAGGGTGGCAACTTCACACACTTCACCAAAAGAGACTATGCACCCTTTGTTGCAGTCGTGGATAAGATGCCAATTAACATAGGGCAATGGGTATTTGAGGAAATGACCAGATTCAGATTTGGCTCTAGGATAACTTCTCACATCCCTTTCCCTTCTCTCATATCTGTTATCTTATTCCATTTCAAAATTTGGCATGTAGGAGCCATAGACACCATAGTAAGACCTCCAGCATTTGGGAAGCCCCAATTACACCACATGAAGATTAGCTTCAATACTGAAGGTTCTGGACAGTCTAGAGCTCCCTCTAGAACAAGAGCCTCCTACTCACGAGCTCAAGAAGCCCAGTCAGCTCCTCCACCTCCTCAAACTTCCATTCCTTCTGACTTTACTACAAAGGTCAAGGAAATTGTTGATGCTGCACTGGAATCCTTTGCTGAAAAGATGGAAACAGAGATTGGGAAGATTGTGTCTGAGTTAACCAAATCAAATCAAGCACTCATAGAGACTCAGGATGCAATGAAGAATCAACTTGACAAGATTCTACAGCATCTCAATATTTCCTCCCAGACCACTCGACCTCCTACCCCTCCTGTAGACCTTTCACCCTCATTTGATGATGTCAAAGGGGGAGAGGAAACTGAAGACAAAGGGGAAGAGAAAGGACAGTCTTGAGTCTTGTGTCTGAGTTTGTCTGTTTTTATTACTTTGCGTTTGTTTGAGCTTGTTTGTAATTATCAAGTACTTGGTAGTGCTTTGTATTTTGAGTTCTTCCATACTTGATTAAGGTTTAATATGATAAGTTCAATATAGTTCACCTTGCTTCTGCTTGTGTTTAAATTTGATAGAGCAAACTCTGCAAAATTCATTTCAAAATAACAAACGTAATCAAATCCTTTGCAAAACTCAATTTACAAGTGTTGTCATCATCAAAAAGGGGGAGAATGTTAGTTCTCAATGTGTTTTGATGATAACTAGCAATTGTAAACTTGATATGAAGTTTGTTTTTGGCAATATGAAAATCTCACTGTCAAAGGCAAACTCGAGTTTGAGTATGTAAACTCGAGTTTGAGGGTTGACAGAAAGCTGTTTACTTCTGCGAAGAAAGCCAAACTCGAGTCTGCTTGGACTAACTCGAGTCTGAGGAGTTACAGAAAGCAATCAGAAATTTTCACAATAAGCCAAACTCCAGTTTGCAAAACCAAACCTGAAGTCTGGAAGATACAGAGAGCACTCAGAATTCCAAGCAAGCCAAACTCGAGTCTGGATTCCTAAACTCCAGTCTAGACCAAATAGAAAGACACTCGAGTTTCAGGCCAAGTTATAAACTCCAGTCTAGAGTTACAAACTCTAGTCTAGACCAAACAGAAAGATTTGAATAGTTTCAGCTCAAACATAAACTTGAGTCTGTCATTGTAAACTCGAGTTTAGGACAAATAGAGAAACACTCGAATTTCTACCATCTTTCCAAAACTCCAGTCTGTCTCCTAAACTCCAGTCTGGAAAATCACGAACTTAGGCTTGTTCTTCAAACATAGACCCAAACTCGAGTCAATCACTAATTGACTCGAGTCTAGGAGCAGAACCAAAATTCCATGCCAAGTCCAAAGCCCGATAGTTCTCTCTGTAAAAGCCAAACTCGAGTTAGCTTTTACAAACTGCAAGTTTAGACCTCTAATCAACGGACATGCTTTCTGGATGAACCCCAAACTCCAATCTGGAAGAACAAACTCGAGTTTGCATAGGGGATTTTGAAAAATCAAATGATGTTGATCTGCGAAATCTTAATGGGTTTTCCTGAAATTATTTCATGATATGATATTATTGTTTCTAATGTCCTTGATGAAGTTTTGAGTGTTTTTCAGACAAGGTGAGATCAAGATCCAGAATAAGTGCATTAAATGAAGAACCAAGAACAGGGCTGATTCTTCTCCCTTATCCCAGATGTTCAGTTCAAACCGTTGCAACACATTAAGATCACTTCAAATGGTCGAATTAAGATAATGGAATGGCTAAAAATCTGGAAGACGTTCTGCAACAACTAAATTCCAAGATTCCAGCTAAGAATTCAAATAACAGAGCAAAATATGCTACTGCCATTTTTCCAGGATTGCAGCTGAACATTAGAGAAAGAATTGCAACGGCTAGCTTATCCATTCAGTCTATAAGAGGCTGTGAAAACTCAAAGCAACATACACACAACGAAGCTATCTTGATTATACTTTGAAATTTGAGTCTGTACTGTTATTTTCAACCTGTTCTTCAGTGTTTATCCTTATCTACTCTTGTGAGAGTTTGTAAATTTTTTAAAGCATTTGTTTGTGAGAACTCAAGGTTGTGGAACCTGTGAGTTGGGTTATTCAATCACAAAGTGTAAGGGGGAGCAAGTCCTAGGTGATTAGGATTGTGTTTGGTCTTCATTGTTGTAATTGAAATTCTGTTGAATTAGTGGAAACACCTAGAAGGTATCTGGGGACTAGACGTAGGTCAAGGTTGAGACCGAACTAGTATAAATTCTGTGTGTCTAAGCTTTTCTTTTTCTACTCTTTTATTATCCATTTCTTAAGCTTCATTTTTAAGAGTTGAAAAGAATTTTTAAAATCCCCAATTCACCCCCCTCTTGGTGATTTCTTCCACTTTCAGTATAAAGATTGCCGCCAGGGCTTTTTACTCTAACTGGTCCAACTAGATCCATATGGAGTAGTTGGAGAGGCCTAGTAGTTGAGATTTCACTTTTCAATTTGAAAGATGATTTGGTTTGTTTACCCTTTTGACATGCATCACAAATCATATCATTTTTAAATTTAAGTTTAGGTACACCAATCGCTAAATCCTTTTTGAGTAATTTGTCAAGTTGGATCATATTGACATGAGCCAATCGCTTGTGTCATAACCAACTTTGATCCAAATTACTTACAAAGCATTTTTCAGAGGCAGAATCATTTCTAGAAAGATTAGGTGTATAATAGTTACCTTCTCTAGGGGCTTTGAATAAAGCTTTTGATTTTATGTTTTATAAAGGAAGAATATCCTTACTCACAATCAAGCGTTCCTCAGAATAAAAAATAACTAAGTTACCTTTATTGGTGCTTTGAATTACGCTGAGAAGATTTTGACAAAGTCCCTCAACTATGTAGACATCTTTGATTTGTGGTCCCTCATTGTTTCCAATTTCACTAATACCGGCAATCTTTCCAGATTGATTTCCACCAAAAGTCACCTTACCACTATCCTTAGGCTTGATTGAAGTAAATTTGGATTGGTCTCCCGTCATATGCCTAGAGCATCCACTATCAATGTACCACTTATTGGATTTCGATGCTCTTAGACAAACTTGCAAGAAAAGAGAGTTTGAGTCTTAGGTACCCATCTTTTCTTGGGTCATTTTGAGTTAGCATATGTCTTATGAATCTTGTAAGATCCCTTTGGCACCCATTGATAATTTCCTACAGGTTTATTTCTTCTTTCCTTTTTATGAAAACCGGACGAAGTAGTATGACCTTTCCTATTGCAGTAATTACAATGAGCAAAAGGATTTGAGTAATGAACAGATTTTCTGAAATAGTTCATATACGATTTTTCTCCAAATTTCTTTTTGTCTTTCTTTTTATCAAAGTCAGGTTTGTACCCAATACCTGATCTATCATTTACAAACCTTTGTTGTTTCAAAATGACATTGAGCATTTCACTACCTCTAGTGAATTTCTCAAAAGTGCCTTTGTGAGATGTGAATTCTTTTCTTCTAAATCAAGGCAATCTTCACAATAATTATTTTATGAAGAAAGATTTTTTACTTGCATTTCAAGAGTCACATTTTTCTTTTTCAAATATATATTTTTTTCTATAAGCTTTTCAAATTTAGATTGCACAACAATATATTCAGGAAGAAATTCATCATAAGGTGGATTTGAATCATATACCTCATTATTCATGTCATGTTGCTCCTCTTCTTCAACAACTAGACAAATATTTGATTTTTCTTCCTCATTAGCTTCATCTTCATCAGACGAGCTATCTCCCCATATGGCTAAAACATAGGCTTTCTTTTTGTATTTATTGAACTTCTTCTTTTCTTTATCCTTGTTCTTCAGCTGGGGGCACTCTAACTTGATGTGGCCAAGCTTTTCACACTCGTAGCAGATGATTGGCTTCTTTGCCTCAAAGCTGGAGCTACCCTTGTGAAACTTCTTGTATCTTTGGTCCTTCTTATAAAATTTCTTGAATCTTCAGACCATCACGCCTAGCTCTTCATCTTCATCTTCCTCATCATCATCATCATCTAATTATTTAGCTTCTTTGATAGCTTTAAGGGCAATCCCTTTGTTTTTGCTACTAATATCATCAAGTCCTTTTTTGAATTTGATTTTTCCTTCATATTCAGATAAGCTACCAAACAATGCTGCTATAAAACTCATTGACTCCCTTCGAGCTTCCTCGATAACTGTGACTTTAGTTTCCCATTCCTTACTGAGGATATTGAGAATTTTCCTCACTTGGACAAGTTGTTCATATGTTTTCCCCAAGGCAGCAAGCTAATTGATCATACGAGTAAACCTTAACTGGAATTTGATAATGGATTCCCCAGACTTCATACGAAAAAGGTCATATCCGGTCATGAGGGTATTGACTCTATTCTCCTTGACTCCAGTTGTTCCTTCATGAGCTATCTCCAATGCATCTCACATAGCTTTGGCAGAGGGCAATGTGCATATATGAAAGTACTCTTGTTGACTTAGAGCACTTTGCAGCATGAGAATAGCTTTATTGTTGAGTGTGACATTTCTCCTATCATTATCATCATAATCTTCTTCAGGCTTTGGATTTCTAAGACCATCTTCGAGCACAGTTAGATGGTAATCTCCAATCTTGAACACTCTCCATAAGCCATATTCAGAAGCCATTACAAAGACTTTGAATTTGACTTTCCAAAAAGAATAGTGCTCTCCACTGAAGCTAGGTGGTCTGTTAATTGAAGCTCCATCAGGTATAATGCCTTCCATAGGGATCCTTCTCGAGATGTTAAGCTCTTTAGAGAAGACCTTCATCTGATACCAAATGAAAGTGGAGAAAATCACCAATAGGGGTGAATTGGGGGTTTCAAATTTCTTTTTCGATTTCTCTATTTTTGAACACTAAAACAGAACTGTGTAGAGTATATGGAAGAAAAGCAAGACACTCAAAATTTATATTGGTTCGGTCCAATCTCTGACTACGTCCAGTCGCCAGTCTCTCTGGGATTTTCACTATCTCAATTGATTACACGAGTAATTCTCTCACTAGAATCTACTCCCCCTTACAAGTTGTAATCAATATCGCAATCTTCAAGTCCCCAGACTTGAGATTCTGTACAACAAAATGATTTACAATCAAATGAACTCTCTTTAAAAGTGGATAGATAAACACTGAAATACAGAGTATCAAAAGATACTTTATAAGTGAAAACTAAAAGAGTGGATAGTAAACTTGAATATAATTCGTTTTCAGCAGATTGGTTGTTGAAAAGAATTGAATGCAACTCTATTTATACAAAGAGAGTATTAAATGACTGTTGCAATATTCATTATAGCCATTGGTGCATTAGTTCAGCTATTGGAGGCACTTTGGTTTCTTCTCTCTCTACTCTTCAGTTAATTCCTTTTGTTCAGAGGATTAGTTGTTGTCTTTCCTTGAAATTAGTCTATTGGAATGTTAGAAGGTAGTTTAGGAAAGCAACATTAATCAATTTTGCATCATGCAGAGGATGATTGTCTAGAATATATCAAGCTATCTGTCCTTTGCAATAAATGCTCTGACATGCTTTTTGTATTTGTGCTGGAACTCCATTTGAAACTCACTAACAAACAGGTTAAACATATCTAGTAATAGTAGTGAGTGATGATAAGAAGTATGTAGATCAATTACAAAGATTTCGATTATTCAGAGAATTCAAATTTTGAATTCTGCGACACAAACTCGAGTTAGTTCATCAAGACTCGAGTTTGTAGTTCATATCTGAAGGTCTAAACTTGAGTTTCATAAGTTTGGCTCGAGTTTTCTTCATACAGAGAAGAAATTCATGATTTGAACTTTCAATCAAGTTTTGAGCAAAGCCTAAACTCGAGTCATTAAGTGACTAACTCGAGTTTTGGACACTTAAGGAAAAAAACATTTTAAGTCCAGAAGTTGAAAACTAGAGTTTTTATTTCAAAACTGGAGTTTTCAAAAAGTGTAAATAGAGCGAAGCTCTCTGTGGAGTGTAAACTCGAGTTTATGAAACTTAACTCGAGTTTTCATAATATTTAGGAAAACAGGAAAACTCTTTATATGAATCAAAGTAGAGTTTGCAATAGAAGACTGGAGTTTATAGTAGAAAACTAGAGTTTACAAAGGCTTTAGAAATATAGAGATGTTCTATGTGAGTCCTAAACTCAAGTTAGTGAAAATTAAACCTGAGTTTCCTCAAAAGAGAAAACTTTGTGAAACATTTTAGCAAGTGTAAACTGAAGTTTCTAAAATCATGACTCGAGTTTTATCAAGCTTAGGATAATATAACTTTCTGTATGTTGTAAACTTGAGTTTACAAAACATTAATTTGAGTTTTCACAAAGCTTGGAAAAACTCATATTTCTTTGATTTGTCAAATTGAAGTTTGTTAAACTAAACTCTGGTTTGCCCTGTCTTGAAAAACATAGGAACTCTCTGTATTATCTAAACTCGAGTTTTCAAAATCTTGACTCAAGTTTCTCTTAGTTCACAAAAATGGAATTGCTCTCTGTACTTATCAGAACTTTTGAAACTTTTATTAGAATTTGTGAAACACTTATCTGATATTATGAATCAAAATTTGTAACTTGTGAATCTTTAAGGAAGTTGTGAAATTATGTTGATAACATGTGAAAACCTCATTTGAACTTGTGAAACCCCTATCACATATTGTGAATTCAAATTCGCAACATTGTGAAATTCTTAAAGGAAATTATGAAATTATTTTAAAAAATTGTAAAAAACTTTATTCAAACTCGTGAAACCTTTATAAGATCTTGTAAATATTGATTTGTATCTTGTGAAATTCTTGTGAGAAATTGTGAAAACCTTTATCAGGATTTGTAAGATCACATACTTCTTTTTATTTTTAATTTTAAACTTACAAAGACAATTATATCATTTCTTTTTAATTTTGAAAAGGACAAATCAAGTCCTAACATATCTTTTGGTATTATGAATATTTAGAATATTTTTTTGTCTTTTGACATTTTTAAAGTTCTTTTTAAGGGATTTTCCCTTTAATTTATTAAAAGACAACAACAAGATAGTACTGATTCTTAATATAAAATTTAATTGATGAGTTAATCTTATTTCTAAATATAAAATATATTTCTTTTATTTATCAATTTTTTTTGTTAATTTACCCATATTAATGTTCTTTTAACAATAAACAAGTAAAAAAAAGATTGAAAAAAAATTAAAGAAAGATTATTATTATGTTTTTTTTTTAAAAAAAAAGTCATATTAACTAAAGTGTTTTAGAAAAAATAATATTATATTAAATAATTTAAATAATATTTTTATTATAATTACATTAAGTAAATAATATGTCATGTATTAAAAACGGGGTAATAATTAATTTGATTGAGATGATTTGAATGCTTTTATATTTTGACTGGTCTTATACGTATTTTTATCTTTAATTTTGTAAGAGACTATTTCTTTAGTGTTGGTTAATTGACTAGGGCAGTCCAAAGCAGGCCTACGAAATTATAATTATTTATAATGGCTTTTGCAAATTGATCACATGTACAGAGGGACCCATAATAATTATAATGAATGCCTGTATCACATCAGCTGTCAGATTTCGAATTTTCCAGGGTACGTGTATCCTGGACAAGTGGCTACTTATTTTTGTTTTTCTGAACACTGACATGTTGGTACAATGCATGGCAGAAAGTTACTTCTGGAACCAACCAGTTTAATTTTTTATAATAATTATTGGCAAACCCTGGTGGTGAAACCAAAAAATATTTTTTAAGTAACTCAATAAATAAATATATTAAATTATTTACTGAATAATATCATATAATATTAGGAATATAAATAAATACTAACCAATAATTATAAATAAAAAATATAAGGTAATAATATTTTTAATAAAAATTTTACTTTTTTTTATAATGAACTAAATATTATTCTAAAGATATCACAAACACAATCATAATAATATGTATAATGAAATTTAATAAATTTAACACTTAAATACGCATTCCACCTATCTCAAAACAAAATAATTGGAGAAAATAAAATAAGTATAATATGAACCCCAAAAATTATTTTAAAAAAACATAAAAATCTAATTAAATTTTAGCTAAACAAATATATAAACTTATTATAAACAATTTCTTAAAAGAGAAATTCATCATAAAATCATAAAAAAATTAAATAATAAATTCAAACTGATTAAAATTAGTCATTAATCATACTCTGCATATATATAATCATCTATTGTAAAAACTCAAAAATATGTCAAAATTATTATCCCAAAATTTTCGTTAATAAACACAATATTACCCTTATTAGAAATAGTAAAATACGTAGAACAAAATACTTAGTTGGGGCCAAATTATTAGCCAAAACAAAATATTATATGATACATATATAGAAATAAATAAGATAAGAGAAGGTTAGGAGAAAGGCCCCAGTTAGTTAGGAGGTGCTCCGCCACTGTTTGTAACACATTATTTGGGGGAAAATTTTACTTAATACATATTAATAATAATTAATAAATTATTATTATATATTTTTTATCATTCTTAATTGGTTTAATTAAAAAAATATATTAATTGGTACGGTTTAATAATACACTCATTCTTATTTTTAATATAAAATCTATTTGTTTTAAAGGATGGCCTGTGAGGTTTAAAGGCTACTACTACTAGAGTATAGTGTTGCTCCCACTAGCCCTACAATCGAAGATTTTTTAAAAAAATTGATTTATATTATGGAGCAGAAAAAAAAATTGTAGTATCTTTTAAATATACCCTTTTCGATACTCAATATTTCATTAATTATGATGAATTAATTAATTATTGATAAAATTTAATAGCACAAAATGGTAAAATAAAAAAAATTAAATGCTCTAAATATAATTACCCTGACTTATATTTTAATCAGGCTAAATTGGGAGAAAAGGACTTGATATTTTATGCCAACCAAAGGAGTTCATGCACATAAAATAAAAAAAAGCCAGGTGGTCTTGGAAAATATTATACTTCCCTCCTCTCCACGTTTCAGATTTGATATACAAACACATATAGACACATTGTGAACCAGATTTTACATATATATCCCATGACACATGTTAAAAGTTGATTTATAAATAGAATCCAGTACTATTTCAATTAGAACAACATAAAAGAAAAGAATGATCATGAAACTGGTTCACAATATAAAGCTAACAGTAAAGAAATTATTTGAATTTTAGATTATATACACATTAAAAAAATTTATTTTTTAAAAAACTAAAAAATTAAATATGATCTATTTAAATTTGAAATATTTCAGTGTTCATTACATGAAACTAGTTTCAAAGGGAAGGGACCCATTTAAGTATAGCATGCACGCACATATATATAAAATATGAAATTTTGATGGTACGTGTATCGTCAACAAGTTGGCACTTAAATGTGTGTGTGTGACCAACGACTGGTGGGTACACAGTGGAGAGCTGAAAGTGAAAGGTCTGAACCATTGCATCTGTGCTAGCAAAAGAAAAATGAAACATGTTAGAATGATTGGATCTCTGTTTATAGTCTTTGTGTTTGAATTTTGTTTTTTGTTTAGCAAAATAAATTAGTGGTTGGGTCAACTTTACACACACACACACACACACAATTTTGGTTTGTTTATCAACATTTGAGATTACTAAACGACGTGTGTTGAAGTATTATGGATAATGATAAAATAGAAGTTGAATAAATTTAATCATAATAAATATAAATAAATTAGACTAAACAGATTGACTAGCCTAAACCAAATAAAAAGGAAAACATGCCTATATAAAAAAAAAAAAAAAACAGAAAAAAGGGAGAATGACATTGTAGGGAATTTTATTTCAATAAAGATGCTTCTTCTTCTTCTTTGTTTTTTTGTGTGCCAGGATTTCAATAAAGTTGCTTAATTTAAGGAAACTTCATTTTAAGTTATAAGGGACGATTTTAGTGAAATTAAAATTTAAAGTACATTAATTTTCCCATATTTATATAAATTATCTTATTTTTTATTTAAAAAACAAAATTTACTTCGCTCCACAAGTCCACATTGATCGTCACCAGAGTTACTTCTGGATTGGAACGAAACTCGACCCCAACTTATCGTGAGGTTTCCAAAAAGCTTTATAACCATTTATATACGTTTTGGTTTTTTTATGAGACAAAATTATATGTATAATTATATATCTATATAGATGAAATTATGTTTGGTATGATACCGAAGTATCCACAAGTCACTCTAAACTTGTACCTAATTTCTGTCGAGCTGGAAATATTAAGGTTAAAGCTCTTCCAACAAGTATACTCTATGAGATTTAAACTTGTGTTTTCTCCGTGTGACTGTTAGTCATCTCATTCAAAAGCTTGTCGGTATATAAATCTAATTACTTTGGCATATAAACCTTCTATGTATTTATACAGAACACAAATATCATTTGTATCCGCGGTACTGAAAAACCATATCACTTATTGAACTGGTCAAATTAAATTTGCGGTTCAAGTGTCAATACCTACCGTGGTTTTACTAGGGTGAAGTCAATCACGATCAAAAGAATATAACTTAATTAAAATATGAAAATATTTATCTATAACCATAAAAAGAACAATATTTTAATAAAACCACATTAGTTGTAAATAAAACATTCATAGATGAACTACGCATAATTTAATAAAATAGAGTTATTAAAATGTAAATATGACAGAGTGCAAATTTTTATAGTCAAAACAATGTCATTTCATACTTACTAATGGGGAAAAATTAGAAAATCGAACTAGGCCAACATCTTCCAAAATTCTTTATTAAGCCACCAAGGGGTTGGTTCACCGATTCATTGATATGACAACCGTGTTGGATTTTAATACAATGACTGCATCACAAAAAAATGTCATCTCCTCTTTAATTCTTCTTTTTCTCATTCAAAGAAAACAAAAGAATTGTTTTTTTAAAATCAAATCACAAAAGGGAAAATTGTGCTGAAGTCTCAAGCTATAGAAAACATAGCTGAAAAGTCCATTGAAGTCCCGTGGGACATTTGAGTAATATAATCCAATTGTGAAAAGACCAGAATACCCTTAGTGAATTTGTCTATATTAGCCCAACTGCCCAAGTCTTCTCAAATTCACTATTGGTATTTTAGTCTTTTTACAATTGGATTCTATTATACAAATGTCTTATGAGACTTAGTTATAAATTGGAGATTTTAAGTGACCATTTAGTTGTATATTCTCTAGCTTGGGATTTCAGTGAAACTATCCCATCATAAAATAGCCCTCCACATACGCCTATAAATTAAAATAATTGAATATTAGGGTATTGCGAATATGCATTGAATGAGTTAGCATGGGGAGACATGAGCTAATGACACCGTACCAATAGGGTATGGCTGGATATAAATAATTGTATTTGATTGTTGTAGCAATTTAGACACATTCATTTATGGGACTTCAAACAATTAGACCTCTTTCTTTGAATCGCACTTGCCTCTCTCTAATTGGTATGAACCAATATAGTTTATTCATGGGGAGGAGCTATCAATCATGCATGTATTTTACTTTGAAAATTTATTGCCATTGTCTGTTTTTCTTTTTAATGCAACAATTCCCATATGCATTGGAGTGTCAAAACTGTGTCTTGGCAAAGAGTGTTGTTACTTCTGTCATAACATAGTTATGAAACTACTCCAACTTAGTTGCAAATATACACTCACTATTCGTGTAAAAGTTTAAAATTTGAAAATTGATAGGATTAAGATTCTATTTTGCCTAGAAAGTTTTTGTGTAAGAACTATAGGTATTCACAGAAAAAGGAATTTTTTTTCATATCAATATATTGCCTATTGCTTCATGTGTATAAAAAAGGGAGCAAAGTCATCATAACTATTAAAATATTGATATTGATTGTTAACATATTTAATAGTCAAAGGCAAAACGATATTACTTTTTCTTAAACACTTCCAAGCGATATTGATAAAAAAAAAAAAAAAAAAAACTTCCAAAGTACTTACAATTCATATAAAAACTTTTGGAGGCTGCATTTGACCTTAGCCCAAATTTATAATATAGGAGTTAGTTAGAAGGTTTGCTTTGGTCTAAAATGTAAAACATCAAAATATACTGTGTCTTCAAATTTATAATTTCTCCTTAAGCAATCCTTATTGATTATGCATATAAAGAGGTCAAAAGGGTAGTTTATGATGTAAATGATTAGATGAGGGTATTTTTAGAGAAACCAATACATATTTTTTTTTTATAAATAAATAACTTAATTACTTTTATTAATTTATATAAATTAGTCATTTAACTCTTATATTTAAGATATAAGCGGGAGAGTAGTGTGCAAATGACTTTGTAAATATTATCAAAAGCTTTACCGTAAAGATCCAAGACAACATGGGAGGTCTATCTCCATCAACAGATGATTTGGCTTTAAAAATTTGGTCACCTTCTTCAGCCGCTTGAGGTTAAACATGATGATAACAAGGAATCATGATGCTTTCACATAGCAATTGCATTTTAATAATTTTAAAATTATATAACAAGCCCACGTGTAAAGATGAAGGTAATTAAATAATTCTTTTTCTTAGAGGGAATGGATTTGTTTCACTCCTCAGAATGATTTTTGCAAGTCTTTTACAAAGTTTTGCTCAATTCCTTCTGGTTATTCCGTGCATAAATCCACATTTTTTACTCGAATCATAACGTATCCATCAAATAAACATAAAGGAAAAATGATGCCCACGGCCCAAATATATAAAATTGTGAAATTGTATCCAAGGCAGAATCGGCTTTAATCCTAAATGGAGTCAGAATTTAGAGACAATAAAGTTTTGTTTTTAATCAAAACCATGAGAAGTTGGCCCTCCCCCCAAAAAAAACCATGAGAAGGAAAAAAGAAAAAAGAAAACCACGCAAGTCAGTGCACTAAGCTAATTTAATGATAAAACAAAATACAGTACCAGCGAATTTTATACATTTATCTCCATTAGAGGTTGTTGTATAATTATGTGGCCAAATAAAAATCTCTCTGGTAATATAATGACTAAATTGTGTTGATAAATATTAATCATAATTGGTTAAATACAATAAATTTGTGTGTGTGTAAAACTCTTATCTATGAAAAAAAGTGTGTTCGTGTCTGTGAATGAAAGGAAGAAAGCAAAAAAGGGAGGCACATGAGAGATAAATGATGTCATAATATAAAATGTAATTAAGGGGTATAAATTTGAAGACAAAGAAATTAATAAAAATTTCAGACATCTTTCAAGGGTTTCTTATTCATAGGACCAGAACTTCCTAAACGTTTGTAAGTACAACATCTAGTGAATTATATTCAGGTCACGATTTAATGCCCCAACGATCCATAATATGGGAAAAACACTTCTCATGTTATAGGAGAAGTGTTTACACACACATGAAATGGTAAGACACATATATATATATATAAATTCATATATATATGTGTGTGGGGGGGGATCCTACCATTTCGTGTGTGTGTGTGAATCTTGTTTTCACAACTGCCTAAAACTTAAGGGTTCTCCCACACAATGAACCAGCAGTGCTACACTATCCAAAATAATAAAAAAGCCTGGACGAATGTCACAGGTTCTAATTCTAGCATTTGCAGCTTACGCTAACATAGGAGATAGGAGAGCTTGTTTGAATTAGTGTAGAAAAATACGTTCACGGAAATAAGGACAAATCTTTTCTCACTTACCTACCTTGAATCTTGTACATCATAAATCATTTTGGAAAAAAACTTCTACCATCAATCCAAATAGACTGTTTCAGACCAAATGACGCACATAAAGACCAAGAAAGGCTGTGACAAATAAAAAATCCAGAACCAAAGTTTTACATTTTCCAAAGAGTACAGAAAATGAATACTAAAGGGTAAACACAAGTCTTCCTGCACCTATTACCTTCAAACAGGGAACAAAACAAAACGAGAAAACTTTCTTAAATAATACAAAGGAAGGAGGGAGACAGAGGCCCTGATCAAGAGTTGTAATTATTGAGTTCTTCTCATTGTAAGTCACTACTTGTTGGATTCCAAGTCGCTAGCTGTGTGTTTTACCTCCTAGAAAAAATGGAGGCGAGGCCCACCCTCCATCCATACAACATAGAAAGGCTGTGCCTTTGTGGAAGAAGAGAAGCCAGGCCTGTACGTGAGCTAATGGTAAAACCGATCTGCTTGGCACTTGCCTCTGAGGACCTGAATTTATTTTCGCATGTTACAGGAAATCAATAAATAAGCACTAGTTGATGCTTGGCATGTAAAAGATCTAAATTAACAAGCACCAGAGTACATAGAAAAGACCAACTCTGAATTTGGGTCGAATTAAACAGAATTTTCTAAGGATCAGTTTAGTTTACAGAGAATTAATTGAAAGCAAGAAGTGGGCTGGTGGAAAAGGTGTTTGAAGTTTGAACAGGAAAAATTGCTTGGTTAGTGTTACAGATTAAAAACTAACATGAATTCCCAAAAAACCATTCCTATAAAAAATAATAAAATCCTAAAATAAATGTAAATAATCAAACATAATAGATTGTACTTTTGTGAAATGAATGCAACAGAACCTGATATAAAACAAAACTTTCTATATCTATAAAATAAAATAAAACTCACAAGACTCTCCGGAATACCATTATATGGCCTCACCTCAATTAGACTTTTTAGGACCTATCCTTTTCATAATAGATTTTGATCTCGTGACACGGGTTATTGGAGCAAATGAGGATGTTAAACTTTGGTGAGAAAGATTTTGATGTTTGATCAGTCACGTTTTCATTTTTCACCAACCCCCTTCATATTACAACCAGCATTCTCTACCTTGACTTTTGTCCAAAGGCATCACGCTAAACATCAAATGGCATTTTCATCAAAGGAATAAACCTCACATTGGCAATACCGTCAGAGATCTTGGTTAACCTCAACATGGCCATTCAAGCCAACTAGAATTACAAGATAGGAATCTTTTATGAGAAGAAAAGTCCATGGATGTCTGGATCAATGAGGCTATGTGTTGGGGGTTTAATTTGGTCCTAAATATAAGACTTCAATCCACTTTATCTCTCATATTTATAATTTTTTCCCCAAATTATCCCTATTAATTGCACACATTAAGGGGTTTCATTCAAGTATATCATAATGAAAGATGGTATTTTGTCCTAGTAACCATATTGTATTCACATATTCCGAACTTAAAATGGCAACTAATCAAAATAGGATAAAAAAAATTGAGAAGGTCAATTTCAGCTAATATCTGCTATCCAACCAAGTCAACTCAAATGCAGATCTATTATCAACATCCTGCCACGTCATTACTTGACAGTGAAATATAACCCAATAAAGTCACTCTTTCATTTTGTTCCTTTCTTGTTCCTCCTTCACAATGGCAATGGCTATAGTAGAGCATGCAAGCCACAGACATTCAAAAGCTCCAATATCAGAAAAATGCAAGTACCGGCTTAGGTTCAATCTTGGGGTAAGCATTTGCGAAATTTTTCCCAAAAATGCCTTTGCTTTTGATATTGACTGCAAACATAAACTTTGGGCCAAATGTCCAGAGGAAAATTGAACAAAGGCTTATTCTTGAACTTTTGCATATTTGATCCAGCCAAAACCTGTGGCTTCTACACTTTTGTAGAGCTTTTAAGAAGAAAAAAGATGAAAGGGAGAGTGCATATACAAATTTAATGGATTAAATCATAAAAACTTGAATTAAGCCTCTTCATTTCTAAGAATCCCGATCCATCAAAAAAGGTGTCCATTTCTATGACTTAGTGAAACAAGCAAAGCTGAATGTGAAACATGATGAAAGTGGCCATGCATGTCTACCACAGAAAGAAAGCATGTGTGTCAACCACAGAAAGAAAGCATCAATACATGTGTGCGCGCATATCTACCACAAAAAAAACATCACTGCAGGAATTTGATGAAAACACGAAAATACAATATCCTATAAAAAAAAAGACAATGGTTTTGACGAGATCAATTTTGCAACATGTCCACCAAGAAGGAACCTAACATCTACCAAACCACATGCAATCATCACTGAGAAAATAAAAACACATACACTGTAGGAGATGACACTGCTTCAGCAACTGTTGACATGCCTTGTCTTTGCTTGTGCTTAGGGTTGGCCGTGCATAGCACATATACACGTCCTCGACGTTTAACTGTCCGACAGAACTCACACATCTTCTTCACAGATGACCTTACCTTCATGATTACTGAAACGCCTACAACCTAACATATTACCCTTTAGTAAGCATAATTAAGCACATAACCGCAGCAAGATATGCAAATTGGGATGAGTTCCATGTGGTGTTCCATGCTACTATATTTCGAGAGTACACAAAATGTATCTAACAAACTGCTCGATTCATCATCCTAAAAATTGAATTATGACAACCCTGCCCTAACTTGATTAAGGAAAACAAGAAAGGGGGGAAACCATTGGCCGGATGAATGGAATGGTGGACACATGAAAACCGTGAATCAAATATTTACTTCCAAAAACCCAACCAGTGAGATATCCAGCTAAACATTTATACAAAATGTCATAGAGTAAGGTAAAATCACGTCAAATCGAACAAAAGAATAAGATAAAAAGAGTATGGCAGAGTTCTTGTACTGTTGTTCCAGAGAAAACGAAAATGAGAATCAAATATCAATACAATAGAGCACCAGCAGAAGGGATTATTTTCGAAATTTCTTAATCAGAAATGATGAATTGAAGCATATCCAATCCAACTGAACTTGTAAGTTAAAACAAATTACAGTTCTCAGCAACAGCTTATGTTGATGGACTGGAAAAAAGTAAATAATACCTGATATTAGGACAGTGGAGTCGCAACTGTCGGCTGAAAGTGCTCTATAATCGGCAGTGGCGACGGAGCAGAGAAGCGATGAGCGACCAGGGCGGCGACGGAGCAGAAAGGCAAATGTGACGGGAGGCCACAACATATGCGTTTTTTCCTCTTTCTCCTCTCAGCCCAATGAGCCCAAAAGAAACAGTCCTGAAACAAAAATAGAATTTGGGCCAATGGCACTATAGGGTCCAATCTAAACATTATTACTAAATAAGAAAATAAAACAGGAAAATAGAACGAAGGCGGGAGGCGAACCAGATTAAGGGCATATTTGATTTGTAGAAAGAAAATCAACGGAAAGGATTGGAAAGGAAAGGAAAGGAAAGTAAAAAATTGATTTGTTTTTGTTTTTGTTTTTTTTAAGAACTCCCTCTTAGTACTAGATGTAAAAGTTATATTCCTATTGATGGGGGGTTTCATTAATGGGATACTAGTTAAAAAATTATTTTAGAGACAGCAACATAAATAATTAACTTAACTAATTTAATTAATATTTGTAAATTAATTATTAACCTTATATTTTGGACAAGAAAGATTAGTTTCCATTCTTGCTTCTTTAGGGTGTGCATGACAACCATTTTGTTCCCCAGTACTGTTTCTGAGATGAAATAGTTTTTTCTGATTCTATGTCTTTGAAGAGTTCTGAGAATCATAATTACGTTTGTTAACGCATTTAATTTTTACTCCGAGAATCCGAATTACGTTTGTTAACACAATTTTTTTTTTCCATTCTGAGAATCAGAATTATGTTTGTTAACCCATTTTATTTTCATCCTCAGAATTAAAATTACTTAAGACAATACAAATCTATTTCTTTATTTTCTTTTTACAGATTTCATCAATTGTGTAAAATAATAAATTTTAACCAAAATGCCAACATTTCATATTTTAAAAAAATATCTAAAAAATTTATTATTTTATTGTGTATTTTTTTTTTACAAAAAATACTAAAATATAGGTGACTCAACTACATAAACTAATCTATTTCTTTACGTGAATGCATGTAATGTGAATGATTGGACCCCATCCTTGAAGAACCCAGATACACTTGTTATAAAATGCTTTTCTAGAGATTCAGGAACATTTTTCCACTAATTAGCAGGTGTAGGCATGAACTACTATAAGGAACCCATTATTAAATTGGTTCATAATTAAGTTTAAATTGAAGAACATGATACTACCATTCCTGTCCTCATATTATGTCATTATTATTAATAAAAATACTAGTATTGCTGCAGCATTCAAACCAAAGATGAGCCTGTTAGATATGATTAGTTTTGATGATGTCTGATATAGATGCCATTAGAGCAAAAAGTTTATATGCCCACATTGACTACTTCCTAAATTTAATGTAGATTCAAAATGTGAAATTCATTAATAAAGAATAATCAAGTAGAAAAGAGATTAAAGAAGAACTTGTTGAATGAAATGAAAAACATCATTATACAAGCTCATAGATTGATTCTGTAAGTTTCTACGATCAAATGGAAGCTGGAATGACTCAATTCAGAGTTAAAATGAGCAAAATCGAGCTTTCAGGAAAATATGCATGAAAACTCGAGTTCTCACTTAAGAACTCGAGTTCTTAGGGAAAAACTCAAGTTCGCACTTAAGAACTCGAGTTCATGTTATTTCAGCCCATTCTGTTCACCTCTGTTTCACGTTCAGCTTGGGTGACTTCTGGTAAATCGATGATATCTCTCAAACCAGAGATCAGATTGAGGTGAAACTAATTTTTAATGAAACTAGACATCCAATGCGTCATCTTAACAAAATTTTAAGTGCAAAGAAGATCATATGAGAGAGCTATGAATTTTTGAAGATGCATCACCTGTTACCGTCACACAACAAAGCAGGGTTTGATAATTTGAGCATATCTCACAAAATACACATCGGAATGAGCTGAAATCGGTGGCATATGAAACTAGACTTATATACCTTTCCAAAAACATTAAGATCACAAAAAACAAATATCAAATGGATGAGATATGAATTTTTGAAGTTGACAGTCAGTTCAAAATGTTGCAAAAATGTTGGTTCAAGAATAGCTTTTATTAATCTGATCATAGTGGTCAACATACAATGAGTTTGGAGCTGATTTTTGTTGCATTGGAAAGAAGACTTGAAGAGCTTTATGAGCATGAGTGGTTTGCCAAAATTGAAGTTATATCAAAGATGTTACTGGAATCTCCAATGTTCTTAAGTTCTTATGTTTTTCTCAAACAACATAATATATGGCAGCCATCAGTTTGACATTTGAAGATGATACTTGATCATAAGGTGATACATACTTGAGTAATGTCGGAACAGAGCTGACACAGTGAATCCAATTAAGGCTTGCCCAATTAGCAAAATGCCGAGATAGCTCAAAGGCAAAAGAAAAATGCTGAGATATTACGTCGACAAAGCAAATGTCGAGATATCTTGATGGCAAAGCAAAATGCTGAAATATCACGTCGGCAAGAAAATATCGAGACGTCTCTTCGGCACAGCAAACTACACCGACCATGCAAGATAGTACTACTGCAAGAACTCAGATTATGCTTCAAATACGATGATCGGTATGGTTCGACAAATACTTTTCGAGATAAGCATTTGCAAATCTTCACTTGATGTTGATGTCGGCAACCTGGCCAAGGATTCTAGTGAAGACAACTCAGCTAAGGATCCGTGTTGTCAACCCGGCTGAGGATTTCAACGTAGTTATCCCGGCTAATAATCCCGGCGAAGTCTGGCTGGGATCAGAGGAGAGTTCCAAGGCCGACATACACCTCAAAAACATATAATGCTTGCCATAAATAGAGCCTACAACTTGAATATATTCTGGGAGTTCCTACTTAAGTAACTGAGTCATTCGAAAAACAAACACAGGAACTCAAGTTCTGAATAGAAAACTTGAGTTCAAAACTCGAGTTCTTATTTAAGAACTAGAGTTCTTGCGAATAGAAATCGCGAATCGCTGATAGTAACTTCCCAAATAATTTGATCTTTAGCCATTACTTTCCAGAATCATTAATAATTATTTATAAAATGCTTTTAACCTGTTTGCTAGTGATTTCAGATGATTTTATCATGGATTAACAACAAATTGGCATAAAGCAATTTGTGTGTCGGAAGCATTAAATGCTACGACAGAAAACAGAGGAAAACTTCTGAGTCTAACGGATAGTTTGAACATCCCAACGAAAAGCTTGAATCTTTACAACGGCTACTAATACAACACTTAAGATGGAGCATTAATGAAGTCAACGATAAACATTCTATGATTAAAGTTGAATTAGAGGTCAACATGCAAAAAGCAACGAAAGCTTTAACGGCTACTTCCAATTGATCTCCAACAGTCAAATGCTCACAATGGTCGAAACACAATAATCTATAAATTGCAAAGTCTTCAAACTGGAAGAGGGATGACGGATGATGATTGACGAATGACTTGACGAAGCCAATGAAACGATATTCACCGTCAATATGCCAACATACACTTAGTCAACATACTCTCTGTTTCTCCATGTCTATATAGTTTAACGTAGAGAGAGTGAGAAAATTGATTATGTACCTTAGTGATTATTTATTCACTTCTAAGAGAGAAGATTCATTGTAAATTAGTTTATCTGAGAGTTACTCAAGATTGGGTGATCTTGAGTGGGATGTTGGTTATGATTAGTTTTGATGATGTCTTATATAGATGCCATTAGTAAGAGCAAAAAGTTTATATCACATATATTGACTAATTGTTGCATTTAATGTAGATTTGTTTATATGGAGAAAAAACAAGAGAAGAAAAGAAAGAAATAGTTGAATCATGGAGGATGATTAAGAAAAGAGAAGAAATAAAGAAAAAATTGCCAAATGGAATGAGACACCACGATTAATTCTTGAAGTCACCACGATTAAATGAAAGTTGGAGCAGCTCAATTCAGAGTTAAAACAAGCATATATTAGGTTCTGGATGAGCAAAATCGAGCCAGATACTCAAAAGTCAAGTTTACTGCATTACTGGAAGTGATCTGCCTCTGGATTATGAGAAAACTCGAGTTTAGGACATAAAACTCAAGTTTGAGACTCAAAACTTGAGTTAGTCACTTAATGACTCAAGTTTGTAGTGTCTTTAGCAACTCTGGCGTCTCTGGATCAGCAAAACTCGAGTTAGCCAATGTAAACTCGAGTTTGGAACTCTAAACTCGAGTTAGTCACTCAATGACTCGAGTTTAGCAAACTTTCAGCAACTCTGTTCAACCCTGTTTAATGTTCAGCACGGGCGACCTCTAATAATTCGATCATATCTTCCAAACTAGAGATCAGATTAAGACGAAATCAATTTTCTATGAAACTAGACTTTCAATGCACGATCCAAGACAGATTTGGTCGTCTAGGTTGTGCTTGTGCAGGATAAGGGCAGAGAGAGCAAAGGCAGTGCTGGCGATTGACGGAGTTGAGGGTGAGCCGTTGAGCTAATGAAAAGTGACGGAGGGAAGAGGGTTGGTTGGGAGAAAAATGAGTATGATTTCGTGCCCAAGAGCATGAAAGCAGAAATTTTCTGCTTCTTTTTTTATTCCCCAGCACAAAAAATAAACCGCTCCAGCTTGGGAACAGGAAAAAAAAAGAATTTACCAAACACAATTCCCATCCATTTTTATTCCTGGGAACAAAAATTGAAAAAAAAAACTCATTCTGGGAGCGTTACCATGCACACCCTTAGCTGAGTCTTTCATGACTACTTTAATTAGCGACAGATTGACAACAAAACTACTTCGATAATTAGTGATGGATTAGAAAAAAATTTGTAAATAATTATGTCACTAAATATACTTTGGTTCCTCTTTAAACTATAGGTAGGTGAAATACTGAGATCAAAGAATGTAGCAAAAAACTCATCTTCATGCAAATCACATGGACACTGAGCATAACATGTTGTCTCCTGTAATAGTCGACCTTTAGGACCTCTTATTTAACAGAGTTATTGCGCACAGGCATCGTAAATAGTTTGAACGACTTAAATTGCGGAATAAAACTTTCATAAATAACTTAGTTTTAAAATACGAGGATAAATTCTGTCGAGTGCGGTATCTATCCTGTAAGAGAATTTAATACAATATTCCAAAATGATAAATGAGTTAATAAAGTCCAACTAAAATATGCTATCGTAAAAGTCCCTTCTCCTTACAGCTGCAACTTGCCTTTTGCTCTTGATCCACTACTTGTCCCTTTCATACGGTTTGGAGTTCAAATAAATGAACCCTAAGATAACAGTTAATCTTATATGCAAGCATGAAGCATTAATGACGACATAGCACATGATAAGCACAGATTAATTAGCAATAAAATAAGTCACACTATAACTGCAATTAATGGCCAAGGACACACAGCCCTTTAAGACACGCAACCCTGTTTGTAGAACACGCAGCTCTACGGGACACGTAGCCCCAATCCATAGCTAGGATACATATATGCAATTATCTAGTAGACATGGCTAATCATACAAGAACACAATCATACAGGCTAATAAGATAACAGTTACCCACATCAGTCTTGCATCCTTAAATCTTTCTCGGAAGTGCCGGGATCAGCAAAAGTATCTTGGAATACCTATAAACGATATCATTACCATTAGTCACTTGGGAGATCGGACACTCCTAATCTTTCTCTCAAGCTCTCTCCTTGGATTCCTTAGAGAGTGTCGGGTTGTGCTAGTGTGTGTGTTGAAGTGACGGGTTGTAGTGTGTTGAGGTAAGGTTTGTGTCGTAGTTGTTGAGTTTGTAGTTATAGGTTGTATGTTGCTGTCATTGTTGAGTTTGTAGTTGTATGTTGTAGTTATGTAGTTGTAGTTGTCGAGTTGTAGTTGTGTAGTTGTAGTTGTCGAGGTATAGTTGTATGTTGTAGTTGTAGTTGTATATTGTTGATGTGGTGTAGTTATCGGGTTTGTAGTTGTATGTTGTAGTTGTAGTTGTCGAGTTCGTAGTTGTATGTTGTAGTTGTAGTTGTAGTTGTAGTTGCCGGGTTCGTAGTTGTATGTTGTAGTTGTGGTGTAGTTGCTGGGTTCATAGTTGTATTATATGTTGTTGTTGTGGTGTAGTTGTCGGGGTAGGGTTTATGTGAGTGGTTGCTGAGATAGAGCTTGGGTGGTGCAACTTGTGTGCACATTGTTTTGTCAAGGAATGCCTTGGCCAGGATAAGGTGATGGTGTTGAAATCGTTCCCCATGGTTTCCTACACATCTGTAATCGCATTACCTGGGTTTCCTTTCTCTTATCATGCATCTCAGGATCACACTTCTATCTCTTCTTCTATCCAACCCCCAGATTCACAATTTATGCAACAAAGAGACCTCAGAGCTCAGATCTTATAGTTCTTCCTAGCATAAACTTTCTACAGTTATCTCTCTTAAAGCTCCCTCAAAATGTAGATAGAAACTGGAAAGAAGAGAGAATCGATAGCTACCTTTAGTTCGATGGATTCCTTGCTGAAATCGTACTCTTATTTGCCCTCGATGCGATCACATAAGTAGTATGCGATGCTGAAACATAGCGAACGCTTCCTTGCTTTCCCTCTCCCTTTCTATCTCAATCTCAGTTCTTGTTTGCAGTAAGATGACTGATCTTCCAAGCACTACTCTTATATCAAACTTGTTCAATTGCTGCTGCTCTTACATGTTCAAAGAGAGAGGAGAATGCGCTGACACAGTATGGGAGTGAGATTTTCCGTCAGCTTGTGTGATTAACCTTCCATTCTTAATAAAATATGGATTATTTGACAATAGGCTAGGTTAATTTAATTGGGCTTAGAGCAACTGAATAATAATAAGGCCCAAAGTCCATAATAAATCTACAGGCTTCAAGATCTCAAAATACGGGATATTACATCTCCTCCTCCTATCTCAAGGTTGAAGGGAAGTAATGTTCAAAGACCTTGGCCTTAAACTCCTCCCTATATAGTCCTCGAATAATCTAGACCACGCGTACTAATGAACTTTCACCATCTCCATATGAGCATTCATCATTGCTGTTTGCATCTTCTTCTTTATTGGCCTCAAACTTTCTTATCGTGATTTATCTATCATGGCAATAAACGTCTCTTTTATATGCCTCAAAAGAGCCTCACAATATAGTAATTGAGGTTGCTTAGGTCTAAGTAGAGGTCGGTTATCGCCAAGGTAGGTCTTTTATAACCGTACCATTCTCTCCATCTAAGGATGCTACTCACCATAAATATAGTATAAAACTCAACAACACAACTAAAAAAATAAGGGAGGTTAAATATGAAAGAGTATATTGCTACTATAATATCATAATCTGATACCAAAATGTAAGATCACTTTCTCAAAACTCAATTATTCATACACTTAATCAAAATCCTTAGACAATCAACAATACTATGGAAAATATAGAAGATTAAACCCAAAGGGGCATAGTTGAAAATTCTCATTTTTACTTTTCAAATATCAAATATTGTTATCAAAAGATTCTCTTTCAAATTGAAGTTATTCATGTTAAAAAATAGTAGAACTAATCCATTCGAAAACAACTTGTTAGTTTTCATGTTTTGATGATGAGACAACATTATAACATTATAAAGTTCTGCTGTCAACATAATAGAAATTGCAATTCAGATCCTTACTGCTGCATAAACTCGAGGTTGATAACTTAACTTTCAGGTTAAACTCAAACTCGAGGTTACAAATGAACCTCGAGGTTCCAAGTCTCGGTGATCCTCTTAATATTTCTCGTGACAACCTCAAGTCTTGAAAGTCAACCTTGAGGTTAGTCCAAAACTCGAGGTTAGATTTAAACCTCGAGGTTGAGTCACTCTGGTCAGGCAACTCCTTCAAATACGATCTTCATAGGCATATCAAAAGAACCTCAAGGTTAGGAATTAACCTCGAGGTTTTGATAAAACTCGAGGTTATATAATCAACCTCGAGGTTTAACGAAATCCTTATGTTGTCTTTTGCACTGAGTCTAAACCTTGAGGTTGGGTTGTGTAACTCGAGGTTTTTATAAAACTCGAATTTAGTTAAGAACCTCGAGGTTGAGGGTCGCTGAACTGACCTGATACTCGATTTTGAGTAGCTTTTGAAATTGATTATATTTATATCTGTTCTTATTCTCATGATGTGATTACCTTATACCTCCATCACTAACTATGATTTAGATTTGTTTTTATCATGAAAGGTTAGAATTCTTATGCTCTGATCAAAAGCAGATGATGATGTCACTAGCATTTATTATATTAGAAAAGCAATTACAGAGTGTGACAACATTCTTTCATAACTCTAACGGTCAAAATATGTTAAGTGGAAACATTCTCTTGATGAATAAGAATGTTGTTCAAGCAGCTCTTCAGGAAATTCAAACTACTAGCAGACAGAGCCAAAATGCCAATGGTCATGTGACCTCTGCCTTCGCCTGCCAAGGTTGTGAATGAAGACAATGGTTGTATTAAGATAACGGCTAGTTTAGAAGGGAACTATAAATTGAAGAAGCATTCAATTGAGCCACTAACCGAAACTCTGCTCATTTACTCTGAGTTATTATTCCTATCAATTTCATTACTTCCAATATCTTCGGATATTTCCCTGTACTTCAGTGATCATTTATTATCCACTCGTGAGGAGTTATTTAGACATTCATTTCATTCAGTTATAAAATCTTAAGGTTGTGGAACCTTAAGTGTGGGTGTACGATTACAAGAGTAAGGGGGAGTGAGTCCGTGAGTGAGAGGATCATCCCAAGTTGTAATTGTAATCTTTGGAAAGTTAGTGAAAAATCCCAAGGAGTTTTTGGGGACTGGATGTAGGTCTGGATTAGACCGAACCAAGATAAATTGCCTCGTGTCCATTTTTACTTTTATTCTTGCTCAGTTAGTATTTTGCCTTAATTAGCCAAAATTTTGGTTAAGCGATTAAATTTTTAAATCACCTATTCATCCCCTTCTAGGTGATATTCTATCTTCACAACTATCATAGTTAAAAGGGTTAAAATTGCTCAATGAATTTTTCATGATAGAAAAGAGTAGATCTATTATTGATAATAAAATCTTTCTCATTATTTTACAAACCAAACCATAATTACTTAACATACTTGGGCCTTAAGCTTTTCGAAGCCTAAAATATAACATTCAACCATAAGCCCAAGTAATGAAACTATATATTCTACATGATATCAAAACACATTTTCCACATTAGAAAATATCAAAACATACATATGTGGATCCACAATCATCATCTTAAGAAAACTTTAAAAGCCTTTGAACTTCTACTAGTCCTTTAGTTAGAGACAGTTAATCAAAATATTAATCAATAAGAATGTATAAAACATGAGCCCTACGAGTGAAAATATACATCATTTTAACACATAAATGAACACAAGAGGTTATATAGAGATGTTACAATATCAAGCCTTAGGAACTCTCCCTGAAGTCCCAGCATGGGAACTATCACCTTGAAAATGTTAAGAGCAATAGGGTGAGACAAAACCCTTAATAACCAAAGTTTCAACTCATCGTGTAAATGAAATATCACTTAGAGGGGGATGAATAGGTGATTTAAAAATATTTTTTGGATTTACTCTAGAGATAAAAGAAACAGAGCATGAGACAGAAAGAAAGACACAGAGAGTTTATACTGGTTCGGTCTAACTCTTTGACCTATGTTTAGTTCCTAGATCTACTGGATTTTTCACTATCTTACTAACTCAAATACAATTACACACTCGTATTTGAGATGATCCTCTTTCATTAGGACTCACTCCCCCTTATAAGTTGTAGTCATACACCCACACTCAAGGTTCCTCAACCTTGAGATTAAACAGATAACCAAATAATAATCAAGTGTTTAGACTTCTCACTGAGTAGATAAATAATAAACACTGAAGTACAATGATATCCAAAGATATTAACTAATTTGAGTGAAATAAGGAATTGCAATAATGTCGAATTGATTGCGCAGAGTTTTGGTAGGTAGCGAATTAAATGCTTCGTGCATATATACCAGCTTCCATACACAACCGTTGAGGTTTGTGGAGATAGCCATTGAGAAATATTCATATTTCCATTAGACTCAGAATATTTTCTGTTAGACTGAGTTTTCCGGCTTGCGTTACTTTCGGCTCATCATTATTAACAAATTCCCTTTGGTTTGAACGGAAGTTGACTTATAAAGATGGTAATATCCTTTCGCCAAAATGGGCACCCATGACTAGGTTTATTTTGACTGCTCTGATGTTTATTCCGTGCGCAGCTCTGTCTTCTACTTTGCATTAAATGCCTTTAACATAGGAGTTGCTTTATAATGCTTTTGGTTTAATTCTTCATTTGACCAATTGAAGTCACTAGCAACTGGATCAAAAACATCTTAAGAATAATTCTTAACAATAGTAGGAAGTGGTAGTAAGAAGGTTTATTCATTGGAAATCACGCAGACAACGACTTGTCATTTTCATTCACAAGAACTCAAGTTGTAAATTAATGAACTTGAGTTACAAACTCGAGTTGAGAGTAAAGAACTTGAGTTTCTTTTCTTTAACTTTAAACACTTCAGTTTCCTTAAAAAAGAAGAACTAGAGTTGAAAGAATGAGAACTTGAGTTGATGTTTAAGGATGAAAATAAAAGCGTTCTAATTAACAAAGAACTTGAGTTGTAGAGAGATCAACTAGAGTTATCAACTTGAGTTCTTAAACAAGAACTCTAGTTCTTAACACTTCGCTGAGATCTCAAGTTCTACTAATTCAAAGAACTTGAGTTCATATGCCAGGAACTCGAGGTTAGAACTCGAGTTTTTTTATAATGAATCTCTATTGTCTCATACTTTTTATGATTTGAAATAGAGAGTGAGACATGATTCCACGAACTTGAGTTTATTGCTTATGAATTCGAGTTTGAGAACATGAACTCGAGTTGATGAGCTATGAACTTTAGTTGAACAGAAAATGATAGCGGTTGAAAAACATTTTAAAAGGAGAACTTCATGGTTATTAGTAAGCAATCATTACTAATTTAGGCATTTTTGTCATTTTATTCAAACTCTCATTTTCTTTTTAAAATTTTTTATTTGTATTATGGGGTTGAATAATAAAATTTAAAAATTATTTTAAAAAATTTAAATAAGTAATGGTTGTTATGTAAAGCCCGTCACTTTTTAGAATATCATGTCAAATTCCTAACGATTATAAAGAAATCATTGTTACCATTTATAAAACCTAACAACTATGATGTTAAAATAGTGGCTTCTCATTCAAAGGTTCATTACAATTGTAAATTAAGAATCGTAAGAAAGGGCCACCTTTCATAAGGATTCTAAAATTATGATCGTGAGCAAGTTTAAGGTCTTTTAAAAGATGTACCAACAATCTTGTACCTCTTCACTTTCCCAAGTTATTACACTTAATATGCTTGTCTTTGGTCGAATGTTACCTATCATCCTCAAAACCTACAGCTTTGGTTGACTTTTTTTACAGTCAATAGTCACATCCAGGTGAACCACATTCTCTACTTCTTTCTTTGAACTTCGATCCGATAGCCACACAAGTTGCTTTGATTGCCTTAAGTCACTTTTTCATTTTAGAGCCTTAGCTAAGTTGCATAAGTATGATTTGTCTTATACATTTCACATTTTCTATTATGCATTTCTTATTCTCCTTACTTTGCCTTGCCTAGGTAGGTTTTAAACTTAATCGTGGATCATGTTTTTGTAGAAAGCCCATTACTATGCTCTATGTGCTGACTAAATAAGTTTTGTTTCCAGTTAAAATGATCAGTTCTACTTTCTGTGGCATTGATAATGCCCATAGTTCTGGTAGTGCCTATACTTTTAATAATGTTCTTAGTGGTATTGATGTCATCCTTACCCCACCTAGAAACAAGATCCCCGCAGAGGCATTAGAATGAGTGCGAGATATTGTAAAGAGGGACCACTGCAACTTAACTTTTGTAAACCAAGCAAAATACTACACCTTGACTTTTGTGAACCAAGCAAAGTCTTTAGGGAGAAGATTTCATGTGATATGGAACAATGATGGTTAATCTCTTGAGTTGTCATACTTCAAAAGCTACTTTGGCTTAAACGGCAAAGACCAACGTTCTTATCACAGTGGGTAACTGGCATAAGGTACAGAGAGATTACACAGAAGTTATTTAGGACATTATCAGGGTAAGTTATATATGCCTGCTAATTACTTACTATGTAATTATAAAAATGGTTAACTTGATTTGTATGTGTTAGTTCTCTATGTGTTTTGATGATAATTAACAATTGTAAACTTAATTTGAAGGTTGTCCTTGGTAAGTTGTAAAACTTACTGTCTAAGGCAAACTCGATTTTTGGTAGCAAAACTCGAGTTTGGACTTGATAGACAGTAGCTCAGTTTTTACAAAGCAAGCCAAACTCCAGTTTGTGTGGACAAACTCGAGTTTGCATTAGACAGAGAGCTATCAAAGTTTTTTTAAGAGTTGTAGACTCGAGTCTATGTTTTGGAAACTCGAGCTTAAGATCAAACAGAAGCTTCAGCGTTTTATCAAGATTTCAAAACTCCAGTTTCATCTTTACAAACTCCAGTTTTACCAAATGCAAAAGCCTTCAAAGTTTCAGTTTTCACTGGAAACTCGAGTCTGGGTTTTGGAGACTCGAGTCTGGGTTAAATAGAGACACTCGAGCTGTTGCTTATTTTGTAAACTCCAGTTTTGTTTTCAGAGACTCCAGTTTACACTTAAGAGAAAGATTTCAAAGTTTCAAATTACACTGAAACTCGAGTCTGGATTCTGGAGACTCGAGTTTAGGACAAACTGAAAACACTAGAGTTACTACATGATTTCTAAACTCCAGTTTTGAAAATGAAAACTCCAGTTTGAGCTTTCAAAGATATTTCAAAGTTTCAGACTTCACTGAAACTTGAGTCTAGGTTTTAGAGACTTGAGTTTAGCTCAAACTGAAAGCACTCGAGTTAATGTCTATTTCGAAAACTCCAGTTTGAATAATGAAAACTCCAGTTTACACTTACAAGGAGATTTGAAAGTTTCAGCTATTACTGAAACTCGAGTTTTCATATTGGAAACTCGAGTTTGTGTCATACAGAGAGCTATGCAATATTTCAGGTTTTGTAAACTCCAGTTTGCATTTCTAAACTCTAGTTTTGAAGCTATGAACGTAAACTTAAGATTTTCATAAAAACTTCAAACTCGAGTCAGTCACTAAATGACTCGAGTTTAGGCATGTGTTCAAAACCCCACTCAAGACCAGCTCGCAACTTTCCTCTTTGTAAGAACCAAACTCGAGTCAGTCACTTATTAACTCGAGTTTAGGAAACTTTCCAAAATGTATTGCTCTCTGGATGAACTCCAAACTTAAGTCTGGCTTTGTAAACTCGAGTTTGTGACGAACAGGTTTGTAAAATCAAATGGCGCCAATTTGAGAGAACCTCATGTTTCATGTTAATATTTCACATCTTTCATTGCTACTATTTCTAACGTTATTTAACAAGTTTGCTAGCAAGTTTCAGATGATCTGATGAAGGAAACAGTGAAGATTCAGATTATGAGCTGTAAAGCAAGAGAGAGAGAACATGTTGTCTCTTAAAGTGCTCCAACTTGGATTAAACAAATACAACTTTAAGCACAGCCCATTCTATCAAGGACAATCAACATTATCTTTAGATTAAATAAGCACTAGATAACAAGGATGTCTACACCAGATTAGACAAAAACAGATGAGCTCCATCAAGAATATTTTCAGTGGATTCTTAACAGCCATATTTATGAAAGTAGAGCATTAACAGTCAAATTCGTAGTGCTCTTCCAACAGTCATGTTTTTCATTCAAAATGATCTTCCTCAGCTATAAATGAAGTTAAAATTCGAAGAAGAGAGATAGACAAGATGCTTACAGTGAACAACATTCTAATTTCTGTATTCTTTCTTTTGTAAAATATCTTGAGAGATTTGAGCTTCAGTGTTTATCATTATCTGCTCTTTGAGAGAGTTCTTGTTTTGTTAAATCACTTGTTTGTAAGAATCTCAAGTCGGGGGACTTGGAGATTGGGAATATCAGTGTACAACTTGTAAGGGGAAGTGTATCCTAGTGAGAGGATAACTTTCGAGTACAGAGCGTGTAACTGATTGTGAGTGATAGTGGAAATCCCAGAGAGTCTGGGGACTGGACGTAGGTCAAAGAGTTAGATCGAACCAGTATAAATCTTGCTGTGTCTTGTTCTCCTCTCCCATTCTCTGTTCTATCTTATTCCTGCGACTAATTTCCATAATTGAGCGAAAGAATTTTTCAAATCCCCAATTCACCCCCTCTTGGTGATTTGCTCCGGTTTCTCAGTATGCTATGTAGTCTACATATCATGTAGACAAGATTAGATCATGGAATTTGTCATCAAGAAGGTTGGCGATTCATTGTGTACATTCTGTCATGCATTGACAAATGTGTATTTGCAAAATCTTGAAGAGGCGAATGAGATAGTTATTCTTGTAGACCTTCAGTCCACTGCCAAATAGGATGATTAGAGAAAATTTTTCATCTCACGTCATGAACTAAGATTTTAGGCAATTGTTATTTGTAATTCATAAGACCTGAATGTATCTATTTAATATTAAATATAATAATGTATGTTTTTGTAAGAATTAAGCCAGATGAATGGGAGAAAGGTGATGAACAATAAGTATCCCCTACAAGAGAGGGAAGGCAAAAGGGGTATGCTCGGATTGTTGAAAAGTTGGTTGGTAAGAGTGGGGACAATAATAGACCTTCTTGTCATGAACTTTGGTTACTTGTAAGACAAAATAAAGATGACTCTTATGACGATCCTCAAGTGAAGGAGGTCGTCGATAAAATGATAAGTATTAATATTAGTTGTTGCTTCATGGAAGTAATGTCTTCAATTATCAATATCAACATTATTGTTAAATGCATAGCAAGCCATATCCTAAGAAGTTACAGCACAAAGGGTTGCCTTTCTGTGGATGAGGATGTATTGGCAAAGACATTTGGACCTGACCATCCTGGTCTTCTTAAGGGTGTTGGATTTGGATTGACCAAGAGAAAATACTGTAGTCACCAGCAATTTCAAAGAAATAATTGGGACAAAAAGTACGAAAAGCTCTAGAAATAGTGTGATGAAATGCAGGAACAAATACAGTTCTCACACAAGAGTTGATTAAGGGGCGTAGTGCAAAGCATCAAAAGGAAAATGGAAGCCCAAGTACTAGAGGCAGCTAGTTGCATTTCCCCCATGATCTGCTAAGGGAGAGGTAGATGTTGAATGTTTTGCTTATAGCTCTAGACATTATAAGTTGCAATGAGCCACATGTTCAACTGCCCGGAAGATAACACACTTCATAATGAGCCTATCCCTACTAAGCATGTGAAGGTACAAATAAACACTAACATTGATCCCATCTACCCTCTCCCTAAGCCTATTAAAAACACAGATACGGTGGAAGGGCTATAGGAATTTTTGTTTCTTGATCTCACCGCCTACTTAGAGTATGAAAGCTGCTACTAAAAAGAAATTAGCGCTTGGAAGAATCACCCAAATTAGTCCAAGCCTCCCCATTCATAATTCCAAGTGTCCTAATCAGTTTAAGCCTTCCATAAATCAGTCTAAGCCCCTTATTGATTAGTCAAAGCCCACAAATCAGACTAAGCCACCCACTTCTAAGACCCCAATCAGTCTAATAAAAGGAAGCATCCCTTCCTTAATGATCAATATGAGAAGAAGTCTTCCTTATAGAATAAGACCATTGGTCACTTTTCCCAAAAGTCCTTCTTGGAGTTCATTGACAAGTGCTTTGCTTCATATTTATGTCTAATGATCACATTTGAGAATGAGATCTTTGACCTTCTAGACCAAGTGGAAGCTACAACTAAAGAGCATGTTTCTAAGTCCTTGATGAAGGATACGACAAGTTTAATGTTTGTTAACTTCTTTTTGAGGTATTTCTTCAACTGTGATTGAATAATTGGCTGCTTAGCACTTTAATTACATTTTGATATGTTGGTTTCAACATTTCAAGCACTTGTACCATAATTACCTTGTCCCTTGTGTTAGTTCTCTATGTGTTTTGATGATAACTGACAATTGTAAAACTAAGTTTAAGTTTGTCTTTGCAAAGTTGAAAAACTTACTGTCAAAGGCAAACTCGAGTTTTGGTTAGAAAACTCGAGTTTGGGCTTGATAGGGAGAAGCTCAATTTTTGTAAACTTAGACAAACTCAAGTTAGGATTTGGAAACTTGAGTTTAGGTCATACAAAGAGCTCCTAAGTTTTTCAAGTCAAAGCAAACTAGAGTTTAGTTTAATGAACTCCAGTTTTGGCAAACCAAAGAAATCTAAGTTTTCCAAGCTTTGTTGGAAATTCAAGGTTAGTCTTGACAAACTCAAGTTTCTCGCATACAGAGAACTATGCTCCACTCTAAGCTTGAAAATACTCGAGTTAAGTCTATGAAAACTCCAGTTTTCAGTTGCCAAAGTATTTGACAAAGTTTTCTCTTATGAGGAAACTCAAGTTTTGTTTTGACAAACTCGAGTTTAGGATTTACAGAGAACAACTTAATATTTCTAAAGATTTTAAGACTTCAGTTTTCTATTGCAAACTCCAGTTTGATCCATACAGAGAGTTTCCATTTTTCTCAAGTTTTGTGGAAACTCGAGTTAGACTTTGTAAACTCTAGTTTAGGCCATACAGAGAGATTTGCTCTATTTAAACTTTTTGAAAACTCCAGTTTTGAGCTTTTGGACTTAAAATATGTTTTTAACTATAAATGTCCAAAACTCGAGTCAGTCACTTAATGACTTGAGTTTAGCTCTCACTAAAAACTTGTTTTTGAGATCAAATTGCGACATTCTTCTTTGGTTGAAGAAAACTCGAATTAGATTTATAAAACTCCAATTTTGAGTTTAGACTTAAAATATGTTCTTAACTATAAATGTCTAAAACTCGAGTTAGTCACTTAATGACTTGAGTTTAACTCTCACTTAAAACTTGTTTTAGAGATCAAATCGCGACATTCTTCTTTGGTTGAAGAAAACTCGAGTCAGATTTATAAAACTCGAGCTTATGCTTCAAAAGTGAAATACAAACTCCAGTCTAGATGAACTAACTCGAGTTTATATAGCAAAATTTACAATTCAAATTGCACGAATCTGTGAAATCTTTGTGTTTAATCCATATACTTCTTATCATCACTCATCACTATTCCTAACTGTGTTTAACCAGTTTGTTAGTGAGTTTCAGATGATTTAAAGAATACTAAAATGGTGATTCAGTCAAAAGCAAAAAGCATGTCAGAACATTTATTGCAAAGTACAAATAACTTACAATCTTTTGAACAATCATTCTTTGCACGATGCAAAAGGATTAATACCTTCTTTCCTTAATTAGCTTCTGCCATTCCAACAGATTAATCTCAAAAGAAATCAACCATAAATATCTGTGCACCTGGATTAACTGAAGAGTAGAGAGAGAAGAAGACCAGAGCTTATGTTAATCTTTTCTTAATGTGTACAACGGTTATATTGAAGATTACAATGGTCATTTAAGGCTCTCTTGATATATATAGAGTTACATTCAAGTCTTCTCAACAACTAAGAAATTGAAAACAAACTGCATTCAAGTTTACCAACTACTCTTTCAGTTTTTCACTTGTAAAGTATCTTTTGATACATTGATCTTCAATGTTTATATTTATCCAATCTTAGAGAGAGTTTATTGATTATAAATCATTTATTGTAAAGTATCTCAAGTCAGGGGACTTGGAGATTGAGATATTGATTGCAACTTGTAAGGGGGAGTAAGTTCTAGTGAGAGAATTACTCTTAAATTATAAAGTGTGTAATCAATTGAGATAGTGATAATCCCAGAGAGTTTGGGGATTGGATGTAGGTCAATAGGTTGGACCGAACTAGTATAAATTCCTTGTGTCTTGCTTCTCTTCCCTATACTCTGCGTAGCTCTGTTTTAGTGTTCAAAAATAGAGCAATTTTAAAAGAATTTTAAAATCCCCAATTCACTCCCTCTTAGTGATTTGCTCTACTTTCACCCTGTAACCTCGAGGATAAGATCAAGTTCATACTCCTAGATTGAATCAATAACTAAGGTGATGACATGAAGGAAGATGCCAAACAACTGCACATGAGGTATATGGGGGATTAATTCCTTACATTTAAGGGTAGGAACATCATTAAATATGCTAGAATCAGTTTTTATTTATTTTGTGTTTATCCTAATGGTGTGATCTAATATTGTACTTAGGAATCACTGGATGCTCATAGTCATAAATCCAATGCCAAAAGGATTTGGTACTATGACTATATGAGTGGGATTCCATACATGAGACCATACATGTAAGAGACTTTCAACTAATAAGTTATCCATTCATCATCTTTTATAATTCAGTTCATCTTGCATGTTTTTTATATATAAATGTATATTATATCTTCTAAGAGTTGTCTACACTTACCAATTACATTTTTTTATAAGATTGTACGTATTTAAAATCTCATCATAATATTGTAACTTCTTATAGTTTGTGTTCACTGTTCACACACAACAGATGGCCGAAAAAAAGAGCAGGTGGTGCCTCATTTTTCAGTTTGCGTTCACAATTCACACTTGATGGTTCACAAAGTACAAGTAGTGCAATAAAAGGGTTGGAGATGAGGAGGAACCAAAGCAAGGTGTTATGGAAGGCTGGGAATTGAAAGGAACGGTTAGTTGTGAGGAATGGTGAAGAAGGAGAAGAGGTAAAGAAACTTTTGACGGTGTTTATCTTTATTTAATGAAAGCCGCTAACAGAAGTGAATAATAGAGTTAGAATTAGCCTAATGACTCCAATATGCTCTGTGACAATTAGGTAGGCCAAGTAAGGCCTAGTTGAATATATTTACGATAGTTGTGTTTTGTGTTTAGGTTAGGTAATATATATATATATATATATATATATATATATATATGTATATATATATATATATATATATATATGAGGAGATATTATTTTTGGGTTAAAGTAAAAAAAAATTTGATTTTTAGTTCGAAGCTTCGACCCCAAACCAAGATTTGTGAACTGATTACCAAAAGCTTGCGAATAGCGCATGTTTTAAATGAAGAAAGCTAATCCCTAACCTCCACAATCTCAATCGCACCAGGACAACCCCAATCGCACCACCGTGCACGCGTTCATCGTCGTCAAGGGGGCAAGATCGTCGATAGCGCCGTGAAAATGAATGAGTGCCCGAAGCACCTCTCAAACCAAACATCGAAGAACTTTAGTGTGAGTGCGAATTTTGATTTCCCTCTTTTATCTTCACCGATGGCTGACGGAAAACCTTTTTCCTCCAATGCCTCCACCATTGATAACCTGAGTTTTAACCATCCTTTGTATCTCCATTCATTAGAGACTCGGGGAAGACAATTATTCAGCATATTTTGATGAGATATGAGAATTACCTCATTTAGAGCAAGGCGATGTGGATTGCTTTACAAGAAAAGAGGAAACTCAGCCTCATAGATGGCTCCTGTAAGTGCGATTCTCAGGACAAAGAATTGCTGGAACAATGGGAATGGTGCAATGCAGTTGTACTATCGTGGATTGTAATTTACATCTCTAAGGAACTCGCTAGCAATATCATCTTTTATCAAGATGTCTATCAGGTATGGCTTGATCTCAAGAGCGCTTTGATAAGGTTGCTGGATCAATTATATTTTCACTGGACCGAGATATGGGAAGAAGAATCATCCCTCTTTCCTATTCCATCGTGTAAATGTGACCCGTCAAGAATTTATGCTGAAATGATCCAACGACATAAACTTCTACAATTTTTGATGGGTTTGAATTAATGCTTTACTGCTACAGAAGTTAGATGCTACTAATAACTTGATATGTAAATTGAAGATATAGAGAGATGAAAGTAATACTTTATTATAATTATAATTTTAAATAAGAAATACCTCTATTTTTTTTTTCACACAGCAACTTATCTTTCCTCTATCATAGTGTTGTGGCACTCTCTCTCTTTTATCTCTCTTTCTTCTCTTATTTTTTTAATACTACATTTTCTATTGATTACATTACACCACTGGCAGAGCTTCATAGAGACAAGGGCCCCCCCCCCAAAAAAAAACAAAAAAATATGTGAAAAAATTTAATGTAAATAGGATTTTTTATACATTTGTCCCAAAAATTTATACATTTGGTCCCCTCAAATATATATTTTTTTAATTAGTCAATGAGCATACATTTAGCCCCCCAAAAATTTATCCCAAGATCTGTCACTGCATTACACACTCAATTTTGCCCTATATATTATTTTATTTATTATGCTAACATTTGTTTCTTTTCTTTGTAGCATAAAGTTCATGGAAATTACTTTGTCTGCTTTATCCACTTTACTACTCATTTGTTGGAGGCTTCCACAATATTATTGCTTGGCGGTAGCTTTTACATGGTTCTAGTCTGGCGGTGAATGAATAGGAAGAGAGATAAACATAAATTGAGTTTGAATTTTATCACTCCCCCTCAAACTTGAATTTTCATATCAATCATAGGTTTTAACTTGTTGAACATATTTGCCTTCAATGGCTTCGTAAAGATATGTGATAGTTCTTCATTTCTACAATAGATTTACTACACAACTTTATTTTTAACATGCATGCTCTCGAATAAAATGATATTTTGTTTCAAATTGTTTGCTTTGGTTGTAAGAGATTGGATTTTTTGTTAGTGATATTGCTAACTTGTCCACATATATGATAGTTGAACTTTCTTGCTCATAATGTAACTCATTCAAAAATATTCTTTTGTCATATTGCTTGACATTTACATGCTGCAGTGGCTATGTATTCAACTTCACATGATGAACAAGCAACTATTTGTTGTTTCTTTGATGACCATGAAAATATTGCTGAGCCAATATGAAATGTATATCCTAAAGTGCTCTTTTGATCATCTACATCTCACCATAATCACTATCTAAATATTCAATTGACCTTGAATCAAGGGAATACGTATAGAATAGTCCATGATTGATAGTTCCTTTGATGTATCTTAAAATTCTCTTTTGCTGCTCTGAAATGATCTTACTCTAGTTGTTCCATATATCTGCTAATTACACCAACTACATACATAATATCTGGTCTAGTGAAAGTTAACCACCTCAAGCTTCTAACCAAGATCTTAAATAGTGTTAGGGTTTATTGGTTCTCTATATGAACCAACTTTCAACTTCATTCTTGCTTTTATGGGTGTTGAAATGGGCTTGCAATATTTCATTTTGAAGTTGTTAAATATCTCTCATGCATATTTCTATTGTAACATAAATGTTCCTTTCTCCATTTGTTTTACTTCAACTCCAAGAAAATAAGACATCAGTCCAATATCTATTATTTTAAACATAGCTTTCTTAAGCTCAACAAACATACTTGGATTATTTCATGTGAAGATCATATCATCCACATACAGACATACGATCATTATATCTCCATCTTTATTCTTTTTTGTGTGTAAAGCATGCTCGTACAGACTCTTCACAAATCTATTCTTATGAAAGTATTCATCTATTCTTGTGTTCCATGCTCTTGTGGATTTTCTGTATCATCTTCATCATGTGCTCCATAAGTTCCCCTATTGTTATGACTTGATTCTCAATAATTCATGGCTGGCGCTTTTAACTTTTCTAGAACATTAATTTCTGCATTCATTAGGTTTAATTGTGCAAGAATTGTTGCCAATTGTTGCTGATGTGAATCTCAGTGCGTTTAGGAAGGTTGTTGCACCAAGATGACTACAGGATCATTCTATGGATTTGAATTTGGTGGGTTTTTTGTGTTTAATGGAGTATCATTCTCGAAAGAAGATTTCCTAGTGTTAACCATGGTATCTTACAGGTCCGAAGTTTCACCACTCTGATACCAAATTGTTAGAACTTAAAAAAATTAAGAAAGAAAAAAGTCTAGCACTAGGATTTGTAGCTCTAGCCAATACACAATAATCTTTCACATAATACTCTTCATGTCATTCATAAAACACAAATATTTATAAGGTTTAGTCATCATAACTACCTACAACTACTTATACTAACTGCTATATAAACTTCCAAATAGATAAGATATTAATAACTACTCTAAACTATGAATAACTCCTCCTAAACATGTGTCCTTCTAGAATAACTACCCTAAACTATAATTTAATTTCTCCTAAACATGTGTCCTTCTTGAATATACCAAAAGAGGACGTGTGTCCCTAACAGTTATCTTGAATCAACCTCCCAGGAATAAAAGCTCTATTGACTTCCAGAAATTACATTGCTAAAAAAAGGGGCTTAAGCCTATTAGCCATTACTTTGGAAAAAATCTTATGTATAAAATTACATAGGCTAATAGGCCTATAGTTCATAGATTTAGGATTCTCATCTTTGAGAATTAGCTGAGTCATTGTCCATGTTAGCCTTAAAAATACAAAAAAATTAATGTAACGATCAACTAACGATTAATGGGTATTATTGCTCAATTTTTATAACCACAGTCACTTTTGCACAAAAAAAAAAAGGTGTTGAGTGCACTTTTGTGAAAATCACATGTGTATTTTTGCACCTAAACCCTTTAATGTTTTATAAATATTCTTTTAGATTTTTTTTATCGCTGTCTTAAATTATCATAACTAAAATTTAACATTTTTTGAATTTATTTATTTTTAATAATTTGATATTCATTCATATTTTTATAAAATATTAAATTTTAATTGATCAAATTTCAATCTAAAGATAGAAATGAGAAGATAACTGCAAGAGCAGAGAGCGGTAGATAATCCCTATATTATATTTATTGTTGTGAAATAATTGAAAAAGAATACTGACAATGTGTGTATAAAATTTGCAAAGTAATAATATTTCTTATGTATAGACATTTATCATATTATTATCACTAATAAACTTTTCAATAAGTGATTTTCCCCCAATTTTTATATAAAAATTGTTTATAATTAGTTTATATTAGTTTTTTAAAACATTTCAATGTGATTTTTTACCCAGCATTCAAATGTGATTCATTTATTATATTCATGCATCATTCTCATTCATACTTCACAACTATATATTAATTTATTATTGGCTTGTTTTCCCCTTTCTTCCTTTGCTCACTTCATCTTCCTCTTTTACTTTGACTTGACCAAGTCTTCAATGATGAGTTCACAAGGTGTGGTCTTGGATGTACGTAGTCAGTGTCTTTTGCACCATCCTCCTCCAATTCTATGATCTTGCATATCATCCGTCTCAGGTAAGGAACCTCCATATTCCTGCATTATTATAAAAATACATTTTAATGTTTGTTTTTAGGCCCTTTTTATATCCCTTTACAGGGGAACACCTATGTGAGTGATGTAGTAAAACCTAAAAACAACGTCTGTTAAAAAAGGAACATTGTAAGAGACTTATGATGTCCCTTTTTAAAACAAAAGCTGTATTTTTTTTTTTGTAAAAAAAAAAAAATCTTTCACAGTCATCGTTCATGCTCACAGTCATAGACCTAGCAATTGTCACCACCATCAATCATTCATCAACCATATGTTGGGTTTATTATGTTCTTTACACTTAAGCCCAATTGGGCTTAAGTGAGACTACAACCCAAGAACCCAATGGCCCATGTGATCTAGGGTTAGGTCTTGGGTGTAGAGGTATATAAGCTCACAACAAGCTCACTTTCACCTTCTTGAAGAAAAAAGAAGAGAGAAAGAAGGAGGCTCTCATCAAGAACAAGCTCTTAGGTAGACATTCATCATCAAGAGAGGTTGCCCACACAACCTTCCTATCCACCTCGAGAGATAGTCTGGAAGATCAACCATAAGCGGATTATGGCTGCATCTTTCCAGGTAATCAAAACGATGAAGGTTCTAATTTTTCTTACATCAAATCGGTTCAATATGCTTCCGCGTTTTTGATGAGATTCCTACACCATACACCCCTGAGAGTGGGAGTGAGATTGAAAGGTGAATCAATTGATTAATCAAGCTAGAAAAGGAAGGGGAAAAAGTCCAAAAAACAAGAATTCCAAGACTCACTACTAACCTGATGAAATCCTATGTCTTTGGTGAGAGGAACATTAAGCTCCACCATACACGCCTGAATCCAATCATCAGAGCTGTACAATCCTGAGTATCTTTGGACACACCTATCCTGCATTGTCTCCAGAGCCACCACCAAAGGATAGCTAATGCCAAATCCAACATCGCCATATAAGCCATATTGTAAGAGACATATATGTTCTGCAACTGACTCTCTAACGAACTTCCAATATAATAGAACTAATTGTGATTGTGCTTCCGAAGAACCTTCACCAAATTCTCTGTCATGAACACCGTGTTGTTATCCCCCATCATGTACCACCTCACGCCCTCATATTCCCTAACCTAGTCGTCTCAAAAATGATACACAAGATTCGAATTGCAAATTTGTGTCCCTTAGGGTTTTTGTACGAAAACCTAGCTGAGTCTTAAAAAATCTTCAACTGCAGAAGCATATTTTTGTCTTTAGAATTGGTTTCTACTTTCTGATCAAGCCAAATGATGCCTTGCATTTAATTAGGTCTCAACTAGAGGTTGATGTACTCTTTCCTCTTCTTCCATAGCTTTGCCAAAGCTCTGATTCCGAAGATGATGTGCGAAATGTTGGTGTCATCGAAAGAGAGTTTTAGGATCTCTTCAATGGCGTAATCGATCGAAGGTGCTAGATGGCTAATCAAAGGCAGTGGGTTTTGCTATTCACATTTGTAAGAATAAGTAATGAATCGAAGGGAATAGAAGAGGTAAGAGATAGAGAGTAAGAGAAAGAAGCATAATTGTCTTTAGAAATCTTCAACGGTGGAAGCATATTTGTTGTTGTTCTTGTTTACTTTAAGCATCCTAATTTTGAATTGGGGATGGCAAAACTGGTCTTTTGGCATCTCATTTTTAAAATGGACATTCAAAGTTGACTTTTGGCATCGCTTTCAAAATTGGAAAGTGACGCTTTTACTTCCCTCTTTAAATAACAGACATTTTATGGGACACCGTTTCCGCCTTTTTAATTTGTAGTAGTGCCTTTTTTTTTTTTTTTTTATATTCAAACACATTGGTTCAACATGCTTACATCTTCAATCTTTATGCTATTTCTTAAGCAGATGAGAATGTTGCAATATATGGGAAAAATATTCACTCGTTTATTATTCAATGCTGAGTGGTATATACATATATATGTGTACACAGTTGTAACCACCGATCCTATGAATCTAATCAAATCCCACCAGATCAGCTAATATCTACAACAATAACTTTTCCAAATAGTATTTCCAACAATAATAACAAGAGGAATCAAGAGAAAAGGGCGGGGGGGGGGGGGGGGGACGGAGAGGGATCGAGGAAGAAGGAAGGAGTCCATCACCATTGCAACACTACTCCAAGAAAGGGTAGATATGCAAAATTTAGAGCAAGAGTAACTTTTTTTGCAATAATTGTGGCTCTTAGGAAGCGCCACATATTCTATTGTCACCAAAAGAAATGCCACAATAGGTTTACACTTATTATGGTGTTTTCTCAGGGAAGCACCCCAAGAAGTGTATATATTTTCTTATTACATTTTTGCTTCCTTGTCACTTTTTCAAGGAAGTGCAACATAATTTTTTTAAAAAATCATTTTAAATTTTTTTTTTCCTTGAGAAAACCCTCTAATTATAGTCAACAACACATTAAACACTTATTTCCATATCCACATCAAAGTGAGATTTTAATCTAAGCTCAGATTAAACTAAAAGGTTATATATATGACCATGACACATGCTCAGGTTGCTGAAAAACTTTACTTGGACTCAACTTTTGGGGTGGATCAAGCAAAACTATGTAATGTTTCGTTGCTTCACTGTGATACTAAAGATCCTGAATGATTCAATACACCAATTTTCTGAGCTACTTACAAAACATTCATTAGAAAAGCTTCCTTATTTGCATTCAGTCATAACAGAAAAATCTTAGACTGTACCAAGCAATTTCTCAGGTAAGTTAAATATTTTTTCTACGTGTCAGTATAAGATTCATGGTTCAATTACACACACACATAGACACTTTGTGTACGTGGGAGGGACCCAAAGGACGTTACCAGATGGAATGGTGACTTTTGTTCCATACTGAACGGGCCGGGAGTACATTTATCTAACAAGATAAATGACTAGGTAATTAAGATTTTAAATTTTTTGTATTCTTACTGTTTTAGATTGCATAAACATTCATCCTCAACCTTTATAAATAGACAGAGCCCGGGTCCCGTTTATTTTATTTTTTTTAGTTAATAAAATTGCATTAACGAAAACTAAATTATTTATTTTGTAACTAAGTTGCCAACGAAATAACTTTAATAAATTATTGATACTGCTAAATTACTTTTAAATTTAAAATTCTCCGTATATTTTGATTTAATAACAATATATAGTACATAAATTTAACGATTACATCTCATTCCATCATCGTTTTACTTTATTGCCATGAGAACATCCCATTATCAAAATATTAATGTTATATTTTTTGGTGTAAGAGCCTTAAATAAGAATATTTACGTTTGTTTACAAAATTTGTGGAGTAATGATATTTCCTGTGTATAAAAAATTATCATATTATTCTCACCAGTAAAATTTTCAAGGAGTAATGTTCTCCAATTTTTATATAAAAATCATTTCTATTTAATTTATTTAGTTTTTTCTAAAAAAGTCCAATGTGTTTTTTTTTTTTTGGTTTTATTCAGCTACTCCAATGTGATTCACTTATTATATTCATGTATCCTTCTCATTCATTTTGTTTTTTGGACAACCCTAATATATATATATTAATAATGAAAACAGATACAATACATAAAAACAACCACAAAAAAGCTAAAACAAATACAACACAATAACAATAAAATAAACTCGATACAATAATAGCAAAGGACCGTACATTATAAATATAAGAGTTAAAGTAGAATTATGGACATAATCAGCCTCCTCGAAACCCAAGGTTAGAATTGATGAGCAAGAGAGTGTTGGTTGGAAAACTCACCCCAAATGGCACACAATCTTATAAGTAATAGCTGCAATTAAATCAGCTAACTAGGTACCCCATCTTAGGGTAAAGAAACCAATAAACCCAACATCGGAAGAAAGAAGACCCTTAATGTCCTGAATAACACATTTGCTCCTTTGATCAAACAAGTTTGGTGGCCTCGACGACACACCAAAAAACACCTCTTTAGATCTTCCTCTAAGAATACAGATCCGAGCTACCAAGAGATAATTAGACCTCATAACGTCAAAACAATCATCCAACCAAGAGGATTTGAAAGTAGATATGATAGATCTGATTATTTCTTGAGACAAAAACACCACCGCAAAACCCAGAACCACGAGAAAAGGAATAGAAAGCAGATAACTCTCACCTCGGCAGATCAAATCTAGAGAAGGAGAGGAAAGGACTCGCCACAAGAATGAGAGAAAGTCACAACCAATAAAACTCAAAGTGAGAAGACCGTAGATAACAGATCTGGACTCCAAACTACATCTCTAACTAGTCTGTGGCACCAAAAATAGGCTCCCCGACAGCTTGTTCGTCACAAGCAGCTGATGAGAGTTGAAGGCGTGTGCAAGATGCAGAGGCGAGCAGGAGAGAAAAGAGAGAAAAAGAGGGAAATATTATGTATCCTTCTCATTCATACTTCACCACTATGATACTTCACCACTATGATAATATAAATCCTTCACCATCGCCACCATATTCATTCACTTATTTTTTTCCCTTTTTCCTTCTTTCTCTCTTCGTCTTCCTCTTGTCTGACCTGAAAAATTTAGAACCCATTTGGTATAAAGAAAATTTAACGCGGGAAAGGAACTTAGTGAGAAGGGAAAGGAAGTGAAGATTGTAAGTGTTGGGGGAATATGAATTGTTTAGTATGAAGAAAATTGAGGGGTAGAACTTGATGTAAAATACCTATTTGACCCTCAAAATGAATTAATATTTATCTATTAATCAAATTTATATTTCAAATCATACATTGAATAACTAGTAGTGCAATAAACCTTAAATAACTAGTAGTACAATAAATTAAAAATTAAATAAAATGAATAATTTATAATCTATAATTTAAATAAATAAAAAATATAAATAGTTTTAAAAATAACGGTAGATATAAATGAATAAAATAAAGTATAAATAATGACCCTAATAATTTAAGATACTCAATCAAATCTTTTTTATTTTGACACTCATGACCTAATTTAGCAACTGTATTAACAATAATAGACTACAATAAATAGTTAGATTAAATAGTAACTTGCCCAGAATATACGTATGCGGATTTTACATCTTCAACTACTCCAATTAATACCAAAAATTTATCTCCCATATTCTCTTGAAGTGACTCTCGATCTGCCCACATTGCAGCGGCTTCTCAAAGATTGTAAATAATGAAAAATAATTAAATAAATGTGAATATTCAATATAAATATAAAAATAACTATAGATATTAAATAATTAAAAGTGAGTTTGTTACAAAGATATTTCTCCCATATTCTGTCGTTATAACTCCATCTTTCAAATTCAAAAACTCGCTTTGCAATTAGTTATATGGGTATCATCTCAAATCAACTCGGTTATGCAAGTAGAAATTGAAAGATTTTGTCTTATTAAGATTTTAAATTATTAAATATAAATAATAATATGAAGATTTTTTTTGGTTAAAATATTGAATCAAATTTATTTTATTTATTAATGAAATTGAAATTTTTTTATATTGAATGAAATTCAAATTTATTAAAAAATTTCGAATTTATTGATAAAATTCAAACTTGCTAAGAAAATTTGAATGTGATAACCAACTTCTGTTTGACCCTATTTTACAACTTGTAAAAGAAAGCAAACTTTCATCATCTCTCATATTGTTGTCATAGTCGTAACTCCTCGGTTTCTCTTCATCATTCCGCCTTGCAGTGGTGTGTGATGTTCTCAAATTTAACTATAATATTTTAAAATCAAGAGATTATTTCTTTAAATTTGTTTCATACAAAAAAAAAAAAAAGGCTTCGGTTGGTTTAGTGTGAGAGAAGAAGGAAATACGTAATGGAATACTGAAAAAGAGAGAGAAAAAATCTGAGATATTTTGGTGATATTTTTTTATTGTTGTAATTGCTTGCAAAAGTAAGGCCGATTCTATTGGAATTTATGGATTCAGAAAGAAACTAACTTTCAGAAATTAAATCAAATAAGTAAAAAAAACTAAAAAATAAAATTGCCACTAGTCTTTCATTCCTGAATATAAGCTATTACTTCATAAATTTCATCTACCCATCAAAACCACAGTTTTCTTTGAGATATTGCCTCCAAGATTTGCTAGATGACCGAATTATTAGCCTCCCCGATTTGTTGGATAATGTTTTGAGACGTGCTGACAGGTGTTGAGGGAAAAAAATCAGATACGTAAGAAACACACTATGAGAAATTTTCTTATTTCCATCAAGATTCCTGCCTTTTAAAGTAATTTAAATTTTTCAGGGGCATATTTGTCTTTCGGATCTTCCTTACTGCTATGTAAGATGGGTTACCACCAATTTTGGTGGATCTCATTTTCCTACTTTTAAAGAAAGATTGGCAGGCCTTAGAACTTGAGTTCCTATAAAGATTGAGAGAATATTGAGTATCAAATAAAGGGAATTTTCTCATCTTCCTTTCTCTTCCCACCTTTTCAGCACGTGCCCTTTGTAACAATCATTTTCCCATGCATGTTATATTGTTTTTGTACATTTCACTATAAGATTCACAGTTCAATTATATAAAATGTATTGACATGGTGTTCGTGACGGAGAATTTGGTGAAGGTTCTTCAAAAGTACGATCACAATTAGTTCTATTATATTGGAAGCTCGTCGAAGAGTCGATTGTAGAACATATATTTCTCTTACAATATGGCATGTTGGATTTGGCATTAGCTATCCTTAGGTGGTGGCTTTGGAGAAAATGCAGGATAGATGTGTCCAAAGATATATGGTTTTGATGATTAGATTCAGGTGTGTATTTCGGAGCTCAGTGTTCCTCTCACCAAAGAGAGAGGATTTCATCAGGTTAGTAGTGAGTCCTGAAATTCTTGTTTTCTGGACTACCCCCCCGGCCCCCTCCTCCCTTTTCGGCTTGATTAATCAATCCATTCACCTTTCAACCTCACTCCCCCTCTTAGGGGTGTGTGGTTGATGAATGATTGAGGTGGTGACGGTGGCTAGGTTTGTGACTGTGAGCATGAACGATGATTGTGAGGAATTTTTTTTTTTTAAAAAAAAAACCTATCGTGTCTGTTTAAAAAGGGACATAGTAAGTCTCTTACAATGTCTCATTTTTAACAAACATTGTTATCAAGTTTTACTACATCACTCACATAGGCGTCCTCCTATAAAGGAATATAGAAAGGGCCTAAAAACAGAAATTAAAATGTATTTTTACAGTAGTGTGGGGATATGGAGGTTCCTTACCTGAGGTGGATGATATGCAAGATCATAAAATTAGAGGAGGACGGTGCAAAAGACACTGACTACAGCCAAGACCCCACCTTGTGAGCTTATCATTGAAGACTTGGTCAGGTCAGAGTGTCAGATAGAAGAGGAAGACGAAGCTGAGTGAAGGAAGAAAGGGGAAAAACAAGCCAATGAATTTGGCAATGGTTAAGGATTTATATTATCATAGTGGTGAAGTATGAATGAGAAAGATGCATGAATATAATACATGAATCACATTTGAATGTTGAAAAAAAATCACATTGAAATTAAAAAAAAAAAAAAGAAGAAAACTAATATGCAAACACTTATGCATGGAGTTCCAGTTTCTATAATTTCAGATAAAGGACCTCATTTTACTTCTCCATTTTGGGAAGCATTCCAAGAAGCCATGGGCACCTAATTAAATCTCACTATTGCATTTCATATGCAAACAGATGGTCAATCCGAACGAACAATTCAGATTCTTGAAGATATGTTGAGATCTTTTGTTTTGGATTTGGTGGAAGTTGGGATGGTTACTTACCATTAATGGAATTTTCTTATAACAATAGTTATCGAGCAAGTATTCAAATGGCACATTTTGAGGTGTTATATGGTAAGCAATGCAGGTATCCAATCAAAAGGTTTGAAGTTGGTGATAATAAGATTTTGGGACCAGACTTGGTACAAGATGCTAAAGAGAAAGTGAAAGTAATTCAGCAAAGGTCGCTAATAACTTAGAGTCAACAAAACTTGTTCATGGATCGTCGTCATAGGAAACTAGAGTTTATAGTTGGAGACAAGGTATTCTCAATGGTGTCACCTATGAAAGGAGTTATGAGATTCATAAAGAAAAAGAAACGAAATCTGAGTCTGAGTCTCTGAGACATATCGGTCCATTCGAGATATTGGACAGAGTGGGTGTAGTAGCTTACCAAGTGGGGAAATTCTTCTTTTTCCTCTCTTACCTTTTCTTTTTATTTAATTTGTTATTGGCTTTGGCGTAGGGGTCACCACTCATCGCAATGCACAGTTTCTCTCTGAATAATTATAAAGTTATATGTTAAATGAATAATTATAACAACCTTCATAATCCTGTCTAACTTAACAATCTTATACATGCATAAATCATTTCTAATTTATTTATATGTATTATTTTATTGGAGATAGTTCGTGCATGTGTAGAAATTTCGGCAAAGACACCTCTTTAAGTGAAACTTCCTAAAATTTCTACCATAGCTAGAAAGTTCAACACAATATACGGAACTTTACTGCCCATATTAGATATACATATATTCCCAAATGTAAAAAAGGAGACAATGATCCTGCCTATAGCCGACGTGGAGCATCTAAACTACAAAAGAAAATACCTAAATGTATAACTTTATTTACAGAAGTTAGAAGCTCTTCCAAAATAAATCTACAAACCTCTTCTTCTGTCACTGTGGAGTAAGTGTGTTGGAGCTTTATTTCTTCTCTGCTTTAGCTGATTCTTGAAGCCTTACCTTAGATAAGAAGCTTTTGGCTACTGCCTAAATCAAGCAGATTCTTGTATATAATTGAAGAATAATTTTGTACGTTGCAGTAGAAGTGTTCCACGTATTCTCGACGCAAGATCTCTAACTTCTTCGATATTTTGGAATTTATGTATATTATATATGTTGTTGTCGAGCGGAGCTCCTGATGATGTGATGTACTAATTTCGGGGAGTCCAACTTACAGAGGGAATATCTACAAAAAGCTTTATTTAATTTGTCTATAAAAAATATGTTTGTATGAGTTTAAAATGGTATGTGCATAAGCAGAATTATTATACTAACTATGCTAATTTAAAGACTATTATGTTTAAAATGTTAAATGTTTATCTTTATATTTTAAGGCAAGTGAAATTAGAGTTTTTCTTGTATTTTGTGTCGGTCAACCCTCAATTTTTTGGGGGTAGCAATAACGGTTAGTTGTGGAGAATGGCGAGGAAAGGGAGGAGATAAAGAAACTTTTAACGGTGTTTATCTATATTTAATGTAACCCACTAACAATAGTAACTAATAGGTCTATCGCTAGTAAATCAAAGAATCCAATAAAAATGAAAAAAAAAGGTTTAAGGACCTTTTTTAAAACTGAGAAAAACTGTAAGGACCAACACATATTAGTTTTCCCAATAATTTAATATATGTATAAAGTTATGAATTATTCAGATAATATTTTAATGGATGCACTTTATCTATATACATTTTTTGTTATTTGATATTATAAAAATGTTTTTATCGGATGTTATATTAAATATCTACGGTTCAGAGATTGGTTAATGGTAAGAATAGAAAAGTAAATAAACGAGATTGGACAATCACAAAATTAGAGAGCGAATTTCCCTTCCGGACTTTTTGGAACCACAAATATAATGTGATGGATGTTTGCTTAAATTAATGGCTGTCATTTTTGCCTTATTTTGTAAATTTCATGTGTCGTTTTGTATGTAAGTAAATTTTATGGTAAATATTATGGTAAGTTTTGCGCTCGAACCCAAGAATATACTATGGTAATTTTTAATATTATTTGGTTGAAAAATGCTCACATAATGAAGAAAGAAAATATTTCAGAGGATTTGACAAATGATTAATTAATATAACGTCATGGAGACGAAGCCTAGAATTGTATAAATATTATAAGACTGAATGATTAAAAATTTTAAGTAATAGATATACCAATAAAGAATAGTAGGCGATAAAAATATAATAAGAGATTAATTGGTAGAGAGCGCTACTTATTTTAATTTTTAAATTTATTACCGTACAAATGTTTTAAATTGACATTTTTGCCCTATTTTTTCTGTGTACGTGGCAAGCGCGCTCGCTTATCAGGTCCTGATATATGTGTGTATATATCTCACCTGGGTTTCTCTCAGACGTTACATTCAAGATCAGTCTTAGGTATACTTGAAAGAGAAGATCGCCAAGATGCAGCAATCTGCAGCCGAGCCCTGTCGTCAAGTTCCTCCTTTCTTTACTCAATATTTCCGTTAGCCCTTGAAGCTGCTCTTAGTGGGCCTTGATCATGCTACCCAAACTAGTATTCAGACATATCTTCCAACACCTTATTATCAAACCACTGCGTGTGACAGTGGTCTTGATGCCCTAAGCTACTTACGAGAGAAAGGACCTGATTCTTTTGACCTGGTGCTCAGTGATATCGCCTTGAAAGACATAGACGGCTACCAGTTCATCAGAGAGCAACACTTGAATCCAAATATTGCCCACGTTGGTAAGTGAGTGATTAAGTTCTATTACATCCAAACATTTTATTATCACATAGGTCAATGATAGGATTATATTTATATTATGCTTCTTCGCCTTTGCAGCAATATGTGAGGATGAAAGATCAACTTCTGAGATCCTGACAGCATATAGAAGTCGTGCTTGCAGTGTTTTGTGGAAGCCAGTGAGTGGGCTGGGCGATGAGATTAAAAATTTATGGAAACATGTTTGTAGGAGGAGGGAACAGCGTGAGCATGAGAGCATGTCTCAGACTCACGACGCTGTACCGCAGAATCAGGGTTCTTCTTCTTCCCTATCTTTCATAGACACAAGTCTGGAAGAGTTTGTGACTCATGACGGAGAACCTCCCTCGAGGAAACGAGGGCGGGTATCCTGGAAGGACATCCATCCATTATTTGTTCATGCTGTGAATCAACTAGGCGGCCCTGAAAGTATGCTTGCATCTTCCTTCCTCTTTTTAGTTTCTTACTTTGTTTTTATCCTTACTTCGTTTAGGACTTATGCGGTGCACATATTTTACCATTGTGGATGGATGCGTACCTAAAGTTTTTGTATTATTTGAGATATAGTTGTTGTACTTTCATTACGAATATGTTAATTTTTTCGTTTCCTTATATCTCAGATGCAAAGCCAAGAGGGATTATTGAAATAATGAAAGTGCCTTGTCTAACGAGAGCTCATGTTGGAAGTCACTTACAGAAATTTAGAGACAGATTAAAGAGAGTGGAGGAAGAGCAGCAGCAATACTCAGTTTCTCACATGAACGGATCCCTTTTCTCGATGGAACCCCATCTTGATAATTACCAGCCAATACAAATGCAAATACAACCACCTGAACAAAACTTCAACAACTTTGGTATGGCTATATGATTTTGGAATGTATACATAACTGTCAATCTCTAAGCCCTCTATAATCCTATTGTTTTTCATCATTCTGATTTCTAATTAAAACTCTATAACTTCAGGTCATGTGGTTCCAGCCTCAAGCTCTTCTTATTATATTACTACTACTGGAGGTGCTAATAATGATGGAATCATAGATAAACAACAAACCTGGGGTACTCCATTCGGAAGTAATATGCAGCAGCAACCGCAAATTGATACTTCCTTTCGTGGTAATCAAAATTTGACTTCCGATATGCAACAAGTGGATCAAAAACAAGCTTCAGGTTCTTCTTCTTATTTTAATGCAACTAGAATTGCTCATAATGAGGGAATCATAAATGAAAAACATGCCATGGGCACTTCATTTAGAAGTAATATGCAGCAGCAACCACAAATTTGCACTGAACTTATGCAACGACTAAATCAAAACCCAGCTTCAGGTCCTTCTTATTATCTTAGTACTACGGGAGGTGCTAATAATGATGGAATCATAAATCAGAAACAAGCCCTGGGTACTTCCTTTGGTAGTAATATGCTGCAGCAACCACAAATTGATACTTCCTTTGGGAGTAATCAAAACCTGACTTGTGTGCAACAACCGGATCAAGACCCAGCTTCAGGTTCTACTTCTTATGCTATTGCTGCTAGAGGCGCTAATAAGGATGGAATCATAAATCAAAATCAAGCTATTTCCTTTATAAGTGAGACGCCGCAGCAACCACAAATTGATACTTCCTTTGGGAGTAATCAAAACCTGATTTCCGGTATGCAACAACTGGATCAAAAAGTAGCATCAGTTTCTTCTTCTTATGTAAATGCTACTATAATTCCTCATAACGAAGGAATCATAAGTGAAAAACAAGACCTAGGTGCTTCATTTAGAAGTGATATGCAACAGCAACCCCAGATTGGCTCTAACCTTATTTCTAGTATGCAACAACTAAATCAAAACCCAGATTCAGATTCTTCTTATTATGTTAGTACCACGGGAGGTGCTAATAATTATGCAATCAAAAATCAGACACAAGCTCCAGGTACTTCGTTTGGCAGTAATAGGCCACAACAACCCCAGATTGGTACTCCTAATCTTAATAATGATGCAATCATAAATCAGACACTAGCCCCGGGTACTTCATATGGTAGTAATATGGCACAACAACCCCAGATTGGTACTTCCACTGGGAGTAATCAAAACCTGACTTATGGTATGCAACAACCAGATCAAGACCCAACTTCAGGTTCTACTTCTTATGCTACTGCGGCTGGAGGTGCTAATAATGATGGAACCATAAATCAAAATCAAGCTATTTCCTTTATGAGTGAGACGCTGCAGCAACCACAAATATCACATGATCAAAATCTAGAAGTAGGCGGTCATGATGGAATCATCAATCGAGAAGCAGGTGGCCAGGGTGGAATCATCAATACAGAAGCAACACATGCATGTTACTAACGATGATGATGAATTTTGCATCTTCAATACGCAATCACCTCTAGACGCGGATAAAATTTTTAAATTATTGGATGCTTAATTAAGAGCCATCACTGCAAGAGTCTGAAAAGTGTGTTGGATAAATAATCAATAGTTATCCTCAAATGTGTAAAACAATACTTGAATTCATATGCAATGCATATTTAGATTTCTATTCTATGAATTACCGGCTACTTTTTAAATTTATGCCCTTGTTTATACTTTTAAACTTTTTACTTTTTTATTCCAAGCGTTGGTTCGAACTTTAATGCCTACATTAATGAGGAAGTATTATATGTGCTACGCAACATTTGACTTTAGGATTGTAAACAAGACTATGTGAAAAAAACAATACACATACCATTAAAAAAAAAACAAATAATTTATGATAGATGCATAAAAGAAAAAATGCCATACCATAAAGCAAACATCACACATATACTAGCATACATAAAAGGAAGGGAAAATCCACATAGGAGCTCTTTTATCAAAAAAAAAAAAAAAAAACTCAAAAAAGGCCTCAAGGCTTTTTCTGGTATAAATTCGTTAAAATTTTAGTTGTCAGCGGAGTTGATATAGTTGTTAACAGGGCTTATATAGTTGTTAACGTTTTAATGAATTTATATCAGTCTGATATTTTTAGAATCTTTCGGCCTTTTTTATTTTTTATTTCTGTTAAAAAGGCGCCCATATAGATTTTCCCTAAAAGAAATAGTCGAATGATTTAATGATAGATGCACAACCTATTAAAGCAGAAACAAATAATTTATTTTATTCGAAAGGGACAGTACGTGATAGTGCCTCACAAAGATATAATATTGACAAAATAAAATTAAAAGGAAAGGAAAAGAAATATGCTACAAGAAAACAACAAAGAAGCGGTAGTATTGGATATATAAATTGAAAAAAAAACAGTAATTGAAGTTCTTCATATGAGAGTCATAAAAGAAAAGAAATATATTATAGATTTGCTGGCTAAAATTAATTTTTAAATACTTAGGAGATGTTTATTAGGTCAAGTATGTCCATTGTCGAATCATATTTTTCCATGTGTGTTAATGGGCCCCATCAGCATTTAACCCTAAAATCCCATTAAACCACCCTTTGTTATTAATATTAATTATGTGGATATCCTTTCAGATCCAAAGCCAACTTGTCAATTTATTCTCCATGTTGTTTTTATTAATTATGGCTTTTGGTGCAAGACTTTTGAAGCCCTTAATATAGAGAGGCTTTGTGCAAGCATTGTAATCACACACAAGTGAATGACAATTACTCTCATATTTCTCTCTTGAATATTCTCTTCTTTTGCTTTTGCTCTCTCTCATCCCAATTTTCTTTTATTTTCATAACATGTTATCAACCTGAAATCTCCAATGAATATATGATCTTCTCATTGTTTCCTTGATGATTTTAATTTTCCTATTAATATCACCTTGAATGTGTTAAGAATGATCAATGTCACGTAATTGTTAAAAATTTAAACGATCAACGCTAAGTGTTTAACAATTAGCATTAGCTTTTTAATGGTTATGACGACAAAATTATCATTGTCTAATACTTTCAGGATGATCTTGAGCTAAAAAAAAAAATAATTAAAAAAATTTCTTTTAGCCTTTTATTTATCTGGAGAGGTGAATACGCCAAAGCATGTAAATTAAATATAGATTTTATGCACATTTTCAAAGATTTTGACTATAAATAAAAGCAGACATGCGATATCGCGAGGGGGTTATGTGGATCTAGAAGTTGTAAACGCGATGAACTCCTTCCTTCTTCCTCGATCCCTCTCCCTCCCTCCCTCCATTTGTCCCTATTTTCTTTCAGATCTCATATCTCCTCCCTCAAAATCCTCTTCTCCCTCTCCATCTTTCTCATCTGAACAAGCAAATACTACCACCACGGCTTTAGCTTATGATCAAGCAACTTTCAAGATACTGCTCCAACGCCATCCTTGCAAGGACTCAGATATGGACCACAAAAGTTAGAGTTACCCAAGAATAATGTGTAGTTGAAATAACTAAGTTAAAGGGATATGATGCGAAACTTAAGGGATTTGATTATGATATTATTGTTGGAAATACTATTTGGAAAAGTTATTGTTTTAGATATTAGCTGATCTGGTCGTGGGATTTGATTAGATCCATAGGATCGGTGGTTACAACTACACACACATGTATGTACCACTCTGCACTGAATAATAAATGAATGAATATTTTCCCCATATATTGCAACATTCTCAACCGCTTAAGAAATAGCATAAAGATTGAAAATTTAAGCATGGTGAACCAATGTGTTTGAATGGGGGAAAAAAACAGCACTACTACAAACAAGTGGAAATGTATCCTCATAAGGTGTTTATTTTTTAAAAGAGAAGTAAAAGCATCCCTTTTCAATTTTAAAAGGGAAGACAAAAGTCAACTTTTAGCGTCCATTTTAAAAATGGGATGCTAAAAGTCGTCTTTCAGCGTCCCCAATTTAAAATTAGGATGCTTAAAATAAACAAAAAAAAAATCTACTTCCATCGTTGAAGATTTCTGAAGACACAATTATGCTTCTTTCTCTTACTCTCTATCTCTTACCTCTTCTATTCCCTTCGATTTCTTACTTATTCTTATGATTGTGAATAGCAAAACCCATTGCCTTTGATTAGCCATCTAGCACTTTCGATTGATTATGCCATTGAAGAGATCCCAAAACCCTCTTTCAATGAAACCAACATTTCGCACATCTTCGAAATCAAAGCTTTAGTGAAGCTATGGAAACAGAGAAAAGAGTACATCAAGCTCTGGTGCAGACCTAATCAAATGCGAGGCATCATTTGGCTTGATCAGAAAGTAGAAACCACTCTAAAGACAAAAATTTGCTTCTGCATTTGAAGATTTCTGAACACATAGCTAGGTTTTCGTACAACAACCCTAAGGAGCACAAATCTGCAAATCGAATCTGGTGTCTCTTTTCCAAGATGATTGGGTTTAAGGAATATGGAGGCCGTGGGGTGGTTCATGATGGGGGACAACGACATGGTGTTTGTGATGGAAAATTTGGTGAAGGTTCTTCGGAAGTACGATCACAATCAGTTCTATTACATTGGAAGTTTGTTAGAGAGTCGATTGCAGAACATATATTTCTCTTACAATATAGCTTATGGCACAGTTGGATTTGCCATTAGCTATCCTTTGGTGGTGGCTTTGGAGAAAATGTAGGATAGGTGTGTCTAGAGATACTCTGGATTGTACGGCACTCATGATCAGATTCAAGCATGTACGATCACTACTAGAAAATAGTCAATTTATGACAGAATTTGTGGGGGAATCAAATTCCGTCGCAAATTTGCTCCGAATAGCGATGGAAGAGAAGAGTCGTGGAAGTATTGAGATGCTGTAGAATCTTGTCAAGTTGATTCTTCATTGCATCCTGAGTCTCTATGAGTGCTTGATTTAATTTGGTTAACTCAGACACAATCTTCCCAATCTCTGTTTCCATCTTTTCAGCAAAGGATTCCAGTGCAGCATCAACAATTTCCTTGACCTTTGCAGTAAAGTCAGAAGGAATGGAAGTTTGAGGAGGTGGAGGAGCTGACTGGGCTTCTTGAGCTCGTGAGTAGGAGGCTCTTGTTCTAGTGGGAGCTCTAGACTGTCCAGAACCTTCAGTATTGAAGCTAATCTTCATGAGGTGTAATTGGGGCTTCCAAAATGCTGGAGGTCTTACTATGGTGTCTATGGCTCCTAGATGCCAAATTTTGAAATGGAACAGGATAATAGATATGAGAGAAGGGAAAGGGATGTGAGAAGTTATCCTAGAGCCAAATCTGAATCTGGTCATTTCCTCAAATACCCATTGCCCTATGTTAATTGGCATCTTATCCACGATTGCAGCAAAGGGTGCATAGTCTCTTTTGGTGAAGTGTGTGAAGTTGCCACCCTTTTGCATAAGGTTCCTGGAATAGATGTACCAAAGAACACGGAAAGTAGGAGTCATGGAACCAGGAAGATATTTTGGAGATTCCTGGAAGTTGCCACCCTTTTGCACAAGGTTCCTGGAATAGTGGACTGTCTCCGAAGTCATTTCTGTAACCAACGGAGTGATTTGGAGATCCGGCCAGGAAGATATTTTGTGGGATTAAAGCAGATACTAGAAATAAGAACCGATGGAAAATAATTCATAGATTGAAATCCGGGGATAAGTTGAGAAAAACCAGAGTATATTATTGATCAGTGGATTTTTATCCAGAGGTTGACGCCGACAGACGATATTTCCGTAACCGGTAGCGATTACTGAGGATTTTCGGCAGGTAATAGAATGTCCTTAATGAGAGTATAAGGTTAGGAAAACCCAGTATTTTCGAAGAGGAAGAAAAGACCTTCAGAGTGTTATTTCCGGAATTTTAAGATTCTACAAAATTTCACGATCGGAACACCGAACAGGGACTTTATCGGTAGAAAACTTCTTGAGAAAGTTGGTGACATCATCTTGGTGACTAAGGATGACATCATTCTTGAGAGGTGTATGGCCAAGATCTTGCCACCTCCAAGAAGTGCGATCCGACGGTCAGAATTCAACCAGACAAAGTTCAATGAAATTACGAAAATGCCATTGGTTTTTTCTATAAATAGCCACCATTTCATTTGGAATTCTCACACCAAATTCTCTTGAGAATTTCGAAACTTGGGAGAGGAAGGAAGAAGGAGGAGTTCGGAGAAATTTATAGCGAAGCTCTGAGTAAGTTCTTCAGTCCTTTGTCTTTAGTTCGGTAGTTCTTAGAGTTTTAGGATAGATGTTGTTTTGATCCTTAATCTTCCAGTATATTTTAGATATCATGTTTTAGGATAGATATGATATTTATTTTGGGAAATATGTTAGAGTAAGAGATATGCTAAAATTCTGGAAGATTAGAGTCAAAGTAATGAAGTTCTGACGAAATTTCGCCGATTAGAGAAGTTAGGGGTAAAATGGTCATTTGTGACTAAAATGACTGTTATGATGTTAGTAATTGATTATATGCGATATTATCCTTATAGGATATCCCTGAATACGTTCTAACCAACTGTCGCACCATATCCTGCCAAAAATACTGTATAGCGTCAACGAAGGTACGTTCGCGTACTGTAACACTAACTCTGATATTTACAGTATGTGTATATGTGGTATGTGTGCATGTTGTGGTGTGTTGTTTGAATACTTGTTTGGTAAGAAATAACTGTACACCTGCATACACTGGGAGTGATATATCTGTTTTCACTGGGAGTGGTACTTTTCGCTGGGAGCAGTACATTTGCATTCACTGGGAGTGACATGTTTGGAAGTGTTTCATTTGCTGTGATTTTGTACCGTATATGTAAATATGAGGTTAACCGTTACCTGGGGTCCGTATGTATGGGACCTTAACTCTTAACATAGCGTCAGGGTCATGAGAACCAAGAACGGAGGACAAGGGGAAACGCAAACAGGACGCATAGAAGACTCGGCTGAAGACTTCCTTTTGATGTTCCGGCGGAAGCCTTCCTTTTATTGTTCCGGCGGAAGCCTTCCTTTTATTGTTGAACATTACTTTTGAAATACTTGGTATGATGTACCGCTATTGTATCCAGCCAAACTTACGGCATTTTTGAAATACAAGTATCAGTTACTCTTCCGCTCAAATGATCTACTCTGATGATTTTAAATGATTTTTGATGAAAAAATAATATTCCACTTTTGAAAATTTGAGATGTTACACTATCCAGATGACTCATTCTTAATGGTAACAAATTCGTTTCTATTTTGTAATTTCTTATTCGATTTACTTTCGGATTGGGTGTTAGATTTAACGTCCATATTGAGAAATCTCAAGGATTTAGTTCAAACTAGGTTTAAGTGTTTACTGTGCGATCGTACAGTTCGGGACTAGTGTCTGATTTATGATTGCATCATTATTAGCACCTCCAGCCGCAGTAGCATAAGAAGTAGAACCTGAAGTTGGGTCTTGATCTGGTTGTTGCATCATAAGTCAGGTTTTGATTACTCCCAGTGGAAGTACCAATCTGGGGTTGTTGTGCCATATTACTACCATATGAAGTACCCGGGGCTAGTGTCTGATTTATGATTGCATCATTATTAAGATTAGGAGTACCAATCTGGGGTTGTTGTGGCCTATTACTGCCAAACGAAGTACCTGGAGCTTGTGTCTGATTTTTGATTGCATAATTATTAGCACCTCCCGTGGTACTAACATAAAAAGAAGAACCTGAATCTGGGTTTTGATTTAGTTGTTGCATACAATAAGGTTAGAGCCAATCTGGGGTTGCTGTTGCATATCACTTCTAAATGAAGCACCTAGGTCTTGTTTTTCACTTATGATTCCTTCGTTATGAGGAATTATAGTAGCATTTACATAAGAAGAAGAAACTGATGCTACTTTTTGATCCAGTTGTTGCATACCGGAAATCAGGTTTTGATTACTCCCAAAGGAAGTATCAATTTGTGGTTGCTGCGGCGTCTCATTTATAAAGGAAATAGCTTGATTTTGATTTATGATTCCATCCTTATTAGCGCCTCTAGCAGCAATAGCATAAGAAGTAGAACCTGAAGCTGGGTCTTGATCCGGTTGTTGCACACTATAAGTCAGGTTTTGATTACTCCCAAAGGAAGTATCAATTTGTGGTTGCTGCAGCATATTACTACCAAAGGAAGTACCCAGGGCTTGTTTCTGATTTATGATTCCATCATTATTAGCACCTCCCGTAGTACTAAGATAATAAGAAGGACCTGAAGCTGGGTTTTGATTTAGTCGTTTCATAAGTTCAGTGCAAATTTGTGGTTGCTGCTGCATATTACTTCTAAATGAAGTGCCCATGGCATGTTTTTCATTTATGATTCCCTCATTATGAGCAATTCTAGTTGCATTAAAATAAGAAGAACCTGAAGCTTGTTTTTGATCCACTTGTTGCATATCGGAAGTCAAATTTTGATTACCACGAAAGGAAGTATCAATTTGCGGTTGCTGCTGCATATTACTTCCGAATGGAGTACCCCAGGTTTGTTGTTTATTTATGATTCCATCATTATTAGCACCTCCAGTAGTAGTAATATAATAAGAAGAGCTTGAGGCTGGAACCACATGACCTGAAGTTATAGAGTTTTAATTAGAAATCAGAATGATGAAAAACAATAGGATTATAGAGGGCTTAGAGATTGACAGTTATGTATACATTCCAAAATCATATAGCCATACCAAAGTTGTTGAAGTTTTGTTCAGGTGGTTGTATTTGCATTTGTATTGGCTGGTAATTATCAAGATGGGGTTCCATCGAGAAAAGGGATCCGTTCATGTGAGAAACTGAGTAATGCTGCTGCTCTTCCTCCATTCTCTTTAATCTGTCTCTAAATTTCTGTAAGTGACTTCCAACATGAGCTCTCGTTAGACAAGGCACTTTCATTATTTCAATAATCCCTCTTGGCTTTGCATCTGAGATATAAGGAAACGAAAAAATTAACATATTCGTAATGAAAGTACAACAACTATATCTCAAATAATACAAAAACTTTAGGTACGCATCCATCCACAATGGTAAAATATGTGCACCGCATAAGTCCTAAACGAAGTAAGGATAAAAACAAAGTAAGAAACTAAAAAGAGGAAGGAAGATGCAAGCATACTTTCAGGGCCGCCAAGTTGATTCATAGCATGAACAAATAATGGATGGATGTCCTTCCAGGATACCCGCCCTCGTTTCCTCGAGGGAGGTTCTCCGTCATGAGTCACAAACTCTTCCAGACTTGTGTCTATGAAAGATAGGGAAGAAGAAGAACCCTGATTCTGCGGTACAGCGTCGTGAGTCTGAGACATGCTCTCATGCTCACGCTGTTCCCTCCTCCTACAAACATGTTTCCATAAATTTTTAATCTCATCGCCCAGCCCACTCACTGGCTTCCACAAAACACTGCAAGCACGACTTCTATATGCTGTCAGGATCTCAGAAGTTGATCTTTCATCCTCACATATTGCTGCAAAGGCGAAGAAGCATAATATAAATATAATCCTATCATTGACCTATGTGATAATAAAATGTTTGGATGTAATAGAACTTAATCACTCACTTACCAACGTGGGCAATATTTGGGTTCAAGTGTTGCTCTCTGATGAACTGGTAGCCGTCTATGTCTTTCAAGGCGATATCACTGAGCACCAGGTCAAAAGAATCAGGTCCTTTCTCTCGTAAGTAGCTTAGGGCATCAAGACCACTGTCACACGCAGTGGTTTGATAATAAGGTGTTGGAAGATATGTCTGAATACTAGTTTGGGTAGCATGATCAAGGCCCACTAAGAGCAGCTTCAAGGGCTAACGGAAATATTGAGTAAAGAAAGGAGGAACTTGACGACAGGGCTCGGCTGCAGATTGCTGCATCTTGGCGATCTTCTCTTTCAAGTATACCTAAGACTGATCTTGAATGTAACGTCTGAGAGAAACCCAGGTGAGATATACACACACATATATGAGGACCTGATAAGCGAGCGCGCTTGCCACGTACACAGAAAAAATAGGGCAAAAATGTCAATTTAAAACATTTGTACGGTAATAAATTTAAAAATTAAAATAAGTAGCGCTCTCTACCAATTAATCTCTTATTATATTTTTATCGCCTACTATTCTTTATTGGTATATCTATTACTTAAAATTTTTAATCATTCAGTCTTATAATATTTATACAATTCTAGGCTTCGTCTCCATGACGTTATATTAATTAATCATTTGTCAAATCCTCTGAAATATTTTCTTTCTTCATTATGTGAGCATTTTTCAACCAAATAATATTAAAAATTACCATAGTATATATTCTTGGGTTCGAGCGCAAAACTTACCATAATATTTACCATAAAATTTACTTACATACAAAACGACACATGAAATTTACAAAATAAGGCAAAAATGACAGCCATTAATTTAAGCAAACATCCATCACATTATATTTGTGGTTCCAAAAAGTCCGGAAGGGAAATTCGCTCTCTAATTTTGTGATTGTCCAATCTCGTTTATTTACTTTTCTATTCTTACCATTAACCAATCTCTGAACCGTAGATATTTAATATAACATCCGATAAAAACATTTTTATAATATCAAATAACAAAAAATGTATATAGATAAAGTGCATCCATTAAAATATTATCTGAATAATTCATAACTTTATACTTATATTAAATTATTGGGAAAACTAATATGTGTTGGTCCTTACAGTTTTTCTCAGTTTTAAAAAAGGTCCTTAAACCTTTTTTTTTCATTTTTATTGGATTCTTTGATTTACTAGCGATAGACCTATTAGTTACTATTGTTAGTGGGTTACATTAAATAAAGATAAACACCGTTAAAAGTTTCTTTACCTCCTCCTTTTTCTCGCCTCTATCCACAACTAACCGTTATGGAGCTTACGGCATCCTAAAATGAATTTCAGGCACTGTATGCTATGCACTTATGGTGTGCTAAAATTTATTTAAGATGCCATAATTTTTTTTTTTAAAAAAACAAAACAAAAACCCAAACGGGTGTTCTGGAGGATCGGGAGGAGCAAACCAGACGCAAGTTGATTATTCAAAACCAAATTCACCAAGAAATCAACTCATAAATGACTCACTCTGCAATAGGAATAAGAGGAGGTTCATTCAATTCATAAAAGACGCAAGTAGATTCAATTATTTTTTCCCCTTGTTAAGGCACTGCCTATTATGATATTTTTAAATGAGGCATGCTTCTATGTCAGATCAGAACAAGGAATAAGAAGAGGTTCATAAAATATAGACACTTGTTCTAAGAATCTTCAACTAAGAAAAATCTCAGAACCAAATACGCATACACAATACAAGGCAAACTCTCTTGAAAGGAAAGGAGGGATTTTTCCCCTAAATATTATTTCAAGTTATGAAATTTGATCACTAATAAAGAAGAACAAAATGAACAGAGCTGTGAGATGAACTTAGAATCGAATCAGATCCAGTTCAAATGAGATGAAAAAAAAATGAATCAGATCCATTTTCAAAAATAAATTGAACCTTTCTTCCTCAATGAGATTAACCTTTCTGATCCAAAGAAGAAAAGGAAAAATAAAAAAAGGAGATCTACGACAATCAGAAGAACAACTGATCTAACAAAGCAGATCTAAAAATATAAAATTCCAGATATAAGAAGAACAACAGATCTATGGCAAACTGAGTGAGATTCGATGAAGCAAAGCAGAGCGGCAAGCTACGTTAGTGAGATTCGGCAGTACGGGAGGAGGACCGCGGCGAGTGAGTAAAGGCAGTACGAGAGATGATGAAATGGAGTGGGTCATGACGAGCGAGTGGTCACGGAGAGCGAGTAAGCACGACAATCTGGAGGAATGGAAGAAATAGAATAAGAGAGAAAGTGAAGGCAAAGCGAGATGAGAGCTGAGAGCTGTGAGATGATGAAATGAGGGTGCACATTCTATATCTTATGTGCTTCTTATGTGTGCTCATTCTTCTATTAGGGAGGGATGGACATATTTTTTTTAAATTTTTTTTATATATTATATTTATTTATATTTAAATTATATGATGCTTTCTAAATTTTTTTTTTCACCCGATATCTCAAATTAATTAGTTTCCATGATACTGGTGTTATAGATAAATATTAAAAGGATTAGAAAGTAATTAATTTAAGATACTGGGTGATAAAAACATTTCAGAAAACAGTATATAATGTAAATATAAATAAATATAATATATAAAAAAATTTAAAAAAATACTCATCACTCTAATAAAGAGATGGACACATAACAAGTATATAAGAGATAGACATGAAATATGGAATCCATGATGAAATAAGGGGAGAGATTGAAGTCACGGATATAACCAAGAAAACAATCATTGGTGATTTGGCCTACTAAAAAATATAGGACGCCAAAAATAGTATTTTGACATCTTCAAGATAATACAGGACACCAAAAGTCAAGAATATAATGAGTTAAAAAACTAAGTCATGGGTGATTTGGCGTCCTTTAAAACAACATAGGACGCCAAAAATGCACTAAGTTTTATGTTGTGGAAGTTGTGATTAGGTGATGTGGAATGAGAGGAATAAAACATTCACAAGCCTCGAAATAAATGTCATTTGTATTTGCACGAATTCAACCATTTTGATCTGATGTTGGGACCCTAACATGATTCCTCTGCTGGGAATCATCAATTTTTGGGTAAAAGATTAAACAACCCTTAACAAGTTGTGATCAGTAACGATTCCGTATTGCTGGGCAACACCTGACACTCAAGTTCAAACACGAGCATTATAATTTATTCTTTGAAGGGATAAAAAACAGAGAGTAAAGGGGGAGAGAAAGGAAAGTGTGACAGAGGTAGCCGCAGTAACATTGATTGATTGAGACGCATTTTGTAGGGTGAACATAAATATTGGAAATGAACCTCACATTTCAAACCCCCATCAATCAATCATAACGATATTATAAACCAAAAAGAACTAAAAAGTCATGGTTGATTTGGTGTCCTTAAAAATATATACGACGGGGTAAAAACAATGTTTTTGGAGTTCTAAAGATAATATAGGATGTTAAAAGTAAAGCTTTTGACGTCCTAAAACATATTAGGATGCCAAAAGTCACTTTCGACGTCCTTTTAAAAAATTAGAACGTCAAAGCTTCTATATAATTTAAAAAATATCACAGCCTTTATTTTTTACTTTCTTTTTCTCAAAAATAAAAAAATAAAAAGACGTTAATTTGGGACGCCATATCTATTTTGGGCCACCATTCCCTTTCTGAATGTGGTCTCATATATCTTGAACATGAACAACATTTGGTACCTATCTAATGATTCTGTGATTTTTTCTCCACGCTTTGGGAAAGAGCATATGATTAGGATGAGGATTTCTTTTACAAAAGCATCTACCAAGAAGAAGGACAAGAAGAAGATTGTTGAGCAGCCTTCTAAGCCTACTGGTTTTAAGGCCCCTGATGAGGCCCAATCTCCTCAGGTTGGTATTGGTTATGCTCCTCCTCCATCTTTCTCTTAAACAGCTATCCAGTCCATTATGGAGAAAGCAGTCCAGGATGCGATTGCTCCTTTGATTACCACTACAAAAAAAGGTCAATTTGTAGCGGTTAAAATGATGTATTTGTAGTGGTTCTGACTGCTACAATCTCCTTAGGCTGGTATTGCTTATGCTCCTCCTCCATCTTTCTCTCAAACTGCTATATAGTCCATTATGGAGAAAGCAATCCAGGATGTGATTACTCCTCTGATTACCACTACAAAAAAAGGTCAATTTGTAGCGGTTAAAATGATGTATTTGTAGTAGTTCTGATTGCTACAAATGTCATTCGTAGCGGTTCAGGAAACCGCTACGAAATCTACTGTGGCAAACAGATTTTTAGCGGTTAGAAAAAACTGATACTACATACTCCATAATCGTTATTGAAACTGTAGCGGTTAAACATAACCGCCACTCTTTGATAAACCACTACAAAGTGAACTATTGTAGCGGGTGTAAAACTGCTACTAATTTTGTACAAATTTGTTATGTCGTAGCGGTTAGCTAACTGTGACAAAAGTTTTGGAAAAATGATTTTGCCGCCAGTTTGAATTCATTTTATAGTTGTAGCGGTTTTATAACCGCTACAAAATATTGCTGCCATTTTTTTCTCCATTTTCAATTTTGTTATTTGTTGCGGCTATAACATATTTCCGCCATTTTCTCTGCAAAATATTTTCTTGCCATTTCCAAGTTTGTTATTTGTAGTGGTTTGTAACCGCTACAAACTATTTAGTCTTTTTTTTTGAATTTTTTTTTCATTTTTGTAGCAGTTAAATAAACCGCTACAACTTCATAAAAAGAAAAAAAAATTCTCCGTCGTCATTAAAATTAAATATTTAAATATTTTTATATTTTATCAAAAATTTATCAATAATATTTATAATTAATCATTATCAATATTTCAATAATTATTAAATATTTAATTAATTGCATATTTTATTATCAAAAATATATATTTTTATTAAAATAAATGATATTAAAATGTGATAATTGATTATATGTATTTATTGTATATGTATAGTTTATTATAGGTTACTTTAAATAATATTTAATATTAAAAATAATGTGTGTAAAAGTAAATTAAATATTGTTTGTGAAGGTAGATAGAATAAGTATGTGAAAGTAGATGAAAAAATGTAAGTGAAAGTGGAAAGATTTAAAAAAATCATACAATTCTTAATTAAGAAGAATTAGTATCACAAATGTAGAAGAAAGAAATAAATATTGTGATAATCTTCATATTTGATCCGGTTGAACAATACTTACCTTCTTGAAATAGTTCATCTCTTTGAGAAAATGTAGAAATTTGAGAGATAATGAGAAAAAAACATGTTAGAAAACAAAAGTGGAGTATATTAAATGTGGTTCAGTGGGCGTGTCTATATATTGGTATATGCGCACCTATTTTGTAGCGGTTGACATTGTGCTTTTTATATCATTTAATATTAGTAGCAGTTAAGGTCGCGGTTTTTGTAGTGGTTATGCATTTGTAGCGGTTTTATGTTATTTTGTAGCAGTTTATAACCGCTACAAATAAGTTAAGAAATATTTTTTTGGGCAAAAAAAAGCTACAAATAAGTTTTATTAAAAATATATAAAAAATTACATATTAAATCGTAAGCACAACTTTAATTTTTCCTCCCAATCTTCGTCACCATCCCTATAAATTTTTTTTTTGGATAAAATGCCACTTGTAAGTTGAATATGTTTAAACACAAATAAAAATTTATTTAAATGTTATTATTTTATAAAGCGTATATTAAAAAACATACCAAACTATAGGTAAATTGTCATTGCCATTGGGGAAGAAGTTCTCAAAGCTGGCGGGTTGCAACGACTCACTCTCGTAGATGACGTTATCAGCATCGCCCATGTCGTAAAGGTCCTGGGCTTTAAGTGAACCGCCATATGCTAATCCATGTGCCTCTCATCAGCGACATAATAAACTTGATGGGCCTCTAAGGAAAGAATATACGGCTCATCATCTTCAGATTGACTAGTGTGAATAGGCCATGAGAAATTCATTAATGTGATGCCTAAGTTGTCAGTGGTGAGTCCTTGGGACATTGTTGTATTCGCCCACAAACATTTGAACAGCATCACTGTAAAAAGGCCTTGGTAATTTATTTTGACCACATCAAGCAACTTTCCATAACACGAGACGTCACCAAACTGTATGTTCTCGTCACTACTACTCGCGTAACTCCTCGTCCCAAACATGCCATATATACCCGAGTTTTGAGTCAACAATCCCTGATCTCGTGAAACGATGCAAAACTTGAGACTGTTGACATTGTATGTCGTACATCTTTGGGTGTGGTCAAGTGGGCCGAGTGCGAGAGCTCTAAATTCTGGTGAGTGCGGGTTGTGGTTATTCATTATTCTCCTCTTAAACCAACCCGGGAATTCTCTGTGGACCTTTCTATCAATCTCGGATGATGTCTATGTACGGATCCTCAGCTGACGATTGACATAACTCTTGAATTCCCTGCAATTAAACATGCCAAGAAAATATTGAACTAAAAGAACAAAATGTAAGGAAATATAAATAATAATCTATATATGTGTGCAATCCTTACTAAATGTACAATTTAACTATAGTGTAATTAATCAAGACATGTCTATGTGCTTGAAGCTTATCAAGTGTCGTCAGGTTGAAGTTCTCAGTTCTGCCAATTGGTTTACCAACACGAGGTATTAACAACTTTGTTGCTGATGACTCTGGCTCTAGCTTTGGACAATCATCCACACGAGGCGGTCAGTTGAATGATGTCTCAATGTCATCAAAGTACCTGGAACAAAAATATAAGACCTCACCCTAATATAACCTTTAGCAATTGAACCTTTAAGCCACGCCTTATTCATCACGTAGGATTTCAATTTCCCAAGAAACCTATAAAGTAATGAATAAAAAATGTTGAGACATTAATGCTGAAATGTGTGACAAGGTAGTAATCGTAAAGCAATTAATTTTAAATGAGTATCTCTCAATAGGATACATCCATTGATAGTGAACTGGGCCAGCAAGCTTTATTTCATGAACAAGGTGTACTATCAGGTGAACCATGACTGTGAAAAAGGACAAAGGAAAGATCATCTCCAAATGACACAGCGTAAGAATGATTTTTTGTTGCACCTAGTGGAGCTCCTCCACGATCAAAACCTTGGAACACAACTTCCGGAAGAAAGAACACAGCTCGACCAAAGCAATTGACACATCAAGAGGCAGCATATCTTTGATGGAAAGTAGAAGTAACTGTTGCATAAGCACATGTGAGTCATTATTCTTTAGCCCAATAACCTTTTGAGCTTGCTCGTCAACACATCTCAAAATGTTGCTTGAGTACTTGTCTGGAACTTTTATTTTCTTCAAAGTTGAGAGGAATATTTCCTTATCGTTTTTGTCAGGGTAAATTTTGCTAGCTGAAATCTATCATGCTCATCTAGTCACGTGTCTCCACTGTTGGATATAATTAGTTTTGATGATGTCTCATATAAATGCCATTAGTAAGAGCAAAGAGATTGTATACTATATTTATTTTCTTCATTTAACAAATTCTTAAATTTAATGTAGAATCAAAGATGTGAACATCATTTATGATGAATGGTCAAGAAGAAGATCAATAAGGAAGTATTGAATGGGAGAAAGAATTTGAATCAAAGAAGAGCCAAGTGATCAAGAATGATCAAGAGAAGAAAAGAAAGAAGAAGTTGAATTATAGAACAAGAAGGGGTTAAGAGATTTCAGAAAGAAGAAATTGAAGAAAATGTTAAGTTCAAGAAGAAGAGGAAATATTGAAGAACTTGAAGAAAATAATAACTCTATCACTAAGGATGATCAAGATGGGAGATGATGAAAGATGGAAGAAGTTGATGAATGGAATGAGAATATCAATATTCAAGATCAGCTCAAATATAAATGTGAAGAATTTTCAAGAAAAGAAAAGAAAGAAAGAATATAGTTATGACCAAGTGAAGAGAAGAAAGAAAGAGAAGATCTTGACAAAAAGAATGAGAAAATCAATATTCAAAGTCTTAGATTGATATTATAAGTCTTCACAATCAAATGGAAGTTAGAGAAGTTCAATTCAATGTTAAAGACAACAAAAATCAGGTTCTGGAAGAGAAAACTCGAGTATCCAGGTCAAAACTTGAGTATACAAGCTTACAATAATAGTTTGCATTTGAAATGAGAGAAAAATGGAGTTTGGGTGTCAAAACTCTAGTTTCTATATCAATACTCGAGTATGGAACTTAACAACTTGAGTATTGGGCATTTTCAGCTTCTCTGGCGTCTTTGGACCCGACAATACTCGAGTATCCAACATAGTCAGCAACTCTGTTCACCTCTGTTTCACGTTCAGCTTTGGGCAAGCTCTAGTAATTCGATGATATCTCCTAAACCAGAGATCGGATTGAGGTAAAATCAAATTTATATGAAACTAGACATCCAATGTGTCATCTTGAAAAATTTTCATGCTCAAAGAAGATCATATGAGAGAGCAGTAAATTTCAAAAGTTGGATCAGGAATTCACGATCTACAATCTACAAATCGGAATGAGCTGAAATCAATGGCATTGGAAAGAAGACTCATAAGGCTTTCCATCAAAACTTTATTCAACTAAAATGAAGATCAGACTAGAGATATATGGTCTTCGAAAGTTGACTGATTGTCCAAGACGTTGCAAAACGCTGGTAAAGAACAAATCTTCTTTCATCGAATCATAACGGACAAATCACAATGAGTATAGAGCTGAATCTTTTTGCATTGGAAAGAAGACTCAAAAAGCTATAGGGGATAATTGGTTTGCCAAAATTGAAGCTTTATCAAGTTAGGGAGCAACCAAAGTCAAGAATAACTTGAATACTTGAGTTTACAAATGAATACTCGAGTATAGCTCAGACAGAGAGCAATGAACGTTAGAGGATCTTCAATACTCGAGTATAGGACAGAAAGAGACAAATCTAGAGTAATAAAACAAGCTCAATACTCGAGTATACACCATCACTTCAGAAAATCACGATTTTGATCAATATCATCCAGATGATTACCCAAATGATCTATAACACTTCTTAACATCATTTATATCATTTATGTACAAGTTTCAGATGATCAAACGAAGTTTTACATGAAGATCAAAATGTTGAGCTGTCAAGTCCAAAAAGCAGAACTAACGGTTATATTTTTGTAACAACTATATTCTCAATGTTTTTATTCATAACGATTAGATTCTCAACGTTTAGAAGATCTTCATCCATAAATAAAGCCTCATTCAAAACGCAAAGTGATGATGGAAAGAGATTATGCTGTCAAAATGCCAAAATTCTAAAGCTTCTTCACACTTTGTTTTTCGGGTCTTACTTTATTTATCATATAGAGAGTGAAATGACTTGTAATGCACTTCAGTGATCATCTATTCACTTCTTAGAGAGAAGATATATTGTAAAACATTATATTTTCTGAGAGATACTCAAGGTTGGGTGACCTTGAGTGGGAAAATTGATTGTATCCCTATGGGTTATGAGGGAGAGTCTTTGTGAGAGATTGTAAAGGCTGCACAAGTGCCTGGCTAAACTTGTGAGGTTGTAAAGGCTTTTCTCTTGTGCCTAGTTAAACAAGGAGATAGTGGAAATCTCAAGTGGAGCTTGAGGACTGGACGTAGGTCAAGGATTGGACCGAACCAGTATAAATCTGAGTTTGCAATTCTCTTCCTTAATCTCCTTTATTTCCAGCATATATGTTTGAATGATTGTCTATACCTTTATAACTCTTTACTATCATTCAAACTAATTTTACCAAATTGTAAAAAGATTTTCAAAGATTGCAAGTTTTTATCTTCACCCAATTCACGCCCTCTTGGGTTCAGCCGGTTCTTTCATCCACGAACTCCTATCTCCCATAAATCTTTCCTCACTTGAAGATGATCTTTAGACTTGCCGGGTTCATTTAGAATCGTGTACAACACATTGTCGCACACATTTTTCTCAAAGTACATGACATCCAGATTGTGTCAGAGTAAATTATTTTTCTAATAGGGAAGAGTGAAGAAGATGCTTATCTTCCGCCATTGTTAGGGCACAAAACCAAAAGCCCTGGCATTTTTTTGTACCGGCCTTTACTTGATCGTCTCTTTTTCCGAACTCAAATTCAACATCATGAATCTCCTCTATGATTTCTTCACTAGATAAAATCTAAGGTCTTCTTTTTTCCTATTGCCCATTGAAGCGATTGCGTTGCAACCTAAACCTGTGTGTACCATCTAGAAACCTTCGATGACTTATGAAGCACTACTTACGACTGTAGGGAAGGCGCACCGAATCAGTTGAAGAATTGTAAGCTGGACATGCAAGGCCGGTATGCACATTCCACCCTGATAATGTTCCCAGACTAGGTTAGTCACTAATCGTCCACATTAAGGCTACACGCAAGTTGAACAGTGTCTTGCCATACGAGTCATACGTCTTGACCCCTACATTCCACAACTCGACCAACTCTGCAATAAGCAGTTGAAAATACACATCGATGTCATTTCCCAGTGCCTTTTTACCTGATGATCATAGACAAAATATAGGAGCTTTGTTTCATACACATATAGGGGGTAAGTTGTAAGGGATCAAGACAACTGGCTAAATACTATAGCTTGTGCTGAGATTCCCAAAGGGATTAAAACCATTGGTCGCCAAAGCGAGACGAACATTTCTAGAGTCTTCCGTAAAATATAGAAAGTGTGAGTCAAACGCTTTCCATGCTTGAGCATCCCGTGGATATCTGAGTTTACCATCTTCGTTCTTGTCAACTTTATGCCACCTCATATGCTCGGCTATCCCAGACGACATACACAATCTCTATAAACAAGGTTTTAAAGGAAAGTACCTAAGAATCTTTGTGGGTTTCTTCTTCTGCTTTTTCCCCCTCCGTACAGTCCCGAACCTCAAAGTGTGACACTTCTTACAAGTCTCCGTGCGAGCATCCTCTCCCCAATAAAGCATACAGTCGTTAGGGCAAGCATCAATTTTTTCGTAGTTCAAGCCTAATCTATTAATTATCTTCTTGGCCTCACAAAAGTTTGTGGGAATGTCTGCGTCAAGGAAAACATCTCATAGCAATTCCAACAACATCGACATTGCCTTATCAATGATCCCACATATGCACTTGATATGGTACAATGTGATCAGGAAAGATAATTTGGAGTATTTCCGACAACCTCGATACAACGAATGATCACTCTCATCCATGAGGCTAAAAAATTCCCGAGCTGCTTCATTCCTGAGGAAAACAGGTTCTGCACCCTAAACTTCTATCGTGAAATTGTCATCTTGAACACTAAACGCATCACAAACAACTTCATTAATTGGATCATCTTAAGCTACACTATTTCCTAATTGTGAGCTTCGAGGAAGATGATCCCCATATCACATACCATGTTTCTCACCATGAACTCCCCAAAATGTATATTCAACTGGGAAAGGCATAACAAGAAGATGTTCCATAACACCGTCTCGTGCTTGCCACTTCTTAAACTTGCATCGACAATATGGACACATGATTTTCCCATTAATCCTAGCGTGAGAGAAGGCGAAATCTAAGAAATTTTGCAATCTTGCTAAATATACAGGAGAATTGTGTGGCAACTTGATCCATGACTTATCCATATTTAGTAGGGGCATGTGCAGGAGCAGAGGTAACGACGTCCTCATCATCATCATCATCAGTAGCAGCAGCAAGCAGGGGGATCCTCGTGGGTGGACGCAGGGGGAGGCAAAGGGGAATCCTCGTTGATGAACGAAAGGAGAGGCTGAGAAGTTGAAAAGTGCCTGTGAGGTAACAAATCTATTAGAGCAACGGCACAAGCATCCCAATTATGCTTCTGAAAAGCATACCAACGGTCGATCCTAGCCTGAATGTGCCTCTCCTTGGCAGCCTGCTCCATCATAATTCAGGCCTTCTCCGCCTCTTGTGCAGCAGCCTGCTCAGCAACCAAGACGGCAACCCACTTGGCAATCATCGCCTTTGACCCGCTTGGTGGCATACATCTTGAGCAGGAGCTTCCGGCCTCAGAGGCGGAGGACTTACCGTACACAATGCTGGGCCTCGCGCTTAGGCCCATACCCCTAACACGCCTAGGTTGCTCAACTGGGCCTACAACAACCTTTAATGGGGGTCGTAGGGTCCACAAACCCCTGTGACTCCAGGGTCTAGGATGCTTATAGCTTTGCCTGGTTCTAGTCAATCTAGGCCTGATGCATAGATTTCAACAAACGTTAATGAAACAATTTAATTAAATTTGAATATATTAAATTAACTATATCAATAATTTTTTTGTACCTTACTATGATCTCCTCTGCCACCTCAGAAGTCGGTGTCCTATCATGATGTCTATGGGTGCGTTTGAAGAACTCCCCATAGTCCGTTTGACGTTTCTCCTCTTGTGCCTTCGCTTGCTCCAAGAATTCAAAGAATAAACAGTTTGTTATTTCAAAAATGGAACAATCAATCATTTAAACCTTAAATTAATTTAACTTTCAGCATATCATCTCACTGTAGGTCATAGCAAACGTCTTGGATCCTGCCATGTGATGGACTGTTTATTGTGCCCGGCTTTTGGTGTTCCTCTGGGACAGAGCCTACGATGAAATTAGTCTTGTGAAACTATATTAATCTCAATTGTAAATTAATTTAAACTATACTTATATTTTTAAACACATTTAAACAAAATTCATTTACAGAAAATTTAAACCATAATTAATTGAAAACATATCTGTGCATCTGCACTCATCCTATACTGGTTAAAAGCTGCTCAGTCATTGGGGTCTATATGGTCTGGTATGTTCTTGATCAGCTTTTGCAGAGGAACCATCCCATCTCCATTCCTCTCGGTGTACAAACGATTCCTTCGATTCTTCCACCCATCCCCTATCTTCAGCAAAGAATACCTCTTCACTTGGCCTCCCATGTTAAACTTTTTTTGTATCATAATTTAATTATTAATTAATTAACTAATAATAAATTAAATAAATAAATAAACAACTAACTAAATAAACAAACCACAAATTATAAATATTAACATGTAAAATTAAATAAAGCAACATGACTTATCTTGACAATGTCAGTAAATGCTTTGTCCTTATTCTTGACTGGAACACACCTCCAATCCTTGAAGTAGATGGGAACCATGCCCAATTCCCGCCAAATTTAGACAAGAATCGGTTGAACAGGTGACCACCGTTGGTAATCAGCTGGTCCGTATCCGTATTCTAGGGGGACTACGACATGAGGCCCCTGTAACAAAGTGACCTTGGCAACATCCAGTGTCCTATTGGTGATGTTCCCATGTGTATTTATACAATTAAAAAAAATGTGTTTTTTTTGCTTTTGAATATAATTTAATTAAATCTAAGCAAACAAAACTTAAATTTTCTCAAAAAATTAATTACATTTGCCTTTGACATCCACAACAAATCCGATGGAACGTGAAGATGACGGTTGGGGGTCTCCTTGGTCCTACTCGTTCTCTCGGTCGAGAAATTGTTGTGTCTTGCTTGCGGGAAAGTTTATCTCAATCTCTTCATTTTAATCGAGGTCACTGATCGACAGGGTGGCACCTCGTTCTTCGCCTACTGTATCTAGGGTCTCCTCTCCTGGGATTGGTTCATTGGCAAAGAAGTTCTCAAACTCACTCCCTATCTGAGGGGGCAGAGGGAGATTAACAAGCCCACGCCCTCTCGAACGGCCTCGTCTACTGCCACTTTCTTTCAGGACGACCTTACCCGTGAAACCCCTTTCCTTTTGTCTCCGCTAACCATAATGTTATTTTTTACCATACAGCAAGAAAACCAAAAGTCAAAATGTGAGAAATGAATAGTAGCATAAGGGGAAACGTTGTTAATAGCGTGTTATTTTGTAGCAGTTCTATTGAAAAACCGCTACAAAATAACAGATTTGTTGTGATTAACAAAACCACTACACAAACTGCTACTAATGTACATTGGTTTTCATGAAACTTGTAGCGGTTACCAAAACCGCCACAAATTGAAAAACGTTTCAGTTTCTATAGCGGTTATTTGATGAAACTGCTACAACACGGTTGGCTTTCATATTCAGTTGCGGTTACATGAACAAACCGCCACTAATTTTATTTTTTGTAGCAGTTACCCTGTATAACCGCTACTAAAGTATTTATTTTTTGACAAAAAAATCCAAACTAATTAGTTAATTAGCAAAACTAATAAACAATTGGTTTGGTTTTTTTTAAAAAAAAAATTATTTCTACTAAATATTATGAAAATAGTGCAACATGCCCGTAAAAATTGGGCTTAATATAGCCACCGCTATCCCTGGAAAGACTCAATGAGTTATTTTGATGAGAGACATTTTACTGAGATAGAGGTGGGTCATATCTTGTATCACCATTATTTCTAACATCATTGATGAAGTTTTTAGTAAGTTTCAGATAAGTTCAGCAAAGATCAAGATGAAATCGGATTTGGATCAAGTGCAATAAATGAAGAACCAAGAACAAGGCTGATCTTTTTCCTCTATCCCAATGGTTCAACACAGACCGTTATGGATCAACTAAATCACTCTCCAACGGTCAAATAAAGGTTATGGAATGACAAAATATCTGGAAGACCATCTGCATCAATGAATTCCAGGATTCCAGTTGAGAATTGAAAGTACAAAGGAAAATATGCAACTGTCATTTTTCCAGATTTGCTGCTGAACATTAGAGAAGAAAATGCAACGGCTAGTTTCTCTAGTTATCCTATACATACCTATGAAGAATTAAGGCGCAAGGAATCCAGGAGAAATGTTTCACATCGAGATGAGAGTACTAACGATCATATCTGCATGGATGACATGGTCAGAGAAGATCCTTAATAGGAATATGCATTTATTGTACCTCCAAAAATCATGAAAATAAATCAAGATGCACCAAACATATGCCATGGATCTATGCCTTTAGAAATTACTCACAGATGGAATCCACAATATCAATATTCCAATCCCTGAAACCTGGATCATTATCAATCATCTAATCTGAATCCAAGCAACTAGTGTACATATTTATGAGTTAAATTCCCAACTCTATGTCTTCATGGGTATGTATAGGCTAACTAGAGGAACTAGCCGTTGCATTTTCTTCTCTAACGTTCAGCTGTAAATCTGGAAAATGGCAGTTGCATATTTTCCTCTGTTCTTTCAATTCTCAGCTGGAATCTTGGAATATGTTGATGCAGATGGTCTTCCAGGTATTCAGTCATTCCATAACCTTCATTTGACCGTTGGAGAGTGATTTAATTGATCCATAATGGTCTATGCTGAACCATTGGGATAGAGGAGAAGGATCAGCCCTGTTCTTGGTTCTTCATTTATTGCACTTATTTCATATCTGATTCCATCTTGATCTTAGCTGAACTTATCTGAAAATTACTCAAAACTTCATCAAAGATGTTAGAAGCAATAGAATCATATGATAAAACATTTTCAAATTAACCCATAAAGATTTCGCAGATCCACATCATCTGGTTTTTCAAAATCACCGATGCAAACTCGAGTTTGTAATCCTAGACTCGAGTTTTGGGTTCATCCAAAAATCATGAATGTTGAGCAACGGCCTTCTCTGTATGACTCAGACTCGAGTTTACAGATGTAAACTCGAGTTTCAGCAAGAACTTAAACTTTGAAGTCTCTTTTGTTTTTGAGATAAACTGGAGTTTGTAGACAAAGGCTGAAGTTTACATAACTTTTGAAAAACTGAGGTTTCTAAATTCTTTCTATTTAGTCTAAACTCGAGTTTTAGGGTCCAGACTCGAGTTTGTCTTGCTCAAAATTCTGAGTCCTCTCTGTATCTCCCAGACTTCAAGTTTGTCTGAGCAAACTGGAGTTTGGCTTGTTGTAAAAACTTTGATTGCTCTTTATGTCTCTGCAAACTCGAGTTTTCCTAAGCAAACTGGAGTTTGGCTTTCTTTGCAGGTTTGAGCAACTCGCTGTCAAGTGTCAGACTCGAGTTTACATACCTAAACTCGAGTTTGCCTTTGACAGTGAATTTCTCAATTTATCAAAATTAAACTTCATTTCGAGTTTACAATTGTCAGTTATCATCAAAACACATAGAGAACTAACAATAATTTTCCTAATGCTCAAGTTTTTCATATTGACCCTGTGGGGTCTTATCACCATCCTATATTTGTTATCTTTCATTATGTCTCTTCTAATAAAATTAAACCTTTCAAGTTTAAGGATTATTTGACTTTTCATAATGATTACATGCTAGTGATACATGATAGCTGGGATATGGGAGCCATACAGAAAAATAATGATATCAATTGTTTTGATATGAAATTAAATAATTGTAGAAAATATCTTTTGAATTGGAGCAAAACATATTTCCCAAATCGGGAAAAAAAAATTGAACTTTTGACAACTTGTCTCGCTACCATCCAATAAGGTCACCAAACTGATGAGAGCAAGCGGGAAGAAGCGTCACTCCTCTGGCGTATTGAGGACCTTATGGACCAAGAGGAAAATTGCTGGTGGCAAAGGTCATACATAGACTGGTTCACATTAAGAGACAGAAATTCAAAATTTTTCCTCCTTACTACTGTAATTAGAAGGAGAAGAAACTCAATCTTGGAATGTGGACCAGGGACAAAAATACTATAAATCATTTGATCACTAAATATTTTAGTAATCTCCTCTTTTTCAGGTCCACATCAATTTTCAAACGCTCTCGACTCAATTGATGCTATTATTGATGAGATCACAAATGCAGCTCTTCTTTGACCTATAACTAAGGAAGAGATCCAATCAGCAATATTTGAAATAGGGGACTCTAAGGCCCCAAGTCCGGATGGGTTCCCAGGTAAATTCTACTAATTCTCATGGGGGGAGGTAGGTGACACAATTGTTGGTATGGTTAAAGCTTTCTTTGATCAAAGCCCCCCTCTTGTAGATATAAATGGGATTAATATCACACTCATTCCTAAGGTGGATAAACCTGAGTCGATAACACATTTTAGACCTTTTGGACTGTGTAATTTTTATAAAATCATTTCTAAAGTGTTGGCTAATAGGATGAAATACTATCTAGATAAATGTGTTAACCCAAACTAGGGTGCCTTTGTGCTAGGTCGCTTAATTCAGGATAATATAATTATTGCCCATGAAGGGTTCCATTATTTAAGAAGAAAAATTGGAAATAGATTCAAATTTGCCTTAAAAATGGACATGAGCAAGGCCTATGATAGGGTTGAGTGGGATTTCCTAAGAAATGTGCTTCTAAAATTTGGTTTCTCCTTGAAATGGGTTAATCTAATCATGAATTGTGTGGAAAATGGTATATCTTAACCTTTGTATTGCAAGTGAAAGAATCGCTTCTAGAACCCCTGGTAAAGGGCTCCGTCAAGGAGACCCTTTATCACCTTATCTATTTATTTTGTCCCATGAAGTTGTCTCGTGGATGATTAGAAAAGCTATTTTGTAGGGAAGGCTATCAAGGATTAAATTAAATGCCTCCTGCCCAATAATATCTCATAATTTATTCCCAGATGATGCCTTGTTTTTCATGAATGCAGATATTTGTTATTGCCAAGCCCTAGCACATATCCTTGAAGTATACTGCTCAGCCTCAGGACAATCAGCAAACTTGGAAAAATCTAGCATTGTCTTTTCTGAAAATACTCCACAAACAGAGGCAACATATATGTGACACTCTAAGCATTAAGGAAAACTAGGATCAAGGCAAGTACTTGGGGATCCCAAATGTTTGGGGCAAAACAAAACATCAAGAACTTGCTTATATCTGAGAAAAAGTTAGCAGAAAGGTTCAAGGCTAGAGTAACAAACATCTATCCTTTGCAGGGCGAGACGTCATGATAAAGGTGGTCATAAATGCCATCCAAATCTTCCCTATGACTTGTTTTAGGTTCCTAGCCAAAACCTATAAAGAACTCAATAGCTTGGTAGTGCAATTCTGGTGGGGTGGCCATAATAAGACTCATTGGGTTGCATGGCATAAATTAACTTGTCCTAAAGATGAAGGTGGCATGGGATTCTGAGACTTCACAAAACTCAATGATGCTCTACTTGCAAACTTGGCCCGACGCCTCCTCTAGCATACCAACGACTTATAGGCAAGAGTCTTGAAAGGTCTTTATTTCCCTAATTGCTCCTTCCTTGATGCAATTGGGGTTCATAGGGCCTCTTGGAGTTGAACAAGTATCTTGGGGGGAAGAGACTTTATAAAAAAAGATTTGTGCTAGCAAATTGGGAACAATCTATCTATAAGAGTATGGTAAGATAATTGGATTCTATTACTAGCATCTCAACATTTGCAGACTACTGATGAGGCACTACACGAATCTAATCAGAGGGTAGCTACACTCATATCAAATGACCATAGAACTTGGAACCTCGACCCAATCAGCCACCACATAAGCAATCAAGAAGCTGAAGCCATTTCTACCACGGAACACTTATTTTCCATTGTCCTTGGCTATGGTGTATATGGTTTGGATGTTTCCTCTCCCTCAAGAATGGTCTGGGACAAATTCATGATTTCCAGAAGTGGTAGCTAGATCTCCTGGAGCCTACCAGCCCCTTTACCAAGGCTGATGTTGAATATATATGCTAGCTGCTTTGGTACATATGGAAGGACAGAAACGAGGTAATTTTGAACACAGCTCATCCTGATCCAGTCGCAGTCATCACGAGAGCATCTTAGTCCATGATCAACTTCTGCACAACAACTTCCCTCGTAACTGCAAATGTTGTACCTGTGAAGTTATCGAACTCAATGGCTTAATGAGAACCACCGCCTGTGACGTCACTGAAAATAAATGTAGATGGATCCTTTCATGCACCTCAGAAGCCAGCTGCCATCAGTATCATATGTCGTGATCAGTGGGGAGATATGAAATGGGCTTTTGGAGATCAATTCAAGTCAATATCAATGTTCATGACAGAGGCCCTTACAATGAAAAGAGCTCTGATGATTGCCCAAGACTTAGGGAATAAAAATCTCATTTTCGAGTCTGACTGCAAACTCCTTGTGCAATGCATAATCAAATATGAATCGCATTTCAGTGAATGGCACTCCATAAGACTCATTGAAGATATCCTAGGGTTAGTCAAATTGAAAGCCAACTTTTTGATCCACTTCACTCGACAAGGGAACAAAGCAATAGACTCACTTGTTGCATCTACTGATAAGAGGGTGTGCCCTATTGGATGAGTAACTATGCCCTTACGTTGCTCTCAGTGCTGGAAGAAGATTTGAAGACCCTAAGGAGATCTTTGCCTTAAGATCCTGAAGATCAAAATGTTTATTGTTGTTTTGTCCTTCCTACTGTGTTTCTCGTATGTTGTTTCATTCAGTATGTCTTGTAGTTTCATTCCGTCTTTTGTTTGCATGTATTGTTTGTTGTATTTGTTGCTTCTACTGTACTCTCCTAGTCTATCAGTAATGAATAATAGAAATGTTCGGAAAAAAAAACCAATGAGATAATAATTAAATAAAAACATTGCATATATAATAATATATAAGAAATACATTTATAATAAGCCTAATTGTCAACGTAATAACACCTCATATCTATAAATTTTTAGATGAAATAATACTAGAAGATTACAAATTGTATGAAAATATATTGGAATTTTTTAGATCATTTTTAAATTTTTGCTAAGCATATGTATGTTCCTATTAGAGGCAATCATACTTAAAACACTGTCAAGCATAAATGTGGGCATATCTTCCAATGGGGGTTTAAACTTTAGTTTGTCACGTTATGAGGGATTAACCACTTCTGCTAGAGCCAACCTTGTTCATATTTTTATTTCTTTTATTTTTCAGCCCTTTTTCTTTTCTTTTCTTTTTTGCCAACTATTTTTCAGCCCTTTTTTGTCTGACAAAAGCTCATTCTTTTTTCTAGAATCCGGTCCGGTCTCCAATCCAACTTGGCTCAATTATTAAAATAGTGCTTCGGGTCCAAACTGATTTACTAGCGAGAGTGCAATGGCCATGCCCATCCTATCCTTTGGTCAATGTTTTGCATTTGACCAAGCAAGGTTTGACCAGGTCAACATCACTGAGTTTGGCCTTTCTAGAGAGAGCGATTTCAGTAGGTTCACTCAGTTAAATTAAAAGCATTCAAGTTCCCATTTATAAAATCAGTTGGACACTCTGGCCACACGCGGTTCACACACATAAAAAGATCTCAAATGTACCATCTGAGTACCTGATGTTGGAGAGGTTACAGCCCATAAGGTTTGGATACTCTCATAATCATTTCCCTCATTTTCTTTTTAGTATCTGATCTTCACCCTCAGTTTTTAAGAAATAGATGATCCAAATTTAATATTTTATAAAACTATTATTTTGAACATGAATAAAATAAATTTAAATTGTTAAATCATGATCTATATAATTCATAATTGTAATACAAACAAAATTAATAAAAAAAACAATTAATTTATAAATCACTATCATCATAGTTTTGGAAAATATCATATTTGAACCGTCCATTTTTTCATTTAAAAGTGGAAATGAGATTATGAGAAGAAAATGAAAAAAATGATTTTGAGGACATCTGGTCCCGCCAAGTTCATTCAAATTAGTGAAAATATAATACAAATTTTCAAAAAAGTAATATGTATGATTAAAAATGAAGGAAAAAAATATTAAAGATTAAAAATGAGAAATGCCTAAGCAAATGAGAGAGTAACAGAGGATGGTGGCAGTTTGCAAGGAAGAGATTTAATGCAACAAGAAGAAGTTTTGAGTGTTTTGTAACAAAAACAGGGGTTTCAAAGTTCAGACAGAAAGACATAAGACGTAAGGTAAGGTTTCATGCGAGAATATGTTTGGCAGTTTTAAGACCAGAGAAACTAAAATGATGGTCTTAAAAGTTAACATTTCATAACGTCCATTGGTTATGTCTAGTCTCTAAAGTAATAAACTTTAGTTTATATTTTTCATTATATAGTACCGGGCAGAAATTACGTCCGCTCTTAAAAATATTAACTTTAAGAGTGTCATTCATATATGTCCGGTCTTAAAATTTTTATACCATTATATTTAAATATTTTCTTATTATTTTGCACCGCAGAAAATATAAGTCGGACTGTACGAGATTTTTCTTTAATGTAATTCATATTTCAATTTTTTTTAATAAATGTTTTAAGAGCGGTTGTTTTTTTGAGTAACAAAAACGTCGGTCTTAAAGTTTAACATTTCAGAACGTCCATTGGTTATGTCAGGTCTCTAAAGTAATAAACTTTAGTTTATATTTTTCATTATATAGTACCAGGCAGAAGTTGCGTCCGCTCTTAAAAATATTAACTTTAAGAGCGTTATTCATATATGTCTGGTCTTAAAAATTTTATACCATTATATTTAAACATTTTCTTATTATTTTGCACTGCAGAAAATATAAGTCGGGTTGTATGAGATTTCTCTTTGAACTAATTCATATTTCAATTTTTTTTAATAAATTTTTTAAGAGCGGTTGTTTTTTTGAGTAACTTAAATGACGGTTTTAAGGGTTTACTTTTTAGAACGTCCATTGTTTATGTCCGGTCTTAAAAGTATTTAACTGTTAATTTAAATTTTTTCATTATTTAGTACCGGGCATATGTTACGTCTGCTCTTAAAAATATCAACTTTAATATCGTCATTTATATTTCTCTGGTCTTAAATGTTTTATATAATTATATTTAAATATTTCCTTATTATTTTGCACCGCAGAAAATATAAGTCGACTTATTCGAGATTTCTCTTTAATGTAATTCATATTTCAATTTTTTTAATAAATGTTTTAAGAGCGGTTGTTTTGTTCAGTGGTCTGAATAATATATTTAAGACCTATCGAAAAATGATACGGTCCAAGAAGTTCTATTTATTTACAAAATTATCATCGGTCATTTCTTTAAGACCGAAGCGTCGATTATCCGCTGTAAATAAGGCGTTTTTAAAACTCTTTTTTACACTAGTGAATATAGCTTTATACAAACTTCTACTTGCCACACCTCTGTCTCTAATGCCTTAATGAGCATATGATGAAAATCCAATTTTTTATTTTAAATTGTTCAACGTGTTATACAGCCAACCTTGACGCACAAGTGAAATTTCTGAACAACTTGGCTTTATATTGTAGTAAATGTTTTCTGGTTGGAAAAGAAAAATATGGTGAATGTATATAACACATCAAGTCTTGTTCCTAATGAGTCAATTAACTTCCAAGGACTTCATTTGCTTGTCTTTTAATTAATGCATTAATGAGTTTTTAAAAACCAAAACAATTCTTAGGTGTTTTTCTTGTTTTTATTTTCTAAAACTTATTTTTTTAGACCACCTCCTATTCACTATCAACACCATACCGTTAGCATCAACTAATGCTGTATCACCGTCGGTGATGATTGCCACCACATCACCGCCTGTAATGGCTACCACTACCACATCACTTCAAATGTATGCTTTTATAAAACAACTATCCGAAAAGTTTTTTTTTTTTGTTTTTTTTTTCAAAAATATTTTTAAAAACTATTTTCATAAAAAAGAAAACAGAAAACAGAAACCAACAGACCTACTGTCTAAGACACCATTATGTTGTTTTACAAAGAAAACTTCATAGATTTTAGTGTTTATCATGTATGTGCGTTAACCTTAAGAACTAAGGGTCAGGTATACTCTAGGAATTAAGGGTGAGATCGATATGTTAGTGTAGAACTCACCAAAGTGGGAGGTGAGTAAAGCAATAATAAAAATGTAATCAACTTGAAAAGAAATGAACAAGATAAAATAAAGATAGAGCTAGAGAGATATCAGAGACATCAATAACGTGTCAAAATGTAGAAGGAACACATATTGAGTTTATATCGAATCTGTTCAATCCATTTGATCTACATCCTTTCTTCATATTCATTTTGAGAATTTCACAGTACTTTCCAAGATTGATATGGACCCTTGACACCTCAATACAACAACTCAAATACCTCCTCTTTTCTTCTTTCTTTCCTTTGGATATCCACTGTCCCTAACAAAAATAAGTGGATACCAAATTGTCTCAAGATTCCAATGACTTGAGTCGACACAGACAACAAATGAAAGTGATACAAAATCTCTCTCTCTCTCTCTCTAACAAATGAAAGTGACAGAAACTCTCTCTCTCTCTCTCACATTAGTTTGAAACAGAAACATCAGAAAAAACTATCCTATAGAATATCAACAAAATTCTTCAACAAGAACAGCACCGAACCCTGTAAATTGAACTGCCTCAACAAAAGACCTATGATTTCGAACTTCCCCACTTCTCAGTCTTGGACAAAACAGTACAAAAGAGAAAAAAGGAAAATCGAAAGAAGCAAGACGAGAGGCATAATCACAGAATATTCAGGGAGATGACTCCTCGTCTAAGCGAGCCAATCTTCGAGCCGCACGATCCCTTGAAAGCCCATCGTACAGAGAAACTCTGTTCGCAGGCATTCCTCTGTTCGCTTCATTCCTGGCATTCCGAACCTTCGTTTCTGATGACACACTGTAATTTCTTCTAACTTCTCCGGTTCGTTCTTCTCTTCTTGTTCTTGATGGCTCGATCGGGTCCTCAGCGAAGCGGACATTCTTCTTCGGCTCCTTCTCCTTCTTCTCATCTGCTCAAGAAACAGCATAAAGACTGAATATTTATGCATGGTGAAGCAATTCGCTTGAATGAAAAACTAAACAGAGGATTTTGGGGTTAATTACCTGAGGCGGATGATATGCAAGATTTCTTGAGACGCCATGCAAGGAAGATGATGGCGCCGGAGATTGCAGCTGCTGCGGCGGCCAAGACCGCATCTTCTGTCCTCATCATTGAAGAGTTGGTCAGGTCAGTCAGGAGAGGAAGACGCAATTAAGGAAGAAAAGCGAATGAATATGACTCTATGGTTTAGGAATTATATTATGGCAGTGGCGAAGTATGAATGAGAAAGATATATGAATATTGTAAATGAATCAAATTGGAATATTATAAGACTAATAATATAAATTAATATAATTGATTTTTCTATAAAAATGGGGGGAAACTTTACCTTGTTTTGCCCAAATTGCCTATGAAATGTGTTTGAATATCTTGTAACTACTATCAAAAAAAAATAAAAAAAAATCTTTTTTCATCTCATTAATGACAATTTAGTAAAAATCCTCTCATTTCCTCTTCCCTCCCATCAAACCAAACATGGCCTAAAAATTTTATTGGTGGAAAGGATTTAATATATTTTGATATATAAAAAATATTGGCACTTTTGTAAATCTTGTACTCAAAGAGTATGGGTATTCTGATTTAGATCCTTAATAAGCCCCAATTAAATTTTCAATTGGAGGCAATCCACAATCTTGTTTTACCCATAGTTCTATCTTTTCATTGTTTTGAAAAAGAAGAAGGAAAAAAATAAAATATAAATAGAAAAAAAAAACCCCTCAAGCATGGGATTGTGGCCAATGAAACCTTTGCTCGCAACCAACTTCCGGAATTTTTTTCCTTGTTCTATCTTCTTCACTTATCAGGCTTGGTTCGGATGGATTGCAGAAGGGTCCAGTGAGGTAGCTGTCTTGTATGCATGCTACCTTAACATAATTGATTAATACACATTGACCGTTTTAGTCCCCCCAATTATTATTTAAAAAAAAAAAAATTCTAAGGTGATATTCCCCATTCAAAAACTTTATTGTGCCTAATGCCAATGCCCACGGTAAAAAGCTTTCGGAGCACTTTTCTCTTTAACCCTAAATTGTTTAACTTATTATCTTAACATATCAGTGAGCTTTCTAAACAACTTGGTTTTATCTTCTAAATATTTATACCACATCAAGTCTTGTTTTTAATGAGTCAATTAACTTGGAAATTTTAACGAGTCAATTAACTTGGAAAGACTTGATTTGCTTGTCTTTTTATTAACATATTAAGTAGGCTAGCTATCTAATGCATTAATGAGTTTTGTAAAAGACTAAGTTTTACTTATATATATATATATATATATATGAAGAAATTAACGTGAAAATCATACTACCTAACATATCTTTATGTTGTTTTATATAGAAAATTTATAGACTTTACTGTTTAACATGTTAACCTCATGTGCCAATCATATAGAATAAGCTTCCAACAACTATAAAACAACTTGTTTTTACTTGTAACGACTATATCTCTCAATGAGTTTAAAATTTAACAAACGAAATGTTGTGTGCTTTAAGTATTTTTTTTTACTCATTTGAAAATAATCATTTATTGAGCTATAAAAAGCTATTATCTTTATCATTTGAGTAATAGAGTTTCATTGTACTCATCTTGATCTTAGAGAGTTTTATTGATGAATGAAAATCTTCTTCAATTATTCTTTAAATTATAATGATGAGGTATTCCTTAGGAATTAAGGATGAGATATATTAGTGTAGGATTCACCACAAAGGTAGGTGAATTAAGTGATAATAAAAATTTAATCACCTTGAAAGATGCTCAAAATAAAATAGTTACATTTATAGAGATATCACCAACATTAATGATAAGTTAGAACTTAGAAGGATCGCATCAAGTTTATACTATTTATGCTCACTCCATTTGACTTACTTCATAGAACAAGATTTTCATCCCATAGGGGTTAATTGAGTGATAAATAAAATATATTGAAATTTAATGCAGGTTTCAATGAAATAAAGTTAAAGAAATGTCACCAAGGATAAGCATACTAAATTTATACTGGTTCGATCCAAACTCCTCGACCTATGTTTAGTCCTTACAAGCCTTTTGAGATTTTTACCATTCTCATGGATTTGCCATGCTTTTGAAGCCTCAGTACAAGCTAGTTCTTTTTCTAGAACAATTACTGTCCTTTACATTTACCAATTTAATGTCCACTCCAGACCCCACAATCTTGAATTTCTCAAATAATAAATGAATCAATAAATGTCTTTCACAATAATAGTTATATAACCACTAAAGTACAAACTCGAATTTAAGAGCTTTAAAATTTTGTAATGAATGTAATAAAAATCTTTTTTGCATAAGTCTGTTGCTCTATTATCTTCAATGCTCTGGCTATTTATAGGTAGAGTGAATTAATAACTATTGTCTTGTTGATTGTATTCGATGGAGTTTCCTCGGTCTTTGATGAATATTCGTTGAGGTCTCTGAATATTCGTTCTGTCTATGGAATTAGACATTAGAGCAGAGAGAATGTTTAACAATTGAATGTTATTCACATTTAATGCTTCTAACACAAAAGTTATTTTTCTAGTTTGTGAATTAATCCTTGTTTGATTGTTTTTTTTTTTTCCAGATCACTTGGTGTATCACTTGAGTGATAAGCTAGTAATGAAGAATTACAGGGTTGTCGAATGATTGTTTCTTTTGATTTTTTTAGAAAAGCATATCACTTGATCACATCACTGAAGTGTTTTGTTAGTGATGTTGTTTTAACAAATCACTCGAGTGATTTTATACCTATAAAATTTTTTATTTTTGAACACTTCCAGGATCACTACAGTGTTGTGCTAATAATGTTCTTTGTTTTATTGCTTAAGTGATCTCATGTCATCACTCGAGTGGTCACTTGAGTAACTTTTTCTTTATAGTACTTTAGAGTAGCATTGTTGAAACAAATCACTTGAGTGGTGTGTTAGTGATGAATTTTAGTCTATCACTCAAGTAGTCACTCGAGTGAATTTGGAATGCCACTCGAGCAGTCACTTGAATGATTTCCTCTTTAAAAATTTCACTACACTGATCACTAGATGAATCACTACTGTGATTTGTTGGTAATGGATTTTAATACATCACTCGAGTGGTTACTCAAGTGATCTTTTGTGAAACTATTTTTCATTTGAAAGATCACCATTATGATTTACTTAAGATTTATCACATTACTCAAATGATTTGTTTTCCAACTTCTAGTAATCATTTGTAGTGATAAATTCTTATCACTTGAGTGATCTAACAAAATTTGTGAAATAGAGATATTTTATTGTTCGAAATACTTTGATCATCATTAAAACCATATGTAAAACTTTTATAAAATTTCTTATCGTCAAAACATAAGTTCTAACGATAGGTCCATTACTCATATACTTTATAAGAATCTCTCAATACTTCCCAAGAATGATAACTTTTGACATCTCAACACATCAACGCATAAACACTCTCATTTCTATATCCAACCCCCTTAACCACTATAAGAAAATATCAATTCCTCTCAAAATTCCACAATCTTTAGTCAACTCAACCAATTTCATCAATAAAATTCTATCTTGGATTGAATAAAAGCTCAAAACTCAAGCTCCAAGATAAGATCATTGTTTTATACGAGTTTGAGTAGGAAATAAATTTGATAGAATAGTTTGGTGATCGCTGAAAAAATCTTATGCCTTTGGTTGAAATTGGACAAAAATTTAAGTAAATAGAAACGAAATATGATAGAACACATATTGGATTTTTTTTTTTTTTTTTTGACTGAAACGCATATTGAACTTATCCCTTGACCCTTTACATTTCAGTAATTCAATATAATATTATGTTTTGTATTAAAATATAAATTTGAGTATAACAATATTAATTTATTATCTTATATTTAAAACGTTCTTCTATGAATTGATTTCAAGCTACAATATTTACCTTGTTTGTTAAAATTGGTTGAGCATTCTTGTCAACAAACTTTCCATCTCGCATTTGGTCAAACGCACACTTCCCCTCGATCTCTTTATTGTAAAAAGTTTTTATAGATCTTAACAAATAAAATTTTTTGATAAACACCTAATTCACCCCATCCTGCATTTGATGACATTTCTAACCATATCTACCAAATTTTATTGAGATATTTGGAAGTGGGAAAATTAATTATTTCCATTATTATTTTAAAAAATCAAAGGGTTAATAATAATAATAACAATAATAATAATAATAATAATAATAATAATACAAGATCTGCTTTTAATTACATAACTGGTTCATTGAATGTGCAAGTCAGAAACAATTACTGCATCTGCACGTAACATATTGGACTGCAAATAACACAAGAACAGAAGAAAACGAAAAGGGAAAAAAGAAGAAGAAAAGGTAACTCAATTTAAAACATAAACATCACCAAAAATATCCTTAAAAACATCAACAACATTCTACAACAAGCTAAATCTAGTCGCCTCAACACAAAGCCTATAATTTTGAAACTTCCCCACTTCTCTGTCTCGAACAAAACAGGACAAAAGAGAAAAAGGGGAAAACGAAAGGAGCAAGATCAGAGGTATAATCACAGAATATTCAACAGAGATGACCCATAAATCAGTAAGAGTAAGCCAATCGTTGAGCCATACGATCCCTTAAAATCCCATTATACAGAGAGACTCTGTTAGCAGGCATTCCTCTGTTCTCTTCAATTTCGCCATAACTGAAACTCCTTCGAACCTTCATTTCTGATTTCGACTCTCTGTAATTTCTTCTCACTTATCCTTTTTGTTCTTCTGTTCTTGTTCTTAATGACACGACCATGTCCTCGGCGAAGTGAACCCTCTTCTTTTTCTTTTTCTTCTCATCTGCTCCAGAAACAGCATTAAAGATCCAAGATTTAAGCATGGTGAATCAATGTGTTTGAATGGAAAAAAAAAAAACAAAAACAGGGGAATATGAAGGTTAATTACCTGAGGTGGATGATGATATGCAAGATCGTAGAATTAGAGGGGAAGAGTCGTGGTGGCCTGGGAATTGGAGAGATTTCTGGAGACGCAGAGCGAGGAGAAGGACGGTGCCGGAGACGGGCGGCAGTGCGGTGATGGTTTGGGAATTATAGTAACGCAGTGATGAAGACTGGATGGGAAAGATTCATGAATATAATAAATGAATCAAATAAGAATAGTTTTAAACTAATATTAAAAAAAACTAATACTACAAATTAATATAAATGATTTTATATAAATATTAAGAAAACATCACGTGTGTAAAGGATTTGATGATTTTTATTATGAAAAAAGACAAGACACTATTTAAACTTCAAAATCTCCAATTAGTATTTTTGTTTATAAGACTATATTGATAGGAAATAACTTATTTAAGATTTTGAAGTTTAAATGTTATTCTTTTATTATTATTTTTTTCATTCTTTTACATAGAAGATACTTGCACTGTACAAATTTTATACTCATAGGGTACTGGTTTTCTGATTTAAGTCTTTACCTACAATTAAATTTTGAAAATATCATATTAAAGTTTTAATTAAGAAAAATAATATAAAAAAATCTCATAACTTGTCAATAACAATTAAAAAATAATAATTGACAAATGGATAAGTTACTATTGACAAATTATAAGATCTTTATGATATTATTTTATTTAATTAGGATATTATTGTCATTTTTCCTAAAATTTCCAATTAGAATTTTTTTTCTCAATTTTATTTTAAAATAAATCTTTACAATAAAAATATATGATTTTGTTTTAAATTAAAATATATGGAAATTTTTAAAATAAAAATTAATTTAATAATATTAATTCTTATAAAAGTTAGCTTGTCCGCAACTTAGTTATAAATAAATAATTTTTTTTTCTTCATTCAATTTTGTTAAGCAAGAAAATAAAATAAATGGGACCCCGGTTCTATGTGATTACAAAGTTTGACTATGAAAGTTTTGGAAATATAAAAAATAATAATACAAAAATGTTACAAACTCTAAATGCTTAATGAGTACCGTATTTTTTTTTTTAATCTTTTAAATATAGAACTGTGTTGACATAAAAAAATTGTTGGGTTAGGTAGCAAAAATACACATATGCTTTACCTCCGACAGCGCCCAGCACCACGTGCTTTTTTCTAGACCAAAAATACATATGTGGTTACGTTTTAGGAGCAAAAATAGCACGACCGTTAGTTGACTATTAATTAACTGTTAACCATAGTGAAATTACCATTTTGCTCTTACTTTAAAATAATTAAAAAAAACACAAAAATACCCCACCCCACCCTTGGGCCCCACCAATGGCCCCCCACGCTGGCGTCCGGCCACCGGCGACCAGTCGCCGGTGACTTTTTTTTTTAAAAAAATTTTAAAACTAATTTTTTTACAAGAAAAAAAAAACTAAGGGGAGGTCGGCCTCCCCACCGCCGGCCATCCCACGTAGGCGACCTACTGCCGCCGCCCCACCTCCGACGACCGGGCCAGCAATGGGGAGGCCGGCCTCCCCTTAGTTTTTTTTTTAAAAAAATTAGTTTTAAAAATTTAAAAAAAAAATTCGTTGGCGGCCGGACACCGGCAGCGGTGGGGCCCATCGGCGGGTGGGGTGGGGTATTTTTGTTTTTTTAAAAAAATTATTTTAAACTTAGGGCAAAAGGGTAATTTCACTATGGTTAATGGTCAACTAACGGCCGTGGTATTTTTGCTCATAAAATGTAACCATGTGTGTATTGTTTGTTCAGAAAAAAGTACGTGGTATTGGGTGCTCCCGGGAGTAAAGCACATGTGTATTCTTACTACTTGATCCAAAATTGTTTATAGGATGTGGGGAAATAAAAAACGATTGTTTCTAGGATCGTAAAGTTAAGAATATACGAGAGGGATTCCCCCCCCCCCCCCCCCCCCCAAAAAAACCACTTAGTGGCTTCTCATATTTTATAATTGCTCACCTAATCTGCAAATCACAACGAAACTGGCTGGAAGGTGCCGGTAAGGAAAACTAACAAAAAAGGAGTATGGTGCGTAACCTCACTTAGCATCACCCAAAATAACTTAAAACCATAAAATGTTAGTAATAGAGGTTCAAATTGAACATTTAATTAAAATAAATAAAAATATTCATATATAACTCTAAAAAAAATATTTAAATATAAAAAACATCAGATATTTATAAGTAAAAAGAAAATTAATATATAAATCACTCCCAATCCAACAATATAATTCAAAACCCCTAAAGTATAGATATAATAGACTGCTAGTATTTTTTTAAGAAACTCAAAATAATGAGGTTTCATGGGATTGATCTATTGTTTGACTAGCTGTACTTGTTGAATTTGTTATAGTTTACAAGCAATCTGAAATAATGAAGAAGCGGATGATCTGAGTCATGTCCAAGAACACTGTCCTATAAAGTTATTCCACAACTACCGGCAAAGAGGAAGCAAAATTCTCCACGATTAAACAGACACTTCTTGAGCAAGGCAACAGAACTAGTGGAGGTAATAGTAACAACATCAAGAAAAAACTATGCACAAGAGGAGAGATTATAAAGTTGGTCCTGAGCAGTTTGTTTAAACTCCTTTTATAGGCATGGTCCATGAAGAGTCAACAGACGTAACGCAATCCAAACAACGCATCCTTAAGACTGAATAGACACCATCAAAAAGACGAGTCTGTTTATAAACTTCAAACCCCCAAAACATATCTTTTTGGCAAGCCTTCAAAATAAATTATTATTTTAAGAAACTAAGAATAATATTTCCAAACAGCAAAATATTTTCACAAATATTTACTCACGCATAGGGGACATTGTCGTTTTTCCATTGAGTTTTCCTTTTTGGTGGCCTATAGTTGTGCGCGTAAGGCCACAACTCTTCTATGCATCTTTATAAGCCTAGTACAATATAATTATATATATAGGCTTATATTCTCTTATTTCAAAGCAATGTGGGACTAGCTTTTTTTACACACTTACACATGTATTTATATATTTACAACAATCTCCCACATGTGTCAGAGAAAACCACAGTGTTACCCACATGAATATAAGTATAACCATTGTATCTGGTGGTCCTTAAAACTATGAACCATACCTAGATCAAAAACACTTAATACACATAGACGTCAGTGAAGCTCGCTTCTATGAACTGCCAAATCTTAATGTGTCCCAGAGACATTAAGGATCAGACTATATCTTAACATTTCCACTATTAACGAGGGTTTTGCGCGTTAAGATAGCCTTACGTGTGCTTGGTGAATAACAAATACTCTAGAGATTTCAACATGATCTCATAGGAATGGCCACACTCCACATTCATAGAGGTGATTTCATGTAAGTGTACCTGCACTGAGCACACCATCTCCTAGAATTATGAAATCATTAAGAGCTTTGTTCAACTTGCTAAAATACATTATAGCACGTTCCTATTGCCATAGGAAGTGACCAATAATTTATTTCATGCTAATCAGAATTGACTAATGACTTGTTCTTATCCATTAAACCTCCTTTATGGGATCATTAATCATAAAGGTTCTTTATCATTGCCGTCAATTATGAGTTGACTTTGATCCCACTCCCCTTGATTAATTTATTTCATCCTACAGGGTTTTGTCAATGGCTGATAGGTCTATTATTAACCTTACTAAATTGATTGCAATAATTCCATCACAATTCTAAAACTAGCTTATCACATCATATCTCAAATGATTTTTATCTGCATCTTATTTTTTTCAATGGCTATTATCATTTGGTAATCACAGATCATCGTGATAAGTGTTGATTTCTTGTCAAAATATTTGCTAAGAGGTTTTTAACATTCTCAGCACTCCATCCACTTCTAGAGTAATCAACTCTAACTCACATAATATTTTAATTTTGTCACCAGTGAAGGTCAAAGCAGGGGGACAATGGGTAGGAGAAATGGAGGTTTGGGCTCTAGAGGGATTTGGTGTTGCTCATATTTTACAAGAGATGCTTACTTATTACCAATGGAATTTTACACATAGAATGGATTCACTACTAACATAAAAGGCATTTAGACTGGTTATAGTGGATGAGTTCTAAAAAGTATAACCGGCAGCAATTTCATAAATATAAAAACAAAAATAAGACCGGTTCCTTTAATATAAGGTCTAAAAAAAATATTATTTGGATCAATTTCCCAAGCGACCAATCTCAAAAGTTTTAAAAAATGTCTATTACATTTAAGACCGGTTATTACAAATAATTCATCTAAAAAGCTAAAAATATGTCTATTACTTTTGATACTGGTTGTTACAAATAACCGGTCTAAAAAAATTTTTAAAAAATGTCTATTACTTTTAAAATTGTTTGTTACAAATAACTAGTCTAAAAGGTTAACTTTTAAGGCCACATTTTGATAATAAACGGTCTAAAAGATTTTCATTAGAACCCTATTTGTCGCACGTCGAATTTTACTTGCAAGAGCTATTTTGCAAGATTGATGAAGATTAGGCCAGCAATGCAACCCACACCAACAAAATTGAAGCTCAAAACATTACTTCTAAGCTGTATTGATTCACCATCATGGGGACAAAGAAGGTGTAGGGTCAAACAAGCTACAATTCACCATCAAAATCCCAATATTGTTCGCCTTTACTTTTGTCTTCTTCAAAATCCCATCGATGGCCCCAAACATCACCTCCTTTACCTCCTCTCTCACCTTTGACATACACAGATTTGGGGGAATACTCATAATGGTCGATGGAAAGTACGTCTCTTGCTCTACCCCAGCCTCTCTATAATCTTCTTTTAGAACCCTAAATTCTCATCTTATTGTTCATCTTGTGAGGGAGATAAAGTTGTTCGACCCTATCCATTTACGGTGGATGTACCCAATTGAAAGATCTATGAAATTCCTAAAAGGGTACGTGAAGAACGCATACCGGCTAGAAGCATCAATTGTTCAGAAGTATGTATCCGAAGAGGCCATGGAATTTTGTCAATCTTATTTGGCCAAAGTAAGACATATTGGGCTTCCAAAACGTCAGCATGCTGAAGGGGGTAGACGAGGGGCTTCAGTAAAGAGTGTAGATCCTGATGAATTGTCACAAGTCCACTTATACATCTTGAATAATATTGATGAAGTTCAATCTAGCATAGCTGCACATAAAGAATCTGTGAGGAAAGAAAATCCCCAAATGACTAAACAAAGGTTGATTAGGGAGCATAACAGAACTTTTGCAAACTGGTTCAAACAAAAGGTCAATGGAGAGGAATCTGTTTCTAAGACAATCAAATGGTTAGCATGTGGTCTTGAGGTTGATGTCATAAGTTGGAATTCGTATGTGATCAACGGTTATACATTTTAAATGAAGTCCCTAGATGACAAGAGCACCGTCCAAAACAGTGGTGTAATGTTAGATGCTGAAACTATTCACTTCTCCAGTTTGAAAGACAAGCAGCCTAAAGTGGCAATCATGCCATAATATGGGGTTATTGAAGAAATTTAGGAGGTGGACTATGTCTTAATTAGATTTCCCATTTTCAAATGCAAGTGGGTTAATGTCAATAATGGTGTTCAGATCTATTGGCTTGGTTTACATTAGTCAATCTCAATAGCACAAGCTTTGGAGATGGACCTTTTATTGTGGCAGACAAAGCAAAACAAGTTTTCTATATCACCGATGAAGAAAATAAAATGTGATCTGTAGCTCTCCAAGGAAAAAGGGTCATTGATATTGATGAGGAAAATGATGCAAATTATGGTCTTCCTGAGAGTACTCCTTTTTCAAGGGGTCAGCCGGACATTAACGAAGAAGATGAAGTGGATAATGAACTTGGCATAAGAAATGATCATCAAGAAGGGATATGGGAGGATATCTCTTTATAAAAGAGTTATCAATTCATAAGGTAATATTCATCTACACAATTCTTTGAAAACTTTAAGGTTTTAATTTACGTTTTTAACTATATTCAATTTCTTTTTAAACAATGTCACTGACTATCTTTTGTTCTTGTTTTTATATTTCCGGCAGGATCCGATCGAAATGGGTTTGTTACAAAAGAAGAGGAATGTTAGTTATGCTGTTATTGGCCGGGTGGGAATCCGATGATGAAGACAAGGTGAATTGGTATATATATTGTTCATTTAGGTGTTGTACACTGTAATTTTAACTCATTGTATATATTTGTAACTTATCTAGCTTCTTGTATTATTACATTCATTTATTATTAGGTGTGTACTATAATTGCTAGTAACAAGCCACATACATTCATTTATTATGAATTGGTCTGGTGAATAATATTTGCATTCATTTCCAATTCAATTATATTATAAAGGACTATCCATATATATATAGCTTGAGTACTATCTTTTCGATGCTAGATTGTGTGCAAATTTGTTTTGAATAAGGGAGATTCCACTTTTAAGACTGGCATTTTAAATGTCCGGTCTTAAAAGTCAGATTTTTTAGAGTGGACGCTATTCCTTACGATTTTAAAAGTACTAATAGGTATAAAAAAGACAAACCTTTAAGACCGCATTTAATCATTTAGTCCAGTCTTAAAAGTAATATTTTTAAGATTGGATATATGTTATCATAAGGTCTTATTTTATTTTTCTTTGAGACCGGTGCATAAGTTTGTCCGGTCTTGAAAGTTACATACTTTTAAGATCGATGTTATTTGGTCCGGTCTTGAAAGTGGTATATTTAAGACCAGACCTTTTATTGATTGGTCCAATAAATTCTTATTTTAAAACCGAACAAAATATATGTAAGGTCTATATAGTATTTTTTAAGACCTATTGTTTTTAATCTCCGGTCTTGTAATATTTTTTTAAGACTGGTTCAGGTCTGGTCTTAAAAGTGACATACTTTTAAGACAGCTTGGAACGAGACCAGTCATTGGTCCGGTCTTATAGGGCCTCTTTTGTCTGGTCTTAAAATAGTTTTTTGTACCCGTGAAAGTCGTGGATCCACTTGGTCCACGTTCTTGGGAAGCTTTGGCTTATTTAAAAGACCTTATTTTATTTTTTTTTCTAAGTCAAAACTTGACAGCTAAAAGTGAACTAGATTTAAGTTTTGTTTGGATAAACGTGAATATTATACTTTGAATTAAATCTGATTATTCTTGAATACACACCTCACCATAACAATAAGTGGCGGAACCAGAAAAAATTTTTAGACCGGGCTAGAAAACAAACATTTTAAACTATTCCCTTTGATTCTTATTATAAAGTAGCAACTAATAAGTGTATTTAGTTCTTTTCATAAGATATTTGCTTGTTTCTAAAAAGTATTAAATATTTTTTCATGTATACCTATAATTAAAAAGGGTAGTGAGTGAGAGTAATAAATAATGTGATATTAGAGTTTAGTGTAATTAGTATAAATAACATTGAAAATTACTTAAATTTTAGGACAGATGTAGTGACTTTAACTGTTTTATTGGCTTATGAGAATTGTTAGTTGGTGCTTTACCATAAGGACTAGAGGGAGTGTTTACTAAATAGTATCACATAACATTGAAAATAAAAAATAACTAACAGTTATAAATCAAAACAAGATATTAAGATGATATTAATCTTTTCTGTATTATTTCAAACAAGAATTTTACTTTCCTCTTCTAGCTTAATGAGTAATAAACCAAATATTATTCTTATAAAAAAGATAAAAAATTAGCTGGGGCTAAATTATTGGGCAAATAAAATATCATATAATAAATACACATATATGTTAACAAATTTTAATACTGGACCTAAAAAAAGTTGCCACACACTTTTTATATTTGTCAAATTGCTAGCGTTTGGCCAGAACATGTTGATATCTCATATTTATATTCTATCGTAAATAAAAATCTATAATTGTTCTAACTGCAATGCAACCCGAGCAGCATTACATATAATACTACCTCTAGTACCTTTTATAAAAGATCATCCAGAAACTTTTTTTCTTGTCTCTTTTATAAGATGATGTTTTAGTTTTAATTCAATGAGTATAATTTTTTTTTAATGTGTCCGTATTTATTAAGGACGATGAGAAAATATAAATTAATATAATGATTGAGTTTAGAGCTGTTAATAAGGGTAATATTAAAAAGGATTAAGATACAAAAATACCCATGAGGTTATAGCCAAAGTGCACCCGGTATTATATATTTTAATAAGGATAATATTAATATATCAGTGAGCTTTGTAAACAACATGGTTTTATCTTCTAAATATTTTTAACAAGTCAAGTCATGTTTTTAATGAGTCAATTAATTTTGAAAGTTTTGTTTAACTCACTACTACAAATTTTTTTTAACAACACTAATTAATGTTCGCTTTTATTTTTATTTTTATAAAAAAAAAATAGAAGTAAGAAAGGAGACAGTGGCATTTTTGAAATTTTGACTATCTTTCATAGATTGTTTCTAGATAAACAGTTGTTGAAAGTTATTTTCAACAACTATTTTTATAACTGATCATTGAAAGTTTAATTTAAACTACTAATTTTTTAAAAACAGCTGTTGAAAAATAACCTTATCATTTGTTTTGATCTAACAGTAGATACGTGCCTCTCATTTTTTTTCTCACACCTCCACCTCTTTCTCCTTCTTCGACATGCTAGCACATCACCTGGCCCCCTCTTATACCCCAAATGGACCTCTGGCCTCTTGTCTGACCTTCATCGTCCTCTCTGATAGAGTTATAGTGACACTAGTTATCGCCTCTCATCCTCTCACTCCTTCGCCTCTTTCTCCTTTTCTGAGCAGAATCACATTATCTAGCCCCCTCTCTAACCCCAAACACAACCTTTGGCCTCTTGTTCGACCTTTACACTCCTCTCTACCAGAGTTGTCACGACCTTGTCCTTCTCTCCACCAAAGTTGTCTTCAAGGAAAGAAATTTACAATCTATGTCTCTTTTATTTGTTCCCCATCATTACATGTGTGATAGAACATGCAAAACTCTCAATGTATGGTTACACATAGGTAGTTCGCATTGGTTGAGTTATTAGAGGCATTATGAGCTTGAATTGATGAAATTGCTAGATTAAATTGAAAATATTATCTTGAATTTATTCAATTAATTTTGTTTAAATTAATTTGAAGGGTTGTTGAAATTTTTGAATGTCTTACTTTAAAGGAGAAATGCTACTGTAATTTTTAAAAATGAGTAAGGAATCCCCTTCCTTCACAGTTGGATTATGTGGTAATAAAATAGATCACAGTTGGATGAATGTATTGAGAACTAATGAAGAATATGAGAATGGGGCAGAAGAGTTTATTGAATTTCCCAAAATGAATGTGCCTAGGAAAAATGAGAAGTATTTGTGTCCTTGTATCAAATGTTTAAATGAGAGTCAACGTGATATTGATGATATAAGATATCACTTACTTTGTGATAAAATAAATCTTCGGTGCACAACGTGAATATGGCATGGAGATAAAGTAACTACTTGTGCGACCACCCACGAGAAGGATGTTTTGGATGTCATACATGATAATAGAGTAGAAAAAATGATTCATGATGTTGATGTAAAATCTTGTGAATAATTGAGTGTATGTGTATGACAACATGTGGAGTGGTGCAGAGACACCTTTGTACCCTGGTGTACTAAGTATACATGCTTGTCAGACATTTTGCATTTGGTTAACTTAAATGAAATTCATGGCACTAGTGCAAAAAAGTGTTTTAATACCGCCTCGTTTACAGCGGATTATCAACGCCCGCTCTTAAAGAAATGACCGATGGCAATTTTGTAAATATAAAGAACTTCTTTACCCCTATCAATTTTTAAGACCACCTCATTTACAGCGGATTATCAACGCCCCGCTCTAAAAGAAATGACTAGTGGCAATTTTATAAATATAAAGAACTTCTTTACCCGCATCAATTTTTAAGATCACCTCATTTATAACGGATTATCAATGCTCCGCTCTAAAAGAAATGACCGATGACAATCTTGTAAATATTAAGAACTTCTTCACCCACATCAATTTTTAAGACCGCCTCAATTACAGCGGAGTTTCTAGGCACAGGTCTTAAAGATATGACCGGTGGCAATTTTGTAAATATAAAGAACTTCTTCTAACGTATAAATTCTTAAATATAATATTCAAGCCACTTAAAATAATCAACCACTCTTAAAAATGTTTAAAAAAAATATGGATTACATTATAGAGAAAACTCGTACGTCATCGACTTATACTTTCTACGGTCAAGAACAATAACGAAAAATTTAAATATAATCGTATAAAACTTTTAAGACCGGACATATATAAATGAGGTCTTAAAGTTAATACTTTTAAGAGTGGACGTAACTTTTACATTAATAACGCCCGGTCTTAAAAATGGAAACATATACTTCTTCGCGTAAAACCTTACTTACGACTTATGTCTTACTATCTGAATTCTGAAACCCCTGTTCTCTTTGCAAAACCCCATTTCCTGTTGCATTACGTCTATTTCTCGCCAACCACCACCTTCCTCTGTTACTCTCTCTCACTCACTTTCTCAGGTGTTACTCATTCGCACCACCACTCTCTTACTTTATCGAAAATGAACGGAGAAAACCATTCTCACCCTGTTCAGTCAACGCCAGTTACTGATGTTATTGGTGTGAGCGAGAACCAACCCTCTTCTTCTCAAAATGAGCCTCGTAACCACCCTGCACGTCGTGGTAGAAGTGGCACACAAATGAGCATCATGTCCGTAAAACAGGGCGCTAGGTCAAGGATCGAGATTCAATTTAATGAGAGGTTGGAACCTGTCAGTCCAAATAAACAATAATATAATAGTTACGTTGGCTATATGGCACGCATCAAGGTCAGCATTTTGATAGATGAGTGGAAAAATGTTGACGAACGCACAGTGAAGGATCCTATCTAGGACACTATCCAGCTTTCATACACTGTCCCTGACTCTGACAAGTTAAAAGCCAAGACCTTGTCTTATTGTGCTAATAGGTAGAGGAAATTTAAGACCTTTCTCACCAACAAGTATATTTTTGCCGAGGTTCTACCTGATCATAATCCGTGGCAGAAGTACACATTCATTGATCAACAAATTTAGGATTAATTTGTTCAGCTTCGGACCACTACTGATGCTTTGGTGAGTTCATATTTAGTTTTTTTTTGCCCTTTCTGTTTGCTTATTTGCGGATATGTGAATGTTATTGTGTTCGTCTAATCCTATTAGTTAGATGGTTTAATGTGTGAGTAGAAGTATATATTCAAGTAAGTCAGAAGTGAATTTGAGTATGATGGTTTAATGTGTGAGTATACATGTCTTATATGTTAACCGTTATCATATTCTTAGCTAGTTCTGTTATAGTAGGTAGCGGTTAGACATTGCTATTAGTAACTTAGTATCTTAATTCTATACAATTCTACATCTTCCTTAAATTAAACATTGAAACTTGATGAAGTGAATTTGACTAGTGTTTGAGGTTCATATGAAGCAGAAGTTCTATAGTTTCTTTTAGTGAGATGGCTTGAATTCATAATTAATAGTTGTTGTCAATTCTAATTCACAGAGAAGAAGGGCACAAGCACAGGAGATAGGGAGAAGGAATAATTGCCCGCATAGGGCTTCTCGTATGGGATATGCAAAAGCTGAAGAAGAAATGATGGAGGCCAAGTGGAAGAGATTGGAAGAAGAAGCTGAATCCAATCCTTCCGCTGTAGTTGATCAGCAGGCATCCCCGATACGTTGCGAGGATTTGTGGTTGTTTATTCAGCGACCAAAAAAAGGTGTCTATATGAGTGAACAAACTCACCTAATTGCTGAGAAAATTGTAAGTATCGTTTATTGTTATTTTTTAGTTACTAAACATGTTTCATTACTAAGCTTCTCCTTATCTATATCTTACAGGAAGATCTAAAAAAGAAAGAAGCAAAGGGATCTTTTGTGTCGGGCGAGAGGAATGATGTTCTGACTGTTGCGACTGGAAAACCGGATCACTCAGGGCGAGTAAGGGGGATCGGAGGACAGGTAGGCCTAAAGAATACTTTGGTAAAACCAAATGACTTAGGCAAAGTATGGTTACCTGGGAGGAGATGGACCAAACGGTTAGACAATAAATGAGGAGGCAGCGGCCAAAGAACGTGCATTGAAAGAGATGTTTGACACCCAAATGAGGCTAATGAAGGAGGAAATGGAGATGAAGAGGCTTATTAGCTCTCGGCCAGAGACCAGTGTTCCCCTCACACATACACCTGCACCTGTGCAGCACATCACCAGAGGGAGCTGCATTGTTGGACAGTCATATTAACATTGTGACTTGTATGTGGCAAAACCAACTAGACAATTAGTTGCTAAAGGGACTGTCCACAACTTGGGATCAACTGTACACCACAAACAAATGGCTGATGATGAAGTCAGAGTGTCAGTTGAAGAGGTGATCATTGATGCACCTCTCCCTCTCCCAACCAATCAGCTAAAGCGTCTGAGTGATGTCAAGGGAATCTTCATCTCTTGGCCGGTGAAGCTTGTAAATGTCTATACTCCTTTTGATGCTTCATCCCCTACTCCAGTTCAATCCCCTCCTCAATCTCCATCCCCTCAGAATAAAGCTGTATCCCCTCCTCAAGTTCAATCCCCTCCTCAATCTCCATCCCCTCATGATAAAGTTGCATCCCCTCCTAATAAAGCTGCAACCCCTCCTAAAGCTGCATCCCCTACTCTTGAGTTGGGGGCCATGGATAAAATATCTCAAATTCTATCTAAAGGAGAATTTGCATGTCAATCGTGGGATATACAGGAAGTGGTAGGGGTACTTGTTTCCATATTACCACAGGTACATATCACAATCGATCTCTTGTTGCAATTCAATTAATTATGCATAATATATCATTGAGTACTTTACTGTTGTGAATTTTCAGCGCCTACTGGTAGTTGCTCGTCTTGATCATGGACTCGAATACAGTGTTATTCTTATGCTGCACTCACGGCCAACTAGGGGTTCTGTTGAAGGAGATCATCAACAGGTAAGCATGTCATTTTGATTCTCTTGTAAGAAATCTTTGATGTGAATTTCTAGCGAACATTATTGATAAATTTGTGATTTTGATGATAGTGCCATGAAGACCTTCCTAAACCAGGTCAGAAAAAAGTGAGGGAGTGAGCTCAAAGATCCTAGATGGCTCACACTAAAGGTTAGTACATATTTAGACACGAGCATACTGCCTTGTGAAGTTGGTCAGTAAGCTATATATATATGCTCGATCTTATATATATTTCTTGTTCTTTTCAGACCCGTCGACAACCAATCAGATCGAACTTATGTGGCCTGTACATAATGAAACACATATATGATATTATCACTCAACCAGATAATAAACTCGCTGCAAAGGTAAATGTATTTGATGTTACATATTATGGCTGAATTCAGTTTCTGTCTTAATTAATGTTACATATGAAATATGCACGCCAATTAATTCAGTTTCTTTCTTTGATGTTATACAGAGATTTGCCTCTGAGACTCCTTTTTCTGCTGATGAGGTGGACCACATACGCAGAGTGTTTTGTCAACATGTTATTGACATCTTAGAGTAAATACAACAATCACAGTAATAATTCATTTGTAAATATATGCTTGTAGAGCAACAATTGTAATTACATTACTACATTAATTAATTTGTAAATTCATTCTGTAAATGAACAATTTTACAATTTGGAGCATTCTTTATATAATAAATTTTTTATTCTTCCGAACAATTTTCTTAGCCTGTGTAATTTTGGTTTTCTGAACGTATATTAGATGGTGGATATTGCTTGAGTTTTGAGTTTTGGAGAGTTGTAACTAGCAGTAAGAGATTCCAAAAAGTATTCACGACTTTTAGGACTGTATATTTATTAAACAAACGGTTCTAAAGGTCTTTGCTTTTTTTTAAAAAAAAAAATTAATCCTTGATTTTAGGACCGTATGTTTAATAAATATCCGGTCTTAAAAATCTTAAAAAAGGTGATGACACTTTTAGGAACGCATATTCATTAAATAGACAGTCATAAAGGTCTTTGGTTTTTTTTAAAAAATAAGCCATGAATTTAGAACTGTATATTTGATACATATCCGGTCTTAAAAGTAACTTTTAAGACCGCATATTTATTTAAAAGACACTCCTAAAGGTCTTTGTTATTAAGACCACACATTTATATAACGTCCGGTCCTAAAATTCTTCGATAATTCTAAATTAAATATGGCTAGATATTTAGGACTATCTATTTGTTAAATATCCGGTCTTGATAATCTTCCTATAAATAGAAATGATGAATCACTTTTTAAGATAAATTATTAAGGTTCAAGAACACTTCGAGTTTCTGGCGTTTAGCTCAAGCTCAGAACCCTCGTCGTCGTCAATTTGACCTCTCCAGAAGCTGAAGAGCATTGTCGTAAAAGAAGTAAGATAATGGAAATTTTCAGCTCTGGGTTTGGTAAAACTAACGGCAACGGTGGTTCAGGCTTGAGAAGATTTGTCACTGTGTTTGTTTTTATTCTTAAAAGGTAAAAGTTGTCCCTTTTTCGCTTTGTTTTGTATGTTGTTATCTGTATTTTGTGAACTTTTATCCTTAATCACATTTCAGTTATGGTTTTGTTTGTTTCCTTTTTGTCTGAAACAACTGTGTTTGTTTTTATTCTTGAAAGGTAAAAGTTGTCTTTCTTTTCATTTTGTACGTTTTGTATGTTGTTAACTGTACTTTGTGAACTTTTATCTTTAATCACTTTTCAGTTATGGTTTTATTTGTTACCTTTTTGTCTGAAACAAAATCGAGACAACGAAAGTATACTATACTCAAACAATCAAAATGGAAAAAAAATTATTTATCATTTTTTTTCTTGCCCGCTGTAAGGCAGGAAGAGTACAAACAAAAAAAACATAAAAATATTTAATCACCCCCGTTGTTGTCGGAGGGGAGGGAGGGATTGGAGGAGAAGTCGGAGATGTCGTCGTCAGAGAGATTGTACTCGACGTCATTGGCGTCGAGTAACATGTTCAGCTTGTTGTTGACGACGTGGTAGACCTGAAACATTTGGCCCATGCGTCAGTCTATATGAGCGACGTGGGCCAGGAGGTGCTGCATCATCTGTCGGGCAGAGGGGTTTGGAGGGAGCGGAGGAGGGTATGGAGGTGGCTGTTGGGGTGGAGGAGGATTGTTGGGTGGTGGTAGTGGTGGAGCGGGAGGACCATTGTTGTGAATTCTTGGTGGTGTTGGAGTGGTCATTATAGAGGTTGTAGAAGTGATTGAGAAGAATGTGAAGAACGTAAAGTAACAACAGTTTTAAATAGAGAAGTCATCCTGAAGAATGTGAAACGCGGGAACCGTTACCGAAGAGACGCATAGTTCATCAGAATATGAGGAGACGCCTAGTTGGGAAGTTTGTCTGGAAGCCGAAGAAACTTTGAATTATTCATTTAAACAGAGTGTCTCTGGTGTACGTCTCTCACTTGAGAAGAATGAACTTTTAATACTGCATATTGTAAGATATCCATTCTTAAATTTATTATTTTTTTAAAAAAATTAATAAACTTTTAGGACCGGTTATAAGATCAATGATCGGTCTTAAAGGTATTTTAATGAAATAATAAATAATAAACTTTTAGGACCGTGGATATGTTATATGACGATCTTAATACACTTTTGAGTATTAACTACTGTTGTCTTGCCTTTATTGCCTTCCATATGTTTCCTCTCTATCATTTTTAACTTAAGTCCTTATTACCTCGTAACTCCACACTACGTAACTCTCTACCCATCATTCCCCAATTGCTCAAACAATGGTTAGATATAAGCAGACAACCCCTCGCAGGAGTACTCCTGAAGCTCGTGCCCATGCCAGATCTCTCATGGGTTCTCTTCCAGTGCGTCGTTCCATTCCGACAGAGGAGTCATGGGTCGTTGGACCCATTCTTATTTCGGATGATGAAGAGGTTAACGACCCCCTCCAGCCTTTAGACTACGAAGAGGTTCCTGCTCCCCCTCTCCAACCTCTTGGTCCCAATGCTTCCTTAGTTGATGATGATGAAGCGAAACTGAGGCGCATAATACAGGAAATTGTTGATATCCAGCACGAAATTGTTGCTGCTGAAGCCTCTATCTCCAAGACATTAGATAATACCAAGGATTAAGATTTTTAGTCGCATTATAATCTTTTTTTTGTTAATTTTCAGTTTGTTGTTCTTATTTCTTTTTGTACTTGCATGTTGTCATAGTGATCTAAAAATTAATAAGAACGAAGATTATATTTTATTCTCCATTCTCCAGTGTTCTTTATTTTCATTCAATTGCTGCAGCAATTTTTCTTTTTAATATTAAAAAGTATTTGACTTTTAAGACCGCAGTATTATAAATCTCCGGTCTTAAAATTTTTAATATAAATTTAAATGAAATTATTTTTAGGACCGCAATTTTATAAAACTTCAGTCTTAAAAAGTTCAATATAATTTAAATATATCATTAGGACCGTATTCCTTTTAATTGACCGGTCTTAATAATATCCCGAATAATAAATGTCTCTCCCGCGCCACTCGCGCGGAAAAATTAATTTTCCCTGTATGAACTTCTCTCGTCTAGCCGAAAGTGATTACTCTGGTTCTGTCTCCAGTGTTTGTGTGTTGCTTCGTCGCTGCTTCATGTTCCACTCTCGACAACAACTTTCTGGTTCCTTGGCTCAATGTCTAAAGACCAAGCTGTACAAGTTGTATCGGCTATATAACTGTATGTTTTTCCTACTTATCGTTATGGGTTTTCCATAGGTTGACCAAAATCAATGAAATATTCTTTTGGGACCTACCCAACTGACCAACAAGTGTTTTCAGGTTACTCTTATTGTCTGCAACATTAACACTTGTGGCAGGAGAAGAGAGACTCAGCAAACGCATTTGACCTATATGCTACTGATGAGTGCACGAGACGTACTTGCGATGCATTTAATTTCCTCGTCATGCATTTATTTTGCTTCTTGATTCACTGTCATACATTTATGACCATAAGACAGAACCTACATTTAGCTTATATACGCATTTGTAGTTGGTTTATTTTATGTGCAAGTTTTTGTTTTTATGGATTATGTTATATGTTAAATCTTTTCGTCCATAGGAATTGTACTATGGATCGCAGTTGGATAAATGTTTTACGGACGAGTGTTGAATATCAGAATGGGGTTAGAGAATTTATAGAATTTGCTAAACAAAACGCCCATAATGATAGTGGGAAGTTTTATTGCCCTTGTGTACGATGTTTTAATGAGAGGCGACTAAGTCCTGAAGTTATACACACACATTTAGTTTGTTAAGGATTTTGTAAGACCTATACAGTATGGGTATGGCATGGTGAAAAAATGCCAAGTGGGTCTCAACACGGAGAAGTGACATCTGATGATAATGACGCTGATATGGATGATCGCATAGAGGATATTATTCGTGATGTAGGAGAAGAGGCTTTTCATCAATCACATGCATATGGTAATATGTGCAGTGATGCAGAGACCCCACTATACCCTGGGTGTAAGAAATACTAACTGTTGAACGCTGTATTGAAATTGGTCAGCCTGAAGACACGTCATGGGTGGAGCGACAAGAGTTTTTCTGAAATGCTTGAGGCTTTTAAAGACATGCTTCCAGATGATAATGTGTTGTCTCCCCAATACTATAATGCTAAGAAAATACTTTGTCCACTGGGGATGGAGTACAAAAAGATCCACGCATGCCCGAATGATTACGTGTTGTATAGGAACGAGTTAGAAGAGAAGCTGAACTGTCCGATATGTGAAAGCCCAAGGTACAAGTCAAATAAAGGGTCTGCAAAAGTGTTGTGGTATCTTCCAATCATACCAAGGTTCAAGCTCTTGTTCGCTAATGAAAATGATGCAAAAAATTTGAGGTGGCATACAGATGAGAGGATTTCTTATGGAAAGATTCGACATCCTACCGATTCATCTCAATGGAGGAAAATAAATCAATTATTTCTGACCTTCGGCCAAGAACCTAGGAACCTTAGGCTTGCCCTTAGCACGGATGGCATGAATCCGTATGGAAGCCTTAACAGTATACATAGTTCCTGGCCTGTACTCCTGATTATTTACAACTTATCTCCTATGTTATGCATGAAACGAAAGTACATCATGCTGTCCATGTTGATTTCAGGACCAAAACAACCCGGAAACGACATTGATGTTTACCTTCAGCCCTTAATTGAAGACTTGAAGGAGTTATGGAAAGAAGATGTCGATGTTTTTGACTCTTTCAAGAAGGAGGTCTTCAAAATGAGAGCTATGATATTTTGTACCATAAACGACTTCCCAGCATATGGGAACTTGTCAGGGTATAGTATAAAAGTCCATAAGGCATGTTCGGTTTTTGAAGAAGGCATATGCTACCATCAACTTCAACATGGAAGAAAGACGATTTATTTTGAACATAGAAGATTTCTTAGACGGGGCCATCCATATCGTCGATTGAAGAAAGCCTTTCTTGGTGGCCAAGAGTATGAAGATAGTCTGGTGGCATTGACTGGGGAGCAAATGTATGCAAAGGTGAAAAATATAAGTGTCGTCTTCAGTAAGACTGCAAATGGTAGAAAGGAAACAAATATATGGAAAAAAAGATCGGTATTCTTCGATCTTCCATATTGGCTCAACCTTGATATGAGACACTGTATTGATGTCATGCATGTGGAGAAGAATGTATGTGATAGTATTGTTGGCACGCTTCTCAACATACAAGGTAGCATAAAGAATGGTGTGAAGGCAAGATAGAATTTGTAAGAAATGGGAATACGTGAAGACTTACATCTAAGGCTATATGGTAACAGAACTTAGTGTCCCCCGGCTTCTCATACTTTGTCTAAGGATGAGAAACGTAGTTTCTGTGAGTGTTTGCATGGCACAAAAGTTCCGTCGGGTATTCTTCAAATTTTAAGAGGCTTGTATCGATGACAGACCTGAAATTTGTAGGCCAAAAGTCTCATGATTGTCATGTCTTGATGCAACAGCTACTCCCAATAGCTATTCGAGGCATAGCCAAGTATGATCTTCGACACATTTTGACTAGGCTTTGTTTGTTCTTCAATGCTGTTTGCAGTAAAGTGTTCGAGGTTGAACAATTGGATGAATTGGAGAATGAAGGATATCTTATCTTGTGCCACCTTGAGAGGCTTTTTGTTCCTTCATTTTTTGACATCATGGTTCATCTAATTGTTCATCTAGTGAGGGAGATCAAGTTGTCTGGTCCTGTCCATTTACGGTGGATGTACCCAATTGAAAGATCTATGAAATTCCTAAAAGGGTACATGAAGAACACATACTAGCCAGAAGCATCAATTGTTCAGAAGTATGTATATGAAGGGACCATGGAATTTTGTCAAAATTATTTGGCCAAAGTAAGACATATCGGAGTTCCAAAATGTCAGCATGCTAAAGAGGGTAGACGGGGGGCCTCAGTATATAGAGTGGATCCTGATGAATTGTCACAAGTCCACTTATACATCTTGAATAATGTTGATGAAGTTCAGGCTAGCATAGCTGCCCATAAAGAAGCTGTGAGGAAAGAAAATCTCTGAATGACTGAACAAAGGTTGATTGGGGAGCATAACAAAACATTTGCAAACTGGTTCAAACAAAAGGTTGAGGGAGAGGAATTTGTTTCTGAGACAATGAAATGATTAGCACGTGGTCCTGAAGTTGATGTCCTGAGTTGGAATTCGTATGTGATCAACGGTTACACATTTTACACGAAGTCCCTAGATGAGAGGAGCACCGTCTAGAACAGTGGTGTAATGTTAAAGGCTGAATCCATGCACTTCTCCAATTCTAAAGACAAGCGGCCTAAATTGGCAGTCATGCCATATCATGGGGTTATTGAAGAGATTTTGGAGGTGGACTATGTCTTCATTAGATTTCCCATTTTCAAATGCAAGTGGGTTAATATCAACAGTGGTGTTCAGATCGATCGGCTCAGATTTACGTTAGTCGATCTCAATAGTACAAGTTTTGGAGATGAACCTTTTATTATGGTAGACCAGGCGAAACAAGTTTTTTATATTACCGATTAAGCAAATAAAATGTGGTCTTTAGCTCTCTAAGGTAAAAGGGTCATCGATATTGATGAGGAAAGTCATTCAAATTATGGTCTTCCTGACAGTACTCCTTTTTCAAGGGGTCTACCGAACATGAATGAAGAAGATGAAGCGAATAATGAACCCAACATAAGAAATGATCATCAAGAAGGGATATGGGAGGACATCCCTTTATAAAAGAGTCAATTCATAAGGTAATATTCATCTGCACAATTCTTTGAAAACTTTAAGGTTTTAACTGTATTATATTCCTTCTATGTTTTTAACCGATGCCTCTGACTCTATGAAGTTTGTTCTTGTTTTATGTTTATGGCAGCTGGATCCGATCCAATGCTCTCAGCCGAGGGAAGCTGTAAAGCTACATAAGCAATATCTTGAAAATTTGGCCTTCAAAGATCAATGTTAAGGTAAATTTTCTCTAATATGTAACAACCAGCTTAATCAGTAACACATTTTATTATCTCTGAATTTTTAATATTTAAGTGTTATTGATTATTGTTTCTGCTCAGTCACAGAGAGAAGAGATCATACTAGAACTCCACAAAACTTATCAGGATCCTGTTAAGGGAGTTGTACATGGTGGAATGATCAGGGAGTTGTTGGGTGGGAATTGGATGAAGGCATGGCGAATATTGGGCATGTATGTTGATTTAAGTATACGTGGTATATCTTATTGCAACAGCTTATTGTATTTGTATTTGTAACTCATAGTCAATAATATTTCTATTCTAACTACGATATGCTTTTTTCCCAATTGAATTTATTCATAATTGTTCATAACTTGTAGATTAAAGTGTAGCCTTTTCTGTGTTGGATTGGCTTGTATGGATTTGTATATAGATCATTCAATTTATCCACAATTATATTGTTCATAGCTTGTAGCTTAAAGTATACCATTTTACGTGCTGGATTGGTTGGTATGGATTTGTGTATATAGATGATTAGTAATAACAAAACAGGGAAAAAATACAGAAAACTTTAGATCGATGAAACAAAAACGTCGGTCTTAAAAGTTCAACTTTTAAGACCGATGTACTTGGATTTACTTAAATGTGCTGTCTTAAAGGTCAGGCGACATATTTGATATGCGGACATACGGTACTAAAAGTTGGTCTTACAAGATCGTTGGTTTTAATATGCCCAGTCTTGAAAGTTAATCTTTAAGACCGAACGTATTACTCAACCAGTCTTGAAAGTGAGTCTTTTAAGACCGCGTATAATTATTTTTGTCCGGTCTTAAAAAATAGAACTTTTAAGAGCGGTTAAATTTTTGTCCAGTCTTAAAAATTGAGTTTTAGGACCAACAAAAAAAATATTTCGGTTGGATTTAGTATTGTTAGTTCTCTATGTGTTTTGATGATAACTGACAATTGTAAACTAAATTTGAAGTTTGTCTTTGGTAAGTTGTAAAACTTACTGTTAAAGGTAAACTCGAGTCTAGGAAACGAAACTCGAGTTTGGACTTGACAGACAAAAGATCAGTTTTTACAAAGCTAGCCAAACTCCAGTTTGTGTAAAGACAAACTCAAGTTTGCATTACACAGAGAGCAATCAAAGTTCTTAAGAGTTGTAAACTCGAGTCTATGCTTTGGAAACTCAAGTTTAGGATCAAACAGAAGTTTCATTGTTTGTTGAGATTTTAAAACTCCAGTTTCATATTCACAAACTCCAATTTACCAAACACAGTTTTTTTTCAAGTTTAAAGTTCTCAACTGAAACTCGAGTTTGGACTTAGAAGACTCGAGTCTGGGTTATAACAGAGACACTCGAGCTATTGCTCATTTTGTAAACTCTAGTTTTAATTTCAGAGACTCCAGTTTAAGCTTAACAGAAAGTTCTCAAAGTTTCAGTTTCCGTTGAAACTCAAGTCTGGATTCTGGAGACTCGAGTTTAGGACTATCTGAAAACACTCGAGTTATTACATGATTTCTAAACTCCAGTCTTGAAAATAGAAACTCAAGTTTGAGCCTTCAAAGATATTTCAAATGTTTCAGTTCACATTGATACTCGAGTCATGGTTTCTGTGACTCGAGTTTAGCTCAAACAGAAAACACTCGAGTAAATGACTGATTTGAAAACTCCAGTTTACACATAAAAAGATTTTTCAAAGGTTTCAGTTTTCACTGAAACTCGAGTTTTGAATATCAAAACTCGAGTCTGGATCATACAGAGAGCTATGCAATATTTCAGGTCTTGTAAACTCCAGTCTGCATTTCTAAACTCCAGTTTTGAAGCTATGAACTTAAACTTAAGTTTTTCATAAAAGCTTCAAACTCGAGTCAGTCACTAAATGACTCGAGTTTAGCCATGTGTTCAAAATCTCATTCAAGACCAAATCGCGACTTTCTTCTCTGTAAGAACCAAACTCGAGTTAACTTTTGTAAACTGCCAGTTTGGATCAATGATCAATAGTTATGCTTTCTGGATGAATCTCAAACTCGAGTCTAGGATTATAAACTCGAGTTTGCATCGGTATCTTTTGAAAACCAGATCAAATCAATCTGCGAAATCATTATGGGTTAATCTGAAATTATCATATCTTGTTGCATTATTATTCCTAACATTATTGATCAAGTTTTTGATAAGTTTCAGACAGGTTCATCACAAGATCAGAGAGAATCAAAGATCTAGAATAAGTGCATTTAATGAAGAACCAAGAACAGGGTTGATTCTTCTCCCTTATCCCAGATGTTTAGTTCAGACCGTTGGAACACATTAAGATAACCTCAAACGGTCAAATTAAGATCATGGAATGACAAAGAATCTGGAAGATGTTCTGCAACAATATATTCCAGGATTTCAGCAAAGAATTGAAAGAACAGAGCAAAATTTGCAACTGTCATTTTCCAGATTTGCTACTGAACGTTGGAGAAGAAAAAGCAACGGCTAGTTCATCTAGCTAGGCTATAAAAGGCTGTGAAGACTCAAAGAAAACGATATATACAACGAAGCCACACTTGAATACATTTGCATTTTTGAGTCTGTATTGTGTTTTATGATTTGATCTTCAGTATTTATCAAAATCTACTCTTTTGAGAGGTTGTAATTCTTTGAAAGCATTTGTTTGTGAGAACTCAAGGTTGTGGAACCTGTGAGTTAGGTTGTTTAATTACAAAGTGTAAGGGGGAGCAAGTCCTAGGTGATTAGGATTGTGTCTTGTCTTCATTGTTGTAGTTAAAAACCTGTTGAACTAGTGGAAACACCTAGAAGGTATCTGGGAACTGGACGTAGGTCAAGGTTGAGACCGAACCAGTATAAATTCTGTGTGCCTAAGCTTTTTTTTCTCTACTCTTTTATTATTCATTTCTTAAGCTTTATTTTTAAGAATTAAAAAGAATTTTTAAAATCCCCAATTCACCCCCCTCTTGGTGATTTCTTCCACTTTCAAGTATCACTTTTAAGACCTGGTGTTTTTAAATGTCTGGTCTTAAAATAGTTTATTTAAGACCGGTTGAAGTTCGCTTTTAAAGATGTACTTTTAATACCGGCTGGAACAAGACCGGCCGCGAGTCCAGTCTACAAATGCCTCTTTTGTCCGGTCTTAAAAACTTTTTTTGCACCTGTGTGGGTAGATCGATAGTAGTTTCACATTATTACTTAAATTGATGTGTGATATGTTTTCAGAGGATAATGTACTTCTAAATCTTACGTATGAGACCAAGAAAATCTTTCCTATGATGGATATGTAGTACAAAAAGATATATGCTTGCCCTCATGACTGCGTATTATATAAAAAGGAATATGAAGGACTAAGTAAGTGTCCAAATGTAAAACTCCATGAAACAAAGTGAAGAAAGATGTTAGTTGTGGTGATGATTAGAAGCAAGGGAAAAAAAAAATTTACAACCATTCCAGTGATTTAAAAAGTTTCGAAGAGTTGCTCTTTTGTTTTTGGGAAATCATTATTTGAGTGGTCACTCTAGTGAGCCTTTTTTTTTTTAGATCACTTGGTATATCACTTGAGTGATCAGTTAGTAATGAAGAATTACATGGTCACTCAAGTGATTTTTTTTTTGGCCAGAAAAACATGTCTTGATGACATCACTAGAGTGTTCTGCTAGCGATATTGTTTTAACACATGACTTGAATGATTTTATACTTCAAAATTCTTTTGATTTTAGACAGTGATGCTCTTTATCTTATTACTCGAGTGGTCAATCGAGTGATCTCAAGTCATTACTTGAGTGACTTTTTCTTTAAAGCACTTTAGAGCAGCATCACTAGAACAAATCACTTAAATAGTGTGCTAGTGATGAATTTTAACCCTTGACTTAAATGGAACTTGGAACATTACTTGAGTGGTCGATCAAATGATTTTCCCTATAAAAATTTGCAACAGTAATTACTGAATGAATCACAATGGCAATTTGTGTGGTGATGTACTTTATTACATCATCATTCAAGTAATTATTTAAGTAATCTTCTTTTGTGAAACTATTTTATTAGAGAGATCACCATGATGGTTTATTTAGAATCTATCACATTACTCAAATGATCTATTTTTTAACTTCCAATGATCACTTGCAATTATAAATTTTTATCACTCGAGTGGTTAGTGAGTGATCCAACAAATTTTTCAAAATAGATATTTTTTTCTTGTTCAAAATACTTTGTTCATTATTTAAATCCTCTACAAAATCTTTCTAAATTTTGTTATCCTCAAAACATAATATATAACACTACGTTAGATGCTCAAATACTTTACAAGAATCTCACAATACTTCCTAAGAGTGATATCCACTTTTGACGCTTCGATACATAAACTCAAATTCTGAGCAAAAAAAAGAAAATACATAAACTCAAAGGCCCTCTCATTTGTATATCCACCCTCCATAACCACTATAAGACTATATCAATTCATCTCAAAATTCCAATCCTTAGTCAACCCAAATAATAAATGAAAAAGTATTATCCCTCTTGTCCTTATTACAAAACATCAACTAACAATTCACATAAATCAATAAAAAAATAATTAAAATAATAAAGTTGTCTTAAAATTTAAATAATTTCCAATATTGTTCCTACTAATTGTACTAAACTTTAATATCATATTAATTATTACTCTCAGCCACTACTCTTATTAATTATAGCATACATAGAAAAAATAATAATTAATACTTCTAGGAAATGTCTTATAAAAAAGATCAAATACAGTTGTTAATTGGTGCCTCGTAATAAAGACAGAGGAAGTAAATTTCTCTGTTGGATTGAATAAAGGCTCAACACTAGGTTTCAAGATATCATCATGGTTATATTGGAGTTTGAGTAGGAAATAAATTTGATGGAATAGTTGTGTAGTTCGTGATTTGATACTTATCAGCCTCCGACTTGAATGTATTTGTACATAAATGAAGCTTTGGTAACCATTAGCGATTATTATCCTCCCGTTAGAGACTTTAGGTAGCCGTTAAGTTTCGCATTAAATGCTTTTGGGGGAAAAACAAAATTAACTTCTCCAAGAAATGAAGCCATTGAAATGAATTCATTGGTGTCTTTCCTGAAAAAATCTTACGCCTTTGGTTGAAATTGGACATAAATTTAAGGAAACAGAAACGGAATAGGATAAAACACATTGGATTTTTTTTTTTTTTTTTTTTTGACTGAAACACATATTGGACTTATCCCTCGACTCTTTACATTTTCTGTATATCAATATAATATTCTTTTTTGTATTAAAATCTAAATTTGAGTACGATAATATTCATTTATTATCTATATTTAAAACGTTCTTCTGTGAATTGATTTCAAACTTCAATATTTACCTTGTTTGTTAAAATTGGTTGAGCATTCTTGTAAACAAACTTTCGTTCTTGAATTTGGTAAAACACACGCTTCCCCTCTCTTTATTGTAAAAGTTTTTATAAATCTGAACAAATAACAATTTTTCATAAACACCTAATTCGCCCCATCTTGAATTTGATGACATTTCTGACCATATCTACCAAATTTCATTGAGATATTTGGAAGTGGGAAAATTAATTAATTCCATTATTATTTTAAAAACCAAAAGGGGAAATAATGATAACAATAATACAATATCTGCTTTTAATTCAAGAGCTGATTCATTGAATTTACAAGTCAGAGACAATTACAAGTTGAAGATAGATGCTTTTCCTGCATCTGCGCGTAAGATATCGGAGTTCATATAACACAAGAACAGAAGAAAACCAAAAGGGGAAGAAGAAGAAGAAGAAAGTGAGATTAATTTCAAACATAAACATTACAAAAACTATCCTTAAAAACTATCAACAAAATTCTACAAGCTAAATCTAGTCGCCTCAACAAAAAGCCTATAATTTTGAAACTTCCCAACTTCTCTGTGTCTTGAACAAAACAGGACACAAGAGAAAAAGGGGAAAACGAAAGAAGCAAGATGAGAGGCATTATCACAGGATATTCAGAGATATTCAGAGATGACCCACAAATCAGTAAGAATAAGCCAATCTTTGAGCCACAATCCCTTAAAATCCCAGTATACAGAGCCACCCTGTTCGCAGGCATTCCTCTGTTCTCTTCAATTCCGCCCTGACTGAAACTCCTTCGAACCTTCGTTTCTGATTTCGACTCTCTGTAATTTCTTCTCACTTCTCCTTTTTGTTCTTCTGTTGTTGTTCTTGATGACGTGACCACGTCCTCGGCGAAGTGACACCTCTTATTCTTTTTCTTCCTCTTCTTCTCATCTGCTCCAGAAACAGCATTAAAGATCCAAGATTTAAACATGGTGAATCAATGTCTTTGAATGGAAAAAAAAAGGGGAGTATGAAGGTTAATTACCTGAGGTGGATGATGTTATGCAAGATCCTAGAATTGGAAGGTAAGAGTCGTGGTGGTATGGGAATAGGAGAGATTCCTGGAGACGCAGAGTGAGGAGAAAGACAGTGCCGGAAACTGCAGCGGCGGCAGCGGCGAAGACCACACCTTGTGAACTCATAATTGAAGAATTTGGTAAGACAGAGGAGGAAGATGAAGCGAAGGAAGAAAGAAAAAAAAAGAATGGAAAATGAAGGTGGTGATGGTTTGGGAATTATATGAACGCAGTGATGAAGAATGAATGTGAAAGATTCATGAATATAACAAAGGGAAAATTATACCAAGAAAATGTCAAAAAAATCTTTAATAAATAATATTATCATAAAAGTGTCGTTAATAATTTTATCTGAGTTTTAAAGACTTTTTTTATATCCAAATTTTTTTGGAACTTTTTTTATATTTTCTTAATCCCTTGAGGCCTCAAAGGGATTTTCCCTATAATAAATGAATCAAATAGGAATATTTTTAAACTAATATTATATCAAGAAAAAATAAATAATACTCTAAATTTACACACACATATAGAGAGAGAGAGAATGAGAATCACTTGTTTAAAAGATTTGATAAATTCTATTAAGTAAAAAAAGAGAAGAAGATACCATTTGAACTTTAAAATCTCAAATCAGTATTTTTATTTATAAAAGTATAGCAATTGACAACTCATTTAAATAGAAAATCACTTATTTAAAATTTTGAAGTTCTTTTTTTTTTTTTGTCTTTTTCTCATTCTTTTGTATAGGAAATACCGACACTGTGCAAATTTTATACTCATATATGTTTTGATTACATGCTAATTAAAATTAAATATTAACTTTTTTTGGTTGATTTGCCTTAAATGTTTCTATATAATAATATTCGTTGATTTCATGTTTCAAAAGGCAACAGGCGCAGGATCATATGTATTCCGCTTTAACACAACCTCAGCAGCACTCTCACAGCACATTGTTGAAAAAAACTCAATACTTTGGCATCAGTGTCAGTTTTGGTAAGTATATATTATAGTTAACCAAAATGGCATTAGCATGTTAATGCCTTAGACAAAGGGTCTTACAATTAGGATTAGAAGGATTAATAAATCGTTAGAGGAAAATAAGTAAGGGGAAGGGAATACAAGGGAAGGAAAATTTTCAAACTCCAAAAGTAATAAAACATATTTACTATTTTTGGGACTTTTCCCTTGTAATATTTTTTCCCCATAAGTTTCTCCCCATCCAAACTAAGAGTTAATAACCATTAACTAAGGTTGTCAACTCGTGAGTTTAAGTAAATTTGTAACAATGACGTAAACTCATATTGTAAACTCGAATTGTGAACTTATAAAAGCTTACTTTTATTATTAAATAGGTATTAGTGTATATAATTAAATAATTAAAATAAAAAAATGACAACAATTTGATTGAAATATATTTTAAATATAAATAATTAAAATAAAATCCATCAATATTCATCATTTATCATATTTAACAACGAAACTTCTATAAAAATTTTATGTAAAGCCGATGAACATGATCAAATGAAAAAGGCTCACATGAGTTTAAGAATAAATTAACACAGTTTTGTAAGCTAGAAATATAAGAATGGTAAACTTGGTATATAAACTCGTGAATTTAACTGAGTTTACAACTGACACGAGTTTACCAATGACTCGACTTGTTTTTGTAAATTAGAAACGTAAAAATGGTAAACTTAAAAAGTCAACTCATGAGTTTGACAACAATATTGTTAACTAGTTGTGTAAGTTCATACATTTTGGACCAAAAGTTGTTAATATAAACATAAGTTGGATCCGGTGATTTTTTTAATTTGTGAGTGCAAAATTCTAACCTGTGTGCATTTTATTGTTGTTAATTTTTACAGGGGTTGTTGAATATAACTGCAATATGCTTGCCCTGATGATATTCATCTCATGCTAGCATACCTCAAGCAGAGCGTGAGTCAATGGGAATAAATGAAGATCTTATACGTATTTCTGTGAGCATTGAGGACGTGGAAGATCTTAAAACTGATTTAGAAAATGCATTCAAAACATTCTCCACTAATAGGTCATTCTGGTTTTGACTCATGAAGATGCTCTCATTATTTGGTTACTTCTTGTCCTATAAATATCATATTTCCCTTGCATTATGGCCATTAAAACTTTGAAGGAAAAAAAAAAAAAACTAAAAAACTGTTTGAAATAATGGCATGCTGCTAATGGCTTTATAACCTAGTGCCATGAGAGTTTATTTGTAAGTGAGCGATCATGTGGGTTTGATCCCGCTTTTTATAAACTCAAGCGGTCAGTGCTTGCATGCTTCTTCATCTTCTTGTTTTTTTTTTTTTTGGTTTTTTTTAAAGAATAATGGTGTGCTTATTAATGCAAGGCATTTTTATTCAGTATATGGTGTGTTTTTTTATTAAGAAATATATCTGTCAAATTTCAATCCATTGTCGAATCAAATAAGAAAAAAATTGTTGGGTCTTTATTTTTCTTTCTTAAAAAAATTATATTATGTTATAAATCATGTTCATTTTATTAAATGTAATGATAGCTAAATCTTCTGAATCTTCACGAGTGTCTCTAGAAATTTTTGGAAATTGATGTTTAATCGTCCTTATAAATGCATTGTGCATATGGTACACAAGGTAGACAAGGTGTAACTTTAGGGAAGGAGATCCTCACATCATCTATTTTCTTATGAGTCCATCTAAACTGTTGATTAGAAAGACAAGAGAAAATTCAATAAGTATAACTTAATGATTTGACCTTTCAAAGTGATTAAACAAACATAATCTAAAGATTATGAGGGATAATAAAAAATAGATGATGAAACAAATCTAACCTGTAACTTTGTGGTGTGTTTGGTTTGAGGAAAGAGAAGCGGAGATTAGATTTGGACGTTAAAGTTAAATGTTAATATTAACATCTAACTTTAGTTTCCCTTCTCTCTTTTCACATCCCTTCCCTTCAAATTAAACACACCCTTAAGAGATATGATCGAAATTAATAATATGTCTATAGCACCCGCTCGGGGTGCCAGCATTCTTACCCATAAGATTACGCAATATAGTGTGGCAAAATCAGAAATAACTTGATATACTAATACAGTGGGACTTCAACTTGATTACATTAGGGGAGTATTCCCAAGGGTATAAGCCCTTTTACAATCATTTACATTAATTATAGACAGTGAAAATTAAACACATTGAATCACTGTCGCCCCTCGGTTCTTGAACTATCCTTCTGCTGAGCCATTTTCAAGCAACACTCCCTCCTTGAACCTAGTGCAACACTTCTCTCCTGTGCTCACCTGCCTATTGGTTGGTAGTGGAGGGTGAGATTCTGAGGAATCTTAGTAGTAGATAATACCAATACAATGCATGCAAGATAAATGCTAATGCATGATATGTACTCCCCTTGCACAAGCTCATGTTAACATAATGACATTTCTGTATGCTCAATGCTTCATGTGTTAGTTCTCTATGTGTTTTGATGATAACAAGACATTGTAAACTTGCTGCTAGAGTTTAAACATGTTTAGATATTGTTAAAATTGTTTTAGATCCTTCAGTATAAGTTAAACTCGAGTTTGGATGTGTTAGACTCAAGTTTACAGTTGAAAGAAAGGATAAGAAACGTTTTGAACTTGGATAGACTCGAGCCTAACATAATAGACTCGAGCCTATGCATGACAGAAAGCCTATCTGTTGTTTTCACCCTCGAGCAAACTCGAGCCTAACATAATAGACTCGAGCCTGCTCGTGACAGAGACAAAAAATCACATTGTGTAACTAAGGCACACTCGAGCCTATCATAAATAACTCGAGCCTAAGCCTTACAGAGAGCATGTCAAATTTCTTATGCTTTTAAACTCAAGCCTAAATGTTTTAACTCAAGCCTATCCCTTCCAGAGAGCAACCAAAGTTTTTTACAATCATAGGCTCAAGCATATATTCATTGACTCGAGCATGTTTCAGTTTGAAAAGCATTTGCACAACATTTTAGTGAAACAGACTCGAGCCTGTCACTAATAGACTCGAGCGTAAGTCAAGCAGAGAGTTATCCAAGTGATAGGGCCCGAGTAGACTCGAGCCTGTGGTTTTGAACTTAAGCTTCAGCACGATGTAAACAGTTCCAGACTCGAGCCTAGCAGTCTAAACTCGAGCCTAACAGATATCTGTTTTAAAAGTCGCGTGTTTCACTTCTCGAATTCAATCATATGCACTGTTTTACACTTGAATGGAATTACGAATCATTATATATATGTTTAATATGATTGTTCATAAGTTTCAGATTCCATTAACACATTTCAAGGTACAGATTCACGCTCTCGCTGAAAACGCTCCAAAGTGAATAAAATATTCAGAAATTCAGCTTTACAGCTAAGAAGTCCACTAAACTGCCAACTGAGCTTTATCATCAGACAAAAAGAATATTCAGACACTATGGCAGACAGTCAGACGTGGGCAAGCAATGGAGAGGAGCCTAATGTCTAAATCTGAACTTGCTTCCAACGTCTCTTTCCAGCAGAAGTCTCAAAGTGTCCAACGGTCATCAATCTTCAACTCTACTTAAAGGACAGCTTCAGCAACTGAGAAGTGATAGAACCCAGTGAACGAAATAGTAAGAGATTCCAAGCTTCCATTTTTTATTCATTTCATTAGTCATATTCTTTCACATTGAGCTTCAGTGATTATTTCATCTTACTCTTAGAGAGAGTCTGTTGATTTTCGAATCAAATTTGTTGTGTAAACTCAAGGTAGTGGGACCTTGAGTGTGGGATCAGATTACAACTTGTAAGGGGGAGTGAGTCCTATTGAGAAAGGATCATCCTAAGTTGCAGAGTGTGTAATTGATCAAAGAGATAGTAAGAAATCCCAGAGAGTCTGGGGACTGGACGTAGGTCAAGAGTTAAGACCAAACCAGTATAAATCTTTTGTGCCAAGCTTTCTCTTCCCTTCTCTGTTTGATAAGCATCTAGGCAGTTTTTCAAAAGCAAACGAATTTTTTTTTTTGAAATCCCCAATTCACCCCCCTTTTAGTGATTTCCTTCCTCTACATTTGGTATCAAAGCCTGGTTATCTATTTGAAGGACTAACATCCTAGATAAAAAGATCCAATGGAAGGAATTCTGCTTGAAGGAGCCTCTATCAACAGACCTCCAGGTTTTGATGGAGAACACTACTTATTCTGGAAATCTAAATTCAGAGTCTATGTCATGGCTACCGAATTTGGACTATGGAATGTGTTTGAGAATGGAGATTATGCTCCATCTACAATGGAGGATGGAGTTAGAACTCCCAAACTAGAAGAAGAATACACAGAAAATGATAGAAGGCTTGTCACTCTTAACAGCAAGGCCATTCATGTTCTTCAAAGTGCTCTAAGTCAAAAAGAATATTTTAGAATCTGCATTCTACCTTCTGCAAAAGATATGTGGAAGGCTTTGGAGATTGCCCATGAAGGTACTGCTGGAATTAAGGAAAATCGGATCAATACTCTCATGACTGAATATGATTTACTACGTATGAAGTCAGGAGAATCTATTGGTGAATTTCAACTCAAATTCACTCATCTGATCAATCAACTTGCTGCTCTGGGAAAAGAATATGATCAACGAGTTCAAGTAAGAAAAATCTTGAATATTCTTACTAAGGAGTGGGAAGCCAAGGTTACAGCCATTGAAGAAGCAAGAGGTGAATCCATGACTTCAGTTGCAGCTCTCTTTGGAAGTCTTTCTGAATATGAGGGAAAAATCAAGTTCAGAAAAGGACTTGATGAAATTGATGGTAAAAACAAGGGAATTGCTCTCAAAACCATCAATGATTCGAATGAATCTGAGGATGAGGATGAAGAAGAAGAGTTTGGCATGATGGTCAGAAAATTCAGGAAGTTCTACAGAAAGAATCAAGGGTTCAGAAAGCCTTATAAAGGTGGTACAAGTTCTGAATCAAAGAAAACCATCATCTGTTATGAATGTGACAAACCTGGTCACATTAAATCTGAATGCCCTCAGTTGAAGGACAAAGAAAAAGAAAAAGAAAAGATTCAGCTCATTCAGAAAGAAAGCTTATGTATCTGCCATTTTGGGAGATAGCTCATCTGATGAAGATGAAATTGAAGAGCAAACAGCAAACATATGTCTAGTTGCTCAAGAGGAATCTGATCACAAAGAGGTAAGTGATTCTGAACCAACCTTTGAAGAATTACTTTGTGAATATAATGAACTACATTCTGAATTCAAAAAGATTGCAAAAGAACTCATTGCATCTAGAAAGAAAATCAAATTACTTGAAGAACAAAGTAAAGAAGTTTCTCATATTTGTGAAAAATGTTGTGTTTCTCAAGACTAACCTTCATATAATGAATTGCTTGTTGAATATAATCACGTGCAATCCGATTTTGAAGAAATCAGTAAGAAATATGCATCTTTGAAAACAACAAATTTTTTCTTTGAACAAAAGATTGATTTTCTTTCACATGCTGACTGTAAAGAATGTGTCAAATCCAAGAAAAGAATCCAGTACCTTACAAAAACTCTTGAAAAATTTACTCAAGGAAATGAAATGCTCAACATCATCTTAAAACAGCAAAGGTTTACAAATGACAAATCAGGTATTGGTTATAGGCCTGATCTAGATAAAAGGAAAGGTATAAAGAAATCAGGAGAAAAAGCTTATATGAACTATTTTCAAAAATCTATTCATACATCAAATCCTTTTGCTCACTGTAATTATTGCAATAGAAAAGGTCATACCACTTCCTCATGCTTTCATAAAAAGGAAAGAAAAAGTAAGCCAGTAGGAAATTATCAATGGGTGCCTAAAGGATCCTATAAGATCCCTAAGACACATACTAACCCCAAAGGACCCAAGATAAAGTGGGTACCTAAGACCTAATCTTGTAAAACATGCAAGTTTGTCTAAGAGCATCAAAATCCAGCAAATGGTATATTGACAGTGGATGCTTTAGACATATGACAGGAGATCAATCTAAGTTTACAACAATCAAGCACAAGGATGGTGGCAAAGTCACATTTGGTGGAAACCAATCAGGAAAGATAAATGGTATTAGTGAAATTGGCAACAATGATGGACCACAAATAAAAGATGTCTACCTAGTGGAAGGACTATGCCACAATCTCCTCAGTGTGAGCCAAAGCACAGATAAAGGTAATTTAGTTATCTTCAATTCAGAGGAATGCTTGATTGTAGACAAAGATAACATCTCCTTAGACAATATAAGATCTAAAGCCTTGTTCAGGGCTTCAAGAGAAGGTAACTGTTATACCCTTAATCTTTCAAATGATTCAGTTCTAATAACTGTTTTGTTAGTAACATGGATGAAAGTTGGTTATGGCACAAGAGATTAGCTCATGTTAACATGACTCAACTTAATAAGCTATTGAGAAATGACTTGGTTATAGGTATACCAAAACTTCAATTCAAAAATGATATAATCTGTGATGCTTGTCAAAAAGGAAAACAGATCAAATCATCTTTCAAATCCAAAAATGAGGTTTCAACTAATAGACCACTTCAATTGTTGCATATGGATTTAGTTGGTCCTGCTAGAGTAAAAAGTTTTGGTGGAAATCTATATACTCTAGTTATAGTTGATGACTTCTCAAGATATACATGGACCTTATTTTTGTCTACTAAAAGTGAGGCATTTAATCAATTTGTTGTTCTTGCCAAGAAGGTCCAGAACGAGAAAGATTTATCTATTGCAAGAATACGGACTGATCATAGAGGAGAATTTGAAAACCATCTCTTTGAGAAGTTCTGTGATGACATGAGGATAGATCATAACTTTTCAGCTCCAAGAACCCCTCAACAGAATGGAGTTGTGGAGAGAAAGAACAGAGTACTCACAGAAATGGCAAGAGCAATGCTGAATGAAAATCAGACTTCCCAAGTGTTTTGGGCAGATTCAATGAACACAGCTTACTACATATCCAACCGAGCATATCTTAGAAAGAAGCTCAACAAAACTCCATATGAATTATACAAAGGAAGAAAGCTCAACATTGGCCATCTACACATCTTTAGATGTAAGTGTTTTATTCACAAGAATGGTAAGGAAAACTTGGGTAAGTTTGATTCTAAGGTTGATGAAGGTATTTTCCTTGGCTATTCTACTAGAAGTAAAGCGTATAAAGTATTTAATCATAATACTAGAACCATAGAAGAATCAATCCATGTAGTTTTCTGTGAAACCAATCCTAACAAATCCATGATTAATGATGAAGATGAAATTCAAGATCAACATGTTTCAAAAACTCCTTCTGGTTCAACAAATTTTGAAAATGATTTAGAAAAGGAACCAGAGGATGAAACTAGACATGATTGTGAAAACTCTGGTCAAACCCAACTTAAAGCTTGGAAATACAGCAAGAGTCATCCTCTGGACCAAGTCATAGGTGATGAAATCAAGGGGTTAGGACCAGAAGAAGTATTTTAAATGAAGTCACTTTTTCAGCTTTCATTTCAGAAATAGAACCCTCTAATATTGAAGAAGCCCTTTCAGATAATAATTGGGTGATAGCAATGCAAGAGGAGTTGCATCAATTTGAAAGAAATCAAGTTTGGGACTTGGTACCTAGGCCTAAAGACTATCCAGTCATTGGCACCAAATGGGTATTCAAAAACAAACATGATGAGTTTGCAATCATTGTCCGAAATAAGGCAAGATTGGTTGCCAAAGGCTATAATCAAGAAGAAGGAATTGATTATGAAGAAACTTATGCTCCAATAGCAAGATTGGAAGCAATAAGAGTTCTTCTAGCCTTTGCATGCATTAAAGGTTTCAAACTTTATCAAATGGATGTAAAATCAGCATTTCTAAATGGTTTTATTCAAGAGGAAGTTTATGTTGAACAACCTCCTGGTTTTGAAGATGAATTTCATCCAGATCATGTTTTCAAATTGAAAAAGGCTTTATATGGTTTAAAGCAAGCTCCTAGAGCTTGGTATGAAAGATTAAGCAAATTTCTCCTTGATCAAGGATTTGTAAGAGGAAGAGCAGATACTACCTTATTCATTAAAAGTAATAAGCTTAATGAAATCCTCATCGTACAAATCTATGTAGATGATATTATCTTCGGTGCTACTAATGATGTTTTTTGCAAGGAATTTTCTGAGACTATGCAGGGAGAATTTGAAATGTCCATGATGGGTGAACTCAACTATTTCCTTAGACTTCAAATCAAGCAGCGCAAGAATGACATCTTCATTTCACAGACCAAGTATTTGAAAGACCTGCTCAAGAAATATGGTCTTCAAGATTGCAATGGGGTTGACACACCAATGAGCTCAACTACTGCCTTAGATGCTGATGAGAAAGGAAAGAATTTCAACATCACAAGATACAGAGGCATGATTGGATCATTGCACTATTTGACAGCAAGTAGACCAGACATCCAATTCAGTGTAGGGATGTGTGCTCGTTTCCAATCAGCTCCAAAGGAATCTCATGCCGAATATGTTAAAAGAATATTCAGATATCTGAATGATACAGAAGAATTGGGGTTGTGGTTTCCCAAAGGTCAATCTGAACATTTGGTAGCATATTCAGACTCAGATCATGCTGGATATAAGACAGATAGAAAGAGTACAAGTGGCCAATGTCAATTCTTTGGTGGTTCACTTGTCTCTTGGTTCAGCAAGAAACAAACTATTGTCTCAGTGTCATCAACAGAAGCTGAATACATTGCTGCCTCAAGTTGTTGTTCTCAAGTATTATGGTTGAAGCAACAACTTCAAGACTTAGGAATTCATTTGAAGGAAATTCCCATCTTGTGTGACAACACTAGCACCATCAGCTTAGCCAAGAATCCAGTTCATCATACAAGAACAAAGCATATTGATGTTAGACATCATTTCATTCAAGATCATGTTCAAAAGAAAGATGTAAAGTGATGTTCATCCCAACTCATCAACAACTTGCAGACATCTTCACAAAACCACTTGCAAAAGAACAATTCATGTTCATTAGAAGAGAATTAGGAATGGTAAATCCCAATGAATTGTAAGATGTTTCTGTTAAAGATGTATTTGATTGTGCTTTTGATTATAAATTGTTGCTAACTTAAGCATCAGAGTGTTTAATCATGTTTATGCAGGGTTTACACTAACCATTATATTAAGTTTTAATGTCAGAAGATCTTAAACTCGAGTTTATGTAATGTATGCTTGAGTTTACAGAAGAAAGAAAGTAGAAATCACGTTTTGTAGGCAAGCAAACTCAAGCCTGTAAGTGACAAACTCGAGCCTAGTGAAGACAGAGAGATATTGAATTGCCAACGAAAAGGACAAACTCAAGCCTAGATAAGTATGCTCGAGCCTACACGGGCAAAAGTCCAAACTTGGCTCAGGAGAAGACACAAACTCGAGCCTATTAATCATATGCTCGAGCCTATCGGTGAGAGTCAAGTGTTCACAATACACACTTGACGTCCAGGTTAGTGTAATTTCATACAAACTTGAGCCTGTTCTTGTAAACTCGAGCAGGTAACTCGAGCCTGCAAGTTTTAGGCTCGAGCCTGGCATGCCTTATATATATAGCAAACGTTCAACACTCGCTCTTCACTCGACTCTCTCACTCGAGCCCGACCTAAATCTCTGAAACGTTCCTCCTTTTCTCTCACCCATTCAAATTCATCTTCTAAAATGGCTCCTAAAAGATCCACGACTGTTGCCACCTCTGATTCTGAGACTCATTTGGCATCTCCTCCACCTCTCAAGAGACCTAGAAGGGAGAAATTTGCACCAAAGAAACTCCAAACTGGAATTGATTCCAGAATACCAGGAGTTGCTCCAAACGAACCCATTCCCACGAACAAACCAAAGAAGCTGGTGATCAAAGAACCAACTGGCAGCCCTAAGAAGAAAATCATTGACCCAGAAACGAACTTCAGGAAAGATAAAGAACAGATCACTGATGGGGGCAAGACAATCAAAAAGAAGGTGAGCATTTCTGCTTCTGATTTTCGTGGAACCAGCCAGGACCAAAGCACTTCCAGAGCTACCCCATCAAAATCCCAGTCTAAGGTACCCAAGGAAATCCCTGCCATTTACAAAATCAATGATACCCCTTCAAAACCAAAAGATTTCTTAGATAAATCAATAGAGTTTTCGGGAAAAGAAGCTATGATGTTCAAGGAACAATTTTCACACAAAACTTTTTTCCCAGTAGTTTCTGTTGACTTACAAAAAATAAAGAAAGACTGTAACATTGATATATCCCCATGGCTTAAGCCTTTTGAGACCTTATTGTCAATTCAGGCATCTTATACATCCATTGTCAAGGCCTTCTACTTTAGGATGAAAACTGATAATGTTCTAGATGAGGATGACAATCTACAAGAGGAGAGATTCACTACTAAGGTCAGAGTCAAGAAAATCACAATTTCTGCTAAGTATTTGAACACTCTCCTACATATATCCAAACCTCCTCCAGTAGCTGAATTCAAGTACAATGACCAAGAAATTTTCAAGCTTCTCAGACCAAACACACCCATGCCTGCCTCAGGAAAACTTCTGAACTTCACTACTGCTGCTATGATCCCTGAGTATAGAGCAATCTGGTACATTTATGCCAGAAATCTTCTCCAAAAAGGAGGCAATTTCACTCATTTTGCCAAAAGGGACTTTCCCCTCTTTGCCTCCATCATAGATAAGAAACCCCTCAATATTGGTTATTGGGTGCTGTAAGAAATGCTAAGGTTCAGGTTTGCCTCTAGACTGTCCTCACAGATTCCCTTTCCATCCCTGGTCTCAGTTATTCTCTTTCATGAGAAAATTTGGCATTTGGCCAATGATGATCCTATTACCATTCCTATTTTTGGGAAGCATCATCTAAACCTGATGAGAATCACTGTGGAAGAAGGATCAGGACAATCTCGAGCTCCTTCTCAGTCCAAAATGTCACAGTCAAAAGATGATGAAGCTTAGGCAGCTCCTCCTCCACCACCATCATTTTTATCTGCTAATATGGCCGCTTACCTGAAAGATCTTGTGGCTCATGTTGTTTCTGAATCCTTTGCCACTCTCCAAGCCAGTCTGGATATCAAGTATAACAATATTATCACAGCCTTAGAAACTCATATTGGAAGGATGGTTACAAAGGTTACTACAAGCCACAATTCTTTGGTTGAAGTCCAGGATGCTCAGGGAGCACAGTTGAAGGCTTTGAATGAGAAATTGGACAATCTGTCCAAGCTTCTTCAAGACAAAAAGGAACCTAATCCCATTCCTCAACCCTCACCTCATCTTTCTTCATCATCCTCCTTCTCAACAAAAAACTCCCCTCTTCATTCATCTCTTCATCATTCACTTCCCTCTCTTCCAATTTCATCTCACACTGCTATCTTACCTTCTCCATCTCATCCACATTCTCCTCACCTCGCCATCATTCCATATGTACCTCCTGTTCCCAAAACCTCTCCCATTCCTATCATTACACTTCCATCATCTTCAGACTCTTCTTCATCACCTCCACCTCCACCTCGTCCCAATGTTCCTCTCCTCAGAACAGCCCTGCCTATCAAACCCATCACCACTGTTCATGCCTCTAATTCACCCCTTTCTGATGATGCCAAAGGGGGAGAAGACAAGTGAAGAAGTGAAGAGTGAAGAACTGTTTGTTTTGAATTGAGTTTATGTTATTTCAAGCTTTAATGTTGTTTTTTTGCACTTGTACTTGTGATTGTATTATGATACTATTTTAATTTAAGTTGGTTTACTTGATCTTCTGAAATTTGCGTATTTCAAGTTAATTCAGTACAATTCCACATGTTTTGAAAAGTTCCTATAATTTTTAAATTTGCTCAAATAAAACTTAGCAACCATGATCAATCTCTATTTTTTTTGAAAATCTTTGTCAAATTAAGTTTACAAATGTTGTCATCATCAAAAAGGGGGAGAATGTTAGTTCTCTATGTGTTTTGATGGTAACAAGACATTGTAAACTTGCTGCTAGAGTTTAAACATGTTTAGATATTGTTAAAATTGTTTTAGATCCTTCAGTATAAGTTAAACTCGAGTTTGGATGTGTTAGACTCAAGTTTACAGTTGAAAGAAAGGATAATAAACGTTTTGAACTTGGATAGACTCGAGCCTAACATAATAGACTCGAGCCTATGCGTGACAGAAAGCCTATTTGCTGTTTTCACCCCCGAGCAAACTCGAGCCTAACATAATAAACTCGAGCCTGCTCGTGACAAAGACAAAAAATCACATTGTGTAACTAAGGCAGACTCGAGCCTATCATAAATAACTCGAGCCTAAGCCTTACAGAAAGCATGTCAAATTTCTTATGCTTTTAAACTCAAGCCTAAATGTTTTAACTCGAGCCTATCCCTTCTAGAGAGCAACCAAAGTTTTTCACAATCATAGGCTCAAGCATATATTCATTGACTCGAGCATGTTTCAGTTTGAAAAGCATTTGCACAACATTTTAGTGAAACAAACTTGAGCCTGTCACTAATAGACTCGAGCGTAAGTCAAGCAAAGAGTTATCCAAGTGACAGGGCCCGAGTAGACTCAAGCCTAAGAATTTAGACTCAAGTCTGTGGGTTTTAATTAAGTAACTTAAACTTGTTACTTTCAGCCTTTATCTGTCACTATCATCCTTAACAGTCCAGCAACTCCAATTATTTTTAATTAATTGGACTAAAATCATTTTAACATGCCGTCAACTCTCACGTGTTCCTAGACAAGTCCCCTTTCATAGAAAAATAATTCCAAAGTTCAGAACTTGTCAAATTATTCCCAGGTTTTACATTTCCATTGACTGTCTTGTTAAGTTTCCAGAATTCATAGCTTATATTTAAAAATTCATATCTCACTGTACAGAGCTTTAAAAATTACAAAACCATATATCAAATTAACGCTCTGTGAGTCCTCTTTCATTCTGGAAATTTTCAGAATTTTATGGGTTCATTTACCCATTAAAATGCCACGCATAAGCTATCTACCAAGTTTTTGCTACCAAAACGTAGGGTCATTTTGTACAATTTATTTCCCTCTCACTAGAGCTTAGAAAAATACAAAGTACCCACCATTTTAAATCTATGCATGTCCTATATCTCCTAGAATATTTTCATAATTTTATAAGCCCATTTGATCAATCAAAATATGCATGCAAGCAGAGACTGACTCCAGACTTCCAAAACTGGCAGTTTTAATGTTTTTATGGAGCTTATGATTTTATTTTCCAAAACACACTTAAAAATTCGTTCACCAACATATTCCTACTCCTTTTTCAGTGGTTAACATGTTGGTGAGCTCAAATTTATGAAATTTTTCTTATTTCCCCAAATGTTGGTCCAACCACAACTTTGATTGAACTCCTAATTTCAAGAGGAAGATAGAGATCCTTACCTTGATCTTTGTTGGTTTCTCTTCTTCCTTTCTTTCTTGGCTGATCTTCAAGAGGAATGAGATGACTATGATGATGAAGATGATCTTGGAAAGGAGGAGGTTGATGAAGAGATGTTGATTTTGTTGAAGAGAAGAGTTCACAATTTGGTTGGGAGGAAGGAGATGATATTGAAGTTGGAGAGGAGTGAAGAGGAAGGAGGATGGCCTAAGATGAGACGAGAGGAATGGATTGGAACATATGTGAATGTGTGTGTGCGCGCGCGCGAGAAATGAGAGAAAAAAGAGTGAAAATATGATTATATGTGATGTTTGTGTGTTGACATGTGTGTGTGTGCATGGTTGCCATGTGTTACAAGGAGAGGAGACATGTGTCTTTGTGTGTGTGTGTTGTCTCGGTCTACGTGTTTGCCTCGATTTACATGGCGTACCCTGAATTCTTGCTCTGGTTTTACTCAAGATTACAACACGAATATCGAGACTCGATAAATGATGTCACATACCGGTGTTTTCTTGAAAACGCAGGGTATGCTCCACTACTCTGAAAAATGTTGTATACTTACTTATATCAGCATATTTTCACTCAACCAATTGTCCTTTACCTCAAGACATAGTTGGGTGACATCTTTTCCAACCAGATTAACACCGCATAAGTGCTCTATGCCCCTTTTTCACTGACACTTTAATTTTACGGCTTATACCTACTAGGTCCACTGACCTGTACAACCGAATTATTTAGTCCTCGAGAAACTTCCTATCTCTCAACATTTTTGGAATTCTTCTCAAATTAGGCTTAGTTGTCTGCCTTATTTAGGCTTATTCTCAATTCTTATGGCTCAAAATCCGGGATGTTACACTATCAAATTTCGAAAAACATATCGAGTTTATATTGAATCTGTTCAATCCATTTCATCTACATCCTTTTATCATATACATTTTGAGAATTCCACAGTACTTTCCAAAATATATTGCCCTTGACGTCTCAATACACGAACTCACGTACGCTCTCTTTTTTCTTTTTTCTGTTTTGGACAAAAACAACTACTCTAAGTGGATACCAATTCGTCTCAGATTCCAACGACTTGAGTCAACCCAAACAATAAATAACCGTGTTGGAAAATCTCTCTCTCTCTCGCATTGGTTTGAAACAAAAACGTCGCAAAACACTATGCTATAAAATATCAACAAAATTCTTCAACAAGAAGAGCATCGAACCCTGTAAATTGAATTGCCTCAACAAAAGGCCTATAATTTCGAAGCTTTCCCACGTCTCTGTCTTGAACAAAACAGTACAAACGAGAAAAAAGGAAAATCAAAAGAAGCAAGACGAGAGGCATAATCACCGAGTATTACAGATGACCCACAAATCAGTAAGAGTGAGCCAATCGTTGAGCCGCACGATCCCTTAAAATCCCATTATACAGAACAACTCTGTTCGAAGAAATTCCTCTGCTCTCTTCATTCCCGGCATTTCGAACCTTCGTTTCTGATGACACACTGTAATTTCTTCTAACTTCTCCGTTTCGTTCTTCTCTTCTTGTTCTTGATGACACTATCACGTCCTCGGCGAAGTGAACCCTCTTCTTCTTCTTCTGATCTGCTCAAGAAACAGCGCAACGATTTGAAGATTTAAGCATGGTGAACCAATGCGTTTGAATGAAAAAAAAAAGGGGATTATGGGGTTAATTACCTGAGGCGGATGATATACAAGATTGTAGAATTGGAGGGGAAGAGTGATGGTGGAGAGATTTCTGGAGACGCGATGCAAGGAGGAGGATGGTGCCGGAGATTAAAGCGGCCGCGGCGGCCAAGACTACATCTTCTATGCTCATCATTGAAGAGTTGACCAGGTCAGTCAGGAGAGGAAGACGAAGTGAAGGAAGAAAGGAAAAAAAGCGAATGAATATGGCCGTGGTATAGGAATTATATTATGGCAGTGGCGAAGTATGAAAGAAAGGTACATGAATATTGTAAATGAATCAAATAGAAATGGTGTTAAACTAATACTATAAATTAATATAATTGATTTTTACATAAAAGTGCGGGAAAATCCTTACTTAAAAATTTGGGTTAAGGTGTAAAAATACACATGTGCTTGACCTCGAGGAATGTCCAATACTAAGTGTTTTTTTAAGTGCAAAAGTACACATGTGCAAAAATACTGTTTAACCGTTAAGTTTGACTTTTTTTACTTTTAAATGTGCAAAAATACACATATGGTTTGGCAAAAAGAGTGTCCAACACTAAGTGTTTTTTTTAAATTTAATAATTTTACTTCATATAAATATTATATTTAATTAAAAATAACTTTGATTTTTTGATCTAACAAATTGAACCAAAAATTATTTAAATAAATTTTCAATTAAAACCGAAATATATTATTTAATTTTTATTGCATTAAGAAATATGCAATATAAGTGTTTGCACCTCTAAATGAGTTATTTTTCTTTATATGATGAATGAAAGTAAATCAAGGAATATTATAGACTTGTAATTATAAAGTTGACTAATAAATACTCATTTATCAATTATTAATTAGAAAATTTAATAAGGATTTTTTTTTAAAAAAAAAGAAACTAAATTATGGAAATAAATTTTTTACTGTTTTTGCCTATTGAATAAATACTCATTTTCAAAACGATAAATCAGAAGAAAAAATTTGACCTCCCAAGAATTACACCTAGAGAAATAATAATTTTCCTTTAATTGAAATAAAATTATTAAATTAAAAAAAACACTTAGTGTTGAACAGTCTTTTTACCAAGTCAAACTTAATAATCAAACAATATTTTTGCATATAATTTTTAACCACATATGTACTTTTGTAACTAAAAAAACACTTGGTTTGGACACTCCTTAAGATAAATCACATGTGCATTTTTTCATCTTAACCCTAAAATTTTATTGTCGAAAGGATTTAGTACACTTTTATATATAGAAAATATTGTCACTTTGCAAATCTTGTACTCAGAATATGGGTATTCTTATTTAGATCCTTTATTAGCCCTAACTAAATTTTCAATTGGAGATAATCCCCCAATCTTGTTTTACCCATAGTTCTATCTTATGATTGTTTTGGGGGGGGGGGGGGGGGGGAACCTCAAACATGGGATTGTGGCCAATGAAACCTTCGCTCACAACCAATTTCATGAATTGTTTTTCTTGTAGTTCTATCTTCCTCACTTATCTGGCTTTATTCGAATAGATTGCAGAAGGGTCCAGTGAGGGATCACTATTTCTTTAGAAAAATTTTCCCAACTTATAAATCTATGGTGGAAAAAAGTTAGATCGATGCATATAGCTATGGTACCTTAGCATAATTGGTTAATACAAGTTGATCGTTTGGGTTGGTTAGGGCAAGGATATAATCCCCCACCTAAAAATTGCTAGGGTGGTATTGCCCATTTGAAAACTTTATTTTGCCTAGGGCCCATAGTAAAAAGCTTTTGAAGAACTTTTGCCCCTTTAACCCTAAATTGTTTAAAATATTATACAACCAATCTTAACATATCAGTGAGCTTTCTAAACAACTTGGTTTTATCTTCTAAATATTTTTAACACATCAAGTCTTGTTTTTAATAAGTCAATTAACTTTGAAAGACTTGGTTTGCATGTCTATTTATTAACATATTAAGTAAGTTATCTAATGCATTCATGAGTTTTGTGAAAGACTAAGTTTTACTTATATGAAGAAATTATCGTGTAAATCATAATACCTAACATATCATTATGTTGTTAGCGGGTACAAAAAATGCTTTTAAAACCAGACAAAAAAATGCCTCGTAAGACTAAATCAACAACCAGTCTCGTTCTAGGTTGTCTTAAAAGTTTGTAATCTTTTAGACTAGACGTAAACCGCTCTTAAAGAAATATTTTGAGGCTGGACATTAAAAAACAGTAGGTCTTAAAAAATGCACTATATAGACCTAACATATATTTTGTTCAGTCTTAAAACAAAAATTTCTTTGACTGGGCAAATTAAAAGGCCGGTCTTAAAAATATAACTTTTAAAACCGGCCATAAGAACATCCGGTCTAAAACAACTCACTTTTAAGACTGGACAAATATATACACCGGTCTCAAAAACCAAAAGTTTAGATCTTACTGTTACATATATTGATCTAAAAAGTATGACTTTTAAGACCGAACTAATACATACATTCGGTTTTAAAAGTTGGTCGTTTTAGACGAGCATGTTATGACTTATAAGACCTTAAAGAAAAATGTCCGATCTAAAAAGTCCGACTTTTAAGACTGGACCACTAAACACACGGTCTTAAAAGTAGAAATTTCTCATGTTCTATTCTTCCTGATCATATATACTATATCCGCCACCCAATTCAAAATCTAAAAGATAGTACTCTAAGGTATAAGCTACTCACACACACACATTCAAACATTCAAACATTTTATACATGGGCAATAAAACTTTCCACTATCATCATGGGCATTTCATTTAGCAAATTCTATAAATTCTCTCACCTCATTTTCATATTCAACACTTGTCCGTGAAGCATTTATCCATCTATGAACCATAGTAGAATTCATATAAACGGAAAGATATAACATACATTAGTTGAAAAAATTGAAAATTGCATATATACTAAGCAAGTCCAAATGCATATGCTCAATGTTGGTTATGTTTTTTTAAGGAGAAACTTTGCCCATTAAATGCATCACAAAGAATCACTCTTGATCATAAATGTAACACAACGAATCCAAGAAGCAAAATAAATGCATGACGCGAAAAATAAATGCATCGCATGAAGGTCTTGTGGACTCACCTATAGCATATAAATTCAAATTCTTTGGCTGGGGATTTCTTCTCCACAAACGTTTCTATTGTAGACAACACAAGTAACCCTAAAAACACTTGTTGGTCAGTTGGATAGGTATCAAGTGCAAACAAAAACTTGAAAACAAAATATTCATTGACAACAAAGGAACCCACAAGAACATTTCATTGATTTTGTTCAACCCATGAAAACCTTGAATGGTAAGCTGAAAAATCAAAAAGTTATATAACCAAAACACCTCTTACAACTTGGTGTTGAAGATGGAATATCACCTAGAGGGGGAATGAATAGGTGATTTAAAAATTTAATTTGCTTAATAAAAATTTTCACAAATTAAGGCTAAGCACTACTTAAAAGAAGATTCAAAAAAAGGGAAAATGGACACGAAGCAATTTATACTTGTTCGCTCTAATCTTGACCTACATCCAGTCCCCAAGAACTCCTTGGGATTTCCACTAACTCTTCAAGAATTACAAGTACAACTTTGGGATGATCCTTACACTCTCGAACTCACTCCCCCTTACTACTTGTAATTGTACACCCACACTTAAGGTTCCACAACCTTCAGATTTTATAACTGAATGAAGTAAGTGTTTAAATAACTCCTCACGAGTAGATAAGAAATGAAACACTGAAGTGCAGGTAATATCCAAAGATATTGAATAAAATTGGTAAGAGCGATAAATCAGAGTAAATGCACAAAGTTTCGGTAGGTGGCTCAATTGAATGCTTCTTCAATTTATAAGTGCCAATTACTCCCAGTTGTAAACTAGCCGTTGTCTCTGGTGAAATGACTGTTGGCATTAATGCTAGCGGTTTAACTTTAGAGAGATGGCCATTGTCCAACATTCTTTTTCCCTTCAAAATGTTTCTGGTTCTTTCGACCGTTTGAGTTGGACAGAAGGAATGTTGTCACTTCCTTATCTTCAAATATCACTTTTTGTCTGATATATGCTATAACAATAAATGCTGATGACATCATTGTGTTGGATCTGGCTATCACCTAAGAGGGGGGCGAATTGAGTGTTTGATAAAACTGTGATAACTTTAAAAACTTTTCACAACTAATTTGAAATCAGTTTTATGATAGAAATTAGTTATCCAAATCTGTATACTGGAAATACAAGAGTTTAGGGAAGAGAATATGCAAACCGTGATTTATCCTGGTTCGGTCCAATCCTTGACCTACGTCCAGTCCCCAAGCTTCACTTGAGATTTTCAATCCACTACTTGCTTTGAGCTTGATTACATGTTCTGTACTTGAAGTAATCCTCTCACTAGGATTCACTCCCCCTTACAAACTGTAATCAATACACTTGCTTGATTACACACTCTGTACTCAAAGTAATCCTCTCACTAGGATTCACTCCCCTTACAAGCTGTAATCAACATAAAGTGTTTCCCACTCAAGATCACCTAATCTTGAGTAACTCTCAAAATGATAGGATGTTTACAATAAATCTTCTCTCTCAGAAGTGAATATAAACACTGAAGTACAATACAGATAATCTCACTCTTTAAGATGAACTATATAAGCATTGAAAAAAAGAGAGCGTATGACACAAACATTGGATTCAGAGTATTGGCATATTTGACAGTGTAAGCTCACGTCCCTGTTTTTCGTCTCTCTTTGCCCTCTTGCGTTTTTCTGCACTTCCACACTTGAATCTTCAAGTCTTCAAGTATTTATACTGATTTGAAGTATATGAATGTTGTAGATCCGTTGTGACTTGAACCCATTCAAAAATATGGCTGTTGTAAGTGTTTCTCCATAGATCTAGCTGTTATGTCCACTTCTATTTGAATATGACTGTTGGGAAATTGCAGATTTGAATATTTGAGTTTTGTCCCTTCAAGAATGTCTCCCATTATGTTCAGCAGCCTTTTTATCTGGAGGATATTAAGGATAATGTTAATCTTTCCTGTATAATCCTATTTGTTTAATCATAGACATCTTCCAGCAAACATGGAGTAGTGCATTTTTCACTTTACAGCTCAACATTTGACTCTTCATGAAATTCTTCATTTGATCATCTAAAACTTACTAAAAATATGTTCAAACAATGTTAGAAATAATAGTAAGTGATGATATGAAGTAATGAAATCATAATCAATGATTTCCATTTTATGGGTACGGTGATTTTCAAATGTTATCTTCGCATGACTGCAGTAGCTATGCATTACTGGAGTCATTTAAGTGTCAGGTTGTTTCTGTCCTCGAACTTACTGGAGTAGCCTCTTGGTTACTGGAGTAATGCTAGTGCAAAGGCTGTTACATGACTGGAGTAACTGAGGCATTACTGGAGTAACTTCGACAGACTATTGGGTTTTGCTTCTGGACAAGACTGAAAATGGCGACTTACTGGAGTAAGTAAGTGACTACTGGAATAGCCTTACTGGAGTAAGAGACCATTACTGGAGTAATGACTTCACAAAAGTGATATTCAAAGCACAATATTACTGGAGTAGCAAGACCATTACTGGAGTTTATCAAAACATCACTAGTTTGAGGATCAATTCCAGAATTCTGAATAGAACTTGTATTTCCAAAACTCACATCTCTCTCATTTGATCTTTTTTTTCTGTAATCTTGATATTTTTGGAAAGGTGTGTGAGTCTAGTTTCATATGCCACTGATTTCAACTCATTACGATGTGTGATTTGTGAGATAACCTCAAATTATTGAACCTTGGTCAGCTGGATGTCAGTAACAGGTGGGTCAAATTCAAAAATTCATATCTCTCTCACCTGATCTTCTTTGGATCTGAATTTTTGACAGAATGAAGCCTTGGATGTCTAGTTTCATCCAAAATTGATTTCACCTCAATACGATCTCTGGTTTGGGAGATATCATTGTTTTACTGAACGTCGCCCAGGTGAAACGCTGACAGAAGCTTTCTGTATGAACCATTATTGGAGTAACTCGAGTATTACTGCAGTAAGTTCGCACCAGAAGCTTTCTGTCTGAGCCATTACTGCAGTATATTAATGATTACTGCAGTAGCCATCTGACAGAAACGATATCAGTAGCTGAAACACCCGATTTACTGCAGTAACTAAGTGACGACTGGAGTAATGAGCTCAAGAACACATGTATTACTAGAGTAATGTGTGTATGACTGGAGTAAGCCATCAGAAAAACACGAATAGACCTTCTAAAACACAAGATTAGTGGAGTAACACATGGATGACTGGAGTAACTCACTCATTATTCATCTGGAAGCTTCAACTTGCTCATTTTAACTCCGAATTGACCCGTTCCAAGTTCCATTTGATCGTAGAAACTTCAAGAATCAATCTAAAAACTTGTATAATGATTTTCTCATTCCTTTTAACAAGTTTTTCTTTCTTTCTTCTATTCTTCTTGATTATTCTCCATGCATCAACTCATTCTTTCTCCTCTTCTCTTGTTCTTCTTCCACATGAACAAATCCTTTTTGCTCTTTGCTCTTACTAATGGCATCTACATAAGACATCATCAAAACTAATCATAACCAACACATTGTTTACTTTTCATCAGAACATATGAATTCTTGAACTCTTCATGGCAAGACAAACTTGAATCAAAGTTAGTAATATAGAGTAATTACAGTATGCAGACAAGATCAGGTGTAGATAAAATAAGTGCATAAATCAGATACAGAATTTCACAAAATCATTTTTCAATTCATAGTCTTTCAACCTCGAGTTTCTTAGACAACCTCGAGTTTGAATCAATGCTTAACTTCAACACAAACAGTATTATGAGCATTCCATCAACCTCGAGTTAAGCTTCCTAACCTCGAGTTTACCCAAAAACTCAAGGTTCATTCTTAACCTGGAGGTTTTTCATTCAAGAAAATGTCTGAACAAAGAGACCCAACCTCGGGGTGTGGATCCAACCTCGAGGTGTAGCCCAACCTCGAGGTTCTATATCTAACCTCGAGGTTTAAGTAGGGAAAAGTGATCAGAGAGATAAGCACTGAAACTCGAGGTTTGATAATAACCTCGAGTTTTTGTTGAACCTCGAGGTAGCTTGATCAACCTCGAGGTTATACCGTTAAAATTCAGTTTTCTGATTTATCCAAGTTGATAATCTATTAAGTCATCATCAAAACATTTGATATTTATGAGAACTAACATTCTCCTCCTTTTTGATGATGACAATAATCATTTTAACTTGTTCTCAATTTAATTTGTTACTTATACATGGACAAGTAGAAGAACATGATATAACTTGAAGACACAGAGAAAAAGAACATGATATATAAAACTATCATTCATGGATAAGCATAAGCATAATGTGCAACATCTTACGAGAAGTCAAAGAGTATAATGTGTAGCATATTACAAAATGCCAAAAAGCTTTAGCAAAAACATTTCCTACTGCTACTCTATTCAAAAAAATGTTGTTGTAGTCATATGCTGCATCTGCTCTGCTGATGCTCGGTGCTTCTCCCCTTTTGGCATCACTCAAAAAGGTGGGAGTTGATGCTGAGAAGAGAAAGGATGTGAAATGGAAGGAAAGGGAAGTGAGGATAAAGAAAATGAAGGAGGAGATAGGGAAGAAGAGACTTCATGGTGAGGGTCAAATTCTTCAAACAGATTAGCTGTGGAACTACCAGAGTAGTTGATTTGAAGAGGAAGGGGTGAAGCAGAAGAGTCTAGGATAGGAGTAGAATCAAACACAGGTAAGGGAGGTGCTTGAAAGGCAGGAAGTAGGCTGGAAGGAGTTATAGGTATGGAAACAGATGGAGTTAGAGAAGAAGGCTTAGAGGTGGGAATTGAAGGGATAGAGGACTGAATTGGAGATGATGGAGGTGCCTGAGAAGGGAATGATGGAGTTGCTACAGCTGATGTTGATTGAGGAGGAGTTGAATGGGCATCTATCAGCTTATCCATTTTGTTCATCACTGTCTACAGAAGATTGTACAGATTTGTGACCCAAATTATGATGCACTTTATCCACAAAGGAAGTAAACAGGGGATATTCCTTCTGAGTGAAGTGTGTATAATTTCTCCCCTTTTGAACAAGGTTTCATGAGTAAATGTACCAAAGGGCTCTGTGAGTGGGTGGCATTGATCCAAGGGTAAATTTCAGTGGTTCTGAAAAGGGAACATCAGGCTGAAGGATCTGATAGATCTCTTCATTACTATATTCAATTGATGGAACAACAGGTGGATTTTTAATTTGCATAAGAGAATTTAAGTAGTCTATGCTCAGCTCTATCCTTTTTCCTCTAACATTTGTGATGAGTTTTTCCTCTTCTACCTTATTTTTCTGGTTTATAGCATGATAGGACATGTTGAAGTAGAAGATTTTAACTAGGGTAGGACTGTATGAAGCTTGGATAGACAAGAAGAGTTCATAATTTTTGAACCATGGGTATAAGTCTAGGTTATAGTCTGATTTGAGTTTAGGTAAGTCAATATGGACTATAGGGCAGAATGGTCTGTTAGAATAGGTTTCCTGAAATTTCTTCCCTTCATTTAGACTAAATAGATGTGGTCCAGAGATAAAATCTAGAGGAGGATTGGTCAAAGGGGCATGGTAAATACTATAAATAGAGGGGAGCTGTTTTGACTTAGAACCTGCAGAAGCACCCTTAGAACCAAAAGCAGCAGAGGCACCTGATTTTTGAGATTTTGGAGATTGCAGTGGCCTTTTCTTGAATTTCGTCAGTGACTCGACTACTATCTCTTTGTCTCTCCTTGTCATTACTTTAGGGTCGACAGCTTTCCTTGCAGGAGTTTTGGAAGGCTCCTGGATTGTTAACTTCTTTGGTTTCTTGGCCAAGGGTTCTTCGAAATTCACTTTGGGCCGAAATCGCTTGGGAGGAAGTTTTGAATGAGGAGCCCTCATGATTGGAGATGATGAGGCAGAAATTCTAGGGTTTTCCTCGGATGTTGATTTCGTGGATTTAGCAAGGGATTTCTAAGAAGTTTTCGGTGCCATTGACAAAGAAGAAATTGCGTGACATTTTAGGGTTTTGAACGCAAAGAGGTGAGAATGAGAACTTAGGGATTCGAATGGTTCAGTGAGCGAGTTTTAAAAGTTCGGAGGTATAACCTCGAGGTTTGACTAAGTAACCTCAAGGTTGATTGAAAACTTGAGGTTTTACTAAGCCTCAAGGTTGATCAATATAGCACGGTTCAGCGGCAGCGAAATGGATTGCCAGTTACCTTGAGGTTGATTTACTGACCTCGAGGTTTATCCGGAACTCGAGGTTTGATATGAAACCTCGAGGTTCATGGAATTAATTTGAGAAATCTTTTTATGTCTTGGCTTACAGACTCGAGGTTCTATAAATTGACTCTAGTTAATATGACCTCTGTTTAGCTCTGTTTTCTTATGCTCAAAATAGAGTCCTGCAATGACATATAAACCACTCCAAAGCTTAAGTCAGTAATCATCAAAATATAACTAATCTTAATTTATTATTATTATTAACTTACAACTCATTGGGATTTACCATTCCCAATTCTCTCCTGATGAATAAGAACTGCTCCTTTGCAAGTGGCTTAGTGAAAATATCAGCAAGTTGCAGATGTGTGGGAATGAACATTACTTTAACACCTTTTCTCTGCATGTGATCTCGAATAAAGTGATGCCTAACATCGACGTGTTTTGTTCTGGTGTGCTGAACGGGATTTTTGGCCAGGCTTATGGTACTGGTATTATCACAGAGGATTGGAATATCTTTCAGATGAATGCCTAAGTCTAACAATTGTTGTTTCAACCACAGGAATTGTGCAAAGCAACTAAAAGCTGCAACGTACTCAGCTTCAGTAGATGAGACAGCCATAGTTGTTTGTTTCTTGCTGAACCATGACACCAAAAAACCACCAAGGAACTCACATTGGCCACTGGTACTCTTTTTATCAGTCTTGTAACCTGCATGATCTGAATCAGAATATGCAACCAGATATTCTTGTCCTCCTTTTGGAAACTATAGTCCAAGCTCTTTTGTATTAGCTAGATATCGAAATATTCTCTTCACGTGCTCTGCATGTGATTCCTTTGGTGCAGCTTGGAATGTGGCACACATGCCCATGCTAAACTGAATATCTGGTCTACTGGCTGTTAGGTACAGTAGAGATCTGATCGTTCCTCTATATTTAGTGGTGTTAAAATCCTTTCCTTTTTCTGTATCAGCATCCAGAGAGGCAGTTGAACTCATTAGAGTGTCTGCACCATTGCAATTCTCCATTCCAAATCTTTTAAGCAAATCCTGCAAGTACTTGGTCTGGGAAATAAATATCCCATCCTTTTGTTGCTTAATTTGCAGACCAAGAAAGTAGTTCAACTCACCCATCATAGACATCTCGAATTCACTCTACATCTTCTTTGAAAATTTCTCACACAAAGATTCATTAGTAGAGCTGAAAATAATATCATCAACATATATTTGCACAATTAATAATTCAATAAGCTTATTATTCTTAATGAAGAGAGTAGTGTCTGCTTTTCCTCTAACAAAGCCTTGATCTAGCAAAAATTTACTTAACCGCTCATACCAAGCTCTAGGAGCTTGCTTGAGACCATATAAAGCTTTCTTGAAACGATAGACATGATCAGGGAATTGGTCATTTTCAAAACCAGGAGGTTGTTCTACATATACCTCCTCTTGTATAAAACCATTTACAAATACTCTAGCAGGTCCAACCAAGTCCATGTGAAGAAGCTGAAGAGGCCTATTTGTTGAAATTTCAATTTTATTTTTTAAAGATGATTTAGTTTGTTTGCCCCTTTGACATGCATCACAGACCATATCATTTTTAAAATGAATTTTGGGCAACCCAATTACTAAATCCTTTTTCAACAACTTGTCCAGCTGGTGCATATTTACATGAGCAAGTCGCTTATGCCGCAGCTAACTTTCATCCAAGTTACTGACAAAACATTTTTCTGAAATAGTTTTTGGTAAATCTAATGTATAACAATTACCTTCTCTAGGAGCCTTAAATAATACCTTGAGTTTACCTTTGTCAATATAAAAATCATCTTTGTTGACAATTAGGCATTCCTCTAAGTCAAAAATAATCCAATTGTTCTTATCGGCACTCTACTCACGCTTAGAAGGTTATGACATAAACCTTCTACAAAATAAACGTCCTTGATGAGGGGACCTTCTTTTGTTCCAATCTCACCTATGCCAGTGATTTTCCTAGATTGATTTCCTCTGAAAGTGACTTTACCACAATCCCTTGATTTCAAAGCAATGAATTTATCTTCATCACCCGTCATGTGTCTGGAACATCCACTGTCAATGTACCACTTATTGACTCTAGATGCTTTCAGACAAACCTACAAAATAGGAGAAATTAAGTTTTAGGTACTAATCTTTTCTTAGGTCCTTTGAGGTTAGTCTGAGGCTTAGGAACATAAGTTCCTTTAGATACCCATTGATAATTTCCCACCGGTTTATCTCTTCTTTCCTTTTTATGAAAACATGATGATGTGCTATGACCCTTCCGATTACAATAATTACAATGAGCAAAAGGATTTGATGAATGCACTGATTTTTGAAAATAATTTAAGTATGATTTTCCACCAGTTTTCTTTTTGCCCTTCTTCTTGTCAAAAATAGGATTATATCCTATACCTGATCTATCATTTGTAAAACGTTGGGCATTCAAGATTACATTGAGCATTTCACTCCCTTTGGTGAATTTTTCAAGAGTTTTTGTAAGGTATAAGTTTTTGTTCTCCAAATCAAGACAATCTTCACAAATTATGTTTTTGTCAGTAAAATTGTTTACTTGCATTTCAAGAGTAGTATTTCTCCTTTTTAAATCAAAATATTTATCAGCAAGTTTTTCAAATTCAGATTCATTTCATTATACTCATCAAACAGCTTATCGTAAGTGGGTAATGAATCATTTACCTTACTATTTTCTAGTTGTTCTTCTTCTGCAACTAGACAGACGTTTGTTGTTGTTTCTTCTTCTTCTCCACTTTCTTCTTCTGAAGAGTCATCTCCCCAGATAGTTGAAACATACGCCTTCTTCTTGAAATTGTTGAATTTCTTCTTTTTGTCTTTCTCATTCCCCTTCAGTTGAGGACATTCCGATTTGTAGTGACCAGGCTTCTCGTACTCATAGCAGATGATTTGATCTTTCTTTTTGGAATCACGTCTGGTACTGGAACCTCTTTTTTGGAATCGATTTCTGAAGCCTTGATCCCGTTTGTAAAATTTCTTAAATTTTCTCATGAACATACCCATCTCATCATCTTCGTCATTTTCTTCCTTTTCTTTCAGATTATTGATAGTAACTCCCTTATTCTTGTTGTTGCTGTTGATCTCATCCAAATCTTTCTTGAATTTCAATTTGCTTTCGTATTCAGATAAGCTTCTGAATAAGGCTGCAACTGAAGTCATTGATTCACCTCGAGCCTCTTCTATTGCTGTGACCTTGGCTTCCCAGTCTTTGGTTAGTACATTGAGGATCTTTCTCACCCGGGCACGTTGTTCATATGCTTTGCCCAATGTAGCTAGCTGGTTTATCAGATGAGTATACCGGAGTTGAAATTCAGCAATTGATTCTCCGTTCTTCATTCTCAGCAAATCATACTCTTTTGTGAGAGTGTTGACTCGGTTCTCCTTTATAGCAGCTGTTCCTTCATACACAACCTCCAAGGCCACCCACATTTCTCTAGATGTCTCCAGATTGCAAATACGAAAATATTATTGTTGATTAAGTGTGCTCTGAAGTAAGAGTATGGCCTTGCTGTTTAAGATGACATTTCATCTATCATTGTCATCGTAATCTTCTTCCAGCTTTGGAAGTCTGAGACCATTGTCAAGGATGGTTGGCTCATAGTTTCCTCGCTCGAAAACTCTCCACAAGCCGAACTCTGTAGCCATCAAGAACACTTTGAATTTGTTTTTCCAAAATGAATAGTGCTGGCCATTGAATCCTAGAGGTTGGTTGATTGAAGCACCATCAAGAAATGTTCTGTCCATGATCAAACTCTGGATGTTAATCCGATCTGAGCAACGAGCCTCTGATACCAAATGAAGATGGAATATCACCTAGAGGGGGGGTGAATAGGTGATTTAAAAATTTAATTTGCTTAATAAAAATTTTCACGAATTAAGGCTAAGCACTACTTAAAAGAAGATTCAAAAAAAGGGAAAATGGACATGAAGCAATTTATATCGGTTCGGTCTAATCTTGACCTACATCCAGTCCCCAAGAACTCCTTGGGATTTCCACTAACTCTTCAAGAATTACAAGTACAACTTTGGGATAATCCTTATACTCTCGGACTCACTCCCCCTTACTACTTGTAATTGTACACCCACACTTAAGGTTCCACAACATTAAGGTTTTACAACTGAATGAAGTAAGTGTTTAAATAATTCCTCACGAGTAGATAAGAAATGAAACACTGAAGTGCAGGTAATATCCAAAGATATTGAATGAAACTGGTAAGAGCGATAAATCAGAGTAAATGCGCAGAGTTTCAGTAGGTGGCTCAATTGAATGCTTCTTCAATTTATAAGTGACAATTACTCCCAATTGTAAACTAGCCGTTGTCTCTGGTGAAATGACTGTTGGCATTAATGCTAGCGGTTTAACTTTGGAGAGATGGTCGTTGTCCAACATTCTTATTCCCTTCAGAATGTTTCTGGTTCTTTCGACCGTTTGAGTTGGACAGAAGGAATGTTGTCACTTCCTTATCTTCAAATATCACTTTTTGTCTGATATTTGCTGTAACAATAAATGTTGATGACATCATTGTTTACTTTTCATCAGAACATAGGAATTCCTGAACTCTTCATGGCAAGACAAACTTGAATCAAAGTTAGTAATATAAAGTAATTACAGTATGTAGACAAGATCAGGTGTAGATAAAATAAGTGCATAAATCAGATACAGAATTTCGCAAAATCATTTTTCAGTTCATAGTCTTTCAACCTCGAGTTTTTACATTAACTCGAGTTTCATAAGGCAACCTCGAGTTTGAATCAATGCTTAACTTCAACACAAACGATGTTATGAGCATTCCATCAACCTCGAGTTAAGCTTCCTAACCTCGAGGTTACCCAAAAACTCAAGGTTCATTCTTAACCTGGAGGTTTTTCATTCAAGAAAATGTCAGAACAAAGAGACCCAACCTCGAGGTGTGGATCCAACCTCAAGGTATAGCCCAACCTCAAGGTTCTATATCTAACCTCAAGGTTTAAGCAGGGAAAAGTGATCAGAGAGATAAGCACTGAAACTCGAGGTTTGATAATAACCTCGAGTTTTTGTTGAACCTCGAGGTAGCTTGATCAGCCTCGAGGTTATACTATTAAAATTCAGTTTTCTGATTTATCCCAGTTGATAATCAGTTAAGTCATCATCAAAACATTTGATATTTATGAGAACTAACAGGTGTATTGCCTTTTAGCTAAGGAAGCAACCACAAAGTGATAAGCTAACCAACACTATCTTGTAGAGAGAGTAACATGCAACTACGACGAAGCAACACACAAACACTGATGACAGAACATAAGTTATCACTTTTAGCACGACAAGAGAAGTTCAGAGAGGGAAATTTAATTTCTTTTGCGCGACAAAGACATTATATATTTAATTTTATTAAAACTAGTTAATTATAAAGTATATGGCCCTAAAGGTATTCATTTAAATGGAGTTTTAAGACCGATTAATTATAAATATCCAACCCTAAAGGTACTCATTTTCTTCATTTAAGACCGGAGGTTTAAGAGAATCTGTTCCTAACATTTTAATCATTTAATTTTAAGATCGGATTTATATAAAATATCCGGTCATAAACGTCAAATATTTTTTAGATCGGTTACTTATAAAATATCTGCTCCTAAAGGTCCTCAATTTCTTTAAAATTAAACTAAAAGATTGTAGCAAAAATAAATGAAAATAAAGGATAATAGAGAATAAGCTTTTTCCATTAATGGATAATATGAACAAAAGAAGATATAAGCTTAGTTCTTTTTTTTTTTTTTTTACATTACTGAGAATATGCAAGTACAAAAAAAAATAAGAACAACAAACTGAAAATTAACAACAACAATATATAATGCATGTGGCGAAAAATCCTAATGCTTAATATCGGCTAGTGTCTTAGAGATATCGGCACAAGCAGCATAAATTTCCCACCAGAGATCAGCAATTTCCTATCTTAAATCTGTATCTATGCCAAGGTTTCAAAAGAAAAGGAAAAAGGACCTTTATTTGAATACCCTCAGCTAGGCAATTTTGCATCAATATCACTTCATCATCAAAGGAAAGAGGAGAGGTGTTAGCAGTAAGCATGCTGGGACTAGGAGGTTGGTAAATATTGTTAGAAGGCTAGAGAGGGGGAGCAAGAATCTCTACGTGGTCTATAGGCTGGAAGAGGCCAGCAATCTCTTTATCATCCAAAATAATAATAGGTCCAATGACCCGAGACTCCTCCGTCATAATAGAACACACTCGAGAAGAGCAAAGAGATCTAAGGAAGGCACAAGCATGAGGAGTACCCTTGCAAGCTGATATCTTGTATCTAAATGTACTTTTAAGACCGGTTTCTTATAAAGAATATGGTCCTAAAAGTATATAATTGAATTTTTCAATTAAATAACTTTTAAGACCTAATTATCGTGTTTATCTGGTCCTAAAGGTCTATTATTTATTTTGAAGTTGAAACAATCAAAATTAGAGCAGAGATACAAAATATGTGGGATTCATATAATTAGTGAATAATTTTCAAGAGTGTATTTTATAAATATCTGGTTCTAAATATACTTTTAAGACTGGTTTTGTATAAAGTAGTCGGTCTTAAAAGTTATTTAATTGAAAAATTCAATTAAATAACTTTTAAGACCTAATTATCGTGTTTATCTAGTCCTAAGGGTCTATTATTTATTTTGAAGTTGAAACAATCAAAATTAGAGCAGAGATACAAAATATGTGGGATTCAATTTTAATTAGTGAATAATTTTTAAGAGTGTATTTTATAAATATCTGGTTCTAAATATACTTTTAAGACTAGTTTCTTATAAAGTAGTCAGTCCTAAAAGTATATAATCGAATTTTTCAATTAAATAACTTTTAAGACCTAATTATTATATTTTTCTGGTCCTAAAGGTCTATTATTTATTTTTAAGTTGAAACAATCAGAATTTAAGTTGAAATTTGTAAATACCTTTAAGACCTCATTGCATGTATGACCGGTCTTAAAAATACATATAAGATCATCCTTTTAAAATATTAGGTCCTAAAAGCCTATCCTTAATTTTTCTACCAATTTTTTCTTATATAAATAAATGACTTATATTTATAAGAATGGTTGTCTTGCAATATCCGGTTTTAAAAGTTCCGTCGTTTCAAATCTCTAGATTAATGAGTTGTATCCTTAACACTCTATATTCAATGAATACTTCAGAGTCTCTTTGGCTCAGTATGCGTCTCCTCGTATTCTAAAGACACTCCAATGATGGTGCTCTATTTAAGCTCCTTGTTACTTTAGTTTCTTCACATCCTCATTTTTTTCTATAACCTCCACCTTTGATCCTAGCCTCCATCATAATGGCTGCCCCACCACTACCGGGTCCTCCTTTTCCTCCTCCTCCTCCCCAACCACAAAGGCCTCCTCCACTGCCGCTGAACCCATCTGCCAAGTAGATGTTGGAGCACCTAATAGCCCGTGTCGTTCACATTGACTGACGCTTGGGAAAGTTAGTTGGGCTGATTCACATCGTCAACTACAAGCTCAACATGGTACTCCACGCCAATAACGTGGAGTACCATTCTTCTCAAGATCAGGACTCAAGTAACTCCTCTTCCTCCAGCAACGATATAAAAGATTAATTGAAAGTTTTTTCCTTTTCTTTTTTCTTTGTTTTTTTATGTACTGGATATTGCTGCCCTTTATCGGGCAGCATAAATAAATATATAATAATGAATAATTTATGTTTTTTAAATGTTGTTGGAGTCTTTAAGACATTTTGATATGTTTTGATCATGTACAGGGTCATGTTTTCATTTTGGACAACCTTGGATTACCCTTGAGTTACCCTTGCATTTAACAAATAATATTGATCATATAATTGACAACATTTTAATAATAACAAATCATATTCATATGGATAAGATCACCGCATATAAATTAAAATTAGAATATAAAATTAATAAACCATTTAAAAATAAAATAACATAATAACAACGTTAATTAAGAACAAACAAAACAAATTAAAGTCCTCGTTAATTAATTAATTGACTTTGAAATTAAAATTCACAGAATACAACTTTAAGACCAAACAAACAAAATTTACATTGTTTGAACAAACATATATACAAACAATTAAATTTAGTGAAAGAAGACTAGAGCATTGTCTTGAAACCTCATGCATGCGAGCATGCAACGTGATGGGGTTATGTGTTATAATGACTCTAGTCAGTTCTTGGTAACTCGAGCCTGAGTTTGAACTGTTATATTGAAATATATTTGATAACTCGAGCCAATACTTAGTGACTCGAGTTTTATTTGCAAAGTCCAGGGGGATCAGAGGACTGAGACTTCAACAGCCTATCCACTTTGTTGGTCAAAGTCTACAATGTGTTGTGAATATTTGTGAGACTTGCACTGTGATCTTCAATGTGGCCACTAAGATTGCCAACTTCCTCTTTGATTTCCTCTTGATTAGCATGTACCTTGGACCTCATTCACCAACTTGCCAATCTCAGTCTCCAATTTCCCAGTTAGCTCATGACTTTGAGCTATCATAGATACTTGAAGATGACCACCACATTTAGAGACAACCTTCTCCACTATAGTCTTGATTGTGGCTCCAAGTGTAAAAGGTGAAGGTTGTGAACATTGTTCTTGAGCAGGTTCGGATTGTGCCTCTTGAGCTCTAGACTTGGAAGCTCTTGATTTAGATGGGGCTAGGGCTCTTGATTGCCCAAATCCTTCTTTAAATGAAATCCTCATCAAATTTAAATGATGTTTTTCAAACATCTCAGGCTTCTTAGGAGGCTCATTCTTCTCTAGGTACCAAACCTTTTCATGAAACAAAATAACAAAGACAAAGTTTGGTAAATGATAGGTGACTTTCGCAAGTGCACCGATCGTTACAAGTAATAAAGTAGTGAGAAAAGATCGTCCCACAAGGAATAGTACTTCAAATCACTAATTCGCTATTTTCACTTAGTTGGATGAATAAGTAAAAGAGAAGAGTTGTGGCTAAACAAGAATTTCAAGAATTAAAGAAAGAAAAGAATTCAAGATCAAGATTCGCAAGAGAATGTTTAGAAAAGATAATCAGTCAAGAAAAATGTAGCTAGGACTTAGAATCCCCCTATGCTCCTTCAAGAATTTGAATTGAATCCCTAATTAATTATTAATCCCATGATTGACGATCAATTCTCTAAAGTTAGACTAAGTCTCAATGTCTTGACGCTACCTTAGTCCGTTATCTTTGAAAACAACCTAATGTCTTAGTATCGTTTAAAAAGATAGATTTATAAACCAGAATTATAAGATTGCATAAACTCGTAAGCCTATGTCTAGGTCATGCAATTTTATGATGAATTAACGGTTCGGGTAAAATACACCAACATCTCTATTATCATACATCAACCTATGAACAATCTAAAAGGTGATCAGTCTTCAAGAAAGCTTTAAGCAAAGGAAATTCATTCAATCAAGAAAATCAAGATTCAATCAAGAACTCAACCAAATACTTAAACTCGCATAAGGTTCATCATAGCCCTAACTACAAAAAGGAAATTAGCCAAGCATGACTAGATTAACAAAATATAGAAGAAAAGATGAAAATAGATGAATGGTTCTTCAGAGATTGGGGAAGGTTAATCTCCACAGTTGCTTTGATCTTCTTTCTCAAGTTGTTTTTTGTCAAGAAGAAGGTGTCTTTCTTTGCTAAGGTTTCCTCCTTTTATGTTTCAGGTCCAAATGAGTTTCAAATCTCAAAAATCCTTAATTTTCCTTCCTTTTTCGGGCCCTGAAAACTTTCCTAAAAATTAAAAATAAGATTTTTCGCACTTTTGGCGCCCTGGGCGCCAAAACCTTCGCAAGAGAGAGAAAGTTGGGGCCCTGGGCGCCAACTTTAATAGCCCATACAGAAAGTTGGGGCCCTGGGCGCCAACTTTAATAGCCCCATACAGAAAGTTGGGGCCCTGGGCGCCAACTTTAATAGCCCATACAGAAAGTTGGCGCCCTGGGCGCCAACTTTAATAGCCTCATACAGAAAGTTGGCGCCTTGGGCGCCAACTTTGGGCTTCCTATATGGCTTCTTTTCTTGACTTTCTTGGGCTCTTCTAATTAGCTTATCTCATGGATAAAAACCTATAAAACACACGAGAATACTTGTGAGGGTATGTCTGATATCAAATCCATGTTTTTGACTTATTATTCTTAATCGTTTTAATCATATCAGATCAATTTCATGCTAATCTTGTGCCTTAAAACATGGTAAATTTACGGCTCATCAGTAAAGGTATGGTGGAATTCTTCTTGGAATGAACATGAATCTCTTCATTTCATTAAGAATCCAGTGTCCAAGATTATAAAGAATCTTATCCACAAAAGAAGCAAAAAGAGAGTAGTCCTTTTAAGTAACGTGTATAAAATTCTTCCCCTTTTGTACTATGTTCCTTGAGTAAATATACCACAAGGCCTTATGCACTGGGGGCATGACAACAGGAGAAAAACTAAGTGTCCCTATCGGTTCACTTAGTGTTTCATCTGGTCGAACGATTTTTAAAATATGCTCATTGTCATAATGAAATTCAGGAGGAGGATAAGAGATCAAAAGCAAAGAATTTTTGTAATTGGTAGTAAGAATGATTCTTTTGCCTCTTATATAGGTAATTATTCTTTCCTTAACCTTGTTATCATGCTTATCTAGAAGGTTGTGGATAGTCATATTGAAATAAAAAATCCTAACAAGAGTTGGACTGAAAGAAGCACGAATAGACAGCAAATTTTCATAAGGCTTATACCAAGGCGAAAGATCAAGATTGCAATCTCGCCTTAGTTTATCCATATCTAGATAGATAGCTGGACAAAAGTTCCTAAGGGCATAATCCTCTCTAAATTTTTTTCCTTCATCGGCAGAAAACATAATAGGTCCACAAGCAAATTCAAAAGAAGGGACGAGTTGATGATAAATGGCTTGAAGAGCCAGCTTTTGAAATGGTACCTTAGAGCTAGATGACTCTTGACCTTTAGGAGTAGAGGATTTTCTTTAAGAAGTACCTTGAAATTCAGATGAAGGAATAGGCTTCTTCTTCGGTTTCTTAGGAATCTCAGGTGATTCTTGAATCAACACTTTCTTCAATTTCTTGGGTGATGGTTTGTCGGACACCACCTTCGACTAACATCTTCTTAGAGGTTGCTTGGATCGTCTAAGGCGTTTTAATGGTTTAAGAGATGAAGATTGAATCGCCTCATAGTCCGAATTAGAACCTATAGACTTGGTAGAGGTTTTGGAGATGGATTTGGGGGCATGGTGAGATTAGGGCTTGAGTTAGGGGTCAGTTTTCTGAGATAGGCCTGAGAGAAGACTCGAGTTAAATGAGAAGTAAAAATCTGAAGTCGAGAACAGAGATTTAAATAAGAAGCTATAAACTCAAGTTTAAACATGTTGACTCGAGCCAAATACACTTCTAAAAATGACTAATTGTCGTCCTTCGCTTGACTTGAGTTTGGAACTTCTTGGCTTGATTCAAATAGGCTTCTCAAAATGACTAACTGTCAGCTTTCAATTGACTCGAGTTTGGCACTACTTGGCTCGAGTCTCCATATTTTTTAAAGTTAAACGAAGACTTTTAGGATCAAACATTTATAAAATAGTCGGTCCTAAAAGTCTCCCATAGTTTTCAAAGTAAACCAAGAATTTTAGAACCGGATATTTATAAAATAGCCGGTCCTAACAGTCTCCAATATTTTCTAAAAGACTTTTAGGCCTGGACATATATAAAATAGTCGGTTGTAAAAGTCTCACATATTTTTTAAAAGACTTTTAGGACCGGACATTTATCAAATCCTAAAACTCTCTCATATTTTTTAATGGAAATTTAGCACCGGACATTTACAAATTTATAATTAGGTCATTTACAACATCCTATCCTAAAGGATTAAGCACAACCACCATGCAATACTTTCAGCAACAAAAAATGAAAAGCTTCAATTTGTTGGAAATGAATAAACAAATTTATTAATTATTGGTCATCAAACGTACATATATATTGTATAATTGTTCATTTATAGAAGATGATTGTTACTACATCATATATTTACAAATTAATTCAGGACTTTGTGAGTTCCTCACATAGATATTCATAAATCACTTGGCGTATACGCTCAATATCATCATCAGGAAAGGGGTCAGCACAAGTAAATGTCTGTAACATCAAAGATATATGTGTGTGTGTGTGTGCACGCGCACGCGTGTGTGTCCTTAATTCCTTGCATCAAAGGGATCAATATAGGCAAACTTATGTAATATCAAACACATTTACCTCTTCAATAATAGTTAGAATTCGTTGCATGATAATATTATACACGGTTTGATGACGTAAAACCCACATGAGTTAGACGTAGGTGGTTGCTGACGTGTCTAAAAACGAACAAGAAATATATATAAGAGCATATATTACTTACTAACCAAGTTCACAAGGCCGTGTGCCAATGTCCAAATATGTACTAACCTTTAGTATGATCCATGTAGGCTTTTTAACCTAAAACCCAAGTTTTTTCTTGACCTTCTTTTGGAATTCCATCATGGGCCTATTATCAAAATCACAAATTTAATTTATAAAAAATGGTCATTGAAAATTCACAGCAGAGATTTCAAACAAAACAATCAAAATGACATGCTTACTTCTCCACAATCTGATTTAGTGTAGGCGCTGGATCATTGTGAAGGGAGCATAGAAAGACCACTTTATTCTCCTTCACGCACAGGAGGACGAACTGCTAATGTTGACTGAAAATTCACAACAGACAAGTACTCAGTCATATGAATGTAGCAGAATTAAGTGAATTGCAGACAATAATTATGATATGTTCCTATGGTTGAATGGTACCAAGTACCACGATTTCATATTGGTACACAACCTCTTAGTTATGTATAGTTGTCTCTCCTTTATGAGTGGCACACTTAAGTAGTCTGGGCACAAAAATCCAAAATCCTTGCTTTTGCCATGTTCTACCAATTCAGCACACATTAACCTACAATAATGATATCAGTGAATTAGTTAGTATATACGTATGTGTGTCTAAACAACCCCTCTTAAAATTATGTACTCATCAAAGAAGATACTTACTTTATCAATAAGAACACAATTGCATTAGTTAGCTCCTTTCTAGTAAACAACAGGGAGATTAAATCTTCTTGGTCAACAAAAATTGGTGCCTTATTATAGAGGCCTACTTCAATATTGACAAGCTACGATCTAACTCCAAAAGATTGATTGAGTACCTAAAGTCCAATTTCCTCCTTAGCATTCAACTTAGGAGTCTCAACAACTTCACGAGGGGTTGTAGCTTCAGTAGGGGGTAGAAACATGTACAAGCTTCACTAGTCACGAGATGAAGCTTCTCTTGCAATCACTCACAACCTTTATTTGATTAGTTTTAAGAAAGATAGGTGCATCTATGATCACCTCTTCAACTGACACCCTGACTTCATCATTAGCTATTTGTTGGTGGCATACAGTTGATCCTAAGTTGTAGACAGTCCCTCTTGCAACCAATCATCTATCAGGATCCTCCACATAAAGGTCACAAGGTTCCGCTGACTGTCCAACAATGCAACTCCCTTTAGTACTTCGCCGGACAAGTGTAAGTGACTGTGACAAGGAAATAGTGGTCATCCACGAGAGCTCACAAACATCATCATTTCCTCCTTCATCTTGTTCAGCTAAGCTTGAAAAGTTTTAGTTAATCAAGCTTCTCGCTCAACTGCTTTGGCCTTTGCTTCCTCAGTTGCTATGGCCAGCGTATGTTCCATCTCCTCCCGGGTAACCATACTTTGTTTTTGGTGTTTGAATTTACCAAAGTATTCCTTCAGGCCTACCCATCCTCCAATTCCCCTTACACGTCCCATGTGATCCGATTTTCTAGTCGCAACAATAAGAATATCTTTTCTCCCATCCGACACAAATGATCCCTCTGCTTCTTTCATTTTGAGTTATTCCTGTAAGATACAGATAACTGAAAATGGAGCAAATCACCAAGAGGGGGATGAATTGGGATTTTAAAATCCTTTTTCCGATTGTTCTATTTTCAAATACTAAACAGAACTATTAAGAGTATTGAGAACAAAAGTGAGACACATAGAATTTATACTGGTTCATTCCAATCTCTGACCTACGTCCAGTCCCCAGTTTCTCTGAGATTTTCACTAATCTAATCGATTACATACTCTGTAACTCAAGAGTAATTCTCTCACTAGAATCTACTCCCCCTTACAAGTTGTAATCAATATCCTAATCTCCAAGTCCCCAGACTTGAGATTCTTTACAATGGAAGATTTACAATCAAATAAAACTCTCTCTAAGAGTGGATGATAAACACTGAAGTTCTAAGTATCAACCGATACTTTCTTAGTAAAAACCAAAGAGTAAGTAGTATACTTTAATGCAATTCGTTTTCAGCAGTCTTGGTTGTTGAAAAGAATTGAATGTAACTCTATTTATACAAAGAGAGTGTTAAATGATCGTTTCAATCTTCATTATAACTGTTGGTGCATTAATCCAGCTGTTAGAGGTACTTTGGTTTCTTCTCTTTCTACTCTTCAGTTAATTCTTTTTGTTCAGAGGATTAATGTTGACTTTCCTTGAGTTTTTGTCCATTAGAATGTCAGAATGTCAGAAACTAGTTTAGATAAGAAGCATTAATCCATTTTGCATCGTGCAGAGATTGTTTATTCAGGATATAGCAAGTTATTTGTACTTTGCAATAAATGCTCTGACATGCTTTTTCACTTATGTTGAACTTGCACTTTAATTCTCTTTGAATCATCTTTATATCAACTGAAATTCACCAACAAATAGGTTAAACATATCTAGAGATGGTGATAAGTGATGATAAACAATATATAGATCAATTACACAGGCTTTACATACTTGACTCGAGTTTTCTTCATACAGAGAAGAAAGTCGTGATTTGATCTTTCAAACAGGTTTTGAGCAAGACCTAAACTTGAGTCATTAAGTGACTAACTCGAGTTTTGCACTCTTAAGATGAAAAATACATTTTAAGTCTAAAAGCTCAAAACTAGAGTTTTCATACAAAACTAGAGTTTTTAAATGGTGAAAATATAGTGATGTTCTCTATAAGGCATGAACTCGAGTTTTCAAAGGTTAACTCGAGTTTCCACATATACTTAGAAAACTAGAAAGCTCACTGGATTGATCAAACCAAAGTTTTCATTTCGAAACTTAAGTTTTCAAAACCTTAGAAATATGTGTTGTTCTCTATAAGTCCCAAACTCGAGTTTGTGAAAACTAAACTCAAGTTTTCTCAAGGGAGAAAACTTTGTAAAATATTCAAGCAAATCTAAATTGGAGTTTTAAAAAACATAACTCAAGTTTTCACAAGCTTAGAATAATATATCTTTCTGTATGTGATGAAAACTTGAGCTTCCAAAACTCTAACTTGATTTTTCACACTACTTGGAAAAACTCAGATTTCTTGATTTGTCATACTGGAGTTTGTTAAAACTAAACTCTGTTTTGCTTTGTCTTTGAAAAACTTAGAAACTCTCTCTGTGTTACCAAAACCTGAGTTTTCAAATCTTGACTCGAGTTTATCTTAATTTACAAAACTGGAGTAGCTCTCTGTTAAGTCCAAACTCGAGTTTTCTAACCAAAACTCGAGTTTGTCTTTGACAGTAAGTTTTCCAACTTTTCAAAGACAAACTTTAATTGAGGTTTACAATTGTCAGTTATCATTAAAACACATAGAGAACTAACAATAACGAGAGCTTAATTAATGACGAAACATGTTTAGTAACTAAAAAATAAAAAATAACAATACTTACAATTATTTCAACAACTACACGAGTTTGTTTACTAGTGTAAGCCCAGCCTTTCTTTTGGCGAATATACAACCATAACTCTTCGCGGTGTATTGGAGATGGTGGATCACTTATCACAAAAGGATTAGATTTAGCTTCATCTTCTAATCTCTTTCGCTTGGCTGTCATCTACTCTTTTTCAACCCTTTCATACCCGCCATGAGACATTCTATATGGGCGATCATTCTTTCTCCCAATCTCTTGTGCTTGCACCCTTATTTTCTATGAATCAGAATTGAAAACAACTATTAATTATGAATCCCATACCATCTCACTAACAAAAATTAGAGAATTTATGCTTGATATGAACCTCAAACACTAGTCAAATTCACTTCATCAAGTTTCAAGACATTGTTAAGGAAGATGTAGAATTGTAGAATTAATTGGGAGACACAGAGGAAAGGGAGTTACAGAACTGTTGCCAAATCAGTCAATTCATTCATTCATTCATTATAACTGGTTCCTACATATATTAGTCTAACCTCTTATATATAGTTAAAGGCTTGACTCTTAAGACCTAATAACAGCTTACACAGAAACCATTACACAATCAACATACTAACTAACTAACAGTAATGTCTACCCACTACCTACTATAACAGTATACCTTCCTAGCTAACTGACAAATAGCCTCATAGATGAACACAATAACATTCACATATCCACACAGGTTAATAAGCAAACAAAAAAGGGTAAAAAAACTAAATATATACTCGCCAAAGCTTCTGGAGTAGTCCACATCAGAACAAATTGTTGCTAAGTTTCTTCATCAAGAAATGCATACTTAGCGCAAGGATTAGGTTGAGGCTAACTAACTGGAACCTCGACAAAAACTACTTCTTTGCTAGCTGAGTTTTAAATTTCCTCCAATGATCAGCACAATATGACAATGTCTTGTCTTTCAACTTCTCATTGTTAGGAACATTATACATAAGCCGGATAGAGTCCCAAATAAGATCATTCACAGTGGCTTTATCGACATTTTTCCACTCATCTATCAAAATGTTAGGCTTGTTGCGTGCTAGTAAGCCGATATAACTAGTATATTTGCTTTTATTAGGGTTTTTAAGAGCCAAATGCTCATCAAACTGTATCTCAAGCTTTTCCCTGGCAGTACGAATTAAGGCAAGCCCTTTCAATCGGGTGGCGCCTCTTCACCACCACGCTGTGCAGGATGGTTACGAGGCTTACTCTGAGATGAACAGGGTTCGTTCTGACTCTCACCAGTCACATCAGTAACTGGCATTCCACAAATAGGACTAGGCTCATTTTCTCCATTCATTTTTGAAACAAGAAGAGCAGTTAAGAGAGGTCGTGCAAGAGAGGAATGCCTGAGAAAATGAGAGAGTAACAGAGGATGATGATGGTAGGCAAGGAAAAGAGGTAATGCAACAGGGGTTTTGCAATAGGAACAGAGGTTTAGATTTTAGAGAGAGTAACTAGAGGTTTTGCACGAAGAACTGTATATTTTGTTTAATTTTAAGACTGGATATATTAAAACACTAGTCTTAAAATTTAACCATCAAGACCGAACCTTATAAAACTTTGGTCTTAAAAGTAATGAATTTTTTATTTAATTTCTTTCAATCTTTTGTATCAGCCACAATTTAGTCCGGTCTTAAAAGTGTAACTTTTAGGATCGAATATATTAAAACGACAATCTTAAAATTTAACCTTAAGACCGGTCTTTATGAAACTCCGGGCATAAAAGTAATTAATTTTTTGTTTAATTTCTTTCAATTTTTTGTACCGAACACAATTTATGTCCAGTCTTAAAAGTGTAAATTTTAAGACCAACCATTTAATATATCCGGTCTTCACATTTTTACACTTTTATATTTAAATTTAATTGATATTTCAATTGTTTTCAATAACATATTTAAGACCCTTTTTTTTTTTGCACTTGTTTGAATAATATATTTAAGACTAATGGATAAAGTATATTGTCCAACAAGTTCTTGATATTTACAAAACTACCACCGATCATACTTTTATGACCAAGGCATCAATACTCCGGTCTAAACGAGGTGGTCTTAAATCGCTTTTTTGCACTAGTATACATAGAAAACTTTTTAGACTTTACTGTTTAAAATGTTAACCTCATGTGCCAATCATATAGAATAAGCTTCCAACCAAGGTTATCAAATCAGCGAGTTTAAATAAACTCATGGTAGTTATGTAAACTCGTATCTTAAACTCATAAGAGTTTACTTTTATCATTAAATAGTTAAAATATAAAAAAAAATACAAGAATTTGATTTAAATATATGGTAAATCTAAATAAATGAAATTAAATCCATCAACATTCATAATTTCTTATATTTAATACAAAACTTTCAATAAAATTGATATATAAAGCCGTTGAACATGATCAAATCGAACAAATTAAAACAAGTTTTAGAATGAGTTAACATGGTTTTTTTAAGCTAAAAACATAAAAACATTAAACTTGGTTTGTAAACTTGTGAGCTTAATGAAGTTTATAATTGGCACAAGTTTACCTACTACTCTACTTGATTTAGTAAGGTATGAACATACAAACAGTAAATTCGGATAGACAACTTGTGAATTTAACAATAATGCTTCCAACAACCATAAAAAAATTCATTTTCACTTGTAACAACTATATCTCTCAATGAGTTTAAAATTTAACGAACGAAAATGTTGCTTCAAATATTTTTTTACTCATATTTGAAAATAATCATTTATTGAACAAGCAAATGCTATTATCTTTATCATTTGAGTAAAAGAGCTTTATCGTACTCATCTTGATCTTAGAGAGTTTTATTGATGACTGAAAATCTTCTTCAATTATTCTTTAAATTGTAAGGATGAGGTATTCCTTAAGAATTAAGGATGAGATATGTTAGTGTAGGATTCACTGCAAAGGTAGGTGAATTAAGTGATAATAAAAATGTAATCACCTTGAAAAATGCCCAAAATAAAATAGAGTTATAGTTAGAGAGACATCACCAATTTTAATGATAAGTTAGAATTTAGAAGGAGAGCATCGAGTTTATACTAGTTATATTCAATCCATTTGACCTACTAATTAGAACAAGGCTTTTACCCAAAAAGATAGGTGAATTGGGAAATAAATAAAAGAAATATCGAAATTTAACGCATGCTTCAATGAAATAAAGTTGAAAAGATGTTACTAAGGATAAGCACACTAGATTTACACTAGTTCGGCCCAAACTCCTTGACCTACATCAGCACTCAAGGAAGAGCAGGAATATCACCTAGAGAGGGTAAATAGGTAATTCTAAAATTCTTTTCGAAAATAATTTAAAGACAATAAAACAGAGACTGAGAAAGAAAGTGAACACAGAGTGTTTATACTGGTTTGGTCTAATTCGTCGACCTACGTCCAGTCTCCAATCACTTTGGGTGTTTCAATATCTCAAACTCTTATACAATTTACACATTTTGTACTCGAGATGATCCGATCACAAGGACTCACTCCCTCTTACAAGCTATAATTGCATACCTGCTCTTAAGGTTCAACAACCTTTACATTTGCAAATAAATTGAATAGAATTAACTCCTCACTAAGTAAACAAAATAATCACTGAAGTGCGAAGTATATCCGAAGATACTGAATGTAAGTAGTGAAACAATTGATTGTAATAATACAGAAATGAATGCGCAAAGTTTCGGTGGTTGACAAAATTGAATGTTCGAGCTTTTATATTGTTACACCATTAATGTCGTTAGAGACATTGTATATAGCCATTGAGTCTCTTCATATTTCTGTTAGGCACAGATATTTTTCGTTGCATGTAATCGTTGGTAGCTTCATTAAATGCATTCGTCGTCGAAGTAGTGGGGGCAGATATTGACTTTGAATAATAACCGGAATAAGAGCGTATTGAAGGAATAATTTCATCTTCCTAGAATGTTTGTTCCATTTGTATTTGTCTTCATTAAATGCGTCTGACACAATAAAATGGCCATTTTTGCTAATCTTAATTTAAGCAAGGTAAGTCATCTGTACATCACTCAAAAGGATGATTAGATATAACAATAGTAATTTTTAAAGTGATTAAAGGTAAATATAAGATGACCCAGAATAATTAAACAGAAGATTAAAGAAGACAGACCATCATCGAGCTCTCCTTCAAGCATTACTCGAGTAACAAAAATGGATTACTCGAGTATCGTCATGTGTGCATAGGCATTCTGGATCTCACTCGACATTACTTGCTCAACATGAGGCCATTACTCGAGTAATATTAGAAAGTAATGGCTCCTAGAAGGATATTACTCGAGTAGTCAAAATTTATTACTCGAGTAATATAAGAATATTACTTGAGTAATAAATCATCTACTCGAGTATCATTGAGCTAAGAGATAGATTAATCCAGAACGATATTACTCTTGTAAAGGAGATTGTCTACTCAAGTGACGATGAAGGACGCCTATTGATATTGCAAGGAGCCCGACATTACTCGAGTAAATCCTGGGCTTACTCGATTAATGAATCTTTGCTTTCCTAGAGTATTTGAAACAGTCTCTTGAATGATTACTCGAGTAACAAAAATCTTTACTCGAGTAACTTTTCTTTTCAAAACATATTTTGGTTTTCACAAATACATTTTCTATTTCATAAAATTTTAATCCATTAAGTCTTGTTATCATCAAAACTCTGAGAACTAACACTCAAAGGCCTTATGAGATTTTCACTATTCTCCAAGATTCACTGGGCTCTTTGTGCCTCAGTATACACTAGTTGTTTTCCAAGAACAATCACTCCCCCTTACACTTTGCAATTTAATGCCCACTTAAAATCCCACAATCTTGAGTCTCTCATATAATAAATGAATCAATAAATGTCTCTTACAAGAGTAAATATATGACCACTAAAGTACAAACTCAAATTTAAGAGCTTTAAGACTTTACAATGAATGTAACGTAAGTTTTTTTAAAATGTTTGTTGCTCCGTCTTCAATGCTCTATCTATTTATAGGTAGAGTGAATTAATGACCCTTGTCTTGGTATATGTATCTATTGGAGTTTCTCGGTCTTTGATATACATCCGTTGAAGTCTTTAAACATTTGTTTTGTCTAAGGAATTAGCCGTTAGAGCAAAAAGAATGGTCGACGTTTGAATGTCCTTCAAATTTAATGTTTTTGACACAAAAGTTTGTTTTCCAGTTTGTGAATTAATCCTTGTTTGATTGCCTGAAAAAAAAAACTTTAGTATTTGTATAATAAATAGTTAGAATGACTAGAAGCAAGACAAACAAATTTCATAATCATTCTAGTGATTTAAAAAGTTTCAAAGCGTTGCTCTATTTTCTATGAAAACATTATTCTAGTGATCCTCTCTTGACAATTTCGAAATTATTTCGGAGCACTGGATAGATCTCTAAAGTAATGTGCTAGTGATGAATAGAATGAGATCACTAGAGTAGTCACTCGAGTGATATTTTTTCAAGTTCCTTGGTGCATCACTTGGGTGGTAAGCTAGTGATGAAGAATTATAAGGTCACTCAAGTGTTTACTCGAGTGATCTTGTTTCTTTTGATTTTTATGAAAAGCATATCACTTAATCACATCAGTGGAGTGTTCTGCTAGTGTTGTTAGTTTAACACATCACTCGAATCATTTTATACTTAGAATTTTTAATTTTTTTTATTTCATAACACTTCCAAGATCTTTGCAGTGTTATGCTAGTTATTCTCTTTGTCTCATTACTTGAGTGATCTCATGTCATCACTCGAGTGGTTACTCGAGTGACTTTTTATTTAAAGTACTTATGGCCTGCATGCTCTCATTCATACCTTGAAAAATAGATTTTTTTTTTTTTTTTGCATTGGGCCCTTTTAGGCCTTGGCTTTTTAAGGGCCGGTGTTAATTCTTAGCTCTAACTCGAGTGAACTTTTCTTTGAAAAGTTTGCAACACTGATCACTAGATAAATCACTATGGCAATTTCTTTATGATAGATTTAATATATCACTCGAGTGGTTACTCAAGTAATCTTCTTTTATTACCATGATGATTTAACTAGAATCTATCACATCACTCAAGTGATATGTTTTTCAACTTTCAGTGATCACTTGTAGTGATAAATTCTTATCACTCGATTGATCAAACAGATTTTGCAAAACATAGATCATTTATTATTTAAAATACTTTGTTCATCATTTAAATCCTATGCAAAACATTTTTAAACTATGTTATCATCCAAATATAGGATCTAACACTAGGTCCAATTCTCATATACTTTACAAGAATCTCACAATGCTTCCCAAGATTGATATGCGCTTTTGATGCCTCAATACATCAACCCATAGACCCATTCATTTGTATATCCACTCTCCTTAACTTTTTCTTTTTCTTTTTGGTTCAAAATCCACTCTCCTTAACCGCTATAAGAATATATCAATTCATCTCAAAATTCCACAATCGTTAGTCAACTCAAACAATAAATGAAAGCGTATGAAATTCGCTATTGGATTGAATAAAGGGTTAAGGTGCAAAAATACACATATGTTTTTTCCTAGGAGCGCCCAGCACCACATGTTTTTTTTGTGCAAAAATACACACGACGTTATGTTTTAGGAGCAAAAGTCACACGGACCGTTACTTGACCAACGTTGACCGTTAACTTGGACGGAAATGAACAGTAATTCCGCTGAAATTATCATTTTGCCCCTAGTTTTAAATAATATTTTTAAAAAAATTAAACTAAAATAAACCCTTTCCAAAGCAAGTGGGCCCCACCACCGGCCACGCCTCCGCCGCCGATGACCAGCGACCTCCTCCGGCGACTCTTTTTTTTTATTTTAAAAACTAAGGTTTTAAATATTTTTTTAAAAAAAACACTAAAATAAGCCCTTCCCCATCGGTGGGCCCCACCAACGGCCACACCACCGCCGGCGGCCGCCCTCCCCACCAACGGCCGCCGCCGACGACCTCCTCCGACAACTTTCTTTTTTTAAAAAACTAAGTTTTTAAATATTTTTTAAGAAAAAACACTAAAATAAACTCTTCCCCACCGGTAGGCCCCACCATCGACCACACAACCGCCGGCGGTCGCCCTCCCCACCAACGGTCGCCGTCGGCGACCGGCGGCCACCGCCGGCGACCCCCTCCGGCGACTTTTTTTTTAAATAAACTTAGCTTTTTTAAAAAAAGCCTTAGTGATTTTTTAAAAAAATATTTAAAACCTTAGTTTATTTTTTAAAGAAAAAGTCGCCAGTGGAGGTCGCTGGAGGTGGCCGCCAGTCGCAGGCGGCTGCCGGTGGTGGGGAGGGCGGCTGCCGGAGGTGGTGGGGCCCACCGGTGGGGAAAAGTTTATTTTAGTCTTTTTTAAAAAAATATATATATTTAAAACCTTAGTTCATTTTTTTAAAAAAAAAGTCGACGAAAGAGGTCGCTGGTCGCCGACGGTGGCCAGTGGTTGGGAGGGCGGCCGCCGGCGATGGTGTGGCCGGTGGTGGGGGCCACCGGTGGGGAAGGGCTTATTTTAGTGTTTTTTTTAAAAAAAATATTTAAAACCTTAGTTTTTAAAAAAAAAAGAGTCGCCAAAAGAGGTCGCCGGTCGACAGCGGCTGGCGGCCGGCGGCGGAGGTGTGGCCAATGGTGGGGCCCATCGGTTTTGGGAAGGGTTTATTTTAGTTTTATTTTTTGAAAAAAATATTATTTAAAACTAGGGACAAAATGGTAATTTCAGCTTAAAAATAATAGCAAAATGATAATTTCAGCAGAGGTACTGTTTATTTCCGTCTAAGTTAACGGTCAACGTTGATCAAGTAACGGTCCGTGTGACTTTTGCTCCTAAAACATAACGTCTTGTGTATTTTTGCACAAAAAAAAACATGTGGTGCTCGGCGCTTCTGAGAAAAAAAACATATGTGTATTTTTGCACCTTACCCTTGAATAAATGCTCGACACTCGAGTTCCAAGACATGATCATTGTTTTAGAGGAGTTTGAGTAGGAAATAAGTTTGGTAGAATAGTTGCGTAGTTGGTGATTTGAGTTTTCTCAGCGTCCGACTTGAATCTTATGTATACGTCCATTAATGAAGCTTGGGTGGCCATTAGAGATTATTATGTTCGCGGTAGAGACTTTTGTTATCCGTGGAGTTTCGCATTAAATGCTTTTGCCAAAAAATTTCTCCAAGAAATGAATTCATTGGTGTCTTTCCTTAAAAAATCTTGTGCATTTGGTTGAAATTGGACATAAATTTAAGTAAATAAAAACGAAATAGGATAAATCAAATATTGGATTTTCTTTTTTCTTTTTTTTTTAACGGAAACACTTATTGGACTTATCCCTTGACTCTTTACATTTTCAGCAAATCAATATAATATTCTATTTTGTATTGAAATCTAAATTTGAGTATGATAATATTCATTTATTATCTTATATTTAAAATGTTCTTCTGTGAATTGATTTCACACTTCAATATTTACCTTGTTTGTTAAAATTGGTAAACAAACTTTCGTTCTTGAATTTGGTCAAACACACACTTCCCCTCTCTTCATTGTAAAAAGTTTTTAGAGATATTAACAAATAACAATTTTTCAAAAACACCTAATGTACCCCATCTTGAATTTAATGGCATTTCTAACCATATTTGCCAGATTTTATTGAGATATTTGGAAGTGGTAAAATTAATTAATTTCATTATTAATTTAAACTCTAAAAAGGGGAAATAATAATAATAATAATAACAATAACAACAACAATAATAATACAAGATAAGCTTTTAATTCAATAACTGATTCACTGAATTTGCAAGTCAAAAACAATTACTGCATCTGCACGTAACATATTGGACTGCAAATAACACAAGAACAGAAGAAAACGAAGAGGGAAAAAAGAAGAAGAAACGGTCAGATTAATTTGAAACACAAACATCACCAAAAATATCCTTAAAAACATCAACAACATTCTACAACAAGCTAAATCTAGTCGCCTCAACAACAAGCCTATAATTATGAAACTTCCCCCCTTCTCTCTGTCTTGAACAAAACAGGACAAAAGAGAAAAAGGGGAAAACGAAAGGAGCAAGATAAGAGGTATAATCACAGAATATTCAACAGAGATGACCCATAAGTCAGTAAGAGTAAGCCAATCGTTGAGCCATACGATCTCGTAGCATCCCATTATACAGAGCCACTCTGTTAGCAGGCATTCCTCTGTTCTCTTCAATTCCGCCATAACTGATACTCCTTCGAACCTTCGTTTCTGATTTCGACTCTCTGTAATTTCTTCTCACTTCTCCTTTTCGTTCTTCTGTTCTTGGTCTTGATGACCTGACCACGTCCTCAGCGAAGTGAACCCTCTTCTTCTTTTTCTTCTTCTTCTCATCTGCTCCAGAAACAGCATCAAAGATCGAAGATTTAAGCATGGTGAATCAATGTGTTTGAATGGAAAAAAAGCAGAGGAATATGAAGGTTAATTACCTGAGGTGGATGATGATATGCAACATCGTAGAATTGGAGGGGAAGAGTCGTGGTCGACTAGGAATTGGAGAGATTTCTGGAGACGCAGAGCGAGAAGAAGGACGGTGCCGGAGACGGCGGCAGTGGCGGCGGTGAAGACCACTCCTTGTGAGCTCATCATTGAAGAATTTTGTCAGACAGAGGAGGAAGACCGAAGGAAGAAAGAAAAAAGTGGAAGATGAATGTGGTGATGGTTTGGGAATTATATTAATGCAGAGATGGAAGAAGAAATCAGCCCTGCCTATCCTTGGATGATACTGGCCGTCCAGATTTAGAGATTTTTTTTTTCGTTTTTATTTTTTTTATACATGAAAAAATCATTTTTTTTAGAGAAATGTTAGTTCAAAGATTAACTTTATTTTATTTTAGGTTCTCTACCTATTAAAATTTTTTATTTTTAAAAAATAAAAAGTAAGAAAAAAATTTAGGTCATTCAAATCAAATTTAGATAGTCAGGAACTCTTCTGTACACTCTTTCTCTGTACGGACAAGTTCCTCCTGCCTTAGGATAGACAAAGAAATAGTCCGATGAAGAATGAGTGGGAAAGATTCGTGAATATAATAAATGAATCAAATAAGAATAATTTTAAACTCATATTATATCTGGCAAAAAAATAATAATAATACTATAAGATTTTCTCTAAATATTGAGAAAAATCACGTGTTCAAAGGATTTGGTAAACTTTATTATGGAAAAAATAAAAGAAGATAATATTTAAACTTTAAAATCCTAAATCAATACTTTTTATCTTTAAGTGTATAAGATTTGATAATTCATTTCAGTAAGAAATTATTTATTTGAGATTTTAAAGTTCAAATGGTGTATTTTTTTAAAAAAAAAAAAAAACTTTTTCTCATTATTCTTACTTAGAAAATATTGGCATTATGCAAGTTTTAGTAGCTGTTTAGAAGTTCCCCAAAATCTAGGTTTTGCACGAGTGAGACAAAATTGTCTTTATATACTTATCTCATACTGCGTAAAATTTAGGTATACCATATACTCATTGCATAGGAATTGGTTTTCTGATTTAAGTCCTTACCTCCAATAAATCTCTGGAAAAACTATATCAAAGTCTCAAATAAAAAAAATAAATATCATAAAAATTTAATAGTTTGTCAATGACAAGTAAATGAGCAATCATTGATAAATGGATGAATTATCATTGACAAATTATGTGAATTTTGATAATTTGTTTTTAGTTAATGTATAAATTTGCCCTTGAAGTTTTTTTGTTAAGGAGCAATATTACTTTAGAAATTGTTTTAGGTTTAATATTGCCTTAGAAATGTTAAAATGGAGTAATGTTACCATTTTCTGTTTAAAAGTTAATAGTCAACATCTAATTTTTAATGATTAATAATAGTTTTTTAATGGTATAAGACAACATTGGTACATTTTGAAACTTTTAGAATAAGATTCAATTTAAAAAAAAAAATTGAGACAAATTTGCACTTTAACCCTATATATATTCTTTTAATTGATTGTCATCATTTTCGCTAAAATTTTCAATTGGAGACTTTTTCCCAATTTTTTTAAAAATAAATCTTTAGATATGAATATAATATTAGTATCCTGGTAATGGGGTGATCATGGGAGATAAAATAAAAGATGATGGAATGTGATGTAAGTATGTAACCGTTGAATCTACATGCTTAATATATTTTTCTTAAATTAAAATATATGGAAAATTTTAATTTAAAAAATTACTTTGATAGTATTAATAATTATAAAAATTTAGCTTGTTCTCTTGTTCTCAACTTAGTTACAAAATAAATAATTTAGTTTTTCCTTCATTCAATTTTATAAGTAAAAATATAAAATAAATAGGACCCCGGCTCTATATCATTACAAAGGCTGATGATGAAAGTTTAGGAAATATAAAAACAATAAGAATACAAAAAAAAATTTAAAACTCTAAATTCTTAATTAGTACCGTTTTTTTTTTAATCTTTTAACTATAGAACTGTATTGACATTAACAAATTCTCTACAGGATGTGGCGCAATTAAATGGGATTTATTTTTTTATTCTCGTGGTGGCTTCTAATAATTTATAATTGCTCACCTAATCTCCATATCACAATGAACAGTTAAATTTTCACCTAACAACTAAATTGGCTGGAACGTGATGGTAAGGAAAATTAAGAATAAAGAGTATTGTGTGTAATGTCACGGTTTTATATTAAACCTCTCAAAATCGTGCCGGCTTTAGCTTGATCACTTCTCTTTAATCTTGTTTAAGTCAGCCGAACCCTCACAAGTAGGCAAAGAAAATAAAGACCAAGAGAATTCTTAGAGAGAGAAGTAGAATATTAGAGAGAGAGAGGCTCTGGAAAGCAAATGACTTGTATTACTTTCAATGGTTACAAATGAGGGAGACATCTCCTATTTATAGTATATCACCTCCTCAATGAACGATCATGATTCAATACATCTAACGGTAGAGAATGGTTCTCCAGAACCTTCTCCCAAAATATCTAGATATTTACGCTTTTCAAGATAACTTCAAGAATTCTCTATACAACTCTAATATTATGTACATGCATCTATAATAATGTGGAACTATCTAGAAACTTATAGAGTGTTTGTGCATGCAAAAATATCTAATGCTCTTTGTTATGCATGACAGTAAGCTCCCTTATCATCACCCAAAATAACTTCAAACCATAAAATATTAGTATAGAGGTTTAAATTGAAGTCAACTCGAGTTAAACCAGTTATAATTAAAATGATATATTTAATTAAAATAAATTAAAATATTCATATATAACTCAGAAAATAATATTTAAATATAAAAGACATCAGATATTTATAAGTAAAAAGAATCTTAATGTATAAATCCCTCACGATCCAACAGTCCAGAACCATTAAAGTATAGATACAATAGACCGTTAGTATTTTTCTTAAAACTCAAAATAATGTGGTTTCATGGGATTAATTCACTGTTTGACTAGCTGTACTGGCTGAATTTTCGTACCGTACTACTCTAGGCTATCCTATCTTCAACAATTACTTTTTTAGATAATCGGGTGTTAATTACAGGGTTAAGTAGTAAATATTTCCAAAAGGTATACGAATAGAATAGAGAGGCAATATTACTTTGAAAGTTTTTTTTAGGTTTAATATCATCCCAAAAGTTTTAAAATGTAACAATGTAGCATGATATACCATTAAAAAATTGATATTAAATATTAACTTTTTAACGAAAAATAATAACATTGTTTTTAAGTGTGTGCTTCTAGAATAAATTTGCTATTTAATCCTTTATTATATTTATTACTACCTTTAGTCCTAATTATAAGACATAGTTAACTTTTTTTAAAGAGATTAAGGAAGTTAAATAAGTTACTTAATTATTTTATGTATTGTGCATTTTTAGATTATAAATTATTTTATTAGTCAAACTAACTAGTTTGAAGAAAAAAATAAAAATACTCTAAATTAATTTAATTGGCTTCCTTAATCTCTTCAAAAAAATAAGATATATTTTATAATTAAGACGGGATGAGTATATTGAAGAAGTGGTTACTGGTCATAACGATAAACTTCTCAACAGCTTCGTTGTGAAGAGAAAGAAAAGCAAGTAGCCCTTTGAATATGATGTTTTTTCCTTACAAAATTACTAGCTCCTAATGATATTATTATGACCATTCTGATTATATATATATATATATATTTTGTGTGGCAAAAGTGCACAATTTTCTCCTTTAATTTTATATAAGTTTAATTTTAATCCCTTAATTTTATAAAGTGACTTTTTAATCCTTTAATTTAAACATCATTAGTTTTATTAACCACAAATGCCAACATTAAAATTTAAAAATTGAGGAAAAATTTATAAATACTAACATGCTAAGTTTAATTTCTTAAATTAAGGCTACCAAGAAATTATTAACATAACAATGATTAACACTAAAAATAATTATTTGATGTCGGTAGTGTTAGACTAAGGATTGAACAAACACTTACGAGTAATATATAAAATGAAGGCATTAAATTTTTGGCCTGAAATGAAGGCACCAAATTGAAACATTAGACAAAGTTAATGAACTAAATTTATATTTTTTTGCTTTTTTTATCTCGTGGATATATATACTACTTCAATCCTTAATATAAATTTACTTGTAGAAGAAATTTTTTGCTTTAAATGTAAGTCCACTTAGATGTTATTAGTGACTATTGTCAATTTTAACCTTATTTAATTGTAGTTGTAAAGTAAAAATGATTAGAGAAATGTGAAAATGACTTGTAAATGTGGAAAGGGGGGAAAATATTTTTAATAGGGGTGAAGTTAAATAATTTTATCAGTTGAATGCATATTTAATGACTGAAATTATTTGGCACGTAAGGATTAATTCAAACTCTTGATATTTTTTCTTGACCTGACAGAGGGGTATGTTGAATTTTTTATTCAAGAATAAATTTTAAAATTAGTTTAACTGAACATTTACGTGCTAATCTTATGTAGCGCGTGGGAAGCACGTTCTAGTCGCATTAAAACATGCTTTTCTGTAATAATTGAGCATTGGACTATGAGAAAACTCGTGGATCCATAGTTGGTCCACGTTCTTGGGAAGCTAAGGCTTATTATTTTAAAGACCTTATTTTCTTTTCTTTTCCAAGTCAAAACTATGACAGCTAAAATTGAACTAGATTTAAGTTTTGTTTTGATAAACATGAATATTATATTTTGAATTAAATCTCACCTCCATGACAAAATATATATATCATATTACTGAATATCCAGTATCTCAATAAAGAATTTCCATATGGTTTTATTAACACATCAGCATAATGTCCCTTGTTTTCTCAGTCTATTTTCTGCACATCAAAAGAGTGAAAGGAAAAAATAAAAAGGGAGGATGACATTGATGCCTTAATTAAAAAGAAATAATTTATTAACAAGTCTTATAAATTATTAATAATAACTATTGCACATATTATTTCTTATGTTTACTTGTTAATCGAGATTTTTCTAATATTATTATTTTTTAATTGGGACCTCAATATCTTTGTCTCAAATAAAAAAAAAATAGACCTAAGTTTTCTCATGTGTTAATAAATTCATATGACAATTTTTTATTGTGAATCAAGTATATCAAGTATTGGACCTAAGTTTTCTCTCATATATAAATATATATATAGACACACACACTTTTATGTATGTCAAATTGCCAGCGTTTGCCCAGAAAACGTGTTGATATCTCATACATATATTCCATCATTAATAAAAAAATCTATAACTATTCTAACTACAACACAACACCGGCAACATTAGATATAATACTCCCTTTGGTCCTTTATATACAATGTCATCCATAAAGTTTTTTTTTTTTGTCTCTTTTATAAGATGATGTTTTAGTTTTAATTCAATGAGTATAATTTTTTTTAATATATGAGTCCTTATTTATTAAAGATGATGAGATAATATAAATTAATATGATATTAGAATTTAGAGTTGTTAATAAGAGTAATATTAAAAATCATTTAAATTTTATGATAGATTTTATGCTTTTAAGTATTTGTATCGGCACATGTGAGATGATTAGAAACACTTTATAATAAGGATTGGAATGAGTGTATTTGAGGTTATCAAAATCATAAGTTTAAGTACATTCTTGACAAAGAGGTAAACTATATTGTAAACTCGAATCGAAAACTCATCAAAATTTATTTGTATCTTTAAATAAATATTAATAGTGTATAATTAAATAATTGAAATATAAAAAATAACAACAGTTTGGCTTAAATATTTTTCAAATTTAAATAATTGAAATTAAATCCATCAACATTTATAATTTATCATATTTAACAAATAAATTTTTATAAAATTTAAATTTAAAGTCGTTGAACATAATCACATTGAAGAAGTGAATGTGAGTTAACACGGTTTTGTAAGGTGAAAACTTAAAAATGGTAATCCTGATACATTAACTTATAAATTCAACCGAATTTACAACGATCACGAGTTTTTTAGTGACTCGATTTGATTTTATAAGTAAGAAATATAAAAACACTAAACTCGAAGAATCAACTCATGGGTTTAACAAGAATGAGTTAATCATGTCATTTACATGTGTGTGATACCCTGGATTTAAATTTGAATCCATAAACGAATGAGCAAAAGGGCATCTAATTAATGTAGATTCATTTGATGATCCACTGTGGCAATTGCCAAACATACTATAAAGAGATTGAAATTAATATCTCTTGAAACTAATTTTTTGCCCAAACTCTTGAAACTAACTAAACGCATTGAAACAAGAATATAATATAATATATATATTATATTATATATATATATATATATATATGCGCGCGCGCGCGCGCGCGCCACACAATCTAGATAAATACTCAAAACTCGAGCAAAATATCAATTAATAGAGACAAATTAAATGGCTCAAAAGGAAATAACCAAATACAGAATCCTACTAGGAGATATCCAAACATCATACAAGATTATTTCAACGGTATGCCATTATTGGAAGGGGGTTGAGACTTGAGAATGAGATATGAAATCCAAATTTGTAATTATAGTTCTTTCCTAAACAAGCATACTAATTAATATATAAAGAGGATAGAAGGAAAGTGTGTACTTTTATTTACATATTGCTAAGCAAAACATGGTGCATCACTAAGACATAAAAATGTGTTTTTTTTTTTAACGGTTAATATCTACTATACATCATAGTTAAAAATTGTTATTTATTTTGAACTTATTGTAATGGTTCTAATATAACACCAATTATGTATTAATGCTTGATAAAGCTATAATATGTGTAACATCCCAAAAATTTGGGAAACATAAGTTTGAATATTATAATAAATTTAAATAATAATCATTTAAATTGGTATTTATAATTACAAAATTAATTATTTGAAAATAAAGACTTATCTCCCTTAAATTAATTTGGGGAGAATAATTCAAATAAGAAATAAACATTGCTTAGAATTTATGGAAAATTTAGGTATGATTTTTGGCCTAAAATTTTAATAATTATTATTGGAGAAATAGGAATTTATTTTATTGTGAAATTAATCAAGGGAATATTATAATGTTTAAAAGGGAAATTAAGGAAAGATCTATTAATACTTAAACTCAAGTAAATAAATGTATAAACATATATAAATATAAGCAATGATTGTTTTCTCCTCCCTTGGGCCGAAAGTGTTGCCTGCAAACCCATAATGTCTCAGCCCAAAATCCTAACCGAATAACCCCTCCAACCCATTTATCCAATAGCCATTATTATTTTTACGTCTAGCTTCGCCAAACACAAGAATCAAGAAGATTACATCAGTAAATCAGCATGTAGCAGTAGGAAAAAGATAAGTTTCGGCGATAATCATGTGGGATCGTCAGACACGCAAGATCATTGACCTTCTCTCATACACGAAAACTTAGCAGGTTCAGAGAAGATCCGTACTTCTCGAGCCCCATGAAGATTAACCAACGGATTTTTGTTGCCTTTGCATCGTTGTGTTATGTTTTTGCCTAGACAATTAGCTCTTTATTTAAATGGCCTACTGCTACACTCCCACTTCCTTTGCCTTCAGCTTTCGGCCAGAAGGAGAACTATCAGAGAAGAGAAAGAGAGAGTGAACTGAAACCAAGTTACCCTGTTCTTATGTCGCCGAAACAGAGTGAAGCCGAAGGCAATGGTGACTGAAAACGAGTGAGAAGAGAGAAAGAGTGAGAGAGACCGAACTCCATCCTTCTTCCCTGTGTTGAGTCGTCGGACACAGAGTGAGAGACCGAGAGAGTAGGGGAGAGAGAGAGAGTTGCAGAAAGAGAGTAGGAGAGAGAGGGAGACGCTATTATTTTGCCCTGTTTCGTATCAACAAAACAGAGCAGAGTTCATTCAACGGTGAGCAACTGCATCACATTGATTAATCCTGAAAACTGAAGGTGAGTAATGGACTTTCTTTTCCTCCTATTTTCTATCAGCTTCCCGTCGAAAAGTGTGGATATTTGACCTTAGGAAATAAAACTTGAATACACTGAAAACTGAAATAAGAACAGGGGCATCGGTGTGTATAAATTGGTGTTGTTTGGGTAAACCATGTATCTGTTTCTTGTGGTCATATGTAGAAGCAATATGAAGGCAAACGTTGAACTATAAATATATATAGATATATAAGTATACTCACTGCTTGTAAGGTGCATGGGAAGCATACAAGAAAGAAAAACCGTGAGTATGTGAGAAAGATAGGTAGCATATACATATATATATATATATATATATATATATATATATATATATATATATATAGGATAAGTAACTGAAAACTGAAGAAAACCGGTAACTACGTGGAAATAGGGGGCGGTGTGTGGGTAACTATCATAGTTACACATTCTTTTGCTGCCCTCGTGTCCATTCGTTTTGCGGTTTAATATATATGTAATGTGTTTGAAAAGAGAAGGAAACCCTGGGCATTGTAGTATGTGTGTGTGTGTATTACGTCGGCATATGTGCATGTTTGCATTTGGAACAAAAGAGAACTTTTGATATATATATATATATATATATATATATATATATATATATATATTTGCATGTAACTAATCAAGCGGACTTGCTGTGTGTGCATTAAGTGCGTGTGTGTGTGTGTATAATATAAAATCATATTTTTCTTTATTACACATTGGAACCTCATCTTTAAGTAGAAGAGAAAGAAATATTTTTATGTGTGTGTATGACTATCCAAACGTGGCCCCATAGGAAGATACACTAGTTATTTATATTTTATTCAAAGCTGAAAGTAAATCTTATATATATGTTGCTTACCTTGCCATGTGATGATTATTAAAAACAAACAAAAGCTTATTTTTTTTTTTCTATATGTATATGTATACATTAAAGTAATGGATTTCTTTTATGAACACATAAAGTGTGGTTCTGAAGTGTAAGTAGTTACTATTTAGAGTTTAAATATAAACAGAGAAATTTAATAATAAATAGAAATTGTTATTATTAGGGAAAAAAAATAAATGATAAAAATAGTAATAATTTCTATTAGTAGAAATGGAATAAATAATTTAGAAAATTACTCATGCATAATAAATAGGAAAAAGAGAGTTATTAATAGTGGATTGAAAGGAGAATTAATATTTACAATGGTCTCCCTCATTTAGTACCATCATAATTTGCAACTTCAAATATTCCAAATTTATTATTAAAATTTGTATATTTTAAGTTTATGGAATTATAAGTTATAATTTCGAATATGTAGAATTTTTAAGGGTTATTAATTGTTAGTGAATCGATTTTATAGATTGAATTGTGGAGTGTATTTGAGCTCTGGAATTAGGAGCAGTGTGGTAGTAAATAGCTTGGGCGAGAGGTAACCACTTTCCACTTATTATGATATCGATATACTGCTTTTGAGTATTTTTTTGACTGATTATGAATGTTTTAAATAAATTTTTGCCATGTGGATTATTTTATGAACTGAAATTATTTGCATTGAAATATCATGATAATCATGGGAAAGGGACGGATTGGGAGGATATGTGATATTATTTTCCACCACGTGGTGAGGCCTCCATTGGTGCACATTGGTTGGTTTTTTATTGTCCCACCGGTTTATTGGGACCAGCCCACAGTTTATAGGGCTTACGACACCTCACTAGATTAAAGTGGGGAAAGACCCATGGTCTGGGACAGGTGCTCTGAGGATTTTGGCCGGTCCTCATCACTTGACCAGTGAGCTTTTGGAGTAACCAGTAATATGGATGTAACTTAGCCCATGGGTCTAGTCGGAAGAAATAAGGTGGTTCGGCTGGCGTAAAGGGAGGTATTTGGGTATTGCATATATTACATCCGATCATGATACTTTGTGACACCCATTATGATACTTATTATTATGGTGACATTATATGAAGAGAATGTTGGTTAATTGTTTATTTGAGTTAAACTGTTTTAATCCACTTGGCACCTCACTAGCACCTATCGATATTCGTAATGAGCTGGACTGATGGTTACACAATTTTTCCCAGGTGACCAGTCAGGTCCAGGTCCTTCTGGGAAGCAAGCAGAGGTTTAGGCTACTTTGCTGCTAAGAGTAGGAATTTTGTACTTTTGTATGTTTTGGATGAATGTATATTGCCACACATTAGGGCTCATGATGCATTAATTAAGCGTATTTTAAAAATTTAAAATTTCACGTAAATTCCAACATTTGGTTAACTCTGATTATTTTGTGATAACTATGTTCACTATATATGAATATCTAGTTAATTAAAAAGTAGATGTTTCAATATGTGCATTGTTGTTATAATAATTAACAAAACTATCATAATATATGGTAATGTTTGTGTAATATATAATAATCTCATTTTGACAATCATTATTTATTCAATAATATGACGGCTTTTATGTAATAACTGTGATTCTTAATAAAAATAAATAACGGTCTCACGTAGACAACTATTACGTATTTAGTACATAAATAATGGTTTATAATAATAACTGTAAACCTTTATAATATGTGGTGATTTTTCTATAATAATCATGATATATCGATATGAGACTTCAAGTGAGAGTTTCTAAGCTAGTTAGACTCGTCTATATATAATAGAATAGTATCTCTCACACAAGTGGCTATGCAATTTGGGTTGGATCAAGACATTTTAAGCTTTTTGTGAAGAATCAATGGCAACTGTTCAGATGGATGTGTGTGTGTGTGTGTGTGAGAGAGAGAGAGAGAGAGAGAGTGTGTGTGTAAATGTTGGCCTATAATTATATCTCTACATAGGAATTAACCCTGAAAAGCAAAGGTCAAGGGAAAAAATGTATGAATATTCTTATAGGAAAGGACGTATGGGGCATGCAAACCCTTGAGCTGCTATAGGGTTCAATTTGCATCACTATTATTAAATTGTACTGCATCATCCGATTGATCATGAAAACGAGTGAATCAGTCATCTAACCAGACCGATCCAGCTGCTTTGATTGGTTCAATGTTTATTAAAAATTCCCTGAATATAAAAATTCATATATAAATCTACATTTTTTAAAAAAATTATAAATTAAGACTCTATTGAATCTTGATATGTGTATTTCTAATAAAACAGAATCATAAAAAATATTATCATTTGATCCTTAATTATCAAATTTCAAAACTATCCTAAAATATATAATCATTTATGAGATCTCGTTATTCTGACTTACTAACTCTCACCCACTATCTAAAATGGTCAAGTTGCCACTTGGAGTTTAATAACATTGGTTTGCATCAAGGCTCTAAAAGTTGGACCCACATCAAGCCGTACTAAAAGGCTCCTGAGTCACCATTCTTTAGGTCGAATTAGTTTGACCGTAGATTGAACCGTTTGTATAAATTTAAATAAAAATAAAATTATATATTCACTGGCTTAAAAATTGGTAAAGATATAAAATGATAAATATAAAATATTTTTCTAACACCTAACAATATTACATATTGAAGTATATAATTAAAATCCAACTCATCTTTGCATTTGGGATGAGAAAAAGTAGTCACAAGTAATTAAACGTAATATGAATATTTAAAAAATTTAGATAAAAAATATGAACAAAAAAATAATAAAAGAGGAAATTTTCAACGAAATTTGAATTTTGGTTATAAAATATTAGGCACTGAAAAATATAATATATTTTTTAAAAAAATTTATGAAAAGATAGAAAGGTGAAACTTTTATTTAAGGGTTAAGGTGTAAAAATACACATGAACTTTTTCTCCATGAACAAAAATATACATGTGGTTAACATTTTGGTGCAAAAGTCACATCCCACCGTTAAATCACTGTTCACCGTGATGAGAGAGAAAGAGATGAGGTAAACAGTAACTTTACGGCGGTGAATAGTGACTTAACAGTAAAATATGACTTTTACACCAAAATAGTAACCACGTGTGTATTTTTACTCCTCAAAAAAGTATATGTATTTTTGCTTCTAAGGAAAAAGCTTATATATATTTTTCACCTTAACCCTTTATTTAATTATTAAAAATAATCTGAATGTGAAATACCACTGTTTCGCTCAAAAACTGAAATGTGTTGTAAACTGTAGTTTTTAAAAAAAAAAAAAAAAAAAAAAATCTTGTAATGACCTATTTCACATTCGATGAGCAAAGTCACGTCTCACACCTGAAAAGAAGAAAACTTGGGTTTTGTTTTTCTCAAACTGCCATTTTTAGAAAATTATTTATCAAAATGCCCATCTTTTGAAACTATTTCCCATTATGCCCCTCTCTTGAAATTATTTCTCATTCTGCCCCCATTTAGTCGACTAAAACAAGGCTTAGTTGACTAAATGTCGGGGCTTGAATTTTTGTTAACTGTCCACGACATTTAGTCGACTAAGTCCTGTGACTTAGTCGACTAAATATCGTGGGCTTCAAATTTTTTTAACTGCCCCTGACATTTAGTCAACTAAGTCACAGTACTTAGTCGACTAAGTGTTGACAGAGGGCTTTTATAATTTATTTTAAATTTGAATCCCTATATTATCTCTAACTATATCTCATATATATATGTTTGTTGTTTTATAAAATAAATTTTGTTTTGTTTTGAAACTTGAGCAAACAAAGATGGTATTAACCCTTAAAATTAAAATTTACTCATATAAGAAGACAAATAAATAAGGAATTATCTTAGTTAATTTATTTAGAACTTGAATCCATATATTATCTCTAACTACATCTCATATATATTCTCGTTGTTTTATAAAATAATTTTTGAAGATAAAATATTATCTCTAACACAATTTCATATAAAATAAGGAATTATCTTAGTTAATTTATTTGGAATTTGAATCACTATATTATCTCATATATTTTATCTTCAAAATAAATTAACTAAGATAATTCCTTATTTTATATGAGATTGTGTTAGAGATAATATTTTATCTTCAAAATTTATTTTATAAAACAATAAGCATATATATGAGATGTAGTTAGAGATAATATAGGGATTCAAATTCTAAATAAATTAACTAAGATAATTCTTTATTTATTTGTCTTCTTATATGAGTAAATTTTAATTTTAAGGGTTAAAACCATCTTTACTTGCTCAAATTTCAAAACAAAAAAAAAATTGATTTTATAAAGCAACGAGCGTATGTATATATAAGATGTAGTTAGAGATAATATAGGAATTCAAATTCCAAATAAATTATAAAAGTCCTCTGTGACATTTAGTCAAATAAGTACTGTGACTTAGTCGACTAAAAGTCGGAGGCAATTAAAAATTTTTTGAAGCCCACGACATTTAGTCGACTAAGCCACATGACTTAGTTGACTAAATGTGTGGGCAGTTAAAAGAAATTCAATTCCCGACTAACTAAGCCTTATTTTAGTCGACTAAATAGAAGTAAAATGAGAAATAATTTCAAGAGAGGGACACAATAAAAAATAGTTTTAAAAAAGAGATATTTTAATAAATAATTTCCTAAAACAGATGTATTGAAGAAAAAAGTCAGAAAACTTGACCCTGTACATTTTAGTTTTGCTTTTCTATCCAATGAATAACAGGACAGTGTGCTCTTATATCCATTGGTCAATAGGTAATTAAATGCTTCCTCTGCTTCAAATGTCTCCATCAATTACTTTCATCTTCATTGTTTTTCTCGTCGGACATTTCATATTTATTGTTCAGATTTACAATCCAGCATCTCTCATTCTCTCTTAAAATTAAACGTATAGTTACAAATAGAGTGAGGAAATCATTGAACCTGTTGGCTTGGTTTTTTAGGCCTTGACCTTTTAAGAGACAGGTTTAAAAATTATGAGTTAAATAAAATAAGCTCTGCATAACTAGCCTTTTAGGGCCTCGAGATTAAAAATACTAGCCTTGCAGGGCCTTAGGCTAGCCCTATTAATGGATATATTTATGATGCGGGGGAAACAATTCATGATGTTCTTACTTATGAAGCAAAGCCTATAACTCAAAATAAAGTATAATCAAATGACTTTGAAATTGATGATAGTAGTGAAGAAGATGACAATGATAGTCATAGTACTAATATTGCTTAGTGATATGCTTCTTATATTTTATGTGAGTTATTTATGGATAATAGTGTGCTTTTGATTACGAATTAGTAAATGTATTTATTTGTTGGATGATTCATGTTGTTTGAATATTAATTTGACAACATTTATTTGATAGACTAGAATTTTAATTATTGTAATTTACTAATTATATTTTTTTCAAAAAAAAATGAGGAAAAATAGTTAAAATTTGGAATCGTAATTTTTAGGCTCTATAAGGCCAGCCTTGGCCATGGTGCTCTAGGATCGGGCTTTAAAAAACAGATGTTTTTCTTACCCCTGACCCTATAAGGCCAGCCCTATTAGGCTTTGGCCCTTTAAGAGCCAACCCTATAAGGCTGGGCCGACCTTGATTCCCAGCTCTAGTTGCATCGCTCTTTTTGTTTCTCTTTTGTGGTGCTCAGGTTTGATTAGAGGGAAAATTCCACTCAGGGTCCAATTAATCAAAATATCATTAAAAAAAGGTTAAAGAAAAGTCACATGTCAAGAGAGGCCCAGAACCTTTTTTGGTATTATTTCAGGAAGTATTAACAACTATATCAATACCAGTTAACAACTAAATTAATACAGTTAACAATTATATATTAACAACTAAATTAATACCCATTAACAACTAAATCAATACCCGTTAATAACTATATGAGTACCCATTAACAACTATATATATACAACGTTTTCTAAAATAATACTAGAAAAGACTATAGGGCCTTTTTTGATATATGACTTTTCTTTAGACCCTTTTTTACAATATTTTAATAACTTGAGTCCTTATGAGATTTCCATTGATTATATTATCTTCCTTTTACTGGCGGTGGTTGTTTATATTTCTTTCTCTTTTATTTGTTTTTTTGTCCGAAAATCCATATCTTCTCTTCTTTTTCTGGGACATTGGCTTCTCGTCGGAGTCTATTTATGTGCTAAAATATTATGGTTCTCAAGAAGCCCTTAGACCGTTCAGTTAATGAATATCTGGAACGGTTACTGGCTTAAAAAGCGGATCCTGACTGAAAAGCGCTCGAACAACGGCTTATTCTGGTCTAACCTTCAAAACAAATTTTGCTTGAAAGACGAGCTGTCCCCGATACCAGCCGACCATCCGTCTTCATAACCTTGTGCCCTTTCCGGTATGAATATTTATGTTTTTTTCACTTCACTTAGACATTGCTTTTCTAACTTAATTGATGAATAGATATATGTAAACACTTATGAGATTTATAGGTCTAACTTAATTGATCAAGAGACAGTATTAGATATATGTAAACATTTATATTATGATATTTATAGGTCAGGAGGGAATGCAATTAATTTTAGTCTCAGAGCCTAAAAAATTTTGTCGGTCTGAAATTACATTCGTACTCTATGTGAGAAATATTACTAGATTTGGGACTAGTAGCTCAAAAACTCTTACATTGAAGAGTACATGATCTATTATATTGTTGAGTTTTACAGTTTTTAACTTGGTGCCACTTGGTTAATACAAAAAACAAGTGAGGAATTTGCAAAACTTGGGGTAGTAATAGGTTTTCCAAATAATACACAACTTCACAAAAATAATTTAATATATCACTTTAAATGTTTTGTGGCATTGTGACTTCACCAAATATTGCAAGTATTCACTTCTTCATGTATGATTGTTAGATACAACTGAAATAATTTATTCATTACATCCTTATTAATTTTTTCAAAGTAATTTTTGTCGATATGGATACTTGCAAACAAAGAGAAGTATTTGCTCAGGGATCTATATCTCCTAAAAAACAAGTGAGGAATTTGCAAAACTTGGGGTAGTAATAGGTTTTCCAAATAATACACAACTTCACAAAAATAATTTAATATATCACTTTAAATGTTTTGTGGCATTGTGACTTCACCAAATATTGTAAGTATTCGCTTCTTCATGTATGATTGTCGATACAACTGAAATAATTTATTCATTACATCCTTATTAATTTTTTCAAAGTAATTTTTGTCGATATGGGTACTTGCAAACAAAGAGAAGTATTTGCTGAGGGATCTATATCTCCTAAAGTTGTTTCAAAATATATCAACAAAGTAGGAATCTTTAGTTAAAGTAATGGTTTGATGACTTTTTGTAACAGGAGAGAATCTTTGATCAAAGCAATAACATCTTTTCTTAAAAAAATTCATAAAAACAATTTAATGTCACATTGGATGCTTTATCACGTCATAACTTCATAAAGGTAGCTCAATTGGTTGGGTTGAACATTACAAAAAACAGGAGAGGAACCTTCGAAGTGAATGCAAGAGGGATAAAGTGAAATAGATGAGAGAAATCATAACTATACCTGGCTAGGGCTTACCAACGAAAATGTGAGTTAGGACAAGCGAATACAAATTGCATGGCAGTCACCAAGACAAGGGTCAATTATATTCATCGGCGTAGTTGTTGCTTAGAAGTCAAATGAAGGTTTTTTATGGTGGAATTTGATTGAAAATGACTCTCGATGGTTGGCAAAGACAACAACAACCATAGGGTTATATTTTTGGTGGGTTTCATTCAAAAACATACTAAGTGTCAATTGTATTCTATTTCAGATGTTTAAATAAGAGATGAATGGTAGGGCTTTTTGCGTTATCATGCCTAAGATTTCACATCGTGATTTGTTCTTAAGAACTATTATTTATTTGTTTACATTTATCATGGTTCTTTGTCAATAACCGTGAGGTATCTTATATTTTTTCTTTAAATTTTTTTGGGCTAATAGTGCTAAGATAATTACATGTTTATAATTTATAAAAATTAAACAAAAAATATCACCCTCTGATAGATGGTCTAAGCTTTGTTGCGAATTTTAGAACTTTTGTTTCCTTTTATTTGAATTAATCAAAAGTTACAAAAATTAGTAGCATACTTCACATTATCACACTACTCATCACTAGAGGAGTGACCCAAATCATCTAAGAGTATGTTAGGATCAGAATGGCCAATTCCATACTCATGAAGAATAAGATTAGCCTTCTTGTTCATCCTCAACATATATCCAACCAACCTCCTCACAGCATGATCAATGTGTTTTGCATGACGTATCATTGCCTCCACTTGAGGGAGCAGAGGTTGTGGAGGTGGAGGTGGAGTAAAGGATGGTGATTTAGCTTTTAAGAGAACAAAGGAGGGTGATGAAGAAATAGTATGGAAAAACATAAGAAAATGAGGAGTTAAAATATATTGGAAGTGATAGGTTCTAACCATCATTACACATGTTGGGAGTTGAAGAGGAGTGGTCATGCATAGTGTGTTAGCTCCCAATGTTTGTTTTGATGATAACTAACCTTTATGAAAAGAACTTAGTCAACAAAGTGCATTCTTTGGTGAAAATTATATCTTTGTTGTTTTTCTGTCAAATTGGCTCTAGCCAAATTAACTGACTTGAGCCAAGATTCTGGTTAAAACTATCAAATAAGAAATATTGACTCTAGCCAACAAAATATGGCTCGAGTTCATGCCCAAAATCAAGCCATGGTTAGTTGACTCAAGCTAACAACACTACACACTTTGAATATCTTGCTTAATTGCCTCTAGCCAAGATTTTGACCGTTATCTTCAAATTGCTATTTCTACCTTGAGACTACTACAAGTGGCTCCAGTTTATGCCAAAACTCAAGCTAGGGACACTTGACTCAAGCCTAGCGCGTTTCTGACAAAACAACTTGGCTCTAGCCAGAGAACTTGACTCGAGCCAAATATCTCAATTTTTGAAAAATCTTCATTTAAACCGTGACAAACTTTAAATATGATCTATTTGGTTTATATCTTTTCTTATTATTATTCCTAACCACGTTTAATGAGTTTGTTAATGAGTTTCAGAGAAGATTATCACTAATCTACAATAAAGCAATAAGATGATGTTAGATGCATTTAATACAAGAGCAACATACATTCACCATCTCAGCAAGAAAACTTCTTAGCATATAAAGTACCCTCACACTTTTTCCTACTGTCTCAATGGTCTGAAGAATGTCAACGATGATTTGAAGAACAAGACCAAGAAAACATTCTCTAATAAAATTATTTATTTCACCCAACGACTAATTCAAGAGCTTCAATAAAAAATCTTCGAAGTCATAAATGCCATCTGTACATGCCAGAAGAAAGCAAACACATACTAGCAATTGGAATTAAGTTGTGTGACAGAAGAATATCTCCTTTCAAGACAAATCTATACAAGTCCACCAACGACCATACATTTAATGAAAAACAGTGCATTTAATGAAGCAACAACGGTCTTTTTTGTTTTAACACCAAGGGTAACAGAAATTCAAACAGAGACAACAACAACATTTATAACGACATTAATGGCAAAGGTATAAAAGGATCAAGCATTGATTATCGCCAACAACCGAAAACGTTGTGCATTCATAGTCTTCTACTGTTTCTGTAACTTTATGAATATCTTAGGATATTTTTCTGTACCTCAATGATTCATACTCTATCTACTCATGAGGAGTCTAGAACTTTTACTTGATTACTTTTAAAATCTTGAGGTTGGGACCTCAAGTATTAGGCAAACAATTAGAGCTTGTAAGGGGAAGTGATCTCAGTGAGTGAGGATCATCCAAGTAAAGTGTAATTGTAATTTACTGAGAGATAGTGGAAATTTCAGGTGTTCTGGGGACTAGATGTAGGTCGAAGTTTTAGACCGAACCAGGATAATATCTTGTGTCACTATTTATTCTTTATGCTCTATTTCATTTCTGTGTTCTTGAATGCTTTCGAAAAGAATTTTAAAATCACCTATTCACCCCCTCTAGGTGATATTCCATTTTCATTTGGTATCAAAGGGGGTTGCTCAGTTAGGCTTAACATCCCGTGTTCTCGATCCTCGATCATGGACGGAATATTAGCTGATGGTGAAAACCGGAGCAAATCACCAAGAGGGGGGGTGAATTGGGGATTTAAAAATTCTTTTGCTCAATTATGGAAATTAAACACAGGATTAGAATAGTGCAGAAGATGGGAGAAGGACAAGATACATCAAGATTTATACTGGTTCGGTCTAACTCCTTGACCTACGTCCAGTCCCCAGACTCTCTGGGATTTTCACTATCAATCACAATCAGTTACACACTCTGTACTCGAAAGTTATCCTCTCACTAGGATACACTCCCCCTTACAAGTTGTAAACTGATATTCCCAATCTCTAAGTCCCCTGACTTGAGATTCTTACAAAAAGTGATTAGAAAAGAAAACAAACTCTCTCAAAGAGCAGATATTGATAAGCACTGAAGCTCAAATCTCTCAGGATAATTTACAGAAGAATGAATACAAAAATCTCAATGTTGCACACTGTAATTGACTTGTATCTTGTCTGTTGTTGTTCTTCTTCGAATCTGAATGATATTTATAGCTGTTGAAGTCCAATTTGAATGAAGAACTTGACTGTTGGAAGAGCACTACAAATTTGAACGTTGGAGGCTCCACTTCCAGAACTAGCTGTTGAGAATCCATTGAAATTTATCTTGATGGATGGATTCTGCTTTTGTCTAATCTGTTGTAGACATTCTTGCATTGTGGGACTTAGTTAATGTGAAGATAATGTTGATGTCCCAGTACTAGAATGGGCTGTAATTAAAAATATGTTAATTTAATCCAAGTTGAAGTACTTTATAAGACAACATATTCTCTCTCTCTCTTGCTTTACAACTCGTTGTCTGAATCTTCATTGTTTCCTTCAATAAACCATCTGAAACTTACTAACAAACTGGTTAAAAGACGTTAGGAATAATAGCAATTAAAGATATGAAGTATCAAGATCATTCAAATAGTTTTCGCAAATTCGCGCTATCTGATTTTTCAAATCTGTGTGTTACAAACTCGAGTTTACAAACCCAGACTCGAGTTTGGAGTTCATCCAGAGAGCATCTTGTTTTGAAAGACTTCCTAAACTCGAGTTGATTAGTGACTGACTCGAGTTTGGTTCTTACAGAAAGGAAAATCGCGAATGGCTCTTGGATGAAGTTTTGAACCCATGTCTAAACTCGAGTCATTTAGTAACTGACTCGAGTTTGAAGCTTTTATGAAAATATTGAGTTTAAGTTCAGTGCTTCAAAACTGGAGTTTAGAAAACGTAAACTAGAGTTTACAAAACCCGAAATATTGTTTAGTTCTCTGTATAGCCCAGACTCGAGTTTTGATATACAAAACTCGAGTTTCAGTGTAAACTGAAACTCAAAAAAATCTTTACAAGTGTAAACCGGAGTTTCTGTTTTTCAAACTGGAGTTTTCAAAATAGTCATTTACTCGAGGCTTTCTGTTTGAGCTAAACTCGAGTCACCAAAACCTTGACTCGAGTTTCCGTGAAAAAACTGAAACATTGAAATACCTTTTGAAGGCTCAAACTGAAGTTTCCATTTTCAAGACTGGAGTTTAGAAATCATGTAATAGATCAAGTGTTTTCAAAACAGTCCTAAACTCGAGTCTCCAGAAATCTGACTTGAGTTTCAGTGTATATTCAAACTTTGAAAACTTTTCATTAAAGTGCAAACTGGAGTCACTGAAACCAAAACTAGAGTTTACAAAGTAAGTAACAACACAAGTGTCTCTGTTTTTCCTAAACTCGAGTTTTCTTAATCCAAACTCGAGTTTACGAGTCTTTAGCTCTTAAACTTTTCTTGTAAACTGGAGTTTGGAAGGATCAAAGGTAGAGTTTGAAAATTGATAAAAACGTTAAAGCTTCTGTTTGATCCCAAACTCGAGTTTCTAAGACATAGACTCGAGTGTACAAGTTTTTGAAACTTTTGGCCTTTAAACTTTCTTGTAAACTGGAGTTTCTCATAATCAAAGGTAGAGTTTGGAAACAAGTTGAAATTCGAATGTCACACTGCCTTTGATCTAAACTCGATTTTATAAATACAGACTCGAGTTTACAACTCTTAGAGACTTTGATTGCTCTCTGTAACTCTGCAAACTCGAGTTTGCCTTATGCAAACTGGAGTTTGGCTTTCTTTGTTGAAAATTGAGCTTCTGTCTATCAAGTCGCTAAACTCGAGTTTGCCTTAAACAGAAAGTTTTACAACTTTCAAAGACAAACTTCAAATTAAGTTTACAATTGTCAGTTATCATCAAAACACCTAAAGAACTAACAGATGGTGCTTCAATTAATCGACCTCTTGGATTTAATGGTCAACATTACTCATTCTGGAAAAACAAGTTCAAGGTGTTTGTGATGGCAACAAAGTTCGGTCTGTGGAAAGTATTTGAGTGAGGAAATTACAAACCGACTGCTCTTGAAAATGGTCTTAGAATTCAAAAACTGCAAGAAGACTACAATGAGAATGATCAGAGAAATGCCACACTAAATAGAAAGGCTATTCTCATGCTCCAGAGTGCCCTCAGTCAACAAGAATATTTCTGCATCTATAATTTGTCAACAGTGCGAGAAATGTGGAATGCCCTAGAGGTTGCCTATGAAGGAACAACTGTTATAAAGGAGAATCGTGTTAAGACACTGACAACCAAATATGATCTCCTGAGAATGAAGACCGAAGAATTAATTGCTGAGTTTCAACTCTGATATACCTATCTGATCAACCAGTTAGCAACCTTGGGTAAAGCATATGAGCAAGGTACTCAAGTCAGAAAGATTCTCAATATGTTGACCAAAGATTGGGAAGCCAAGGTCACAGCTATAGAAGAAGCTCGTGGCGAATCAATGACATCAGTTGCTGCCTTATTGGAAAGCTTGTCTGAGTACGAAAGCAAACTGAAATTCAAGAAAGATTTAGATGAGATCAATAGCAACAAGAACAAAGGAGTTGCTCTCAATGCTGTGAAAGAAAAGGAAGATAAAGATGAAGATGATGAGGATGATGAGATGGGCATGTTTGTAAGAAAGTTTAAGAAGTTCTACAAGAAGGACTAAGGCTTCAGGAATCGATTCCAAAGAGGAGGATCTAGTAATAGGCGCAACTCCTAAGACAAGGACCAAATCATCTGTTATGAGTATGAGAAGCCTGGTCACTAAAAGTCCGAATGTCCTCAGCTAAAGGGCAGTGAGAAAGAAAAGAATAAGAAATTTAATCAGTTCAAAAAGAAAGCTTATGTATTTGCCATCTAGGGAGATGATTCTTTTGAAGAAGAAAGTGAAGAAGAAGGAGAAACATCAAACATTTGCCTAGTTGCAGAAGAGGAACAACTGGAAGACAATGAGGTAAATAATTCACTACCTACTTATGATGAATTATTTGATGAATATAATGAAATACAATCTAAGTTCGAAAAACTTGCCGAAAAATTTTTTGCCCTGAAAAAGAAAAACACATCTCTCCAATTGGAACTCGAAAAATTTACTGATAAAGACATGATTTGTGAAGATTGCCTTGATTTGGAGAAAAGAAATTTGTATCTTACAAAAACACTTGAGAAATTCACTAAAGGTAGTGAAATGCTCAACATGATTGAATGCTCAAAGATTTACAAATGATCGCTCTGGTATAGGATACAATCCTATTTTCAATAAAAAGAAAGGCCAAAAGAAAACTGGTGGTAAATCTTACTTCAACTATTTTCAGAAAATTGTTCATACCTCAAATCCATTTGCTCACTATAATTACTACAATCGAAAAGGTCATGGCACATCATCTTGCTTCCATAAAAAGGAAAGAAGAGATAAAGTTGTTGGTAATTATCAATGGATATCCAAAGGAACTTATGTTCCTAAGGTTTGAACTAACCTCAAAGGACCCAAGAAAAGGTGGGTACCTAAAACTTAAACCTTTTTGAATTGTAGGTTTGTCTGAGAGCATCAAGAATCCACAAGTGGTATATTGATAGTGGATGCTCCAGACACATAACAAGAGATCAAAAGAAATTCATTGCAATGAAGTCAGAAGACGGTAGAAAAGTCACTTTTGGAGGCAACCAATATAAGAAAATATTGGGATTTGTGAGATTGGTGCAAAAGACAGACTCCACATCAAAGATGTGTATCTGGTGGAAGGTTTATCCCATAACCTTCTGAGAGTGAGTCAAAGTGCTAATAAGAACAACTGGATTATTTTTGACTCAGAGGAATGTCTCATTGTCAATAAAGATGATCTTCTAATTGATAAAGGTAAACTTAAGGTATTGTTTAAAGCTCCTAGAGAAGGTAATTGCTATACATTAGATTTGCCAAAAGTTAATTTAGAAAAATGTTTTGTTAGCAACTTGGACGAAAGTTGGATGTGGCATAAGCGTCAGGCTCATGTCAACATGCATCAACTAGACAAGTTGTTGAAAAAGGATTTAGCCCTCGGTTTACCCAAACTTCGCTTTAAAAATGACATAATCTGTGATGCATGTAAAAGGGGTAAACAAACTAAATCATCCTTCAAAAACAAAACTGAGATTTCAACAAATCTGCCCCTTCAATTACTTTACATGGACTTAGTTGGACCGGCCAGAGTGAAAAGTTTAGGTGATAATCTATATACTTTAGTTATAGTAAATGGTTACTCTCGCTTTACTTGGACAATATTTTTATCTTCAAAAGATGAAACATTTGATTTGTTTACTGTGTTTGCCAAGAAAGTACAAAACGAGAAAGAGATATGTATTTCAACGATTTGAACTGATCATGGAGGTGAGTTTAAAAATCAAGCCTTTTGAGAATTTTGTGACGCTCACGGCATGTACCACAATTTCTCAGCTCCAAGAACACCGCAATAGAATGGTGTGGTAGAGAGGAAAAAATGTGTATTTACTGAGATGGTCCATGCAATGCTAAATGAGAATCAAACTTCACAAGTTTTTTGGACAGATGCAATGAGTATAGCTAGTTACATTTAAAACAAGGCCTATGTGCGAAAGAAGCTGAACAAAACTCCTTATGAACTCTATAAAGAAAGAAAACCGAACCTGGCTTACTTGCACATCTTCGGATGCAAATGGTTCATACACAACAATGGTAAGGATAACCTGGGTAAGTTTGATTCTAAATTAGATGAAGCAATTTTTCTTGGTTATTCCAATAGGAGTAAAGCATATAGAGTTTTCAACAAGCGTACTCGTTTGGTTAAAGAGTCAATACATGTAGTGTTTTGTGAGTCTAACATAGACAAACTTATAGATGATGATGGTGAACCTATTCATAAGAATCAATTTTTTGCAAAAACTACTCCTGCTTCTATTGAAAATTCTGATGTTTTTGAAAGTGACTACCAAAATTCTTGTGAAAATTCTGATCGGTCTCAACCTAGAGCTTGGAAGTTCATTACGAATCATCCTTTGGACCAAGTAATAGGAGATATAAATCAAGGCATAAGAACTAGAAACAGTACCTTAAATAAGGTCACGTTTGCAGCCTTTATATCTGAGATTGAGCCCTCAAAAATTGACGAAGCCCTTTCAGACAATGATTGGGTAATCACAATGCTAGAGGAATTACATCAATTTGATAGAAATCAAGTTTGGGACTTGGTACATAGGCCTAAAGATCATCCGGTCATTAGCACAAAATGGGTATTTAAGAACAAACGAGATGAATCCGCAATTATAGTCAGAAATAATGCTAGACTTGTTGCCAAAGGCTATAATTAGGAAGAAGGAATTGATTATGAAGAAACGTATGCTCCAGTAGCTAGATTGGAAGCTATGCGTGTACTTCTAGCCTTTGCCTGTATCGAGGGAATCAAGCTCTATCAAATTGATGTTAATAGTGTTTTTCTAAATGGTTTCATATAGGAGGAAGTATATGTAGAACAGCCTCCTTGTTTTGAAAATGATTAATATCCAGATCATGTTTACTGTCTCAAGAAAGCCTTATATGGACTTAAGCAAGCTCCTAGATCTTGGTATGAGCTGCTAAGCAAGTTCTTGTTAGATCAAGGTTTTGTTAGAGGAAAAGCAGACACTACACTCTTCATAAAAAAACAATAAGATTAATGAATTACTGATTGTGCAAATATGTGTTGATGATATTATTTTTTGTTCTACTAATGAATCTCTCTGTGAGAAATTTTCAATGAAAATGCAGAGTGAGTTCGAAATGTCGATGATGGGAGAGCTAAACTATTTTCTTGGGCTACAAATCAAGCAAAGCAAGGATAAGATATTTATCTCACAAACTAAATATTTGTGTGATCTGCTCAACAGATTTGGAATGGAACACTGCAAAGGTGCAGATTCTCCTATGAGTTCAACAACCTCTCTAGATGCCGATGAAGCAATAGAGGAATAATTGAGTCATTGTTGTACCTAACTGCTAGTAGACTAGACATTCAATTTAGCGTAGGCATGTGTGCAAGATTTCAAGCTGCACCAAAGTAATCACATGCTGAGCATGTAAAAAGAATATTCTGATATCTTGCTGACACAAAGGAGCTTGGACTTTGGTTCCCAAAAGGCCAACAAGAGTTCTAAGTTGCATATTCAGATTTAGACCATGCAGGATATAAAACTAATAGAAAAAGCACCAGTGGATAATATGAGTTTCTAGGAGGCTCATTGCTATCATGGTTCAGTAAGAAACAAACCATTGTTGCAGTCTCCTCAATTGAAGCAGAATATGTTATTGCCTCCAGTAGTTGTGCTCAAGTCCTATGGTTGAAACAACAACTGTTTGATTTGGGAGTGCATCTAAAAGAAATTTCAATCCTTTGTGACAACACAAGTACAATAAGTCTGGCAAAGAATCCTGTTCAGCATACCAAAATAAAGCACATCGACATGAGACATCATTTTATTTGTGACCATGTTCAAAGAAAAGACGTGAAGGTGATGTTTATTCCCACGCATTTATAGTTAGCCGACATTTTCACCAAACCGCTAGCTAAAGAACAGTTCTTGTTCAATCGAAAGGAATTGGGAATGGTAAATCCCAATGAACTGTAAGTAATGTTGTTTGAATGTCATTAATTATGTTTTGATGAATAATGGAAGACTAACTTAAGCATCAGAATGTTTAGAATAAATTCTTGTAGGACTTTGTCAAAAGAGGAAGAAACAGAGATAATTAGATTATGTTCTAGCTCAAGCTTAGCTTAGAAACTGGAGCCAATAATAGTGAAACTTGGGTTTTACCCTGAGTCTCGACTAGGACAAAAAAATGGAATCGAGAAAAAGTTTGGTTGGCTCGAGCCAACAAAATAAGCCTCGAGTCAATTACATCTAGCAAAATGCAAACCAAACTCGAGCCTCTTTTCCACACCTCGAGTGTGGATAAAAACTCGAGCCAATGAACTTCACCTCGAGCCAACACAATTGCGTTGAATAAAGACACTAAGCTGACTCGAGCCTGTCTGAGCCACCTCGAGTTTAAGACAAAACTCGAGCCTATTAAAGGAGGCTCATGCCAAAATCACAAAAATAATTTTTTTTTGCAAACTCGGTCTTCATTAATTTCACTGTGTCTTCGCCTCTCTCTTCTTCCTCTTTCATCTTTCAACTCTCTTTCACTAAAACTTCCACCAAAACTCTAAACCTTAACACTCGCATATTCGTCAACAATGGCTCCCAAAATCTCTCAGAAATCTCTTGCCAAAACAAGAAAATCCACTCCAGAACCTAAAAAGTCTGTTTCATCTTCATCTCCATCGAAACATCGCCCTCAACGATCAAAAATTCCCTCCAAACGATTTCGCCCAAAAGTTAATTAATGGCGAAGGTATAAAAGGATCAAGCATTGATTATCGCCAACAACCAAAAACGTTGTGCATTCAATTAGCATTCATAGTCTTCTACTGTTTCTGTAACTTTACGAATATCTTAGGATATTTTTCTGTACCTCAGTGATTCACACTCTATCTACTCATGAGGAATCTAGAACTTTTACTTGATTACTTGTAAAATCTTGAGGTTGGGACCTCAAGTATTGGGCAAACAATTAGAGCTTGTAAGGGGGAGTGATCTCAGTGAGTGAGGATCATCCGAGTATAGTGTAATTGTAATTAACTGAGAGATAGTAGAAATCCCAGGTGTTCTGGGGACTGGACGTAGGTCGAAGTTTTAGACCGAACCAGGATAATATCTTGTGTCACTGTTTATTCTTTCTGCTCTGTTTCATTCCTGTGTTCTTGAATGCTTTCAAAAAGAATTTTAAAATCACCTATTCACCCTGCCTTAGGTGATATTCCATCTTCATAGTGGTGGGTAATGAATGTGTACTTGGCTTTTTTACCTAATCATAAGAGAATGAAGAAGCATATGCAGAGCATTATCATCAGATTAGGGAAGGAGAAATGTTTTGAACCATCATGGTGTTCATTGTTTTATGATGGTTTTTGTATAACAACCATCATTCTTGTGAGACAAAATATGACATTTATTATTACTCCCTAGTCCTTAATATAAGACATATTTGAGAATTAATCTTGTTCATAAATATAAGATAATTTTTTTATTTGTCAATCTTTTCCTAATTTACTTTTAATGATGCCCCCTCAACAAAAATCAAGGAAGAGAGGGAATAAAGAAATTAAGGAAGGCAACTAAGGTGTTTTAGAAAATACATGTTATATTAACCAACTAACCAATTTCTTTAATTTCGTCAAATTAGATAACTATGTCTTATATTAAAGAATAGAGGAGTACAACTATTATTTATTTGCATAGTATTCTAATAAGTGACAAGTTTTATTTCATAGCCATTATGTATTTCACCTTTTTTAAAAAAAAAAAAAATTGGTGGTTGATTATGCAACCACTATTTTACAAAAAAAAAATTAAAAAAGAAAAAAGACAATGTATATAAACAAACTAAAAATAAAAAAATTTATGGAGATGTTTTAAGAATCTGATGCATCATCAGATTCTTCCTTCTCTAGTAACTTGTTCACCTTCTCGTTCAAAAAGTAAATGAGAGTGGTAAGTTCATTCAAACACTGGTCCATGTGTCCTTGCTCTCGCAAGTAAACTTGGATCATATGATGGAGTTGGTAGTTCATGTGGATGAGCCCTTCAAGACTTGTTGGTAGAGGAAATTCATCTTTCATTTTTTTCCTAGATGAAGAAGAAGAAGTTCTCTTACATTTGTCCATGATTTTGGTTCAGAAGAATAAAAGCTTGTAGCTAGCTTTAAGAAGTTGAAATGGAAGTGGAGAAGTAGAGTTCAGTTTTTGGACATTTATATAAAGAGGGTTTCATGGATTATTGACTCGTCCATACTTCAGTTTTACATATCATTATATTTTATAAATGATGACAATTGCTTTTTAATAATCATCAGGAATTTGAAGAAAATATATTGTAAATGATAGTAGTTGAGAAAGATAGATCATTTGAAAGTGGTACTTGACGATTGTTCTTTTTTCCATACCATGGGGTTACAAGATAGTTGCTTCAAGAGAACAATTATATCTCTTTGAATTTATGACAGTTGTTATGAAAGAATAGTTTTTGAACTATTATTTATTTTATTTCATGACGTTTTTTTGTGTAAGAACCGTTAGATAAGTTCTTTATTGTTTACAATATATTTAACACAAATAAGAAAAAAATAGTGGTGAGTAGCCTGATGAATTGATGAGAACACCAGGCTACCGATTACCAAACGAGTGGCTAGGATCATTATTAGGATCATGGCAAATCCTAAATTCATTAAGTATGAGATTGACATTCCTCTTCATACTCGAAAAGTATCAAGAAATCCTCCTCACGATATTGTAATGTGTTATGCATGATGTAATATTGCCTCCAGTTAAGGAACAATAGGATGCGGAGGTAGAGGAGGAGGTGGCAAAGGTGAATGTTGGGGAGGAAAAGTAGGAGGTGGAGGTTTGGGAGGAGGATGACGCTAGGAGTTTTTTGACAAGTCTCTTGTATGGTGTTTCATCTTGACGATTGAGAGAATAAAGAGAAGAACGATAAAGAAAATGTAGGTAAAACAAGTAAAAATGGAGAGTTTAAATAGACACTTGGAAGGGACGAAAAAAACCATAATTGCATGCGTTGAAAGTTGAATAGGACAAAATGAAAGAGTACATAGTTCTCCTGATGATCATAAGATAATAAGGAGGCACCCAGAGTTAGAGTGGGGAAGAGGAAAGTTCTTGAAAACTTTAATTAATGTTTATTAAACTAGAACCGTTAAGTATATTGGTGTTATCATTACAAAAATACTTTACGGTTTTTAATTAATAACCGTGAATTATTATTATTTTTTTGTTAACTTCTATTTTATATAGTTTAAAAAAACAATAGTGGTGTTTAGTCGTCACTACTATTGCTACCAACATCCTTCTTTGCATTCTCATCATTGGAGGAAAGAGATAAGGGTCTAATTGCAAGTCATATTCAACCTCATTGTGATGAAGTATGAAGTAGTGAAGGCTTTCCAACATTTGCGTCAGAGCCTCTTTTTCAAGAGGAGGCAAAGGAGGAGGTGGTGGTGGAGAAGGCGTGATAGTGGCAGAGGAGCTCAAATCCCTAAGATCTTAACATGATGAACAAGAAAAGGAGAATGCCAATTAAAAAAAGGAGTAAGAATCACAAGGAATATGGGAGTTTAAATAGAAGTCTAACGGATGTTACGAAGGGTTATGACCTATGAAAGTCTGATGATGTTATGAAAGGTTATGAAAGTGTTAAATAATGATTGTTTTTGAAAACTATTATGCTTTGTCTTCATTTATATAAGAGATTGGAAGACAAATCGTTTATAATTATTATATGACAGTTGTTTAACAATCATTTTTTTAACTACATAAATAATACTTATGAACTACAACAATTATTTTTGTGTTTTCATGAATTTCGCCTTACAATATATGATGATACACATAATTAATGGTTACTTTTAAGCATTATATATTATTGTGTGATCTCCACCTCGACATAAATGGCATTTATTCATTCATTGTAACCATTATTTATTAATTGTTATATATGTTTCAATTTGTAGTAGTGCATGAAGTTTGAAAATCAGTTATGGTGGTATAGAAGAAAAGCTCGTATTTGTTAGGTTTTACTTTTGGCGTTATCTAACAGTTTTCAACTAAGCATAAATGCATCTTTTAAACTCCAAATTTGAAGTAGAAGCAAATTGTAATGGAGTGAGAGAGGAAAGAGTTAGTTACCTCTCTAAAGGCGGTGCTTCTATTGAGTTCGCTTTTCATGTTGGTTTTTTGGTGTGATTCTCGGTTTTCTTGGATTTAGTGGTTGCTTGGTCTTCTCTTCGGTATTTTTATTTTCTTTGGTCATTTATGAATGTCGACTGCTCACTATTGCTATCTTCCTTCTTGTGGTGCAACTCGCTTGCAATATTGCCAATCTCACTATCTCTTTGCTAAGGTGCTTTTAGCTCATTTCATACTTGTTTGCAAACTTCAGTCTCTCATCTCTTTGCACTGGAAGCTTAAGGTCATGTACTTATCACTCAACACCATGGTCAATACTATGTGCTACATTTCTCTTATGCTAAAGACTGTCAGTTAATTTTAGATCACTGTTTTTGAGTACTTCAAGGAATCTCTTTGTGTTCTGTTGTAGAACACAGATGTCTAACCTCTATGGACTAGTGGGTAGTTTATATGGGATCAAATGAACTTTCCAAGATGTCTATGGATTAGAACACCAAAGAGATGAAAATTACTCAATGATATCTATGAAAAAGATACTACAAAGCATCTGATGATCACTATGCTACACAACTATGGCGATAGTCAAAAGGAGTGGGTGTGTGCATAGTGACACTGAATGTAGAATAGATTAATCTAGAGGCATACCTGATGGGTAATCTCCTATTTATAGAGATTACCTTTAGGGTTTTGGGTCCCTCACTCAATGTGTGAACCTCCAGCAATATGCACCTCCACGTTCTGATTATGCCTACTCTACTACTTGTAATATCCTAGATTATAGGCAAGATTATGGGGTGATTAGCGTTTTACCAAATTATGGAAGGATTATGTCATAAAGCCTCCTTATTGGGATGTATATCATCCAGGCCCATTATATGAATCCGCAATACTTTGATTGTTTATCCTTGGACCTCGAATACTTTGATCTCTCAATTCTCGTTCTCTCATTTTACTGCCTGGGTTTAAGCTTATGACCTCCCTTTGGAGTTTTATACTGTAGAGGTGGCTCATTTTATTGGCTCCAAGTCTTCTTAAGGTGGATTTATCCTCATAATCTAAATTTGGTGGCTTCTGTTTCAAAGTGACGTGCTATGGATCCTTATGGCTTCCAGATGTTTCATGGTTCTCTCTTCCTTTTAGCAAGCCTCTTGTGTTATCTTTTCTCATTGGACATGGATCTTCTCTCTCTTTTGGATGTAGTGGTATTGGTTTGCATGCATCTCACTGTTCAAAGTCAGTGCTTGGCCTCAGTCTGCGTCAGCAACTTGTGGACCCTAAATCTACCCATATACACTAGCTTGGAGCTTGATGCTCCTTTCAAATACATATGGGCCTTCGAATTTAATCTTCCCCTTCAGCCCACTCGTTCTCGAACTCAAGTGACTCAGGTTTGGCCTCTTCTTCATCTTGCTCTGTAATATGATTCAAGGTTGTTTTTGACTTGGTCAAAATTTCTCACAAGTGCAAGGGCTCTTTGGTTTCTCATTTGGTTAAACGAACTAAACAGGTCTGCCCTTCTTTTAAGACATTAATTACTTGCCAGATTGCTTGATTGACAAGAGTTTAGCTCATCATGCTCTTCTTTAGTTTCTTAAGCTGACGTGTCACTCTTTGGCTCTACTGACCTTACCACATTGGTCATCTCATGAAAGCCATGTATTACCACAATATGAATCCTTTTGATTTTTTTGTTGCGTGGTTCTTAACTCTCTCTCGGCCGACGGAAAGCAATTGTTACTTGCTCCCTTTGCTCCTTGTTTTTTCTCAAAGTTCCTTCCTTGCTATTTATAAGCATCGTTAGGAGCTCCTTTATTGCAGAAAGTCCTTGAGCTCTCGAGTTATGGATCATTGGTTATTTTTCTAAATGGTGTTCTGCTACTCCTTCCATTATTGGAGTCAAGCTAGCCATATGATTTTGCGCATCTCTATTGGGGACATCTTCTTCTTTGTCAATCCTGCACTTGGTGAAAATGTCCCTTATTGTTGAAAACTTGACCTAATAAACTTGCACCCAATAATCACCATTGGAGAGAAAAATATATTTCATGTATTCATAAAATTGAGTTTTACACCAGACAATTTAATACAACAATTGTACAAGGCTATTTATATACAATCAGATGCACAACACTATAATAGAAATAAAACTAACTAACTAATAAACTTCTCACTTATTTATTTACAACTTGTCCACTTATTTATTTCTAACACCCCCCTCAAGTTTGGGGTGCAAACATATTAATAGTCCCTAAATTGCTCAACAATATACATTGAACATCTCCAGAAACTGTTTTTCTTAACAAATCTGCTTGTTGCTCATGAGATCTGACATGATGAAGATCAATCACCTTCTTTCGCCATTTGTCATGATAGTCTACCTCAATGTGTTTGGTTCTTTCATGGAAGACTGGATTTGCAACTATATGTATTGCTGCCATGCTGTCACAGTACATAGATATCGGTTACTGATGTGAAATCCACAAGTCTTGAAAAAGACTGAGTGCCTAAACTATCTCTGAAGTAGCCATACTAAGTGATCTAAACTCGGCCTCTGCAGATGACTTAAAGACGGTGGTCTATTTCTTTGTCTTCCACATCATAAGGGATCCTACAAATCTGAGCAAGTACCTAGACATGGACTGTCTTGTAGTTCTATAAGATGCCCAATCTGAGTTACAAAAACACTCCAATTGAGGATTCGCTGCAGAACTTAATCTAATATCGAGACCAATAGTCCCTTTTAGATACCGGATGACATTTTTGGCTGCTGCCATATGTCCCTTAGTTGGTTTTTGCATTAATTAGCTCAACGTCTACACACAAAAACAGATATTAGGCCTAGTCATAGTCAGATAAATCAACTTACCAACCAAACGACGATATTGTTCTGGGTTTTTACATAAATCTTAAACTTTATCCTTTCCCTTTTGAAAGGGCATTAGTTTCAAATTTTGTGCCATTGGAACACTTAGTGGCTTACATCCACTAATCCCTGTTTCAGCTAATAAATCCAACACAAATTTATGTTGAGATAAGGTCACACCCTTTTCAGATTTGGCAATCTCTATACCAAGAAAATACTTCATGTGTCCTAAATATTTAATTCTAAAGTTATCATGCAGCAAAGTTTTAGTGTATGCAATTCCTTCTTCAGAACTATCAGTGATTAATAAATCATCAACATACACCAACACAAATACCACACCATCATGCCAATCTATTGTAAATAGTGAGTAATCACTTTTACTCTGAATAAAACCACCCTTGATAAGGGCTTGTGATAATTTTTGGTCCATTGATGGGAAGCCTGCCTAAGTCCATAAAGGACTTCTTTAGCTTACAAATCATATGCTCCCCCTTACCTTCGAAGCCTTGAGGTAATCTCATATATACCTCATTTTGGAGATCTCCTTGTAGAAAAGCATTGTATACATCGATTTGATAAAGATTCCATGAATACATGGTAGCCAACTTAAGCACGAATCAAACTATAAACATTTTGACTAAGGGAAAACATTTCATGATTATCTATTCCTTCTATTTGGCTATATCCTTTTGCTACTAACCGAGCCTTATATTTGTTTATGTTACCATCAGAGTTATACTTAACCTTATATACCCACTTACAACCAATTGGTCGCTTGTTCTTAGGTAGCTTAACAACTTCCCAAGTCTGATTGTCTTTCAGTGCTTGCATCATTGCATTTATGGCCTTAACCCACTCAGGATTAGAAGTTTCTTCCTTATAGGTACTAGGCTCAAGCATTATATCAATAAAAGACAAAAAAGCTAAATGGTCAGCAGAAACAAATGCGTATTGAAATGAACTGATCAATAGGGTATGTATATTTGTTTTTTATGTTTTGATTATGTTTTAGAAACTAAAAATGAGCAAACATAATCATAGACCAGATAGGTGGTCTCCTATCTCTTAAAGGCCGTTGATGATCTAAATTAGTTAGACGATCATCAGCTTTATTAGACTTAGATCTATAAGGCTGCTAGTCTTCCTTTACTTGTGTATTACCATACTTAACCTTTAATGAATCAATTTGTGTCCAGCTAGGTTCTAACCTTAAACCAAAACATCTCCTTTAAAGTGGGATGTACTCCATTTTGCTGTTGTGGATATGTATCTTTGAAAGGAAAAATGTGCTCTACAAAACTAACATGTTGACTCATATATATCACATCAGTTTTCAAATTCAATAGCAAATAACCTTTTTGGTTTTCAAGATAGCCTAAAAATACACAAGGAATAACGTGAGATTGTAGCTTATCATGTACCTTAAGGTCTATTTGAAAACCGGAGCAAATCACCAAGAGGGGGGGTGAATTAGGGATTTGAAAATTCTTTTGCTCAATTCTGGAAATTAATCGCAGGATTAGAATGGTGCAGAGGATGGGAGAAGGACAAGATACAATAAGATTTATACTAGTTCGGTCTGACTCCTTGACCTACGTCCAGTCCCCAGACTCTCTGGGATTTTCACTATTGATCACAATCAGTTACACACTCTGTACTCGAAAGTTATCCTCTCACTAGGATACTCTCCCCCTTACAAGTTGTAAACTGATATTCCCAATCTCCACGTCCCCTGACTTGAGATTCTTATAACAAGTGATCAGAAAAGAAAACAAACTCTCTCAAAGAGCAGATATTGATAAGCACTGAAGCTCAAGTCTCTCAGGATAATTTACAGAAGAATGAATACAAAAATCTCAATGTTGCACACTGTAATTGACTTTTATCTTATCTATATTTTTTAATCTGAATGATATTTATAGCTGTTGAAGTTCATTTTGAATGAAGAACATAGTTGTTGGAAGAGCACTACGAATTTGAACGTTGGAGGCTCCACTTCCAGAACTAGCTGTTGAAAATCCACTGAAATTTATCTTGATGGATGGATTCTGCTTTTGTCTAATCTGTTGTAGACATTCTTCCAATGTGGGACTTAATTAATATGAAGATAATGTTTATGTCCCTGTGTTGGAATGGGTTGTGCTTAAAGTTGTAATTATTTAATCCAAGTTGGAGCACTTTATAAGACAACATATTCTCTCTCTCTCTTGCTTTACAGCTCATTGTCTGAATCTTCATTGTTTCCTTCAATAAACCATCTGAAACTTGCTAACAAACTAGTTAAAAGACGTTAGGAATAATAACAATTAAAGATATGAAGTATTAAGATCATTCAAATGGTTTTCGCAAATTCGTGCCTTCTAGTTTTACAAATCTGTACGTTACAAACTCGAGTTTACAAACCCAGACTCGAGTTTGGAGTTCATCCAGAGAGCATCTTGTTTTGAAAGACTTCCTAAACTCGAGTTGATTAGTGACTGACTCGAGTTTGGTTCTTACAGAAAGGAAAATCGCGAATGGCTCTTGGATGAAGTTTTGAACCCATGTCTAAACTCGAGTCATTTAGTAACTGACTCGAGTTTGAAGCTTTTATGAAAATATTGAGTTTAAGTTCAGTGCTTCAAAACTGGAGTTTAGAAAACGTAAACTGGAGTTTACAAAATCTGAAATATTGTTTAGTTCTCTGTATAGCCCAGACTCGAGTTTTGATATCCAAAACTCGAGTTTCAGTGTAAACTGAAACTTTTGAAAAATCTCTTCATATGTAAACTGGAGTTTCTGTTTCTCAAACTGGAGTTTTCAAAATAGTCATTTACTCGAGGCTTTCTGTTTGAGCTAAACTCGAGTCACCAAAACCTTGACTCGAGTTTCAATGAAAACTGAAACATTGAAATACCTTTGAAAGCTCAAACTGGAGTTTCCATTTTCAAGACTGGAGTTTAGAAATCATGTAATAGATCAAGTGTTTTCAAAACAGTCCTAAACTCGAGTTTGCTTAACCCAGACTCGAGTTTATGAGTCTTTAGCTCTCAAACTTTTCTTGTAAACTAGAGTTTGGAAGGATCAAAGGTAAAGTTTGAAAACTTGATAAAACGTTGAAGCTTCTGTTTGATCCCAAACTCAAGTTTCTAAGACATAGACTTGAGTTTACAAGTCTTTGAAACTTTTGGCCTTTAAACTTTCTTGTAAACTGGAGTTTCTCAGAATCAAAGGTAGAGTTTGGAAACAAGTTGAAATTCGAATGTCACTGCCTTTGATCTAAACTCGAGTTTACAACTCTTAGAGACTTTGATTGCTCTCTGTAACTCTGCAAACTCGAGTTTGCCTTATGCAAACTGGAGTTTTGCTTTCTTTGTTGAAAACTGAGCTTCTGTCTATCAAGTCCAAACTCGAGTTTAGCTACCTAAACTCGAGTTTGCCTTAAACAGAAAGTTTTACAACTTTCAAAGACAAACTTCAAATTAAGTTTACAATTGTCAGTTATCATCAAAACACCTAGAGAACTAACACTGTTATATATGCAAGAGACCCAAATACTCATATATGCTTAAGTTCTGATTGCTACCCATAGACCCTTTCAAATGGTGTTTGGTACATAAGGATCTTGGAACGCAATCTATTGACCAAATATGTTGCATCCTTTACACACTCACCCTAATATTGAATTGAAACGTTAGATTGCGGCATTAAACTTCTTGTTGTTGTCATAATAGTCCTATGTTTACGTTCTACAACTCTATTTTGCTGAGGAGTGTAAGGACAAGAAGTTTCATGTATGATACCCTTTTCTTAAACAAGAGCTTTAAAAGAATGACTCATAAATTCACTTCCATTATCACTTCTTATCTTCTTAACTTTAACATTGAATTGTGTCATGACATATACAATGAAATTATGAATATAAACATATGAGTCAAACTTGTGCCTCATCAACAATATCCAAGTAGCTCTCAAATAATCATCTACTGTAGTTAGAAAATATTGAAATCCTTGATGAGTGGGTGCCTTATATGATCCCCCCCATATGTCCAAATGTATAAGTTCAAAACACTAATTAGTCTTAACACAAGAAGATGAAAAAGGAAACTTAGTTTGCTTGGATTGAACACATATCTCGCATTTGTCATTCATCAATTCAATATCATCAAATACAAGACTCAAATACTTCATTACAGAAAAGGGAGCATGGCATAATCTCTTATGCCACAAGATACATCATGTGATTTCAGGGTGCTGCCATGTATGTGTGCAACATCTCTATGTTTCTGTGCAATACTCAATACATGTTAGGTTTTGGAAATTTTAAGAATGTATAATCCATTTACCATTCTACTAGTCAGCCTCATCTTTCCACCTTAAAGGTCCTATATAACACAGAAATCAGGAAAAAAAAAGCCATACATTCTCTTGTAAGCTTAGAAATTGCTATGAGATTGAATTTTAATTTGGGAGAATATGGCATGTTATTTAACTTGATGTTAGAAGCTATATTGACTGAACCTATGTGTGTAACATGCACTCTTTGGCCATATGAAATTTTAATAGACTTAATAGGCCCATTATACTCATCATAGTTATCTAACAGTGCAAGATCTCCTATCATATGAGTAGTAGCTCTTAAGTCTAGAATCCAATAAGCTAAGTATGAATTAAATATGTAGAAGGAGGGACAACCAAACCTGTACTAGTTAAGACATGAATTGTTGATTCGGCTTCCTTTTGCAGAATTTGAAGGAGACGTTCATATTGATCTTGAGTGAACAAAGGTGCTACTGTGCTTGTGGCGTTCATGTGGACAGGGACGAAGCTTTGTAGATACAAGGGAGGGCTATGGCCCCCCAAAAAAAATCCAAACAAAAAAATTATTCAGATTTTGTTGTGAATAAAATCACAAGGCGCACACATATCCGAGGAGAACGGAGGTAACGGAGAATGGAAGTAACAGAGGCACACATATGAATAGAATTCAATCAATTGAAGCCATGAAACAATAAATTGAAGGCAGAGAAAAAGCATTTCAATCTACCATATCCAAGGAGAACGGAAGCAACGGAGGCAAGAAGAACACACACCACTGTGTACCGATTGGGACGACGTCTGGGTTTGGTCTCATCGCTTTTGTTCTCATTCATTTTTTTTCGTTATAGGAAACGAGAGTGAAAATCAGAAGAAGAAAAAAATAAAATGATGAGATTCGATTGAAGAAGAGGTTATAGGGAAAGCAAATTGTAGGAGTAGGGGTGGGTGAATCATGAAAGCAACGAGTGTGAGGAGTTACAGAGAAAGAGAAAAATGTGTAGTGGTGGGTGAATCCAAAAATATCTTCTATGCCATGTCCCTATAATTTTAAAATATATTGTAGGAGTAAGGGTGGGTGAGTCCAAAAATTTTAAAATTTTAATAATAAATCACCCTTTTGGTCCCTTTAAAACAATAGTATCTGATATGCCACGTCCCTATAATTTTCTTCTATTTTTATTAGATTATTGTAGTTTTCATTGTCATTGTAGTTTTTTTTAATCATAGATATGGGTTTGCATAGCGATAATTTGTTAATTTATACGAAAAATATGTTAGTGATTCATGATGTGAATCTCCCTCCGGATTAACTTTATTGTGTGGATCTACATAAAATTAAAAATTAACTAGATTCCATATCATATATAGATTCAAGTAAAATATTATGATCTAATATTTTTTATTGATGAGAATTAAAACGTATTAGTGATTCATTATTGTTATTAGATTTTTTTATTTATATTCTTTTATTTTTTAATTCAGGGGCAGCCCCAAATTCCCCCACCACTATTTGGCCCCCCAAATATTTTTTCCAAGCTCTGTCCCTGCATGTGGAGGTTTGGTTCACCCATGGACTCCATCCCCAATTGTCATGATTCCTTCATTTGCCTTGGCTTGGAAATTCCCTTGAACCAAGATGGATAACCAACTAGCTGAAAGAAATTCTCTCGAAGGTGACCCTTCTTTAAACAATATGTACACTCAATAGAGAAATCACCACGACCCCTTCCTCTTCTACGGCCAAAAGTCCTGACAACCATGGCTATCCCTTTTGTTGGATGGCTTTAGTCAGAGATTGATCGTTGTGTTTCATCCTAAATGACCATGGAGTAAGCCTCATTTACTGATGGTAATGGATTCATCAAGAGGATTTGCTCTTGCATTAAATCCGAATTAGGGATTGTAGAAGCTTCTGCTCTTGCATTAAATCCGAATCAGCTTTTGATGTATTGCAGGTGCAAGATGGAAGCGTAACAAGTAAAGATTCCTCTTCCCATAATTCCTTGAGCTTTGAAAAATATATAGAGACAGAGGCAAAACCTTGGCGATGCGAAGTGAGCTCACAATGTAGAGAGAAGATTCTGGCTCCATTCTTTTTATCAAAGTGTTCTTTGAGATCATTCCAGACATGGTGTGTATTTTGAAAGAAAATCACACCATTAGCCAATTCCTTGGAAATGGAATTCAGAAGCCAGGAGACGACCACAGTATTGCATCTTTCCCATTAAGCATGGAACAAAGGATCTTAGTCTTCCTACCGACAGGTGCCATCAACCAAACCAAGTTTGTGCTTCCCGAGCAAGGCAATCCGCTTAGCTCTGCTCTAGACAGTATAATTCTCAGTACTTGTGAGGATTTGTTGAATAATGGAACTCCTTGGGTGTCTAACGGATGGAGGAACAAGGGATGAGAAAATGGAATGGATTTAAAAGGTACCAACATCCCCTTATCCTTTGTGTGGGATGATGACTTGCGTGAGTCCTTGTCTACCATGAGAAATATCAATGATTTAGGTGAACAGCAGCGGCTCAAACGAATGGCCTGGGTATTAGTAGTGTTCTTTCACAATAGTTGCCAGAGAGCCAGGGTAGAATAGTCCTTCACGATGCTCATATCGTGCAACAAAACAGGGATGATGCGAGAGCTAGGGGCCAAGATTCATCAGAATCCCTTTAGTAATACTGAAATTGCACAACCAATCAAGAAGATCAAGTCGAGTGTGCTTGCTTGTGAGAGGTAGGGTTTAAGAATCTTTAGGACATTCCCCTTCTTTGTTGATGCTCATATCGCAGAAAACTGAGTTGGGTGTGCTTGGTAGGCGCTCTACGGATCGTGCGCTGTGAATGCAAATTGAACCCAATGAAGAAGAATCAGAAACCAGTTCTTGGGTTAGGTGGGTGCTACACAGATCTTTTGAAATGTCCTCTATTTAATTAATAAATTAACTGTATTTAGCTAAGTCATTAACTTAATAGTACTTCAAAATTTACGAAAATTTTTAAAATTCTATCAGAGTATGCATAATGAGCCCTAACATGCCAATATACAATTATCTAACATAAACCAAAAAAGACAGAATCACTACTTTTAATAGAGTAATCTAAGCTTCTGAGGCCTTCCTTGATGGACTCAGACGTGAGCTATAACCTGGAAAAAATTTTGTAACCATTAGTCAAGCTCATTACAAACAATGCAATTCAATTTAATTCCCATAATACCTAGTAAGGTGCCAAGTGGATTAAAAACAATGCAATTCAATTTAAAACAATTCATCAACATCCTCTCCGTTAAATGTCACATTATTACTAAGTATCATAATGGGTGTCTCAAATCATTTTGAATTTAATTCCCATAATACCTCCCATCAATCCAACCGAAACCGCCTTATTTCCTCCGATTAGACCCATGGGCTAAGTCACACCCATGTTACTGGTTTTTCCAAAAGCTCACTGGTCAAGTGATGAGGACTGGCCGAAATCCTCAGAGCACCTGCCCCAGACCATGGGTCTTTTCCCCATTTTACCATAGTGAGGTGTCGTAAGCCCACCACTCTGGTGGGCAAGTCCCTCATTGAACTGGTGGGACAATCAAAGCCAACCATTATGTACCAATAGAGGCCTCACCACGTGGTAGAAATAACTTTTATATCTTCTCCCAATTCTTCCCATCCCAAAATTATCATAATAATTTAATAGGAGAATTTCCAGAATATTCACGATAACCATGTCATCATACATCAGTTCCCAATTTATATAAATGCATGTATTTCAACTCATAAAATTCCATAAGGTAGACTTTATTTAAAACATTCATAATCAGTCAGAAAAATTCTCATAAGCAGCATATCAATAACATAATAAGTGGAAAGTGGTTACCTCTCGCCAAAGTTAATTACCACACTGTTCCTAAATCGAGAGCTCAACAAATTCCACAAATCAATCTATCACAATCAATTTACTATCAATTAATAACTCTTTAGAATTCCACATATTCAAAATTATAACTGATAATTTCTTAAACTTAAAATATATGAATTTTAATAATAAATTTGGAATACTTGAAGTTGCAAATTATGATGGTACTAAATGAGGGAGGCCATTGAAAATATCAATTTTCCTTTCAATTCACTATTAATAACCCCCTTTTTCCTATTTATTACGTATCAGAAATTTCCTAAATTAATTTCTACTAATAGAAATTATTATTTTTATTCATTTATTTCCTTTTTCCCAATAGTAGCAAAATTATTTATCAATATTATTAGCATTACTCATTTATCTTATTAATTTGAACTCTCTGAATTCCCCAATGACAAACATAATATTAACACCTTAAATAGATATTAATTATCGTATAAATGTTAATGTTTCATGTGGTTTCCTTTTGTGTGTGTGTGTGTACATATCTTCCTTTTTTTCTCTTTAATTAAAAATTAATAATTCCATCACTAAATTTTATAAATTATTGTATTTATCGTAGCTTTCCAAAATATAATATTTCAACATATATATGGACTTTAAAACCCTGAGTTCACACAACACTCTTTATAAGTAGCAATTTACATTAGTATTCAATACATAGTCTAGCTTCACTGTATTATTTATTCCCCTTTAATTAATAAATAATATTATTATTTATCTAATTTGTTATTTATTACTGCCCGTAATATTTATTATTATTATTATTATTATTATTATTATTATTATTATTCTAGGACTAATTTTAACTTCATAAAACTATCCCAATGACAAATGTCATTCTAACCTTCAAATTATTGATCAGCATCCACGGCGCAGGCTATTTATTAATATATTCCCATAACAGCATTTTTTTTTCTTTTTCCTTTCTAAATTATTTATATATATCCTCGCATACTTTATCATTTAAATATTCTTTCACATTTAATAAGCACACAAATCAGCTTTTAGCCTTCAAAAGTTCAGATGGCAGCATATTATCCTGAGGGAAAATATTTCCTATCCATAAAAGCCATCATTTAATTCTTTAAACCCTTCAAATAGTGTCTCCACTAATAAAGCTTTGATAATTCAAGCTCGGATCTTAAGGTTTAATCCTTCATCTAAAAGCATCTAAATATGATTGAAATTTCTATGATAGCACTTAGAGACATAAATAAGCTAGTTCAAATCAGTTTTCATCAATTAAATGTTTCTGTAAAGTTTTCATCTAAGGGAGACGAATACTTCCAAAAGGGCAGATTCAAAAAAAAAAAAAGAACAATTATTCTCAGCTCTTTCACTTAGGACCTGATACATACACAAGCAGGTGAGGATCAATGATTCACCCCTTACTCATTAGAACAGAGAGGTTTTGGTTCAGTTAGTTCTCAGTAAAAATAGAAACCAAGTGCGACAAGATGCTATATATATATATATAATAGGCATGCATAGGTGAAGATGACAGCGAAACACACATGCATCAAGCTCTCTCTCACTAGCACCATATTTTCGAAACATAACCTACCTCTCCATATGCTTCAAACGCAGAAAACAAGGTTAGGATAGTCCCTGGAAAGCTTACCTTCGGCTCCCAGCTGATAGGTTGGAGAACGGTGACTAGATTTTCCCCTGTTTTCAACGTCTAAGAACAGGGCTCCTCTCCCTCTCACAGACTCTCTCTCTCTCTATCGGCTCTCTCTCTTCTTTGCGTCCCTCTCTCTTTTCTTCTTTTGTTTTCTTCTTCCTTCCACTCACCTTCATCAGCTGCTAAAAAAAAGAAGCAGTGGAGGTAGTGGGGATATACTAGAGGTCCAGACCGGCCGAGACAAGGAGGACAGAAAATGATGAAAAAGAACCAGGGGATAACAACACAGGGCTGGAAAACGATGGAGAAGGTATGGTCTTTCTGCTGTGATCTCTGCTTGCGTGATTAGAGCTGTGATTTTCTCCGCGTAAACGACGTTGAATCTGTCAAAAAGCATGAACCCGTTGAATCTCTCACCGTCTACGTGTTGCTGCAAATACCTAGTAGTTCGCTTCTTCTATTTCTAGCCAGGCCGAAGATATCATGCAGCAAGTATGGGCTCGTTAGGCAGTTAGGTTTGCTGTGGGCCGAAATGGAGAATTGAGGGAGTTGCTTTCTGATCTTCCGCGTGAATGACGCTGCCAGAAAGTTCCTTGCGTGATATACTTCTGTGTTCTTCGACGGCTAGGAGAGAGAAGGCTGCATGTTGGGTTTGTATAATGAGGCTCCTGCTGGGCCGAAGGAATAAGGAACAATGGGCCTTGGGTTTTAATAAGGAGGGCCAAAGTATGTATGCTGGGTTTGTATGGTGCATGGCCCAAACAAAATTGCAGATAAGATAGGCCTAAACATCATGGCTAAATGAAAAAGCAAGATATTTATGGGCTGGATTTTTGTTATTAAATTGAACTAAATTTATATCCTATAATTTATCCTAAGGTTTGGGAGAATTATGCCTTAATTTTAATTACTTAATTTTGTAATTATTCTAAACCAAAACTCATTATTTTATTATTTGTCCTTAATTCCATATATTAATCTTAATATTCATGAAGGATAAATTTTCCATAATTAATCCCAAAAAGTTAGGATGTTACATCTTTGCTTATTGGACATGGAGATAATTAGTCTTGGGCCAAATCTAGAATTGTGGGTCGCAGTGTCCTGTGAAGTAGAGAAGCCAATGAGGATTCAGAGTGGCTCTGGTACCATGTTGACAACTTGACCTGATAACCTTGCACCCATTAATCATCACTGGAGAGAAAAATATATTTCATGTATTCATAAAATTGAATTTTACAACAGACAGTCTAATACATAATACAGCAACTGTACAAGGCTATTTATATACAGTCATATGCACAACACTAAAACAGAAATAAAACTAACTAATAAACTTCTCACTTATTTATTGACAACTTGTCCATTTATTAATTTCTAACAACCATGTTGCGATGGAGCGCTCTGTGATACGAGTTGGTCGTGCAGCTTGCTATGATGCTCCCCTGAATGGTTTCGTCGGTTTTATAGTTTGACAAGTGTCCAAGGTCTTCAGGAGCCCCGTTGGGAGCTTCTTATGCGTGCTAGGTTCTATGTGTTGCTTCCCCGTCTTGTTCATTGACTAGTTTTGTGCTCTCTACCCTTAGTTGCGTATCTCTTATCCCAGGGAGCTTGATCAATCTTTGTTGGTGTATAATCAGGCTAACTCAACTTACATGCAGATTAAAGCCTTGCAAGGTGAGGAAGCTCTTGAATTTGCAAATGAGTTTTTGACTCTCGGTGTTCCTGGATATATACTAGTTCCCTTCGTGCTTCCTTTGCTACCCTTGGTCATGCTGCACGCGGTGGTCGTCGTCATCGATGCTCTCCTCATCCTCCCTTCACTGGTCCTCGCTGGGTTCTTGAAGCGTCCTCTGAGTCGGGTTCTTTTGCCAAAAACACCGGCCTGGCTGCTGCATGATCTTTCGGCTCCATACGAGCCATGGTATGGGCAATTCCATTATTATTATTTTGTGCTCTAGGCTGCCCATTAGTTTCTTGCATGCTTCGGTGTGGTTCTCTATTCGTTTGCTTTTGCAGGTTTATGGCTTTGGTCATCACTCCCTTCCTTTGTGTTGCTTGGTGCTGGGACGCGTGTTGCAAAATCTTCTAGTTTGTTCATGTTCGAGTCTCTCTGGCTCCATCTGCACCTTTGGAAGTTATTGGTGGCTATCTTTTGTTGGCTACAATCCTTCTTACGTACCGAATTAAGATGATTGACACACACATATATGTATAAATTTTAGGAAAATGATCAGGTCATTCACAATCTAAAAATAGAGTGAAATCTCTTTTCCTCTTCAATAATATTAATATTGGGCAGGACGAGCTATCTATTACTTTTAGGTTATCTAAGGGTACCGAGAAACTAATATGTCTTCTCTAAGACTTTAACCAACTTCAAGATCCAACCTGCGAAGGGTATGACTATTTCTTTCTTCTCTACTCGTTTACATGTTATTTTGGTTTTCTGTCACAGTTTGCTTTTGTTTTTTTTTTTTTTTGGTTGGCTTTGTTGCATTGTGTCTTGGGCTGTTTGGCTTGTTTTTTGGTTCTGAATGTAAGGCAGCCCAAGAGCGTTGTAATCATTTTACTTTGTTCTAATAAAGTTTGTCTTAATATCAAAAAAAATAATAAAGTTTGTCCTCTTATTATTAAAAAAAAAAAACTCTAAACCTATACTTGACGGTTTTAACCATCAAATAAGTGGCCATATCCCATATATTTAACGATTTTAATTAAATGGTCAACAAGTAATTGACTTACATTTCTTGTTTGATTTTTGATTTTTTTCACAAAATAACAGTGAAGTACAGTATTTGTGCTATTTTTAAAAACATAACAAGGAGTATCTTGTAGGGTAGTTACCCCGGCTTTTTTACTAAAATGCCCCTAATTAAAAAACTATTTACGAAAATGCCCATGTCTAGAAACTATTAACTAATCTGCTCCTATTTAGTCGATTACATGTCATATGTAATCGATTAAACCGAGGCGGATTTTCTTTTTTTAAGTTTTCCCGTTATGTAATCGACTAAGCTACAAGACTTAGTCAATTACATCACGCTAGATCAATTTCTTAATCCCCAAAAGTTTGAATATTAAATTAAAATTTTGAAAAATAAAACAAATATATAAAATAAAATATATTCAAAATAAGGAGGGATGATAGCAAAATGGTTATGAAGAATTTCAAACTATGATATTTGTACGGAAAGATATCTGGAAGAAATTTAGAATTAAATATCTCATAATATTAAATTCTTTGAAAAATAAAATTGTGTGTGTATAAAATATTACGAGATATTACGTAATATTAAAATAATTTTATTTTCCAAATAATTTAATATTACAAGATATTTAATTCTAAAACAAAATCCACCTCGGTTTAGTCGATTACATATCTAACATGTAATCAACTAAACATGGGCAGATTAGTTAATAGTTTCTAGACAGGAGCATTTTCGTAAATAGTTTTTTAATTAGGGGCATTTTGGTAAAAAAAGTCTAGTTACCCCTGTATGAAAGCTTTATAAATAACCAGAACCATTAAAAGACATAGCAATGCATAAAGTTGATAGTATAACTGTAACACCTCATTTTTCAAAAGCGGAATAACATATGCCCGTTTGAAGACACGGCCGAAGATGCCTACTTTTGGGACGCATATTATATTTACTTAAATGTACTATTATTATGATTTACTGAGCAACATCATGGTTGTAATATGTATCAGCTACTCAGTTACATATTCCAGACAAATGATTATCCGGGTATTACAACAGTAAACCGAAATCTACATATATATACATTCAAATCACCAAAACTCAAACGATCTAAAATCTAAATATTATATTCTTTATTTGCACGTACTTGTGTATGTATGTATATTTTCAAATGCTAATAAATTAACACGCACATGCTCGTAATGAGCAATTAAATTACTAGGTTAAGGAAATATATTCGTATAATGGAATCAACCTAGATCATTTCTCTTAGTGAGTTCTAATTGTTTGAAGTTGCTTGCTTAAGTAAGCACCAATACGAACTACCAATAATGAATTATAGGATTATTAAAAACTGTATCTAACTATATTTTTACCCAAAAAATGGACCTAAGCTCATGTTTTTATGTTTTTCCTTTGTATAACTAATGAATGTGATGGTATTAAATTAATGTAATGATGAAGAATTGATTGTGAGATCCCCTAGAGTGTATCCTAGGACTTCATTGTTTAACTCAAGGCTTTAATTATATTTAACTGTAGTTTTAAACGTGTATATTGGTTCCTTGCTAGGAGTTCTAACAGGTGACTCCTTGCTCAAATATGTAGTTCGATGCAAACTCAATGCATGACCATGTTTCTTCATTTGCTTCTCTACACTCATTTAAGATCCATAATAAAGTTGCTCTTCAATATATTCTCGTTGTTAACTCTTTATTCTTATAGTATTTTTCTAATTTAATTTATCACAAATCTTTGCATTGTCATCAGTACCCTCCCAAAGGAAGCTTTTTTGCAAATTAATTAACACGCACATGCATTGTCATCGTCAATTGATTAATTGTTGTCAAGAGACCCCTTGCGAGTAAGCCTAAAGTACTCTAAACCAATTCCAATACTTATTTTTTATACATAATTCCAAGACTTATGATACTTCATATGAGAAATTTGATACCTCAATTAGATCCTAAACAACTCAAACCATGCCCAATTGGGGTTTATGGACATTTGAGGCCCATATTAGAAACAATCAACCACAAGTCCAAACTATAAATACAAGTCCTTTCTGAAATAGTCATTATATTATAGTTTCTCAAAAGTAGGGTTCAGCCCATTATCATCTTAAATGTCATTCAAAACTTTAAAACATTAGTTCGATCCTAAATCATCAAATACCATACTTCAAAACCAACCGTGGTTGATTCTAACGAAAGATGCTAGTATTTTATAATGTGGTGAACTAAGATTTAAATCTCTATTAGGAGAGGTGTCTAAATTTAGTACCCAACAGTATCTCATAGAATTGCCTCCGACAGGATATCTATGCTTAGCAAAAAAAGAGAGGGGGAAAAAAATAGTTGAATCATACAGATCCTAAGCATAACTCATAATAATGACTAATAAAACCTAAAGTAATATAAGCATGCTATCCAATTAATGAATACAGATGCATTACATATGACAGGCTTATTTACAAGTGTTGGGCTAAAAGAAACTAAAACAATTGAATTAGGGCTTTCAATATGCCTTGCCACACTTGCCCACATGAGAGATTGGGTTGCCATGTATCAATGGTATTTGGTCTAGTCGCAATAACTAATCTCCCCACAATGTAAAAAAACCAATATTTAAATTTTTGTTAGTGTAGGATTGCCTCCACTATATGACGATACTTGTATCTATTAAAAAAGAATTAGATTACCATGTAAGGTCCCACTTGGGCTGTTATAGAGGATGCCCTATCAGATGGTACGTAGTATGGGACCATGGACATGTAGCATGCCACTTATCACTTTAAATAAGCTTAAATTTATGCCTTCTGTTCTTTTTCAGTCTCACATTTATACTATTGAATCTTAGTTTCTGAGTCAAAGAAATGTTGCGGCCGGGTTGATCTCCGATAGTATTAATCTTTATTAATCATTAAGGACCTAACGGAGCTGATGAAATAGACTAAAAGGACCTAATTCATGACTCAACAAATCTATAAAGACTGGTAATTAGTTTTCCTTTATGTGTGTGTGTGTGTGTGTGTTTATATATAAACGAAAAATTGAAGATAAAGGGAAGCGTGACATAAAAAATTAAGAATAGGAATCAATCGTAAAGCCTGGTGACGTGTCAAGATCGAGCCCTGAAGAATAAGAATGAAAATTAAAGGAATGGTGAATGTTTGATCAAATTTGGGATGACAGCAGAAGGAAGATAATATACCAAATATGTGCAATAAATAAATACTATGAACTAAATGTCGGCAATGATAATAATATTCTCGGGAATGCTTATACTTAAAGATACCAATAATAATAATTTTAAAAAAAAAAAGCTATTAACGAAAAATTGAGCGAAAAGGACAATGTAATATGTAATATAAAACTGATGAAAAGTAAATACAAGAACAAGAGATTTTAGAGAGAGAGAGAGTAGAGAGAAGTTCTCATTTCAGTGTAATTTGAATGTTTACAGAAGGCCTCTATTTATAGAAGGAAAATGGGCCTTTAGTGTAATTTCCACTTTGGGTCATTTGATGTAATATTCCCCTAATTATATAACTGTACACTCACGGGAATGCATTCCCGTGAGTTGTATTATTTTGTGTGTGGGTCCCACCAAATAGTAAACTACTATGCATGGTACTATGCGTGGGTCCCATGTCATCTTGTAATATTTGGAGACCGGGAGTCAATGGACATCCACATAATCAGTATATTCATAACACTCCCCCTTGGATGTCCATTTATGAATGTGCCTCATTAAAAACTTTAACTAGGAAAAACCCAGTGGGATAAAAACCTAGCCAAAGAAAAGAGTACATCACTCATTGATACACTATCCAGTGCTGCCTCATTAAAAACCTTTCTAGGAAAAACCCAGTGGGACAAAACCTAGATAAGGGAAAAAGAGTACAACGTGTATCAACTCCCCCTGTTGACAACATCAGTATTACTCCCTCTGATAACATCAGTTGAGATCTTTAAGTCTTCGAAGACCAATACCATAGACAAGCTTCTCAAAGATTGCTTCTGGAAGTGACTTGGTAAATAAATCTGCCAAATTTTCTCTTGAACTGATTTGCTGGATATCTATTTCACCATTCTGTTGAAGATCACGAGTAAAGAAAAATTTTGGTGAAATATGCTTCGTTCTATCGCCCTTGATGTATCCTTCTTTAAGTTGGGCAATACATGCAGTATTATCCTCATATAGAACTGTTGGAACCATTTTACCAGAAGATAAATGACAAGTAGTTCGTATATGATGAATTACTGACCTCAACCACACACATTCTCGACTTGTTTCATGCATTGCTAGGATTTCTGCATTATTAGATGAAGTGGCTGATATAGTTTGTTTCATAGATCGCCATGAAATTGCTGTACCTCCACATGTAAATACATAACCTGTTTGTGATTTTCCATCATGTGGATCAGACATAAATCCAGCATCTGAATAACCAATCAGTTCATGTTTAGATACATTTGAATAATATAACCCCATATCCATAGTACCTCTGAGGTAACGAAAAATACGCTTTACACCATTCCAATGCCTTTGTGTTGGTGCAGAACTATATCTTGCTAATAAATTAACAGCAAATGTTATATCAGGTCTTGTGTGATTAGCAAGATACATTAGTGCCCCAATAGCATTAAGATATGGCACTTCTGGACCAAGTAATTGTTCTACACCTTTTTTGTTAATTACTTGAGGTTGGAATGGATCTTTTTCTTTTATCAAAGATCTTACAACCATTGGAGTACAGAATGGATGTGACTTATCCATATAAAATCGTTTCAAGACCTTCTTTGTATAAGTTTCTTGATGTACAAAGATCCCGTCCTTCAGGTACTCAATTTGTAATCCAAGACAAAATTTTGTCCTACCTAAATCTTTCATTTCAAATTCTTTCTTCAAACAATGAATGGCTTTTGTAATCTCTTCAGGAGTTCCAATAATGTTGATATCATCAACATAAACAACAATTATAGCAAATTCATTTCTCGATCTTTTTATAAAACTGCATGGACATATCGGGTCATTTTTATACCCTTCTTTCAACAAATATTCTTTAAGGCAATTATACCACATGCGCCCTGATTGTTTCAAGCCATACAGGGACTTATTTAATTTGATCGAGTATTGTTCTCGTGAATTTGAATTAAATGCTTCAGGCATCTTGAGTCCTTCAGGAACTTTCATATAGATATCACTATCAAGTGAACCATATAAATAGGCAGTCACAACATCCATTAGATGCAAATCAAGCCTTTCATTTGCTGCTAGGCTAATTAAATAACGAAAAGTAGTTGCATCCACTACTGGTGAATATGTTTCTTCAAAATCTATGCCAGGTCTTTGTGTAAAGCCTTGGGCTACAAGGCGTGCTTTATACCTTGTAATTTCACCCTTTTCATTTCTTTTCCGTACAAAAACCCATTTATATCCAACTGGCTTTACATCTTTAGGTGTATGGACTATAGGTCCAAATACTTTTCGTTTTGCCAATGATTTTAATTCTGCATTAATGGCATCTTTCCATAGGAGCCAATCTTTTCGTTGTTGGCACTCTCTCATGGATTTTGGCTCATGATCCTCTTCTTCATTCATCACATCATATGCCATATGATTAGCAAAAATGTCATCAATGTTGACTTCATTACGGTTCCATTTGATATTATTTGTGACATAATTTATTGAGATCTCATTATTTTCATACATTTCAGATACCTGGATCTCTTCTGGGGCCTCAATATTCTCCTCTGGAGATAATTTCTCTTTATGAAGTGGCTCATCCAGAGCTACGCTTTTTTCTTGATTATCCTCGACTTGGCCATCTATAATTTTAGCTTCTTTTCTTTTTCGAGGATTTTTATCTTTGGAACCGATAGGCCTACCACGCTTAAGGCGTGCTTTTGATTCATTTGTAATCGGTTGTCCTACAGGGACATCAATTCGAATAGGAGCATTAGCAGCTGGAATATGTGACTTTGTCACTTTCTTTGGGTCAGTGAATGCTTCTGGCATTCGATTAGCTGAATTCTGTAAATGAATTATCTTTTGAACTTCTAGTTCACATTGTTTTGTACGAGGATCAAAATGAGCCAATGATAATTCATTCCAGCTAATCTCTTTATTCAACTGCTTATTTTCTCCCCTTAATGTTGGGTAAACTGATTCATTAAAATGACAATCTTCAAATCGTGCAGTAAATAAATCTCCTGTAGATGGTTCTAAATATTTTATAATTGAAGGAGATTTATACCCAACATAAATTCCCATTCTTCTTTGAGGACCCATTTTAGTACGTTGTGGAGGTGCTATAGGCACATATACTGCACATCCAAAGGTCCGTATATGAGAAATATTAGGTTCTTCACCAAAAACCATTTGTAAGGGGGAAAATTTTAAATAACTAGTTAGCCTGATGCGAATTAACATTGCTGCATGCAAAATGGCATGGCCCCAAGCAGAAATTGGTAAATTAGATTTCAAAAGTAAAGGTCTTGCAATAAGTTGCAATCGTTTTACCAATGATTCTGCAAGTCCATTTTGCGTATGAACATGTGCTACAGGATGTTCAACATCAATTCCAAGGGACATACAATATTCATTAAAAGTCTGTGAAGTAAATTCACCAGCATTATCAAGACGTATTTTCTTGATAGGATAATCCGGGTAATGTGCTCTTAATCTTGTCAATTGAGCAAGTAATCTCGCAAACGCCAGGTTTCGAGAAGATAATAAGCACACATGCGACCATTTAGTTGATGCATCAATTAAAACCATATAATACCTAAATGGTCCGCATGGTGGGTGTATTGGCCCACAAATATCTCCCTGTATCCGTTCTAGAAATGTGAGAGACTCACTTTCTACTTTGGTTGGTGATGGCCGAATAATTAATTTTCCCTTGGAACATGCATCACATGAGAAATCATGGGATTTTGGTATTTGTTTCTGTTTCAAGTTATGTCCACATGAATTCTCTATTATACGTCGCATCATAATTGACCCGGGATGGCCTAACCGGTCATGCCAAACAATAAATATGTCTTTATCAACATGCTTCTGGTTTTCCATAACATTTATTTCAATTGTACTAATACTTGAATAGTACAAACCAGAAGATAACATAGGTAATTTCTCCAGAACATATTTTTCACCATATCTAACAGTAACAATTTGTAGATATTCTTTATTGTCCTCATTTATAGTCTCAATATGATATCCATTTCGACGGATATATTTAAAACTCAACAAATTTCTATGAGACTTAGAGGAATACAAAGCATCATTAATAACAAATTTCGTACCATTGGATAATATTATTATTGCTCTTCCAGAGCCTTCAATCAATCTTGTATTACCCACTATGGTATTGATGCTTGTACTACAATTTGTTAGATGTGAAAAATATTTCTTATCTTTAAGAATTGTATGTGTCGTTGCACTATCAATGAGACATATATCTTCATTCTTGTGTGCAATATTTGAAATGTCCATGAGCTTCATTAAAAGAAAAGAAATGCATCAAAACATATTCAATATAGAAGATGCATTAAAAACATATTTATTATACATAATTGGCAACAAGTCAGAACGAAACAAAATAATTATTACAATTTTTGCAAAACTTATTTAATCATAAAAATCTTCCACCTCCAAGTGAGACATAACATCATCATTTGGCTCATTGACATCATTATCTTTATGAGCCTTATCATCACATTCCACATTATTAACACTCTTTTTTATAGAGGCTTGGTAAAGTTTCGCTAAATGTTCTGGTGTACGACAATTACGTACCCAGTGTCCCTTCATACCACACCGATAACATTTATGTTCAACAACTTTTGAAGGACCTTCTTTATCATTCTTTTGTCCTTCATTGTTCATCTTTTTCTGGTGGGTATAAGGACTATAATAACCTCTTCCACCATGATAAGGACCATGATTATTTCTACCTCCACGATTTCCACGTCCTCGTCCACGACCACGGCCACGACCACGACCGCGACCATGGCCACGACCATGATCATTCCGTACACTCACATTCGCTTCAGGAAATGGAGAAGATCCAGTGGGACGATTTTCATGATTTTTCAATAATAACTCGTTATTTTGCTCGGCTACTAGTAAACATGAGATTAACTCAGAATATTTTTTAAAACCTTTCTCACGATATTGCTGTTGTAAAAGCAAATTCGAAGCATGAAAGGTAGAAAAAGTTTTCTCTAATAAGTCCTCATCAGTTATTTTTTCACCACATAATTTTAACTGAGAACTTATTTTGAAAACAGCTGAGTTATACTCACTTACAGTTTTAAAATCTTGTAACCTGAGATGAATCCATTCATAACGAGCTCTAGGCAAAATCACCGTTTTCTGATGATCATACCTATCTTTCAAACTAGTCCACAATTCAAATGGATCTTTCACCGTTAAATATTCAGTTTTCAAACTTTCATGAATGTGGTGTCGGAGAAAAATCATAGCTTTAGCCTTTACTTGAGGGGACGCATCATTTCCTAGCAATATAGCCTTTCCAAAGTCCTTTGCTTGAAGATGGATTTCAGCATCTAAAACCCATGATAGATAATTCTTCCCGGTGATGTCAAGAGCATTAAATTCAAGATTTGAAAGGTTGGAAGACATGATTCAAACTAAAAATAATAAAAATAATTAGAATCATATTATAAAATCTTATTATAAATTAAAACATAATTTAAAGAACGGTAAATAAACATGCTAAGAAAATAAAAATAAGATGAGATAGGAATGGGAGTAAACTCACAGCGAGACCTATCTCATCCGAAGGTAAGAAAGATGATGCATATATTATATAATATATAGACAACAGTAAAGAATTAAGATAAACAAATGGAGCCCTATTAGTGCCACCACCATAAAAGGTAAATAAATGCATAAATAAATGGAGCCCACTAATATTAGTGTTGCCACCATAAAAGGTAAATAAATGCATAAATAAATGTTAGTAACATAAATTTAAATGTTAGTGGCATAATGTAAATATTAATAAAGTCAGTATGGAGCTTAATATCGCCACCATAAAATAAATAAAGCAGTAAGTAAAGAATTTAAATTAAACAAATGGAGCTTAGTATCGCCACCATGAATTAAATAAATAAAACAGTAAAATTAAATTACAAATGGAGCTTAATGTTGCCACCATGAATTAATAAATAGGGAGTGGGAAGAATATATAAACATAAATAAATTACTGTAAATAGTAAAATATAAATTTACCGTGAATAGTAAAGTTACTATTCACAATGAATAGTGAATAAAAATAAATTACTGAAATATTAAATCTAGACTTCCATAAAGGAGTCAAAATAAATAGAAATATAAAATTACTGAAAAAGCTAAAATTAACATGAATAGTAAAAATTACTATTTACTGTGAATAGTAAATAGTAAATAATCTCAAATCTTAACCATGGAACCTGATGTTCAAAATAATCGGTAAAAGTAGAACTTTAATTCCATATCATGGTTAAGATTATCCCAGATAGAAAAAATAAACAAATAGTAAAGGAGATGGTAATAAAATCTTACCTTGGTAGAGTCTTCGTGCTGATAACGTAATATAAAACTGATGAAAAGTAAATACAAGAACAAGAGATTTTAGAGAGAGAGAGAGTAGAGAGAAGTTCTCATTTCAGTGTAATTTGAATGTTTACAGAAGACCTCTATTTATAGAAGGAAAATGGGCCTTTAGTGTAATTTCCACTTTGGGTCATTTGATGTAATATTCCCCTAATTACATAACTGTACACTCACGGGAATGCATTCCCGTGAGTTGTATTATTTTGTGTGTGGGTCCCACCAAATAGTAAACTACTATGCATGGTACTATGCGTGGGTCCCATGTCATCTTGTAATATTTGGAGACCGGGAGTCAATGGACATCCACATAATCAGTATATTCATAACAATATGTAAATTATTATTTATTTTCCAGCTACATTTGGGTCGCTTTGATATGAAGAAAGAAAGGGCGAAAGGTGGAACTTCAGGAATAATTTGCCTCTGATTAGTTAAAAAAATTTGATAAGGAACCAAAAAAAAAAAAAAAAAGGATGGTTCTCATTTAATCAAGATGGGGAAGAATATAGCGGAAGAAGAATATGCCAAAATACTCTTAAGTTATTCGCTTTTATCTTTCTCTTCATCGTTTGTTTCTTTCTCTCTTTCTTAGGAATTAGAATTTTGAGAGGGATATACCATAGATATTTATGCTTCTTTCCTTAAGTTCAAGTTCAGGGCTTGGTTCACTTTTAATAAAAAAAAAACACAGGGGTTAGTTCATGTTTCAATCTCAAGATAAAGTTTACTCTAATATATTAGTCCTTTGTTACCAAATGTAAGAGCTATTTAACTAATTTACATAGATTAAAAAAATCAGTTACGTTAGTTATTTAAAAAAATATATGTTGATTTCTCTATAATACCCAATTATAATTATTTAAATATCCCAAGTAAAAACATTTATTTAATATATATGATCAATAAGGATACATGTGTGTTAGGCCTAATAGAAGAGGTTTGATCCCCACAAAATGACGAATTCATATTCAAAAACTAGTTAGAAGAGTTGTTTGAAGTGCTTCAAATATAATTATTTTTAATAAAAATAAGCATGTGTCTATAAAACACTACAAAAAATTACCACGGTGTTTTTACCCACGGAAATATCCGTCGGTGATTTTTTAATCACCCACGGAATTTTGTGGGTGATTTAGTTACCCATGGAATTCCGTGGGTAATTTTTTACCCACATAAATTACCCACGGAATTTTTTCCGTGGGTAATTCTGTGATTGATTTCGTGTTTTTTGTAGTGAAAATTGAAATAATTTTAAACAAAATCATATGAGTTATTTAGAAAAATTATAAGTTTGGGAGACAAAGTGGATGACACATAACATTTTAGACCAAAACAAAACTCCCAGCACATATGGAAGATCAATGATACTGTGTTTTTCTAGGAGAATTAATTTTGTAATCCCTTAAAAAATACATTTAATTTCAAATAAAATCATATTAATTATTTTAGAATATTGTTAGTTAACTCAAAATAAGTTATTTTCAAAAATAGTTCTGATAATCTTAAATAATTATGTAACCAAAAAAATTAGGAAAAAGAAACAGAAAACCCTCTTGAACTTCAAAAATCTCATATTAATGTTATTTCAAGAGGAAATAATTTATTTGAGATTTTTGAGTTTAAGTGGTATTTCCTTCTCTTTCTCCCAAAATTATTTTAGAGCTACTTTAAATAAGTGTATGTATATGGATGTTTGTATATTGATATGGCTATTTAACTAGACTAAATTTGATTATTGTTATATTTTATTAGGGTAATTCTTACAAAGATGTTTCCCTTTTTGCATTTATATGGACTCAAGCTCAAGGCCTCATGTTTAAGTGACCCCCAAGTCCCTTTATTACTAAAACAAGCTTATAGATTTTACTTAACACTTTTTTTTTACTTACAATATAAGTTATTTTTAGAAAAAAGTGTCTATAATATAAGTTACTTATGTTATGAATATACTGATTATGTGGATGTCCATTGACTCCCGGCCTTCAAATATTACAAGTTAATATGGGACCCACATATAGTACCATGCAACTTTTTATATCCTTTTATAAATAGAGGTCTACTGTAACTATTCAGTATACTTGAATGAGAAATTCATTTCATCTCTCTAGAATTCTCTCTGACTTCTCTTTAGAACTTTTTCAGTTTTATAACACCTTATTAGCACGATTGATTTTTTTTTTTTTTTTCCTCCATGAAGAAGTGCAGTCGTACTACTGACAAAATCTCCAGTCTTCATCTTCATATCAACGCTGATCAACGTTGATTCAAAGTCTGTATGATATTAATAATAATCCTCAACCACAACAGTTACTTTTCACCAACCCACCATCTAATTCCATGGCCTATTCTTCAAGTACACCAAATAATTATGGCGCCATCTCATGTTCCACTACCTATAACGATACTTGTTTTTAGAGTTGGGAAATCAGGTCGAGCCCGTTTAGGCTCTGGTCCTTCAAGGGCCGGGCCTAAAAATTTAAAGAGATAAACGAAGTTAGCTTTGGAGGACCGGCCCTGACGGGCCTCGGGTTTAAATAGGCCGGCTCTGAAGGGCCTCGGGCCAGCCCTACAGGCCCTTTTCATTGTAGCTTTTTTTTTTCTTTTTAAATTTATTAATTTATATATATATTGTATTTGTTATAGAGTTATTTATCCTTTTAACTACAAATACATAATTACTATACACTAATTTTATGATTTGATTTATTATCTGTTGCAAATAAAGATTATGGATGTGTCCATGATACGAGAGAAGAATTTCATGATATTCTTACTCATGAGCTAGAGGCTACTACTCAAAGTGAAAAACAATCAAATGTCGTTAAAATCGATGATAGTGACGAAGATGACGATAATAATAATCATCGTACTAATGTCGCTTAGTGATATGTTTTTTACGTTTTATATGAGTTATTTGTGGACATAGTTTGCTTTTGATTATGAATTAGTGACTGTGCTTATTTATTAGATGATTCGTATTGTAATTTACTAATTATATTTTTTTAAAAAAAAGTGAAGGAAAAATAGTTAAAATTTAGAATAGTAATTACCGAGCCCTGGCCCTGGTGCTCTCTGACCGGGCTTTGAAAAATAGGTGTTTTTCTTACTTCAGGCTCTAAAGGGCCGGCCCTGAAAGACCAGGCCGACCCTGATTCCCAGCTCTACTTGTTTTCATGCTCTTTTTTGCTTCAATCATCCTTCTCCCTTTATTTGCACCCTCATCATTATTGCTTCTCTTTCCCTCTCCCTCATTATTTTCCCTTTACGTCCCAACTACATCTTCTTCCATTGAACCCAAATATCCATCAAAACAGTTTGGCTTGTCTTCTAACCGTCTTAAATCTGGAACTAAATTTGATTCATCAGATCCAACAAGACATTGATTTCCAGCACCAACAGTGCAGAAGCCATTGATGATGTCCACAAGAACAAGGTCACTCACAGAATCTTGAGGCAAAACGAAGGCCTCCTGCTCCAAAGGGATCTCATTCTTTAACACTTCAACTATCTCTGAAAGCATCTTTAATCAATTTCTTCTTCTTCTCACCGGAATCGAACAGAGCAAGGCTACAATCCAACAATAATTTCCCATGGAATTTCTGGGAATTGTCCAAAGCTTATAGAATCAAATTCCTTCCTTCCCAGATCTCAAGGATCTCAGAATTTCAGGTTTGAGACTTCGCTTATTCTGAAAAAAAAAAAAAATAGCATTTTTTATTTGCCTGCCAACAATCTCCAAAAAAAAAAAAAAAAAGGCAAGAAGAAGTAAAGTTATTGACAATCCAAAGTAAGTATATATTTTTTTTTTATCTTTTATTTTATTTATTACTTTATATATATATCCCCTCCCTTTTATTATTTATGGTAATGACACTAATATATACATGTATATTAGTGGGTTCCATCTATTTATTTTATTATTCTTATATTTTATATTTATCCTAACGAAAAATTGTTAAAGGTCATATGTATCATGAGATCAAAATGCCATAGAGATATAAGGTATAAATTGGTCTGAGAGATATGAGGTATAAATTGGCCTAAAACTATGAGGAGGCATAAATTGGTTTGAGACCAAGAGGCAAGTTAGCCTTAATTTAAAAGGCAAGATAGCCTGAAGCCAAGAGGCAAGTTAGCCTGAAGCCAAGAGACAAATTATGAAATAAGGCTTTATCCATAAATTTTGTATGCTATCAGTTGTATAAAGGCCTCAAAATTGTATATTTGACATTAAATACTCACTCAAATTATGAGACAAGAGATTGTATGATCATGATTGTTATTATAAATAAATATATCCAATTTGCTTGTATGATTATGATTGTTATTATAAATAAATATATCCAATTTGCTATTGTAGTAGCAATATTGTGATAAAGTCAATAAATATTGTGGATTAATTTCTTGTCATGATCAAATAGATTAGTGAGTTTTTTATCATGAATTTCATCCAACTTCATTCCAAAAAGTGAATGAAGTAACGAATGGAACTAATTATGGACTTGATTATGTTTTCAGCCTTGGGTATGATAGTGGTTGTAATTGTGGTGGTTTAAATTCCCACTTAAGGTGGAGAAATATTATTGATAAGAACCACAAAAAGAAAATTGACAAAATATATTAAAGAGGCAATGAGCTACAAAGAAATATGTTCATATCTATTTTGAAGCTAAGGCTTATAAGAAATAAAAAAGCCCAGAAGGTAATTTGATGCTTACTTTTTGTTGTTATTGATATTTAAATTTATTGTGATCACACATCATAAATTTATTACAATAAGAATTTTCTGCTGAAAATTTTTCATGTGTGATTTTAAATTATTTTAATATCAATATCTTTTTATGTGATGAAATATAAATATATTTTGCATAAATTGAAGTATATTATTAATAAATAATGAGATTATTTTGTGATGCAATATTATATGATAGTTCATGAAGAACATGAAAGAAGATTGATATAGTTTATTAAAAACTAATATAAATATTCTTTTCAAGCTTTAAAGTGATTTTGAAATTCAGATATAAAGAAAATATGATTATATATAACTCACACTTAGGGGGGAGATTTGTACGAAAGCAATTGTGAGTTAGAATACAAATAAAAATATTATACAAGTAGGAGATTATTCAATCAGAGTAATTTACATGGAATTGATAATTCTGATAATTTTGGTGATTTTGTATTTTGATTAAATATATGAAATTCATGCATATATGTCAAGTATTTTTAACAGACTCACACTTGAGGGGGAGATTGATATATAATACAAGTATGAGTAAGTGTAAGTTAATTCTCCAAAAATGGATATCAGATTATGATTTAGTAAATCAAAAGTTTACTAATTGTTGGTATGTCTTATTTGATCATCAGAGTCATATATATAATGCAAATTATATTGACATCCATTGAAGAACCAGAAGATTTTTCATAAATAACCAACATATAATTATACAACATATAATTATGTGGCGCCTGTTCTCAATAGAAATGAGTATGAGAATATCATTGATCATGATTAGTAATGGATCTTGGTATTTCTGGAAATATATCAAACAGATTTATATGGGCCCATTGAAATAATATGTAAACCTTACAATTGAAAGATACATCTATTAAAAGGTTACATGTGAGATCTGCAACTTGAAGTTTGTAGTGATGTTTGCAACTAAAAGTTTGCAATATATTATGCGCGCAATTTCCAGATTGAATGATCCAGAAATCATGTATTAAAGTATCCATGAATGGATATATCAATGATTATGAGAACAAAATTTTTATGTTGGTATATTTGATTTTATTGCAGCATTTATACAAGCCAACAAAATTCTCCCGTAAAATTGGCTTTTGGTCAGAAGCCAGATTAATTTCATCTTGAAATGTTTTAAATGTGCAATGTTTATTAATCCAACCAACTCAATGCACGCAGATGGATATACAATGCATGATTAGATGAGGGGGAGAAAAATAAGCAGATTGGGTAAATTGATTAACTAGAATGAATTATCATTGGTTCATATTGATCTTCATACAAAGAAATGTGCACTAAAAGTTCAAAAGATAATTCATTTGCAGAGTTTAGCAAATCGAATGCTAAAAGTATTTACTGACCTAAAGAAAATGACAAAGTCACATGTCCCAATTGCAAATGCTCCTAGATAGATTATTATAAAGCACGCCTGAAACATTGTAGGTCCATCGGTTTTAAAGATAAAAATCCTCGAAAGAGAAAAGAAGCAATAAAATATAGATGATCAAGTCGAGGATAATTAAAAATAATTAGCTCCAGAAAGAGCAATCTTCTATAGAGATATTATCTCTGGTAGAGAAATTACAAGAAGAAAATTATGTGGTCCAAAAAGAGACCCAGTCTAAAAAGAGACCCAGGTATCTGATATATGTGAATATAATGAGATCTCAATAAATTATAAATGAAATATGATGGGACCAAAAATGAAGTCAACGTTGATGATTCTATATTTATTTGATAACATATGTTATAATGAATAATAATGAGGATCATGAGCCACAATATATTAGTGTGTGCCAGAAGCACATGTCCTTAAAGGATGTAAGGTGCCATAAACATATGTCCTAGAAGGACTCAAGATGCTAGGAACATTAAATTTTCGAGAATAATCAATTAAATAAGTTTATATATTGCATGAAGCAATTATACTACATATAGTATCATTATCTAATTTATGAAAAGATTTAGATAAATATTATTATGATTTTACTTGAAAGATTTAGATCTTGCAAGTATACAATGAACAATCAAACTGGGCAGTACACAATCAGATTGGATGTTTCTATATATGTTCCATAGCGAACAATAATTGATGACAGAGAGGATAATATGCTCAGAAAGACATTGAAGCAATGTTGTCATCAGGGGGAGTAATACTGATGTTATCAAGAGGGGGGACGATACGCGATGTACTCTTTTTCCCTTATCTAGGTTTTGTCCCACTGGGTTTTCCTAGAAAGGTTTTTAATGAGGCAGCATTAGAAAATGTATCAATGGATGATGTACTCTTTTCTTTGGCTAGGTTTTTATCCCACTGGGTTTTTCCTAGTTAGAGTTTTTAATGAGGCACATTTATAAATGGACATCCAAGGGGGAGTGTTATGAATATACTGATTATGTGGATGTCCATTGACTCATGGCCTCCAAATATTACAAGTTGATATGGGACTCACGCATAGTAATTTACTATTTGTATCTTTCTATAAATAGAGGTCTACTGTAACTATTTAGTATACTTGAATGAGAAATTCATTTCATCTCTCTAGAATTCTCTCTGACTTCTCTCTAGAACTTCTTCAGTTTTATAACAACTTAGACAATAATTAACGATTATTTATTAATTATACTCTCGTAATTAATGTTTAGATGTGACTCTTTGTATTTTTTTTCTCTATCAAAATTCATTTAATATGAATAAATTTAGAAACAATTTTTAATTTAAGATAAATTTAATGAGTCAATTATCACTTTTACCCTAATAAATTAGTTAAGTGACTAATATTAGGAACAACAAAGAGTGTATATTATTCAACGACATTCTTTTATTAAAGAGTTAATGGGAAAAATACTCATAAACTTTTTGTTTTTTTGCTAAACACATGTATCCTTCTACTAAAAGCCAATGTTTGATGTACTATTGGGCACTAAACTTTAACATTAAATAAACTTTATTTTGATGCTAAAATACATATGAACTTCTCAAAATGGGGTGAAAATACTACTTGTGCTGACTGGGTTAAACTTCAATCATTTTCTTTATGTTGGCATCATATTATTATTTTTAAATAATTACTTTTTTTTTTTTAAAAAAAAAACCTCATACCCTCTCTCTTCCCAGACCCAATTTCCTTGCTAAAGGTAATCAGATCAACTTGTGGTAGACTCAATCAGAAAAGTAAGAATAAAAAACCTAACGTAATTGATCCGTCTAAGACTCTTAACTGGATCAACTTGAAGAGGGGTTGATCAATTCACTAGCTTCACCAGTTGATTCATGTTAAGCTTCCATAGAATTTGCTGGAAGGAGATATGGATATTCCAAGTGCTTATGAAATATACCATGCTTCGTTGATAAGCAATCCGCTCAGCCTCGGACTTGGAGACCGGTCCCCTCCTCCCATATCAGCCTTGTCTTCTTCAATAGGAAGACAATTTATTAAAATAAAAATAAAATCATATACATTCTATATATTAGAATATAAATTCAACAGTATGACAGGGAAAAATATTTTAAAGGAAAAAAATTATACCAAAATTTACTTAATGATATTGTGCGCGAGAAATTCATTTTAGGGGCTGAATACTTTATGCTTTAACCTTTTATTATTTATTATTTACTGGTAATTGAATGAAACTAAATATCTTTGATGTGTATCATGAATTTACAATAATTGCAAATTCAATTGTCCAATTACATCACGATCTATGGGAGATCATCTTGATCTTCTGCTTCCTTTGGGTAGGACATCTTGTATTGAAAGCTACTCTTAACCTTAGCCTTAATTATTTGAGTTCAACAATTGAGACTCCAATAATTAATTAATACTATAATATTATATATGTGTTGTTATTTTGGGTTGAAATTTCTTACAGTATTATAATGCTGCACGTCATGAGATATTTCCTTATTAGCTATAATGTTTTTTATTAATCAAGTTGTAATTTTTTTATTTGATTAATCATTAATCTCTTTCGTGGCTTATACTTCAAGTATAAAGGGTTTTTTCTTTTATTATTATTATTATTATTTTTTTTTTTTTTTTTTTTTTTTTTACATTTCTAAACAAATGTGTTTTTTGAAATTTAAATTTGTATTCAGCATGTTGAGTTGCTCAAAATTAATATAGAATTCGGGTAGGTTATGTAAACATTTTGATGAAAATCAAAATAAACCATACTATTCATAATTTATTAATATTAAGACCCTTTAATATATAAAATTTTATATATATTGAAGAATGTTTATGAATATGAATGGGGCAAGTACAAGTTTTTGACTATGGCTGTATATAAAGTATATACGTGGCAAAGACGGTGCCTTAGTGCAACCTCACTGTCACCAGCCAACCCACTGTGCATCTCGGTGACGTGGCTAGTTCACACACCCAATTCTATTTATTTATTTTTAAATATTTATAATTTTTTAAACAATTTCGGCTGTTTCGTGGGAATATAGCCCCAAATATACCCTCCTTCATATGGATATTCCCTCAATAAACCATCCGAATATTCTTTCCCTTTTACCGTTATATCAGCTCCCACCTCACTCCCCACTCCTCACCCTCCAACTCTTTCCTTCACTTCCTCGTGAATATAGAACGATTTTCTTTTTGACAATTTTACCCCCACCTCTTCCCTATATTTACTCCCGCCTGAGTTGCGGTTTTTCTGTATTCCCGGCCTAGTTAACGAAAACCAACGAGGCATGAAATTCGGAAAGAGTCTAAACAGCCAGATCGAGAAAACCCTACCGGAATGGCGTGATAAGTTCCTCTCTTACAAGGAACTCAAGAAGAAGGTGAAGCTCTTGGAGCCTCCCAAATCCGCCGGTGACGACAGGCCGTCCAAACGGCGCAGGCTCGATGATGATGCAGCCACCGCCGGTGTATCTTCGCCGGAGGAGATTGACTTCAGGAACTTGTTGGAAAGGGAGCTGGAGAAGTTTAATACCTTCTTTGTTGAGAAGGAAGAAGAGTGCATTATTAGATTGAAGGTGCGAATCTTTTCGTTGTCTCTATTTTCTCATGGCTTAGCAATTAAATTTAAACGGTAAAAGATAATGAATGTTCTGATCTATATGGTTGTCCAGAAATTTTTTGCGCTGTCCGTTGTCTTTTATATTGTGATCAAATTCAAGTTCATGCCTGATCGTTATTTTAAGTGTAAGGTTTGAGAAACGCAGAGAAGGGCTTTTTTATGCTGGCGATTCGTGTGGTTGCTAATGTTTGTTATGATTTAAATGCAGGAGTTGCAAGATAGGGTTGCCAAGGGAAAAAATTCAAACGAAGAGATGATGAAAATACGGAAGGAAATTGTGGATTTCCATGGCGAAATGGTTTTGTTAGAAAACTACAGTGCCCTTAACTATACAGGTACCATCAGTATATTAATCTTAACCTAGTCAAGGGCAAGTCTTTTGATGTGTGAACTAGTCTTACATTTGATGCCTTTTAATGTTTTTAATTCAAGAACCATCAAGAGAGCTAAGCTACTTTGGTATGCTGAGAGACCTGTTTTTCTTCATTGACTTCCTGAAAATGTTTATCCATTTGGGTTGAGAAAATCTAAATCCCTCAACATATGTGTGATGTATTCTGGTTCTATCTATTTTAGTTGGCACATAAAAGCTGTACGTTCTTAAATTTGCTATATTGAAAAGAAGAATCACAATATTCCTGTTTCAAGGCATACAAGGGTCACATCATCTAAAAGGTCATAGGAAGGCTAGCACAGATAAAATTTTACTCTTTCAAGTCCAAAAGGGTGATTCTATTCTGAAAATGCTCTAGCATTTGGACCACAAACCAAATTTATCGTTGGGCCAGATTTACTCCTGTAGTGAGTAGTGACAAATGATGGAAAGGCAATACTTTAACAAGTATTTTGTCTTTTGATTTAACTAATGTAATTTTATTGGCTTGTGTCTGTATCAAGCATCAACAATAATTCTCAGACAATCAATTGCTTTAACTGTGCTTAGTTACTCTGTTACTGCTGTAAGCAATACTATTAAAGGATCAAATAGTTTTACTGGTGATATGTCTCTGTGATCTGCCTGAAGTTGGACTTTTAAGCTCGATTGGATATTGTGTTCATAAGATTTACATGTTAGTATCAGCTCAAATTGTCTAATTCTTTCTACAAAATGCTCTGTACAGGACATGTGATAATACTGGAGGAGTATTTTAACTAGTGTATTGTTATTTTACTGATGTATTTCTATTGGCTCATATCTGTATCAGCAGTAATTCTATCTGTCGGATATTAATTTCCTTTATTACCATGTATAGTTACGCTGTTACTGTCTTACAGTTACAAGCAATAGTAGCTTTAGATCAAATCTGTGATAAGCCTGAAGTTGGTCTTTCAAGCATGAGTGGAGATTATGTTCCAGAAGTCATAAGATTTATCTGTTATTAACCGCTCAAAATGTCTAATTGTTTTCTCAATTTTCTCTCTACAGGACTTGTGAAAATACTGAAGAAGTACGACAAGAGAACCGGTGCCCTAATCCGCTTACCTTTCATTCGGAAAGTCTTGCAACAGCCTTTCTTTACAACAGAGATGCTCTACAAGCTTATAAAAGAGTGTGAAACAATGCTGGATGGCTTATTTCCAGTTTATGATACTCCTCAAGCTGATGATGGATGTGATCCTTCGACAAAAACTTCGACTTCTTGCAAAAGTGGTCTGCTGATACCGAAGGAACTAGCAGAGATTGTGAATAGAGAGAGCCTTTATATGAAGAGTACCATATCAGCACTACATGTTTTGCAGGAAATTAGATCTGGAAGCTCCACAGTTAACATGTTTTCGTTGCCACCTTTGCAAATCAGTGGGTTGGGAGAAACATGGAAGAAAGTTACAGTTCTGGAACAAGCAGCCAAGTAGTAATGTTCTGGATTACTACATTAATGGTTGCCTAGTGGGTTCTCTAATTCTCCCTCACTTGTTTCTCTCAAAAACGATGCCACTGGGATGCATGCCTTAGAATACTAACAGTACACGGATAAGCCAAGTGTAAAGATGGAATAGATCGAATAGAAATATAGTTTCTACAGGTTTCATACGATGAAATCTCTGGTATTGCTATTAGTTTTATTTTGATAAATTACAGATGCTCATAATTACAATATGTAATGTAATCATTATCACTTTATGTTGTATTTTAATAGTAATATTTTTAATTGGGGTTCCATTCTTTCCTGTTAAGATGGGCAATTTTAATTTCTTTGATTGTTGCCATTGGTGGTTGAGCTCTTGTCAATTTAGTTTTCAGGAAAACAGTTCAGTTTCCAGGAACAACTGATGAATGTGTCTGATGCGATCTCCGGAAAACAAAAGATGAGACCATGTCACGTTTTAGCCATTATTCACAACTCATGAATGGTTAATTTATGGTTGTCTGAATTCCTATCAACTATTTGAACATCAACTCACTAGAGTTCTTTATGAACACCAAACAGTTCTATTGTTCAAGTACCAAAAAAGGTGGAGGCTGCGGAGCCTTCAAAATGGCCGGACTAGTTTCCATCTGCTTCGTTGGTCCTCTGCTCGCTTTACTATCTCAGAGAGAGCATCAATTCGAGTTTGCTTTGGGTAAACTTACGAGTATAGTAACAAGTTGTCACATGTATTTTTCTTTCACATCTATTGTTCAAGTACCATAGTTTGGTTTAGTTGGCAAGGGCTTCGCATATATACTAGAGCGTTCTGCTGCCAAAGTAGGATAGTGTTTTTTTTTTAAAAAAAAATATAAAAGATGGCTAAAACCAGAGTACAATAAACAGGAAATTAAAAGCACGGGAAACAATTCCAAAACTCTCTTAATTTACCCAATCTCTCAAGTAGGGGTGAGCAAAAGACCCACAACCCATTTGTCCGCGTGCAACCCGTGCTATTTTATCCGTTTTAGACCTGCCCATATTGGACCCGCAACGGGTAACAGGCTACTCGTACCCATTTTATAATAAATGGGCGGGGTACGGGTTAGGCCACAGGTTACCTATTTATATGTATATTTTCTTTCATATGCATAATATTTATATATGATAATAATATTTCACCACTTGTTGCAATTCTCCACTTGGTTCAGTGGCTAGGCGGTAACTTGCCAAGCTTTTAATTATTACTTGTTCGATTCCCCGCAGGGCACCCTCTTGAATTTTTGACAATTTTCATATTTTCTATTTTTTTATTTACAAACATAATTCATTAATCCCTAATAAACCCAACCCTAATGCCTTGTTTGGTTTGAGGGAGGGGAGGGGGATGGAAGAATCCATAGAAAGTGTATTGACCAAATTGTCATTAATGAAATGAATATTCTTTTTTATTAAGAATATATTTTTGAAGTATTGAAAATTTTCCATAGGCAATTTAGTAAAGATGAGAGGAAAAATTTATCTCTTCTCTTTCGCTCTCACTCCCTCTCCTCAAACCAAACACACTATAAAAGTTGACCTTCTGTTCATCTATTGTGGGCAGCACCTCAATACTCTTATCAAGAATGTTTCCAATTCAATCACTCTCACAACTCTCAAGTCTCAACCATCTCATTGTCATAGATTCTTACTCTCCCAGTGTCTCCCTACATTGGCACACCAGCAGTGTCTCCCCGCGTCGGCATACCAGCTATGTCTCCGATCTTGACGTCGTCGATCTCTACGATCTCACCGTCGACTTTGAATCCAGCTTTTCTGCATCTTGCCATTGACTCCAAGCATCTCAGATTTCTCCATCTACAATGGTTATATTAAAGATTGCAATGGTCACTTAATGCTCTCTTGATATAAATAAAATTACATTTAAGTTTTCTCAACAACTAAGCGACTGAAAAACAAACTGCATTCAAGTTTATCAATTACACTTTCAGTTTTCACTTATCAATGCAACATGACTGAATAGAACCAAGGAGCATAAATATATAAGAACCTAAGCAATGGCGGACGCCACCCCAGAGGGGGGGGGGGGCTCGAGGTGGCCCCCGCCCCCCCTAAAATTACAGATAATAACCTTAATTTTTAGGAAATTTTGTTTCAGCCTCATAAAAATTTTATGATTTTCACTTTAGTCCCTTAATGTAATGTTAAGTTAAAGAACTAAAATGAAAATATTGAAATATTTATGGGTTTGAAATATATTTTTATGAAAGTTTAGGTTTATTTTTGTAATTTTCTCCCCAATTTTTCATTCCTAAATATTTGGGTTATATTTTATAATTTTCACCCCCAATTTATCATTACTGATTCCGCCCCTGGACCTAAGGGTCCAGTTCGAGGAGAATGTAACCATTTTCTCTAGACTCTATAAAGGTAGTAGTTGGAAACCTTCTAAAATCTAAGTTTTGCATAATATGAGATAAGTACGTGAGGGGAGTTTTGTCTCAGCTTATGCAAAACCTAGATTTTGTGCATATTCCAAATATGCACTAACTTTAGTTATCTATGATTGAGCTAACCAACCTCAAATCTTACCTAAAAATATTGGATACAAAATGTTACTCCTCTCATTCAAAATATAAGATTCAAATAATTAAATTATGTAATTTGAAAAGTTATTTAAAATTGGTTAAATATGATAAAGATGTAAAACATGTAACTTACTTTTCTAAAAAAACTGTTATTTATTGAGAGAGTGAGTGGAGGAGAGAATGAGTGAAAAAATAGATGAGAGAGAATAAGCAGGGAAAAGGAGATGAGAGAGGTATATTATTACCAAGAGGTAAAATTGGAGAAAAAGCATTAAACGACAAAACAAAAGCAAACCGGACCCATTCAAAAAGAACATTACAGGGAAGGGAAGCTTCGATCAAAGCTGTAGTCAATGCAATCTGGTATATTGATAGAACGTGCAGATTGCAAGTTGAATGGTTAAGAATAGACCAAGAGAGGACGCGGGATGCTATCATATATCCAATGACTTGTTTTACTTTCCTTAAGAAAATTTGTAAGGAATTATATATGTTGATTGCTGATTTTGGGTGGGGAAACAATAAAGAAGGAAAGCTGAAGAGATGGTTTGAGCCTTCATTTCAAGTGCAAGGATCAATGTGGAAACAGATTTGGCAATTCAATGTTCCCCCTAATTAATAAAGTCTCAACCATTTCTTTCGTAGAGTGATTAACAGACCTTTTGAATTCTTATCCCCTTTTGTCTCCCATATGCTGTGAAGAAGATGAAAGCTGTGAACATTTCCTCCCTTCGATCCATAATATATAAGATATATTTGGGAAGCTGATCTTAATCCTAAATATAAAACATATTTTTTTATATTTGTCAATCCTTTTTTAATTTACTCCTATCAATGCTCCTTTAATAATAATTAAGTAAAAGAGGAAATGCGGGAATTAAGGAAGATGTTTAACATGTTTTATAAAATACTGGCCATATTTACTAACTTTGATTTTTTTAATCTAATCAAATTAGACAAATATGTTGTATATTAAGTATTATAGGGAATACTATTTTTCTGTCAATGGACAAAGGCATGCTGGTTTGGCACTGCTTTGGGCATAAGATACATTGGCTTTCTGGAGGTAATTGACAGGGGAAGAAGTGGAATTGGATAATGGTTTTACTGTCATTGTATTGCTTTGGATGTTTTCTTGCTTTTTTGGTGAGTTTTGTTGTGTGTTAGTTTTGTTCGGTCTTTTCTCAAGTGTTTTGTTGGGTTGTGGCTATTAGTACGTGTAATTGTCATTCTGTATTAATAAAATTGACTCCACTATCAAGTGATTGGTCGATATGGTAAATGGTTATTCCTTTATAAGGATGAGGACATAAATTTAATTTTTAAGAAATACACTTGTTGGAATAAAAGATAGACCATTAAAATTCAAAAGAGGTCTAAAAGAAAAGCCAACAAATAAAAAATAGCCCAAAAAGGCAAAAATATAAACCCAAAGCTCAATGACAAGTTAAAGTTTGTTGAAATACAAATTAAAGCTCAAAAGAGGTCCAACATAAAGCCTAAAAACAAATAATAGCCAAAAAATAGACCCAAACCCAAACCCTAGTGGCCATCTTTTTTTGAAGAAAAAAATTAATAAATAACATTTAATATAATAATAAAAAATATATAAAATTATCTGTAAAAGAAGTAGGTCCTTTGAGTGCTATTTCGCTCCCCACCCCCAAAACCAAAAAATTAATCTGAGGTGCTTGTCCCACTATCGTCATAATCCATAAAGGGAATATAATGGCAAGTTATTTGTTAGGAAAAAATATTGTTCAAGGACTATTTTCGTTGAACATCTTCAAGAAGGAAATTTGAATTAAAATATATAAAAATTAAAAATTTTTAATTACTCAAATATAAAATTAATTTAAAATTAATGGTAAAAAAATATCATTCATGATCCAAGTCAAAAAAAAAAAGAAAAGAAAAGAAATTTTGATGAAGAAAAGTGACGAGGGATAATGATCCCGTGATAGTCACTCCAACATTAATAAATTAGGCATTTACGTATACATTCGCTTGAGTTAAAGTGGATTTCCTAAACGAAAGCAACTCAACATAGTAGTAACAGATGAATTAAAATCAATTTAGGATCCTCTATAAAAAAAACTTTGGATTACCTACAGAAAAAATTTCGTAGGAAATTACCGATAGAATTCTGTATGTAATTCCGTGGGTAATTATTACTGACGTAAATTACCCACAGAATTCCATCAGTAATTAAAATTATCATGGAATTCCGTGGATAATGTCTTTTGCTATATTTTTTTTTTATCTTCGACAGATGTTTCTGTCAGAAATCTAATTACCGACGAAATTACCCATAGAGTTTTCGTCGGTAATCAAATTTCCAATGGAAAACGTCCGCCGGAGAAAAAAATCATGGCAAAAGACATTACCCATAGAATTCCGTGAGTAATATTAGTTATTGACAGAATTTTGTGAGTAATTTCTGTTGGTAATATTATTCACGGAATTCTATTGCAAAATTTTTTAATTTCATGGGTAATCCAAAGTTTTTTTGTAGTGGTCCCTATTCTTTAAACAATGGAGTAGTAGTTTTCTCCTCATGGCTGCCATTGGATTGACTTTATCACATTATGTTCATATATTGACCAAGCCAATTTGTTGCCCCTAGGATGGAAATAGATTAGACTTTTGATAGGGGCTTACGTCTTAACCTATATAAAACATAATCTAGCTTATTTAGTAAATATGTCCGTCTCATACTCAGGCCTAGGCATATTTAGATAATCAAGTCGGACATATTTTCATAAGGCATAGTCTACAAGTCTACAAGCTTAGCCTATTTAACTTGTTTTTTTAAAAAAAATTTATGTTGTTATATAAGTATACATAATATCATTTAAATAATTTTATAAATTTACCAACTTAGCTTTAATCCTAAATTTCATATTCCATCATCATTCACATACACTGAAACCTTACTTTTACATCAATCATTCACCCCTTCCTCTCTTCTCTTTGATTGCTCATTCCCTCTCCCTTGATTTGCATCCTCACTAATGCATAATAATTGCTGAGTTTATTTTATTGCCAAATAAAATATTATAATTTTAGTAGAAGTTTGTCCCCTTTTATGTGAGAAAAGTAAAAGGTAAAATCCATCTTTATATGCTGTTTGTTACGCGTGGTCAATTTCAGAAAATACCTTATTAGTCAACAAACAATCAATTTTTCTTATTCTTACTTACTTGGATAGCCATTGGTACCAGACATTCTTTTGTTTTCCTTATTAAGACCTTATATTATGAGGAAAATGGATGTTAGGCTTTCAAGACATAATATAAGATTGTAAATAGGCTTCAAGAGTTATATATGAATTTGGAGGCACGCATATGTTTTAAATGCTATTTAAAAGTCTACATTTTAAGTGATCTTTAAACATGTTTTAAACCTTTTGAAGGCCCACGCTCATGCCTAAAAGAAGCTTATATATAAGTTAAGGCTCAAACTCAGTTTTAAATCTCTATTGCAGGCTTAGGCCTATTTAGATATTGGCCTAGCTTAGCTCAAGCTATTTCGACCTTTCATTACTTGCCCCTACTCTCTTAAAGTAAAAATATTTGTACCTATTTTACATATTTATTAAATTTTTCCAAATCAACCATATTGATGATATTTCCTTAAAAAAAAAAATAGAAAAGGGAGAGAGAATTAAAGAATTAATGATTAGAGTGCTTTAAAAAAACTATATTATATGAATTAACTTAACTAACATCATTAATTTGCATAAATTAGTTAATTGGGTAATGAAACGAGAGTATATCGAAGATGTTTAAAAAAAAAAAAAAATCAAAACTTGTAATATTTGTTAATTGAATAATTTGAATATATGAAAAGTTAGTCTAAAAAGAATATTATTAAACATATATAGGAACTTAGAATTTTCTTCTTGAAACTTCTAAAAACAAGTTGAAATTTAAATACTCCTACAGTTTTAAATATAAGACATAGTTTATAGTGTAAATTATATAATAAACTGTGTGTCCTGTATTTAAGACCAGAGGTAGTACTATTTTATAAGAAAATATTTTTAATTTATAATTTTTTTCTTTGATGTTACTAAAATATGTTAGGTTTGAACACGTGACATGAGAAAAATTCTCAACCTTTAACAGCATGACACTCAAACATTTACATTTATAATTTTTTTCCTTGTCATTTTCTTATATGAAGGAAAATCAAGATAATGAGGTGACAAGTGCAACTTCGCAGCGCCTTCCCGGGAAGACTTGTAATTGGACTTTCACAGGCAAGACTTTTCAAAACAGCGATAACAGTAGATAGTTAAGGCCATTATAGCAGCAAAAATTATTTTGCTCAAGAAGCAATAATTCTTCTACTCTCTTATCATATACTAGCTATGGCTACCATTCCTTCAAACATGCACTTTCTTCTATTACTATCTTTTCTATGTGGAAGATTTGAAATAGTATCTGCAAAAATAATACCACTCGGTTCTTCTCTTTCCCCCACTGTTCCTCCCACTTCATGGCCTTCACCTTCTGGTCGATTTGCATTTGGCTTTTATCAGCAAGGCGATGGCTTCAAACTTGGAATCTGGTTGTTCCATGGGATTAATAAAACAATCGTATGGACTTCAAATCGTGATGAGCCTCCTGTCTCCTCAAATGCAAGGCTTGTTCTAACCAAAAATGGTGAGCTTCTTCTGCAAAATACTTCTATTGCTAGCATTTTAGAGCCTGCAAACTCAGCATCTATGCTTGATTCTGGGAACTTTGTGCTTTATGGAAGAAACCAGAACGTTATCTGGCAAAGCTTCAACTTCCCCACTGATACCTTATTAGGAGGTCAGAATTTATCTACTGGACATGGATTGGTTTCAGATTTTTCAGAATCAAACCATTCAAGTGGAAATTTCATTCTCAGAATGCAGGCTGATGGGAATCTTGTTGCCTACCCTTTGAACAGTGAAAGGAACGATGATGCTTTTTGGGCCTCAAATACTATGGACAAAACTATCTCACAACTCACTCTTAACCTCACAGGCTTTCTTCGCTTGGGGAATGATACAAATACCATTAAGGTTATTGCCCCTAGCAAACAGATTGAAAAGAACACAAGCTTATTAATCTACCGTGCAACACTGGATGTAGATGGGAACTTTGCTTTGTATGCTCACACATTTGAAAATAATAGTACTGGCTCCACCAGCCAAACTATTGTGTGGCAGGCTATCTATGATCTTTGTCAAGTAAACGGATTTTGTGGCTTGAATAGTTATTGTTCCAATGTTACTGGCAAGGCTGAATGTAAGTGTTATCCTGGATTCAGGCCAATCAATGATGGGAGTAACAGTAACATGTTCTTGGTTTGTGAACAGATTATGAAAAATGACTGTTTCACAAGTAAAGATCCAAGGATGCTTTACAATGTTAGTAACCCGTTGGAACATATGGATTGGAGCCTTGTTCCTTATTTGGTTATTTCATTGGAGCTCGAAGTTTGTGGGTGATCGAAGGTACTTTTGTCGTTAAAGTGATCAATTAAACTAGGTCATAATTAATTATGCAGTTTAGGGTCAACCTAGGTCATTCTCCCAAGGAGCAAGCTGTGGGTTTTCTTTAGGACTAATTTTCAAGTGATAAAAGATGCAGTAGAATGTAAATGGACCTAAACCGGAATGCAAAATATTACTACCTATATGCAATTAACTAACTAAATGTAATAATGCAATTGACTCTTAAACCTATATGAGAATGAGACTAATCTATATGAGTTGAATGCAATTTTTTGGGGGTTTTCTTATGAGAAAATAATTAAAATCATACTAAAAAGATTGATTAAAAGCAAATAAAATAATAAGATTTAATTCAGTGATGATGATGAAGGGGACAACTTAGGAATTGCATGGAGTCAACTTCCTTAGCCTAAATCAATTAATTAGACCAGAAGGAGATTAATGAATTTAATTACCCAATCGAACATGGGAAACCTTTAGCTCAATAACACCTATTCCACTAGAAAATTCATAATGAAATAAGCGGTGGCTAATTAAACCAATTATAAACCAATTATAAAATAATCTTGGAAATCTTGTTTACAATTATCTAATTGAACAACCAGATAATTCATCAACCCAATTAAACAATTAAGATGATAAACCAAATTAACAATTAAATTAATAACGAAAACTCAATTATCAATTTAATTGACAATCTCAAGGTTGCAAACAGGAGTCAAGCCATAAGCATAAAACTTCAAATTATCAGTCTAATCCAGAAGAAATAAGTTTACAATCTAAAACTAGATTGTTCTTAATTAATACAACTCGAAATCCTTTAAAACTAAATAATCTCAAGTTTAAATTAAAAAGATAAAAAGAAAGACACTCCCTTGTGGTCATCAAGTGTAAAACCCTAGGCTCTAGCTTCCTCCATGCTCTTCCCAAGTTACCTCCTTAAGAGCTTAAGCTTCCATAGGAATTTTCCACCTTCAAACTCCAAAAACGTCACAGCCATGAAAAGAATTATTGAAGTAATAGTTGAGTGTGGTTCAATGCCGTGGGTCCCGTGAATTGAATCCAATTAATGGATATTGGAGGGTGCTGTGCGTGAATGGAAAGAATGGAGAATTGATGAATTAACCTCTGCGCCTCAGCTCCTTCCGTGATGATCTCAATATTTCGGCGTCTTTCAGCGTCTCCTGCGGCGTTGTTCTCTTGAGCGCGTGTCTTCAATCCTGTCTCACCGCATGGTTATTCCCCTTCATATTGGTGGCTGCTAGGTTAATTAAAGGGAAGAAAGAGAGGACTTTTAGAGTATCAACTTGAGCCCAATAAAATTCAAGTGGCCCAATAAAATTTCATCATTGGATTTTCTTTTAGGTATCCTGAAAAATTCTACACCATAGGATCTTATAAAATCACAATATATCATATATCAATAAATATTATTTAACCACAAGATATCAATAAGAATATTAATAATTTAAGCTCAATATCTTATAATTAATTCATATTTATATTATTTCCTAAAATCGGCTAACAATCCAAATATTATCTAATATATCCAAATTAGCCTAAAGTAATCCCCAAAATAAATGAAATAAGGTGGGATAAAATATATGAAAATTAGGATTTATCAGTGGGAAATCTTGTCAGGAAGACTGTGATTGTGGGGCAGTGTTACATGAAGATGGTATCTGCAAGAAGTATAGGCTTCCTCTTAGATATGGTAGAATTGATCAAAATTCAACAGCCACAGCCCTTTTCAAGTTGCCTTCAGGGATTACAATCACCACTCCTACAAATCCAAAGAAGCCTTTAGTTTTTGTTGATCACAAGAAAAGTCTTATTTTGACTTTGATCTTCACTTTAGGTTCGGTTTCATTTGTTTGCTTACTCTTTACAATGTCTATTTTCTTCATCTACAAGCGTCAAGTCCATTCGTACAGAAAGATATCTGCAAGTGCAAATCTAGGATTCACTGAGGATTGTAGTCTACGAATTTTTTCCTTTGATGAGCTAGCAGATTCAACAGGAAACTTCACAGAAGAGATCGGTAGAGGATCTTTTGGAGTGGTTTACAAAGGGACAATTCGTGGAAGCAATAATAGAAGGATAGCTGTGAAGAAACTAGATAAAGTTGTTGATGAAGAAGGAGAAAAAGAATTCCAAGCAGAAATCACAGCAATTGCCAGAACTCACCACAGAAATTTGGTTCAGCTCATTGGTTATTGCATTGATGGTTCAAGAAAGCTTCTTGTTTATGAGTATTTGAGCAATGGGTCTCTAGCAGATTTTCTGTTCAAGCCTGAGATGCATCTATCTTGGAAACACAGAGTCAAAATTGCATTGGATGTAGCAAAAGGAGTCCTATATCTACATGAAGAGTGTGAAGTTTGTATTGTCCATTGCAACATCAAGCCCCAGAACATACTCATGGACGAACTATGGACAGCAAAAATATCTGATTTTGGATTTGCAAGACTATCAACAAAGCCAGAACATTCAAGATCATCCACAACAACATATGAATTAACAAGTGGCTATGTGGCACCGGAACGGCAGAAAGATGCTTTACATCTGTTAAAGTTGACGTCTACAGCTACGGTGTGGTACTGTTGGAGATAATATGTTGCAGAAGGAATATAGACGTGAATGTGGCTTCAGAAGAGGAAATAATGCTTTCAAGTTGGGTGTATAATTGCTTTGTGAGAGGAGAATTGAATAAATTAGTAGAATTGGATGAAGATGTGGAATGGAGGACATTGGAGAGAATGGTAAAGGTGGCGTTATGGTGTATCCAAGAGGACTTGTCTTTGCGACCTTCAATGAGGAGAGTGATATTGATGCTTGAAGGTTTGAAGGATATTCCAATTCCTCCATCTCCAACCCCTCTAGTTTGATTTTTCCATTCAATTCTATGAAGTTTTAAGTTATTAGTGTGTTGATCTAAATATGTTTCTGTTTGATATTTTGTAGTCTTACTCTTATATATCTTGAACTAAATAATTAATGGATCCTCCATCTTGTATTATCTCTTGTTTGTGAAGGGTAAACAATGTATTCTAAAGTAGACAAAATTTATTGATTATTATTTTCAATATAATATATAAAAAAATATTATATTAAATAATAATTTTTATTTTTATATATTTAGTTTCACATGAAAGAAAGAGGGTGAGTATATGAGGATTACTATCATGTGACCTAAAAGTTATGATTCAAATCTTGGGAATAAAATTGCATATATCTATCTCGTTTTTCACAAATTCTATCTAATGGAAGTCTTGTATACTAGGCTATTTTTTATATAGGATTAAAGAGCAAATTTACTAACAAACTATTAGCTTTGGAGTATCCAGCACAATAAACTTTCTAGTGAACCAAAACGACCAACAAACTTTTAAAAATGTAAAATCTGCACAACACCGTTAGATTGGAACTAACGTCCGTTTTTTGAGTTCGAGCAAAAATTACAGACTAGGACCAAGATATTCATGAAACTATATTTAAACCCTAAAAAATTTCAAAATTTTTAGTTTAGTCCCTCAACGTACTTTATATGGAGGGACTAAAGTGAAATTATAAAAAAAATTTTGAAGTTGAAAGATAATTTTATAAAATTTTGGGTTCTTTTCTGTAATTTTTGCGGGGTCATCCCTACCCCCAAAAATCCGCCGTTGGTTACATGCCTTTTTCTTCGGCTTTTTCCTGGCATGTGGCCTATAAAGGAGGCCCATAATTTTAAAAATTTTGTAAGCAGCCTAAGAAACCACAAGACTCACCTCAAAACAAGCCTACTTCAAATAAGGTGAAAACAAATCTACATCTAACCGCTTGTTTAAGGTAGGTCTGTTTTTGGTCTATTTAAAGTAATTATGTTTTCGCCCTGATTGAAGTAGGCTTGTTTTGAGGTGAGGTGTGTGGTTTATTAGACTACTTACAAAATTTTTAAAATTACAGACCTTCTTAATAGGCCACAGGCCAAGTCAGGTTGAAGTTCAAAAAAAGGCTTGTAGTCAGGGGAGGATTTTGGGGGATACGGATGACCCTACAAAAATTACAAAAAAAAACCCAAAGTTTTAAAAATTATCTTTCAACCCTAATTTTTTTTTTTTATATAATTTTCACTTTAGTCCCTCTATATAAAGTATGTAGAGGGACTAAAATAAAAATTTTGAAATTATTTGGGGTTTAAATATAGTTTCATAAACATCTAAGTGTTATTCTGTAATTTTTTCCGGACCCAGAAAACGGACGTTAGCTGAAATCTAATGGCATTTTGCAGATTTTACATTTTTAAAAGTTTGTTGGTGGTTTTTTTCCACTAGAGAGTTTATTGTGCTGGGTGCTCCTGAGCCAATAATTTGTTGGTAAATTTGCTCATTAACCCTTTTATATATAGCTTTATAGGACAATTGTTTTTGCAAATTAAATATGTCTCACACAATAAAGATAGTGAATTAGCTACCAAATGCCGTTCCATTGCAAATCCGTCGCTAAAATTATTGATCAAAAGTTTTGTACTTTTTATAGCTAATTCTGTCGCAAGATAATTAATTAGCCATGAAAATTTTCTGTTGCTAATTTCCATCGTTAATCGGTTAATGTCTGTTGTTAACTCTCAGGATACAAACAATTCTAGTTTTTATTAGTCAAAATAATAATAATAACAACAACAACAACAATAATAATAAATAAATAAATAAATAAAGAGTTTAATGTTTCTACCTCCGAAGCAGAAACATTAAACCTATAAAAAAAAGAAATTCCAGTTTTTCTTTTTGTCACTAAGTTACTTGCCACGGAATATTCTGTGGCTAATCCCATCAGAAAAGTTTCCCATTATAATTCCTTTGCTAATTAAAAATATTTCTTAAAATTTATATTATGACCATACAATAATTTATATAATACTATATAATAATATAATGATTTTTATCAAATTCCATAACAATGCCTATTTTGATGAAAGTATTTTTGTTGCATACTCGGTCGTTAATTATTTAACAACGGATTTGTGACAGTAATGTTGTTAAACCAATTAGCGATTGAATTTTTGTTGCTAAATTCCATCATCGTTAATAAGCTATTGTTTTAAGCGCCAACTGATCGGAAGTTTAGTTCATAAATTAGTGATTTTAGGAAAACAACTTGTTCAGCTAAAGAAGTCGCATTATTGAACACTTAAAACAAGTAAAATAGTTCTGTTAAATATTATAAATTTCAAGATTTCGTAATAGCTTAAACGAAAATAGAAATTAAATTGTAAAAACTACCATACCAAGATCTCAAGCTAAGAATAACGAAAGAAGAATAGAAATGCTGCTGATTAGAGAGCTAGGAATTAGAACCGGTCCTTGAAAGACCAGAGCTTAATAGGGCTAGCCCTACAGGATCTGGAGTAAGAAAAACATCTGTTTTTCCAAGCCTAACTCGAGAGCACTAAGGTCAGCCAGCCAGCCCTATATGGGCTAAAAGTTATTATTCTAAATTTTAACTATTTTTCCTCCATTTTTTTTTCAAAGAAATAATAAATAAATTACAAAAATTAAAGTTTTATTTTATCAAATAAATATTGACAATATTAATATCCAAACAATATGAATTATTTAACAAATAATTATATTTACTAATTTATAATTAAAAACAAACTATTGTCCATAAATAACTCACATAAAGAAGCATATCACTAAGCAACATTTGTATGATGATTGATTGTCATCTTCATTACTACTATCATCAATTTCAAAGACATTTAATTGTGTTTCAGTTTGAGTAATAGATTCTATTTCATCATGAATTTCTTCTATTACATCATGAACATATCCATTAAACAGGCCTGCAGGGCCGGCTGAGGCCCTACAAGACTGGCCCTTTTAAGCTAGAGGGGCTTATTTTATTTAGCGCTTCTAATTTTCAAACCTACCCCTTAAAGTACCAATGTCTAAAAAGGCTAACCTGACGAGTTGGACGTGATTTTCCGGATTCTCCTGATGATCGATAAAGAAAAGTCAAGGTCAATGTCGTGATAGTCACTTCATTATTTGTCCCCTCAAAGGCGTTTACCTGAAACATTTTCCTTGACTTACAAGTCGTTGTCCATCTCAATATAGTAGTGCTTGAGTTAAACAGACTCCTAGGCTCATCATAATATCGACCTACCAATAAAGTAATGCTTGAGTTAAACAGACGGTTTGTTATATGACCTTCAATTATTCATCAATATAACCTCTTAATATAATATGTAATTATTTAATTTGATGAGATACTATATTAAAAAAATTATAAAAATTACTCAATTATAACATATATGACATGATTTCTTTAAAATACGTATGTGTAATATAAAATTGTATATTAGTATATAAGTTAGGTAAATTAAATTGGAGAAAAATGATAAATATAAGAGATAATGGTTAAAGTATAAAAATATTCATGAACTTTTACTAAAAGTACGCCAAGCACCATATACTTTTCGATGTTGCAAAAAAAACCCATGAATATTTAAAAGGGGAGCAAAATGACAATACCGTTAAATTAAACTTAACACTGTTATTTTTTATAGTGGGACCCACACTCTTTTGACACATGCATATGTAATGATGTTATGTTAAATTTAGTAGCAGTGACATTTTTGCTCATGTTTTAAATGCTTATAGATATTTTGGTGCCTCCAAAAGGTATATAGTGTTAGAACCACTCTTAATGAAAGTTCATTAGTATTTTTACAAATTCACCCTCAGAGATTAAAAATGGAAAAAAAGGACTTACATTTAATATCAAAATTTAGGCATAAAAGAAGGTTCTACATTTAGGATAGGAGGAGTAACTTAAACCAAAATTTTTACAAAATAGCCTAAATGGTGAGAAATTTATTTGATAAGAAGGACCAACTCTTAAAGCTTATTGCTGATTCGAAATTATGCAATCGAGTTTTAAGAGGTACTTAGAAGTCTGCGTTGATTTTTCTTGAAGCTTGATTATTGCTCTTTTGTAATGAACCTTCAAACGTTTGATTATTCCTCTAAAATATCTCATCATTTTGGTTCTCATCCACAATTTTCTCAGGTAGGGTCATCCCGCGCGTGGTAGAAACTCCAAGTTAGTCATTGATGAAAACATTACTTTGTAAGTCGTTTTGCTGGACTAAATTAAAGTCACTCAATAAAGAGACAGACGGCCTCAATAAATATAAAGTAAAATATTCTCATCACCTTTTTTTTAAAAAAAAATTTAATTATATAAATATTCCTTCTATTTTAAAAACATACATTTAGCTTTAAATCGTTAACGCTGTTTGGAATATTCCAAAAAGATTTTAAAAACATATTTCTTACTTACAATTTATATTCAAATAAATTTTATTTACTAATTTTCCAAAATTTCAGAAAAACAAAATGCCGCCAATTGTAACAGTAAAAAGGTACAAAGTTTGTTGTTTTTTCCCTTTAAATGCCGGTAAAGACAGTTTGACATGTTTTTTTCCTTGATTTTATTTTTTACAAATAGTTATCTGGTTAACGTTTATAAATGTTTGTAATAAAAAGATGTGTTTAAAAATTATAAATTATAAATTTAAATTATTAATGCTTATGATAACAAAAATATGTGTTTATGTATTTAAAAATTAAAAATTAAAATTAATTTATGCCATATCATAACAAAAATATGTGTTTGAAATTATATATGTTTTTATCCATTTTTTTAAAAAATACATTTCAAGAAATATGATAAAAATTAAAATTATAAAATTTTATAATATAATCAAAATTAATAAATTTTGAAAAATATTTACTATATTTATTTTTTGATTATATATTTTTTCATTGGAAAATATAAATGTTTAAATAATTATTTTGTTAAATAGGGGTTTTTTGGTCAAAAAAAATTTGGGAGTCAAACTTAATGGTCCACTAATGATTAAATGAATGTAAAAGAACTATTGAAAATATCAGGGGGTTTATGCAACATGTAGATTAATTTTAAAAGAGGTTTATACGAGTTTTCAAAATAAAAGGAAGATTTATGTAATTAAGATAAAATAGATAGGTAATCAGAGTATTTTACTCATAAATTTAATTTGTTGACCTTGCTCTTGAAAAAAACCAAACTAGACGGAGACGTAGCTGTAATTTTCTCTTATGGTTGCCATTCGATTGAATTTAATAAATGACGATCTTATATACGCTGACCAAGTCAATGAGTCACCCCTATGTACTCAATTGCCTTCCAGCTGCTCCTGTATGTTTCAGATATTAGTTGGGCAAAAAAACAAATCTTTCAGCTCAAGAAACATGATTGTAGGTATAGGGACCGTTGTGTATCTTAAACTTAGAAAATATATGCCACCGCCTATTCACCATTTTGCTTACGGCAAACACACATATAGCAAATAATAGTATAATGTTGAAAAAAGTGTCGTTCCATCTAATTAACATAATCATGTTTTTAACTAGGTTGAATGAAATTATTTGACCTTGATGAAGTTGAATAAGGATTTTTATGAAAAGCATTCAAGAGTAATGGAAATTGAAAAATTGTTTTTAACTTCAAGAGGTTAAAACCTTAAGATTACTTTTTCCTCATTTATTTCATGGAACCATGCAATTATTTACTTATATTGATTAAATGAGTCTATATGTTAGTCAAAGATTCTAAAATCATCAACCAAACTGTCTCAAGTCAAGTTTGATTTTTAATCTTCATTGAAAATATTTAGTCTCTTGTTTATAATTAATGTAAACAATCTTTCAATAGACTAAGATAAATGTTCGTTGTACAGCTTAACCACAAGCATACAGGTCACAAGTAGTATAAAAATTATCATCCCACAAGGACTAAGATATAAACAAACTAGTTATGTCAATCATATCCTTAATTAGGTTGAGTAGATTCAATTTATTTAGTTTTAAGAATTCAAAGGAAATTATGCCAACAAAATGGACTTAGTCTTACTAGTATTAATGACCTAGGATTATCTATTCCCTTCTTATTTCATGAACCTAGTCAATTCACCTTCATTAGAGATCAAAGAAGATATACATGTGCCTACGATTCAAAGAAGATTGATTAAGTTCTCTCGAGTCAAAATCAACTTATATTTTTAAATAATCATTCAATCTCTTACAACAAGATAGTAAATTAAATAGTCTTTAAGTTCCAATCTTACAATGATAATATTAGGTTTAGATAGATCTCTCTTTTATTAACAAATCGATGTCTAAACTTCAAGTCTAAAATGATTTTATATAAGTTCTTAAATAAAATAATATTTCTCTACCATGATCTCATTCAACAAAATAGCAAGTGGTGATCAAGCACTTGGAGGCACTAAGCACTAGATAGAATCAACACAAAACCTTGTTAGATGCTAAAAGAGAGTAAATTCAAGGTTCAATCCATAATAAGTTCAAGATAATCCTAGAACAAAAGGTCTAGCGACTCATACTAAAAAAAGAACAAGAAACACATAGAGTCTTCATGTCTATAGGAAAAAATAGAAGAAGCATAGGGAAATAAAAAAAGAAAAACTAATAAATTAAAAGAAGGCTTGTACTCTTCAATCCTTCAATTTCAAGCTCTAAGATCTTCAAAATCCTAAGCCCTAGAACTTCCTTGCTCCAAAACATGTTCCCTAGCCGTTTTCTAAGTTTTTAGGTTGAAAACAGTGTCCAAGAATAAAGAAAATTGGGTTCCCTATGTTATTTGTCAGAAAAAATAGAAATTGTGCATTTTTGGTCTGACAAGGGGCTATGCTAGTATGGCACCCCTACTGTTGTGCCATGGCACCTAAGAGTTTATTTTTTTTTCTCCACGCAGGATGTTGTGGAAGTTCCATATAGTGGTGTGGCACTCCTGCTAAGGTGCCCTGGCATCCACAATCTTCTTAACTTGACTTCCATATTCATTTGCTCCTCCTTCATTGCTTAGAATATATTGTGTAGGGTGTTGTGGCGGTTCTACTACAGTGCCGTGGCACTTATGTTAAGGTGTCTTAGCATCCACAATCTTCTTGACTTGACTTCCATATTCATTTGCTCTTCCTTCCTTGCTTAGAATATCTATGCTTACCTACTAAAATAAACACTTATCAGTGGAAAAACTTGCTTGCTTCAATTCCTAACAAATTATATCAAATTCCTAATAACATTAACGTTATACTCATTTTATGCTTTTAGTCAATAAACTCATGAAAATATTTCTAATTTTGCATTTCCCCAAATACACTCAAAACATATGTCAAATCCATTTAAATTGGGGATCAGTCATCACTATAGGTTGTTTGATATATCTCTATTCTAACAACAAACTATCCATTTAATCTATAAAATTCAAATCTAACATGACTTTCCTTAAGTTCTAAAATCAAAATAGCTCTCTTAAGCATCATTCACTTGAACTAATCTAATTTTGTGGTGATCAAGCACAAAGTAGCATTAAGCATGAAGAAAAATCAGCATATATTCTCATTAACCAACAAAAGTAAGATAATCTAGTAGTTCTAATCTATACAATGGGTGTAATCCTAAATGAGGGTTTTAGCTATTCATAATCTATACAAACCAAAAACTAAGCATAAAAACAAAGTTCATATCAACAAAATGAGAATAAAGGGAAGAGAAACAAGAAAAACCAAATATTTTCGGTCCAAATCTCTTTAAAAACTTCAACCTAAGGCTCTAAATCTCCACAACTATCCTTTCCTGAGATCTCCTTAGAATATTTTCAATCTCTGGAAGTAAGAATGACAGCTCATGATGCCCAAATCAGGTTTTAACTCTCTTTTCCTCATCAGTTTTTCAAAATGCACAGCTTCATTTTCAGACAGTTTGCCGTCACTTTGTCGTGGCAAACTTATAAGTCACTGATTTTCTTCGTGGTTGACATGTGGAAAAGTTGCATCAACTTCAGATAGAGAGTCATTGGCTTTGAGGCAGAAAGGTTGCTTAATTTTGTCAATGTTTAGCTAGGGTGAACCCACGACAAGTGCAGGCATGTATCATCCCTTTCCTTTTTCACTTGATTCTTGCATTCTTTTCTTTCTTTCATAAGCTTTCCATGATCTTTTCAAGATTTCACATCTAGTCATCATCCTCCTATAAAAGAAGGAGCTTATGTACTTTCTACTTTCTTTAATTAAATCAATCCTTCTATACATTTAGCTCAACATTTAACAGTTGCAAAAATATTTTCATCACATCACATTTTTCTTTGTATGTATCAATTTATGCACAATTTGAGTTAAAAAACATGTATAAGAAAAATGTAATGAAATATATGAAAATATGGAAATTAACACCTCCAGTTCTTAATATACGACTCATTTTATAGTTTGATCTCTCATCGAAATGAGTCTATGATCTTATGTTAAGGACCGGCGATAAAGAAGAGAGCTTGAGAATGGAAAATGTGCAAATGAATAATCAGTGTATATTTTAAGGTTTCTAAAGCATAACTGGTGTAGAAAGTAACTTTCGACTCTGATTGTCATTATAATTAGTGCATAAATTACATAGATAATTTTTCAAAGGAATTAAGTAATTTAATTAACTATCCATAATTATTGTAGCGTTAGAAATCACAACTTAGTATATAAGCACGTAATGTAGCTCTAAATATATATTGCTCTTCATTTTTTAATATAAGACATATTTGGAGAGTTGATATTGGTTCTAAATATAAGATATATTTTTCATATGTATCAATATTTTTCTAATTTACTTTAATTGATATTTCATCAACAATAATCGATGAGAAGTGAGGATAAGAGAATTAAGGAAGATGACTAAGTATTTTAGACAATACATATTATACTAATTCTTTAATGTGATCAAATATAATTGGGTAAATATGTCTTATATTGAGGACATGAGGAAGTATATTGATACTGTCGAATTCTCAAAGGAATTCAAAGCTAAAAGCATACAAAAAGGGCGAATGATAAAGATGATACAATGATAATAACAAAAAGGAATAGTAGAAAAGAATGACACACAAAACTAGGGTACGAAAGATTCTCTTAGAGTGAAGAAGGTCAAGCCACGCTCCCTGATAACAACTTTTGTCCTCTTATATAATGAAATCGTCATTGATATCGTGTAGTCCTTTTGATCCTTAGATTCTTTCTTGGAGATTTAGACCCATTAACCAGCATTAGCCATGTTTCACCTCTTGTACCTAAGCCCACTTCAGGAAGAACTATTAGGGCCTGTTTGGGATGCGGAAGAGGTGAGAATGGAAGGGAAGATGAGCAAGTTCTCTTATTTGGTATATTTTTAACATCCAATCTTCCTAGGGACTCAAGTTCTTGGACTCACTTGGGCGCACCGATCTTCCTTTAAAGGTTGGAAGATACACTATCGTAAAAATCATTTTTTAGACCGGTTCTAGATCCAGTCTCGATATAGCCGGTCTTAAAAGTCTCGTTTTAATTCTTTTTAGATCTTATACTTATAACATCCGGTCTAAATTTTGTCATGCTTTTTTTTATATACCCACTCTATTTCTTCCTCTTACCCACCATCCAATCTAGCACCTAAAAGACAATACTTTAAGCCACAAGCTCTCAACAACTCAATATGAGTTACAAATTGAATTATTGAAATGAATATATGCCAATAATATTCAAACTCAAGTAGGAACAAAATCGATATCTAATAACAACTCTTATTCATAATAGACCACAGCTTAGGATACCTCCCATATCTATCACCATGCCTTGATCATATTCTCACCCAACAACATTCCTTTTTTATTATGCCCCTTTGGTCTCTTTAGAGGGTACTACACCAAAAAAAAAAAAAGCTTCATTGTCTTAGTTACAATTCATAGACCTATAATTAATGTCTAGATTATATTCTGAGGCAATTCATGGAATTACTAGTGGTTTATGTCCTTTTACCATGGGATGATAGAAAGTTGGTTGTTGATGAGGCACAACACAATGTATGATAGCACCATCAGGATTCTGCAATAAAAGAACATAATTAATGACATTATATTGTTTAAGAATAGAGGAATAATGTTAAAACATTAAAGTTTTCAAATAATTTTGCAAATGAGTATTACTTAATTTCTCTCTTTTATAAATGGATATCCTCATATATCCCTTCATGATGATCATTTCTTATGCCATGTTCATTATCCATTTCATCTTTTTCGTTCAATTATGGTAGCCCCTTTGAAAAAGAAGGAGTCTCAAGAAGATCATAATTTGAATGACTTTCCTCATCAATATCAATGGCCCCTTTTCCTTGGAGTGCTACAGACTACATTTTATTTGCCTAATCAGTGATATAAAACACTTGTTTTGCCTGGTCTATCATAATAAAAGGCTTATCTTTGAAACTTCTACTATTGATATCTACTAATGTAAATCCTAGCTGATCGATTTGAACACCATTATTAACATTAACTTATTTGCATTTGAAAATGAGAAATTTAATTTTAACATAGTCCACCATCTAAATAGCTTCAGTGACCCCTATAATAAGCATGATTGCTAATTTAGGCTTCTTATCTTTTGAATTGGAGAAGTACATAGATTAAGCCATTAACATAACACCACTATTATAGATGGTGATCCTATCATTTAGGGACTTTGTGTAAAAGGTATAACCATTGATCACATTTGAATTCCAACTTATGACATCAACCTCAGGACCACATGCTACTTAGTTTATTATATCAGAAATACATTCCTTTCCCTCAACCTTTTGTTTGAACCAATTTGCAAAAGTTTTGTTATGCTCCCTATTTAACCTTTGTTCAGTCATTCGATAATTTTCTTTCCTTATAGCTTATTTATGTGCATTTAGCATGTCTCGAACTTCATTAACATTATTTAAGATGTATAGTGAACTTGTAGCAATTCATCAGGATCTACACTCTTTATTGAAGCTCCTTTACATGATGATGTTTAGGAAGCTTAATATGTCTTTGGTTAAATAATGTTGACAAAATTCTATGGCTTATTTAGAAACATATTTTTGAACAATAGATGCTTCAGGATGATTTGTGCTATTCACATATCTATTTAGGAATTTCATAGTTCTTTCAATAAGGTACATCCATCATAAATGGATATAACACACAACTTTATATCACTTACTAGACAAACAATCAGATGTACCATGATGTCAAAAAATGTAGAAGACAAAGTTATAACATTGGCACAAGATAAGATATTCTTAATTTTCCAAGTCATCCAATTTTTCAATCTCAGTTTACTATAGATAGCATTGAAGAAGAAACAAAGTACATTATACAAATTGTGGAAGTCACGGTACATCATCAACAACATATTTAAACTCATCACCATGAACTTCCTACCCATTACGTTCCTCTTTTTCCTTTAAATAAATAATGGATAGAATCATTAGGAAATTTAAGCTTCAACCAAGGCTAAGGTAATGAGATGGGTTCATAAAAAGTTACAAAGATATGATAACAATAATGAGTCCAACTAGATGAATCTTGAACTAAACAACTTATACCTTAATTATTTAATCCTAGAAGTAGACACCAGACTAATCTTGTTATAATAACCATAACCTCAAGCTTCTACTTTCCAAGTACTTCATTAGGCTATTCACACATCAAATCATCTCACTAACAGGATTAGATGAATGCAAGAACATATTATATATCTACACAAGTTATTAACCAAAGAAAAAAGGGGGAAAAATTAAGTATGAACTCACCAAAGCTTTTAGAGTAGTCTGAATCTGACAAAATTGCTGGCAAGTCTCTTTAATAAGATGAGGCTCACCATCTTTAACCTTGATATTGACATATTTGTTAGATAGATCAGTCATAAACTTCCTCTAGTATTTAGCACAATATGACATTGTCTTCTTTTTCAATTTGTTACTTTCAGGAACATTGTATGTGAGCTGAATAGTGTCCCAAATATGTTACTTTATATGATCATCAAAATTTTTCACTCATCTATTTGTTTTTGCGAAATAAATGCTTCGTCTTAAACTCCAATTTGACCTTTAATTTCAAATTTGATGCAAGAAAATTCATATTAAATTTGAATTATGAAAAAAAAAATACATTTTTCCTTTTCATTTTGAATTAATTACTTTTGAGGGTAAAATATGTATTTTTTGATTTTTTTTTTCCAATTGCCACCCCTTCATTTTCTTCCTACCAAATAATTCATCTTCCCTCACCCTCAAAATCTTCCCTTCCCTTCCCTTCCTTTCCCTCTTTAAATCTTTTATGTACTAAACGGGCCCTAACAGTATTTCCTCCATCAATAGAGAACTTGTTGTTAGTTTTCTATAGGTTTTGATGATAACTAAGAATTGTAAACCTAAATTAAAGTTTGTCTTTGAAGAGAAAAAAATGCTTACTAAGATTTTGTTAGAAAACTCAAGTTTGGACTAAACAAAGAGCAACTTAAATTTTGTAAATAAAGACACACTCGAGTCAAGATTTGGAAACACGAGTTTAGGAAATACAGAGAGAGAGTCACTAAGGTTTTCAAAGACAAAGCAAACCAAAGTTTAGTTTTAACAAACTCCAGTTTGACAAATCAAGAAACTTTAGTTTTTCCAAGTAGTGAGAAAACTCGAGTTATAGTTTTGGAAACTCGAGTTTCATCACATACAGAAAGATATAGTATTCTAAGCTTGTGAAAACTTGAGTTATGATTTTGGAAACTCTAATTTGGATTTGCTTGAATGTCTTACAAAGTTTTTTCCTTTGAGAAAACTCGAGTTTAGTTTTTGCAAACTTGAGTTTAGAACTTACAAAGAACAACACATATATCTAAGGTTTTTGAAAACTTAAGTTTCGAAATGATAACTCTGGTTTGAACAATCCAGAGAGCCTTCCAGTTTTCCTGAGTTTTTGGAAACTCAGTTAACCATGCAAACTCGAGTTTATGCTTCACAGAGAACATCACTCTTTTTACACCATTTGAAAACTCTAGTTTTGAGCTTTTGGACTAGAAATGATTTTTTTTATATTAAGTGTCCAAAACTCAAGTTAGTCACTTAATGACTCGAGTTTGGACTCAGCTCAAAACATGTTTGAGAGTTCAAATCGCGTCTTTCTTTTCTGTATGAAGAAAATTCGAGTCAAACAGATATAGCTTGAGTTAATACTTTTAAATGTGAACTATAAACTCGACTCTTGATGAATTGACTCGAGTCTATGTCACAGAATTCAAAATTTGAATTATCTAAATCTGCGAAAAGCTGTGTTTGATCTATATGTTGCTTATTATCATTCATCAACATCTCTAGATATGTTTAACTTGTTTGCTCGTGAATTTCAGTTGATTTAGAGATGATTTAAGAGAATTAAAAGTGCTGGGTCAACACAAGTAAAAAACATGTCAGAGCATTTAATGAAAAGTACAGATAACTTGCTATGTTCTGAATAAACAACATTTGCACGATTCAAAATGGATAAATGCTTCTTACCTAAACTAGTCTCTAACATTCCAACGGACAAAACTCAAGGGAAGTCAACATTTATCCTCTGAACACAAAGAATTAACTGAAGAGTAGAGAGAGAAGAGACCAAAGTGCCTCCAACAGCTGGATTAATGCACCAACGGGTAGAATGAAGATTGCAATGGTTATTTAACACTTTTTTTTTTTTGTATAAATAGAGTTACATTCAATTCTTCTCAATAACTAAGACTATAAAAATGAAGTGCATTCAAGTTTACAACCACTCTGTCAGTTTTTCATTCTGTAAAGTATCTGTTGATACTAAATGCTTCAGTATTTATCTATCCACTTTTAGAGAGAGTTTTATTTGATTGTAAAATCATTCATTGTAAAGAATCTCAAGTCGGGGGACTTGGAGATTGAGATATTGATTACAACTTGTAAGGGGGAGTAGATTCTAGTGAGAGAATTACTCTTCAGTTACAGAGTGTGTAATCGATTGGATTAGTGAAAAATCCTAGTAAGACTGGGGACTGGACGTAGGCCAGAGATTAGACCGAACCAGTATAAATTCTGAATGTCAAGCTTTCCTTCTCAATACTCTTAATAACTCTATTCAGTTTTAGAAAACAGAGCAATCCAAAAAGGAATTTTCAAAATTCCCAATTCAACCCCCCTCTTGGTGATTTGCTCTATTTTCACTTGTCCTTATTGTCCCAATTCGGATAAAGTGATGAGATTGAGGCCTTTTCTTCCCAAGTGGTTTGTTAATATGCATCCCATTTTAATAACTGCTACGAGATTTGTTGAGCCTCTCATTATACCATTTGCTTATTCTTCACAATATCAATGGGTTGATTGATGGGTCCTTCAAGTTCAGTACATAATGACAATGGTAAATAAGAATAAATGGGTTCATCCCCATAAAACTTCTATAAAAATGAAACATGAAACATAGGATGTAGCTTAGCATGCTCAAGTAAAGACAAATGATAAGCCACCTTGACCACTCGCTTTATAATGTTGAAAGAACCAAAATAGATCAGAGCTACCTTCAGGAAATGACAGAGCTATACATAATGTTTCCTATAAGGTTTTAATTTAACCAAAACACAATCTCCTTCCTAAAACTCCAATATCAGTAGAGTCATACTTTTATAAGATTTGAACCTGGAATGAGACTAATTATGTGTTCATGTCCTCACATAGGAGGTAAGTATTGGAAAATATCAAATATTTTTTCAAATTGTTGCAATATTTGAGTCAAGTCATTTGGTATTTATTCTTCCATAGCTTGCTCTGTTTGTTCAGAAGGAACCCTCTTCACCAAACAAGATTTAGTTATAGCATCCATTTGGTGAATGCAAATTAAATGGTGGAAATGAGCTTGAAATAGAGAGGGTCCTCTAAATCCCTTCAATGCTATCTGTTAGTTCTCATATTATATTGTTTTGATGATAACAAATATTGATATATAAAAGCTTAACAGAAAGTAAACTTGATGATTCAAGTTACTCAAGTGAATTTCTAAACACTTGAGTAATAGAATTGTATTCAAAATAAACTTGAATTAACAAGACACTCAAGTGAATGTTATTTACTTCAAGTGATTAAATAATCACTCGAGTCATCTGGTAGTGTTGAATCATTTTCCAAACAACAGAAGATTACTTGAGTTATATTTTAAGCACTTAAGTGACAATTTTTTATACAACACTTCTCTACAAGACTCAAAGTTCATCTGGACACTTGAGTAACATTGCAAGCACTTGAGTAACAATGCATCACTCGAGTGATCATGAACACACTTAAGAGTATGTTCATCATCTTTTGAAGATTAGTGTCTTGATAATTTGATACTTTCGATTAACATCTTATTACACTCTATAATTACTTATATCACTTTTCAATGTTACTATTCTTGTTTATGTATAAGTTTCAAATGATTAAAGCTTGAATCAAATTCAAAAGAAATCAAAGCCAAAATATGTCAGAGCATTAAATGCAAAGAAGAGCAGAACATAGGGATTGCATCTGAAGTAATTGTTGAAGCGAAGAAGAAAGCGACAGAACATTGAATTTCATCAATGACTATAATATGTCTCTAACAGATAAATTTAAATGTTCACAACATCATTAATAGTAACTACTTATAAATAGCGAAGCATTCAAGTCAGAGGATTAACCAAGCCAACAACAAACATTCTGTATATTTATACTCAGTTATTCTCTGATATCTTTTGATATTCAAGTTGCTTTTCATTGTTTATCTATCTACTCTATGAGAGAGTTTACCAAACTTATTCAATTCTGCAAAATCTCAAGGTAGTGGGACCTCGAGTGGGGTTGTTAAATTATAAAGTGTAAAGGAGGAGTGAGTGTCCTATTGACGAATTCTCTTTATACTGTGGTGCTAAGAACCTATCAAATCTTAGGAATATAGTGGAAATCTCAAAGGTACGTTGAGGAATGGACATAAGTTAAGAGGTTAAGGCTAAACCAGTATAAAGTCATGTGTATACTTCAATGATATTTCTCTAACTCTCATATTTTGATTAAGTTGTTAATTGCATTTGTTTTAAATTTTGTTATCTCCCAATTCACCCCCTTTAGGTGAAATGTTGGCATTAATATTTGGTATCAAAGCCTAGTCTTCTCATTTGAGGATTAACACCCCGAGAAGGAACATATAGAAGGAATACTACTAGACAATGCCTCTATTTCCATACCTCATGGCTTTAAGAAAGAAAACTTCTCGTTTTAGAAGGAAAGTTTTAGAGTCTTCATGAAGACAATGGTATATGGCTTACGTGAAGTAGTCCAAGATGGATACTATGTCCCTATGAAAAGTGTTGAAGAACAACTAGCCCCAAAGAGCCCTATAGAATTTGACAACAACGACAAGAAGATGGTGACTTTGAACAACAAAGCTATTCTAATGATTCAAAGTACATCTCTTATGCAAAAGAAATCTGGAAATTGCTAGAGATTGCTTGTGAAGAAACCTCATGAATTAAAGAAAATAGAGTCAACACTTTGGTCACGGAGTATGATTTGCTCTAAATGAAATCTAGAGAGAGTATAGCTGAGTTTAATCTCAGAAATACACACTTTATTCATCAATTGGAAGCCTTGGGAAGAACGTATGACTAAAATTCCTAAGTGAGAAAAATTCTCAACATTCTTATAAAGGAATGAGAAGCTAAGGTCATTGCTATCCAAGAGGCTAGAGGTGAGTCAATGAGATCAATAGCTATCTTATTTGGAAGTTTTTTTTTAGTATAAAGAACAAATGAAATTCAAAAGAGAATTAGAAGAAATTGATGACAAAAAGAAGAAAGGTGTAGCGCTGAATGCCATTAAAGAAAAAGATCTAAAGGAGGAAGAAGAACTTGAAAAAGATGATTTGAGAGTTGCAGATCTCCCCAAACCAAAACATGAACACCAAAGAATCAAGGTGTGCTTGCATATCATAGAGGTTGGATCGTAGCAGAACTAAGTGGCTAATGGCACCATACAAACATGAGTAAGTCAAAAAGTTTCTTTTCATTACAATGATTTTTGTATTTATTTTTCTTAATAAAAATTCATTATTTTTCCAATAATATCTATTGAAAATTGTTGTTATTATCGAAGAGACACTATACTATCATCTTCTTATGCTCTACTCACAACAAACTGCACCAACAGGCGAAGGCCCTATTTAACAAGTGATTTTTGTTTTTCACCTCATGGTTTTTGTGATTAATATGTATAGGTTACTGACTATGTGTTTCATAATGATTAGGTCTATGAAGGTTATGTGGCATATTGATCACCCTAACATGAACCCATAAGAAAAAGCACTATAACCTAAATGGATTGTGCCAAAAGTAATTACATTATGTTTGTAGCATTGTATGCATTCACTCTTATGTGATTTGAATTATTTTGCTATTGTTGTTTACATTCTTTTAAAGACTCGCAAGCAACCACCAAAAAGCAACTTATGCAGCCAATATGTGATGAGGCACATATACAATATTGTTTCCTTGGGAGAGATAGAACTTAATAGACAAGTACATGTGTTTTCCAAGATGTGCTAACTACTTTTAATATATTTCTTAGTTGAATCATATTGATTTCTTTGCCTTTCATTTTTAAGACGTTTAGTCTTGATGAACCCTTCCCCTAGAAGATATTGAGTAGATTCATAACCATTAGGCATAATTCTTTTATAAAACTATATTGTATCCCAAAAAATGGTCAGTAATGTTTCATTTCATCACTGTAATTCTTGTTGAAAATTTCATATTGTTCTCTTTTTTGTGTTTAGGAAGTGAATACATTACTTACTTTGAATTGTTTCACATGTCTTTAGCTCTATCATCGATCTCTCTTCCTTTGGTTTCAAAATAAATAAAGTTACTTCTGCATATTTTTCCTTCTTCAATTGTAATTTAACCATCCATGTATGGTTATAGAATAATGTACTCGTATTTGCAGCTAACTGATGAATACATGATGAGTAGAGTACATTATTTATATGTATAAGATTTTACTTTTGAAGAGTTTTTATATTTTTTTTTTATAAATTAACATTAGAGTTGATTGTTGATATGTGTATATTATTCAATGATATATATAGGAATTGTGGTTCTCGATTGATTCTCTAAGAACAAGTCAATAAATGCAGGGCATAATATACTTGCTGGACACACACACACACACACACACACACACACACACACACACACACCTGTAATGGGAAAACATGTCTAAAATAAACTTATTTAGACTTGTTATTGATAAGTCCCAATCTTGCCTTGTATTTCTATATTTTTTGATTGATTTTATTGGGATTTTCATGTTTAAAATGCCCTTGTGATGATCAATGGTGATTAAGAAGGAGTATGTGGAAATAAGGATTAAAAGATTTTAAATGATGTATTTTATAATTTATCCTGAGTATTGGCAGAAAAGGGAGTAAACTTATGTTATTTATGGCTCATTTTGTTGTTATAATGTTGCTACAACATTGCAACTACACTAAATAATAAAAATTTGCAGTAGTGTTTCCTTGATATATAGTAAATTATTTCTCGAGAAAATATAGGAAATCATTGTAGAAATTGGGCCAGACGCTGAGTTGGGCATTATAGACTCAAGATGGGGGCAAAAAAGGCCACGTGCTAGAAGGAAAAGCTAAAAGAGGTGAAAAAGCCAAGAAAGAACAACTAGATTAAGAAAAAGTAAACATAATATTCCTACTAGGCCTTACAGAAAGGAACAACTAGTGGAAATGATAACAACTCTAAACAACAACCCTAGCCTTAACAAGGACAGCAAGGACAACGCTAAATAAGTAACAAACGAGAGCTGAAAGAGAAACTGCTAAGACAGAAGGTAACATGTGACAAAAGAAGAAATTCTCAAATAAGAAGAAGAACAAGTTTACTTTGCTACAAAACTCTTTCTTTCTTTTTGACTTACCTTCTTCTTCTTAGTTTTTTCCTTATTCTATCATGGATAAAGTTATGTTCAATTTAGTTGTACTAGTTCTGAAAGCCATGAGCTAAAATTTCTATGGGTAAACTTTGATGGAACCTAGATTTATATCTTTGCACCCTAATATTCATCGTTAATATAACTATGATTCAGTTTGTTTAATGTTGTGTAATGAACTTGTCGATCTTGTATGTTAAATGGCTATTACTAAAGAAGAGATGTGGTCTTTATTTACAATAAGTAGATTAAGATTAAACTGTTGGATCTGACTATCACCCAAGAGGGGGGGTGAATTGAGTGTTTGATAAAACTTTAAGAGCTTTAAAAATCTCTTCGCAATTTATAAATTGACAGTTAGATATTCAAAGATGAGCATATACTGGAAATGTAAAAGATAAGGGAAGAGAGTATGCGAACTATGATTTATCCTGGTTCGGTCCAATCCTTGACCTACGTCCAATCCTCAAGCTCCACTTAAGATTTTCAATCCACTATCTACTTTGATCTTGATTACACGTTCTGTTCTCGAAGTAATCCTCTCACTAGGATTCACTCCCCCTTACAAATTGTAATCAATACACTTGTTTGATTACACACTCTGTACTCGAAGTAATCCTCTCACTAGGATTCACTCCCCTTACAAGTTGTAATCACAACACAGTGTTTCCCACTCAAGATCACCTAATCTTGAGTATCTCTCAAATAAACTAATTTATAATGAATCTTCTCTCTCTCAGAAGTGAATGGATAATCACTGAAGTACAATACAAATAATCTCACTCTCTAAGATGAACTACATAAGCATTGAGAACAGAGAGTGTATGACACAACTGATGGATTCAGATTATTGGCATTTTTTGACAATTTAAACTCACATCTCTTCTCTGTGTTCGCCCTCTATGTCTGTGTCTGTTGCTCTTCGTGTCTGGGCTTCTTATATAGATGAAGAAGACCACTCTGAATCCAGAATATGACTGTTGTAAGAGCACTTCGAATTTGGTTGTTGGAAGAGCACTTCAGAAATTAGCTGTTGAGAATCCACCGAAAATATTCTTGATGGGAGGATTCTGCTTTTGTCTAATCTGTTGTAGACATTCTTGTTATCTGGAGCATTAATAATATGAAGATAATGTTGATGGTCCTTTGATAGAATGGGCTGTATGGAAAGTTCTATTTGTTTAATTCAAGTTGTAGACATTTGTTGAAGTACAGCCTGGACAACATGTGGTGTTTTCTACTTTACAGCTCAACATCTGAATCTTCATGTGTTTCTCCATTTGATCATCTGAAACTTGCTAGAAAGCTAATTAATCACGATTAAAAACAATAGCAATAGATGATATGAAGTATTAAGATCAACTGTGAAGTTTTCGTAAGTTGGCGTAATCTGATTTTTAAAACTTCAGTGACTGAAACTGGAGTTTGCAAAATGAAATTGGAGTTTGCAGTGGGCTAAACTAGACTTTAGAAATCCAAACTCGAGTTTAGGTCTTCCAGAGAGGAATGTCGCGATTTGAGTTTTGAAGCAAACTTGAACATAAGGCTAAACTTGAGTCATTAAGTGACTAACTCGAGTTTTGGACTTTTGAAGTGAAAATAAGCTTAAGTCCACAAAACTCAAAACTGGAGTTTTGAAATGCAAACTGGAATTTTCAAAGTTCAAAATGTTGAGGAGCTTTCTGTCTGCCACAAACTAGAGTTTACTAATTCAAACTCGAGTTTCCTTAAGAGATGAAAACATCTTGCACTCTGTCAAGTCCAAAACTGGAGTTTGCTAACACAAACTCGAGTTTTCTTCTTCATGGCCCAATCAAATATTTTTCTCACAAGTTCTTTACTTTCTGACTTGATAAATATCAATTCTTGGAATCCAATACCTATCTCCATAAGACTCTTTAAGTCTTCTTTCTAATGCAAGAAGAATTAGCTCTAAACTCACTGTAATCTGACAGTTATGATCCGATGAACGAAGGCTGTTCTTTGGCTAACGTTTTTCCAGCATCCTGAATTGACTTTCAACTTCAAAAATTCATACCTTACTCATTTGATCTTTGTTTTCCATGATCGTTATGTTTCTAGAAAGGTATGTGAGTCTATTTTGATATGCCACCGATTTCAGCTTATTTTGATGTGTAGTTTGTGAGATACACTCAAATCACTGAAGCTTGGTCTGCTGTGTGGCGTGAATTCCTATTCCAACTTTTGAAATTCATAGCTCTCTCATCTAAGCTTCTTTAGGCATGAAACTTTGTCAAGATGACGCATTGGATGTCTAGTTTCATACAAAATTGATTTCACCTTAATCCGATCTCTGGTTTGGGAGATATCATCGAATTACCAGAGGTCGCTCGTGCTGAATGTGAAACAGAGTTGGACAGGGTTGCTGAAAGCTTGCTAAACTCAAGTCATTAAGTGACTAACTCGAGTTTTGAGTTTCAAACTCGAGTTTACATTGTCTAACTCGAGTTTTGATGATCCAGAGACGCCAGAGTTACTGAAGACACTACAAACTCGAGTCATTAAGTGACCAACTCGAGTTTTGAGTTCCAAACTCGAGTTTACATTGTCTAACTCGAGTTTTGATGATATAGAGACGCCAGAGTTACTGAAAACACTAAAAACTTGAGTCATTAAGTGACCAACTCGAGTTTTGAGTTCCAAACTCGAGTTTTGTGTTCTAAACTCGAGTTTTCTCATAATCCAGAGGTAGATCACTTCCAGTAATGTAGTAAACTTGACTTTTAAGTATCTAGCTCGATTTTGCTCATCCAGAACCTGATATATGCTTGTTTTAACTCTGAATTGAGCTGTTCTAACTTTCATTTGATCGTGGAGACTTCTAGAATCAAACTAAGAACTTGAATAATGATTTTCTTAGTTTATTCAGCAAGTTCTTCTTTATTTCTTCTTTCTTCTTGATTATTCTCCATGAATTAACTCTTTCTTTCTTCTCTTCTCTTATTTTTTCTCCACATGAACAAATCTACATTAAATGTAGCAATTAGTCAATGTATATGGTATAAGCTTTATGATATAAACTTTTTGCTTTTGCTAATGTCATCTATATAAGACATCATCAAAACTAGTCATAACCAGCATAAACCTCTATTAAATAGTGTGTTTTATAGGATTTACTATGTAATTCTAGCTAAGGTTGTAAGATTTAGGCATGCCTTTATCTCACACAAACAAACACCTTGTGTTTCATGGTATTCTGAACTCAAATTTCGCTTAGTCGTGTGAGGAAACTATAGTTAGGAATAAATATATAGGATTGTTGGAAAACTTTTATATACAGAAGATGTGGGTTAACTGAAGAATATTGCTATAGCGTTGCTATAACATTGATGAAGCATTCTGAGTAGTGTTAGTTCTCTATGTGTTTTGATGATAACTAACAATTGTAAACTCAAGACTCAAGATGAAGTTGTCTTTGGTAAGTTGAAAAACTTACTGTCAAAGACAAACTCAAGTTTTGGATGTCAAACTCGAATTTGGACTTGACAAAAAGTAGCTCAATTTTTATGAACTAAGACAAACTCCAGTTTGCATAGGCAAACTCGAGTTTGTGAGATATAGAGAGCGCTCTTAGTTTTTCACATTAAGACAAACTCGAGTTTGCACCAAACAGAGAACCTTCAACATTTTTTGAAGTAAGACAAACTCCAGTTTGCTTCTGCAAACTTGAGTTTGTGTTTCTCTGAGAGCTTTCAAGGATTTATGAACTTGACCAAACTCGAGTTAACTTTTTCCAAACTCGAGTTTATGCTTGACCAAGAGTCTTAATGCTTTCTCATCTTGAGATAACTCCAGTTTGCACTTGACCAAGAGTTTTCTAAGTTTTCACAGTTTTGAAAAAAATCGAGTTTATCTTTGTAAACTCGAGTTTGGACTTGACAAAGAGTTTTCACGTTTTACTCACTTTGAGGAAACTCCAGTTTTTGTCTTTCCAAACTCCAGTTTTCTTTTGACAGAGAGTTTTCAAAGGTTTTTCAGTTTTAAAGGAAACTTGAGTTTGTGCCAAGCAGAGAGCTATGCTCTATTTTTGTGATTTTGAAAACTCCAGTTTTGAGCTTTGTGGACTTAAAATTATTTTCACTTCAAAAGTCCAAAACTCGAGTTAGTCACTAATTGACTCGAGTTTACTCTTCTGTTCAAAATATATTTCAAAGCTCAAATTGCAATATTCTTTTGTAGAAGAACTAAACTTGAGTTTGACCTTTTGAAGCAAAGTTACAAACTCCAGTTTGGATGAACAAACTCGAGTTTGTGTCGCCCAGTTTGAAAATCGAATTGCTCGATTTTTTGAATTCTTCATGTTTGATTTTAATACTTCTTATCATCACTCACTACTATTCTTAACTACGTTTAATTAGTTTGTTAGTGAGTTTCAGATGGTTTAGAGAATATTGGATGAAGATTTAGCTAAAAGCAAAAAGTGACGTCAGCACATTTATTGTAAAGTTTAGAGAGGTAAACATTCTACACATGTTGCAAAGGGATTAATGATTTCTTTCCCTTTCAAGAAGCTACTCTTCAAACAGATCTAATTCAAGAGAAGTCAACCATAAACTTCTGTGCAGCTGGATTAATTGAAGAGTAGAAAGATAAGAGACCAAAGTGCTCCTAACAGCTATTCCGATGTCTCCAACGATTACATTGAAGAATCCAACGGTCATTAAATGCTTTCTTCGTATATAAGGAGTTGCATTCAAGTCTTCTCAATAACCAATCTGTAGAAAACGAAAATCATTCAAGTTTCCAACTATTCTTCTAGTTTTCTACTGTAAAGTATCTTTTGATACATTTATACTTCAATGCTTATTATTATCCATTCTTAGAGAGAGTTTCATTTATTGAAATCATTTATTGTAAGAATCTCAAGTCGTGGGACTTGGAGATTAGGAATATCAGTTTACAACTTGTAAGGGGGAGTGTATCTTAATGAGAGGATAACTTCTAATATAGAGTGTGTAATTGATTCTAAGTGATAGTGAAAAACCGAGAGTGTCTAGGGATTGGATGTAGGTCAAGAGGTTAGACCAAACCAGTATAAATCTTACGGTGTCTTGCTTCTTCTCTAGTTTCTCTGTTCTGCTCTGTTTTGGGTTCAAGTTTCAGAGCACTTAGAAAAGAATTTTTAAAATCCGCAATTCACCCCCCTCTTGGTGATTTGCTCCGCTTACAAATAGAAGTTGTAGAGAAGGGGGAAATCTAAGCTTAACCTATTCTTATCTTGATAACTCTCAATCACACTCATTATTGATTGCTTACATTCCAGTTTTAGATTTAGTAGTTTATATTACCCAAATCAACTCAAAATCCTTTTTTTTAAGCAAATCAAGAAACTATTATTCATTCTCTTGTATGCATATTAGAATGTAATCTTTATGGGATGATACTTTACTAATCATTTTATTAGTTGTTTGATTGATACACTTGCTAAGTAAAATCTCCAACAAGTTTTTGGTTCTGTAGTCGGGGATTTTTGACATTGTTTATGATGGTATTGTTTAAAAGTTTCAATTTGATTTGTTTTCTTATTTTTACTATGGATTTTCAGGCACCTTTGCTGTCTGTATGAGTGATTCTCATACTCTTGAACTCAAATGCTTTGACCTTAAGATAGAAATAACTTTCAGACAAAAAAGAAGAAAGTAGAAAAGAAGAGGATTCATTACTACTTTAGAAGATATGACAGTACAAGGTGGCAGTTAAAATCCAAATGGAGATGATATACACATTCTGGTAGGGGGAGCTGATGATGACTTTGACAAAGCCATTTTAGAAAGTTTTAAATTTTTCAGAAATGTCAATTCATTTTACATGATCAAACCCTGTGTTTAGGTTAAGTTTTCTTTCTGTTTGCCAAAGTATTTACTCCTTAAGACCAAACCTGGCTTAGTGGTTCGAAATCATTATTAAGTAATTTATATAACTTTATATAAAAGTAAGGTGTTATAGAAAATGCTTTTTAAAGTTCTATATTTCACGGTTTATTTTGAAAAACTATCAAATATATGTTTTATAGTGTTTTAATAAACAACCATCATATATTGATAGCATATATTTTAACGGTGTTCTATATAAAACGATCAAGTAAATGATACCATTTTTATTTTCAAGAAAAATAAACTCATATATCACAGTGATTATATAAAACCATCAAATATTGTCTTATATAATTAACGGTTGTTTTAAATAACGGTTATCTATTTCATTCCCTTAACTCCACCTCTATATATTTCATAGTTTCATGAAAACAGTTAAGTATAGAGCATCTACTATGCACGAATTTATGGTAGTGTTAGCATTTATAGCTAGTAAATTATGATTGCAATATAACACCCACACTGGTACAAAAAAGACTTTTAAGATTGGACGAAAAACGCCTCGTAAGACCAAATATGAGGCCAGTCTCGTTCCAGGCAGTCTTAAAAGTTTGTTACTTTTAAGACCGAATATACAACCAGTTTTAAAAATACTTTTTAGATCGGAGTTTTAAAATTTGAGGTCTTAAACGTCAAACTTTTAAGACCGCATTTTTAAAATATGAGGTTTTAAAAGTCTCTTTCTATTACAAAAGAAAAAAGGAAAGAAAAGATTTTAAGACCGGATGTGAGAATATATCTGGTCTTAAAAGTCTTTTTAAGACCAGATGTAAATAAAAATCCGGTCTTAAAAGTTCCTTTCTTAAAAAAAAAAACTGGACACCATAGATCATCACACTATCCACGGATAGCTCGAGTGTCATTTCTTTTGTAAAAATTCAGGGATCTCAACCAAACCACTATCATTGAAAGAGAAGGGTCTCCTCTTAATACCGGCAGTCGTATCTTCATGAGTTAGCTGACTTGCCTATGATTATTACCAAAACAAAAATAGAGTTAGTGATAAATGAACAAGTAATGAGCATAAATGAAGAGGATGAGTTGAGCCATACCTGCAAGGGTTTCCCATCACTTTCTGTTTGATGCTTGAATCCAATTGCAATTAATGTGATGCTTACCTATACCATAAAAAATTCATAAGCTCCAGTTTCAAAATGGTAAGTTAAGAAAGCATCAAGTCCCAAATAAGGGAGAGGGAGAGGGAGAGGGAGAGAAGGAGCGAGAATAATGCAGAATGATCAACGATCTTGATTCTTCAATCTTATAATTTTCCAAATTGAAGAAGCAAAAATTAAATAGATCGAAGAAAACAAAGTAAAAATTGTAAATCTAGAGAAACTAGAACCAAAATAAGAGACCATGAGAGTAAATGACACGAGAGCAATTTTCACGTCATCAAAAAATTTGTGAGCGAAGTCCTTGAGATGAGACGAGGTTAAAAAGAGTGAGGCGGGACTTACAAGGTCGAAGAGAGGAATTGAAGAGAGGTTCAAAGAGTGAAATTCAATTTTTCATGCGGGAAAAGAGAAAATTAATATTTTAGACTTTTTAGATCGGACTTTTAAAATATGATGTCTTAAAAATAACACTTTTAATACCTCATATTTCAAATATCTGGTCTTAAAAGTTTTTTATTTTTGTATTTACAAAACTGCTATCAGTCATACTTTTAAAATCAGACTTTTAAAATATGAAGTCTTAAAAATAAGACTTTTAAGATCTCATATTTTAAATATCCGGTCTAAACTTTTTTTTATTTTTATATTTAAAAAATACCACTGGTTATACTTTTAAGACCCGACCTTTAAAATATGAGGTCTTAAAAATAAGACTTTTAAGACCTCACATTTTAAATATTCGATCTTAAAAGTTCTTTATATATTTACAAAATTGCCACCGGTCATACTTTGTAGACCCAATCCTCCATAATTCGGTTTCAAAAATTCTTTATATATTTATGAAATTGCCACTGGTCATACTTTTTAGACCTCATTTCTATACTTCAGTCTAAAAAGTTATTTAAATATTTATAAAACTGCCACCGATCATACTTTTTAAACCTCATTCTCTATAATCCGTTTAAATGTAGCGGTCTTAAAAGCTTTTTTTTTTGGTACTAGTGCCGTTATAATGGTTATGTAGACTACAATGTGTACTACATTTGTTTATATAAAACTGTTAGTATTACTATAAATATATAATTGTTTTGTTTTCAAATAACTGTTATTTATGTTAGTACATATATAACAGTGGTCAAAGTGTGACAATTATGTATTATGTAAGCATATTACTATATATTATGATGTTTGTTTATGAGTACTTGTTATTTATTATCATTGTGATGAGTATATCATGACCTCACTAAGACTCAATACATAATGAATGTTATATTAGAACAGTTATAATAGACCCATAATAAATAATGGTTCATAACTGTAATATATATATGCCAAGTATATATAACACTCATATTTATGACAGTTCAGAACTGTGATTTATGGTCGATAATAACCGTTATATATCATGTAGCAGTCATACAAACAAGAAATATAGTTGGTAATGTGTGTGTTGTCAAATTCTCATAAGAATATAGAGCTAAAAGCATACAGAAATGCAAATGATCAAGAAGGGTACATAAGATTCTTTTAGGGTGTGTTTGGTTTGAGGGGAGGGGATGAGAGAGAAGGGAAAATGATCACCTCCCCTCATTTGGTTTATGAAAATGGAGCAAATCTCTAAGGGGGTGAATTGGAGATTTTAAATTTCTTTTTTTTTATTGCTCTATTTTCTAATGCTAAACAGAACTGTTCAGAGTATAGAGAAGAAAAGCGAGACACACGGAATTTATACTGGTTCAGTCCAATCTCTGATCTACGTCTAGTCCCCAGTTTCTCTAGGATTTTCACTAATCCGATTGATTACACACTCTATAACTCAAGAGTAATTCTCTCACTAAAATCTACCCCCCTTAAAAGTTGTAATCAATATCTCAATCTTTAAGTCCCCAGACTTAAGATTCTCTACAATGGATGATTTACAAACAAATAAAACTCTCTCTAAGAGTGGATGGATAAAAATTAAAGTGCAGAGTATCAATAGATATTTTCTTAGTGAAAACTAAAGACTAGGTATTAAACTTGAATGTAATTCGTTTTTAGCAGTCTTGGTTGTTGAGAAAAATTGAATGCAAATCTATTTATACAAAGAGAGTATTAAATGACCGTTGCAATCTTCTTTATAACCGTTGGTGCATTAATCTAGCTGTTGGAAGCACTTTGGTTTCTTCTCTCTTTACTCTTCAGTTAATTCTTTTTGTCCAGAGGATTAATGTTGACTTTCCTTGAGTTTTGTCGGTTGGAATGTTAGAAGCTAGTTTAGGTAAAGAGCATTAATCCATTTTGCATCGTGCATAGGTTAATTGTCCAGAATTTAGCAAGTTTTCTGACTTTGCAATAAATGATTTGACATGCTTTTTCATTTGTGTTGAAGCTGTACTTTAATTCTCTTTGAATCATCTCTAAATTAACTAAAATTCACTAGCAAATAGGTTAAACATATCTAGAGATGGTGATGGGTAATGATAAACAACATATAGATCAATCACATGGTTTTTTGTAGATTCAGACAATTCAAATTTTGAATTCTATGATATAGATTCGAGTTAGTTCATCAACACTCAAGTTTGTGGTGCACATTTAAAAGCATAAATTAAACTCGAGTTTTATATATTTGACTCGAGTTTTCTCCATACAGAGGCGAAGGTCGCGATTTGATCTTTCTATCAATTTTTGAGCAAGACCTAAACTCGAGTCATTAAGTGATTAACTCGAGTTTTGCATATTTAAGCTGAAAAATACATTTTAAGTCTAGAAGTTCAAAACTAGAGTTTTCAAACAAAACTGGAGTTTTTAAATGGTGTGAAGAGAGTGGTACTCTTGGTAAAGCATAAACTTGAGTTTGTAAAGATTAACTTGAGTTTCCACAAAAACTTAGGAAAATTGAAAAGCTCTCTAGATTGATCAAACCGGAGTTTTCATTTCGAAACTTAAGTTTTTACAGCGTTAGAAATATGTTTTGTTCTTTGTAAGTCCTAAACTCGAGTTTTCTTAAAAGAGAAAACTTTGTAAAACATTTAAGCAAATCTAAACTGGAGTTTCCAAAATCATAACTCAAGTTTTCACAAGCTTAGGATAATGTATCTTTTTGTATGTGATAAAAACTCGAGTTTTCACACTACTTGGAAAAACTCAGGTTTATTGATTTGTCAAACTGGAGTTTGTTAAAATTAAACTCTAGTTTACTTTGTACTTGAAAAACTTTAGAGCTCTTTGTATTATCTAAACTCGAGTTTTCAAATCTTAACTCGAGTTTGTCTTAATTCATAAAACTAGAGTTGCTCTCTGTTAAGTCCAAACTCAAGTTTTTAAGCTAAAACTTAAGCTTGTCTTTGACAGTAAGTTTCTCAACTTTTCAAAGATAAATTTTAAGTTAGGTTTATAATTGTCAATTATCATCAAAACACATAGAGAACTAACAGTTTAAAATTTTAAAAAACAGGGAATCCAAAATATTAAACTACCACCTCCCATTTCCCTCTTAAACCAAACAAAGAATTTTCTCTCTCTCCGCTTCCCTCTAACAAACTAAACATGGTAACATACCATCCCTTCAAACCAAACACATCTTTAGAGAGAATAAGGTCCTAATAAGGTAATGCAATCGTCATCCATATCACGTAGCTTCCAGGTTTTCCTTTTGATCCTCAGACTCTTTATTGGAGATTTAGGCCCGTCAACCAGCATTGGGCCTGTATTATTCCAAGCTAAGACTAACTTTTACGGATCTCAAGCTAAGAATAACAATAGAAGAAAAGAAATATTGATGACGAAAAGTCAAGGTCATCCCGTGATATAGTCACTCCAATTGTACAACATTAAAGCATTGATGAAAACATTTCCTTGACTAAGAAATCGTTTTCATGAACGAAAGCAACGCACCTCAGTAAATAAGTGATTGAATCAAGCCAAACCAAACTAGAAGTTTAAGTGGTAATAAAAAGTCATCATTTTTTATTAAGTTAGTTATATGGTCTTCAATTACTTCTCTAATCTTAATCCTTAATGTAACACATTTTTTATTTAATTGGGGGAGATTATATAAAGAAACTAAATAAATTACTTAATTATATTATAACATTTGTGATATGATCTATGTAAAATATTTATGAGTAACATTAGATTATAAAGTAGTTTATAAGTTAGACAACTTAATTTGATGAAGAAAAATAATAAATATAAGAGATAAAGTGAAATTTTTTTTCTTAAATTTAAAATAAAAAATTAATTTAAATCTAGGTGCTGTATTTAAGACCGAAGTATCATTTTTGTAAGAAAACGAAAAATTTTACAAAACGGCCTCAAGGGTGAGAAATTTGATACGAAGGACCAATTGGTCATTGGACATCCTATTTCTAATATATGTAATCGAGTTTTAAGAGATATTTACAAAACTGCGTTGATTTTTCTTGAAGCACGATTGTACATTTGTAATAAACCTTCAAAGCTTTGATCACTCCTCTAAAATATCTCATCCTTTTGTTTCTCATCCACAATTTTCTCAAGTAGGGCCATCCAGTGCGTGATAGCAACTTCGAGTTAGTCGTTGATGAATTACTTTATAAGGCGTTTTGCTGGACCACTCAATAAAGAGACAGGGGCCTAAATAAATTTAATTTGTTGACCCTACTCTTAAAACAAACCAAACTAGACGGAGTACGTAGTAGTGCTTCTGTTTTTTCCCCCTTATGGTTGCCATTTGATTGAATTTAATGTAATATATGATGTTCATACATTGACTAAGTCAATGCTTTACCCCTACTTACTTAAATGCTTTCCGGTTGCTACTCCAATGAGCTTCCTTTATGTTCATATATTAGTTTGATTAAAAAAAAAAAGGCTAAAATATACTTTTAGTCTTTTAAATTTACATGAGGTATATTTTTAGTCCCTTAATTTTATAAAGTATGCTTTTAGTCCTATAATTCTAACACCATTAATTTTAATAACGGAAAATATAAACTCAAGTGATAATGGTGTCAACTTAAGTGAAGACTATATAATTAAATGCTATTAAGCTTAAATTTAAAATATGGGTAAATAAAAGAATATATAAAATTTGTTTAATTAAATGCTATTAGTCATCACTTGAGTTCGCCATGTTAGCATTTTCCGTTAACAATATTATCGGTGTTAGAATTATAGGATTAAAATTATACTTTATAAAGTTAAGAGATCAAAAGTATGCCTTATGTAAAACTTAAAGGACTAAAAGTATACTTAAGTAAGAAATAAAAAAAAAAATTCAGCTCAAGAAACGTTATAATTGTTGCACCATTGTACATCTTAAAGTAAGAAATTATATATTAAAATACATCAAAATTTTTAAAAATTATTAAATAATTGGAATATAAAAATTTAAATCTAATTTTGTTTGTTTTTTTACCCAATATCTCAACTTAAACAATTTTCTTCTCTGAATATCTTAGAACGAGTTTAAATTTAAATAATTTTCAAATAAATATATTTAATACCCCTTCCCGTCTTTTTCATAAGGGCTTAAAATTTGAATTTCTTGGTTTTTGTTACGAGATCCTATTTTAGGTTGTCTGAGGATTTACTGTGATTTACTATTTTTGTCCTTAACTAATTTCCTCATCTTATTTTCATATCACATTCTCTTTCATACTTTCTGTCATTAATTACTACTCTATTTCTCTCTCACTTGCCCCTTTATAAATAAGACTATACCTAGAAAAAAGTTCATCTCACACACACACAGATATATATAACTTTTAACTAATTTTAAATGTTTTGTTAAACCCAAAGGTGGATTTTTATTTTTATTTTTGGAGGGGGGAGGGGGGGCGGCAAAAGCCAAAACGCTGGACAGTTCTTGGACTCGATAGCTTCAGTGTTTGATAACGACTACTACAAGAGATTGCTTGCTGGGAAAGGTGTGTTTTTATCAATCAGTTACTTGCTGGAGATTACAGGACCAGTTATATTGTTGAAGCATTTGCTGGAAATTATGCCCTAGTGGCTAATCATTAAATAACTTCCAAATTTGACTTATGAAGATAAATCAATGATCTAATAGATATCATATTTTAGATTTGATTTATGAAGATAAATCAAATCAGTTGGCTTCTAATTTGTATTAAATAAATAGATTGGATTGAATCGGTTACACAGATTTAATTTCTAATTCAATTACGAAATTAATTAAGATTGATTTCAAATATTTAATGCGGCCCATTAGGGTTATAAATACCCTAAGGCTATGAGTAATTTGGATTACACAAAAAAGAGAGCTGAAGAGCCGTAGAGAAACCCTAGAAGAGAGACGTGAGACAAAAGCTTGAAGATGCTAGCACGCTGCTGTTCGTGTCTTGAAGATACTAGCACGCTGCTGTTCGTGTTGGAGTGTTGTTTGATATGGATACCGGTAGAAGGAGTGGATTCGTAGAGTCGACTCCTAGAGATTGATCGAACAAGAATATGTTAGCTCACGAGTTTGCAAAGCACACATATAAGTTTGCATAGGTACGGTTCCTAATTACTAACTCGATTTAAACGTTGTTGATAGATCCTCTTCTTGGGATTCGTAATTTATTAGATAAATTTTATTCCGCTGCGTGTACGAATCCCAACAGCATTTGCTAAAGATCAAAGCTTGTTCTTTAAGGAGTTTATTGTTTCAATGTTAAAACTTGGAAATGTGGGTGTCTCTACAAATGGACCAGTTTTATTATGTGTAACTTGTTTATCTTTTGATCTTAATATAATATATAGTAGCTTTGCATAATCTTGGCTTACGTTTGATTCATAACTTTTGAGTTTGAAATTGTCGTACACTAACAAAATATAAGGAGATATCTACATGTATATATAGGCATAATAAGTTAAGCTTGTTTGGTTCTATTGTATTTCATCATTTATATTTTAAAAATCTAGTAATACTCCTTCGGTCCTAAATATAATACATATTTATCTAATTTAGATAGATTAATAAAGTTGGTTGAGTGAGTTAGTTTGATATATAATTTCTAAAACACCTTAGTGATTACCTTCCTTAATGTTTTCATTCACTATTTTTCTTGATTATTGTTAACGAATATGAAAACTATATCTTATATTTAGAAAAAAAATCAACTCCCTAAAAATATCTTATATTATGAATCGGGGGTAATTTGTTGGAATATATATAGTCCATTCTTGGTAAATTAGGCCGCCCAAGCCCAATGTAATTGAGACTATTATATGATAGATAGGTTTCAGTTTTTTTTTTTTTTTTTTTTTTTTTTTTTTTTTATTAGGTGCGTATTGTATTACACTTACTTTAAAGTATGGTATAAATATTTTATTTTTTTATTTTCACACCGTCATTAAAAGTTAAAGCCCAAAGCTGTTACATAATGGACAAGACGGAGTATTTATAAGCTTATGTACAGTTTCTTTTTAGGCATTTTCTTTTATGAAACAAAGTCATGATAATGGAGAATTAACAAGGTGAGGTGACAACTGCACCTTCGCTGCGCCTTCCCAGGAAGACTTGTAATTTCATGGGTAAGACTTTTCAAACTAGTGATAATAGTAGATAATTAAGGCCATTATAGCAGCAAAAAAAAAAAAAATAAATAAAAAATAAATAAAAATAATAATAAAATTTTGCTTAAGAAGCAATTCTTCCACTCTCTTATCATATTGTAGCTATGGCTTCCATTACTTCAAACATGTACTTTCTTCTATTACTATCTTTTCTATGGGGAAGATTTGAAATAGTATCTGCAAAGGTAATTCCACTCGGTGCTTCTCTTTCTCCCACTATTCAACCCACTTCATGGCCTTCACCTTCTGGTCGATTTGCATTTGGCTTTTATAAGCAAGGCAATGGCTTCAAACTTGGAACTTGGTTGGTCGGTGATGATTCTACTAACACAATCGTGTGGACAGCAAATCGTGATTACCCTCCAGTCTCCTCAAGTTCAAGGTTATTTCTGACCATGAACGGTGAGCTTCTTCTTCAAATAGATCTAAGGCAAAAGAAGCGTGTTGCTCATAGTGATAATGGAACTGTTTATTCTGCCTCCTTGCTTGATTCTGGAAACTTGGTATTACAAGACAAAAGCTCCAACTTCCTTTGGCAGAGTTTTGATTTTCCCACTGATACAATTTTAGGAAGTCAAGTTCTGAAAACTAAGCGTAGATTGGTTTCTAGCTCATCAAACACCAACCAATCTTCAGGAAAGTTTCAGCTCATAATGCAAGATGATGGAAACCTTGTTATGTATCCAGCTTACCCATTTGTCACACCAACAGATGCCTATTGGGCCACCATGACTGTTAATGGAGAAGGTTCCAAATTTTATCTTTCACTTGAAAACACATCTCCTTTTCTACGTATCTTAGATGCTAATCGTTCCAACATGCTCATAAAGGAACTAGATGATGGTGATTCCTCAACTTCAAAAAGCGACGGAAACAACACCATTTATCGTGCAACCATTGATTCTAATGGAGTTTTTCAACTCTTTGCTCATTTTGATGATAAGATTGGAAAACGCCAAGTTAGAAGTGTGTGGTCAGCTTTGGATGTCTGTGATGTGAAGGATTTTTGTGGGTTCAATAGTTATTGCACATACTTAGATGATAGACCCTTCTGTGATTGTCTTCCTGGAACTGATTATATAGATCAGAGTCAAAATAATCTTGGATGCATAAGGAACTTCTCAGATGTTGGGTGTAGAGATGGAGGAGATAATACGGCTTTGTATTCCATGTATGGTATGAATAGCATGTCTTGGAGTGATGCTCCTTACTTTGAAGAACCAATTCTTGAGGGGGATTGTATGGATTCTTGCTTGAAAGATTGTTATTGTGGAGCTGCAATGTATGAAGATGAGCGATGCAAGAAACAAAAGCTTCCATTAAGATATGTTAGAAGGAAAACACAAGGGTCTTCCAACACAATATACTTCAAGGTGGGGAAAGTAAGCCTCAAAAGCAACAGTACGTCTTCCATATCTAAACCTCCCATCAAGAAAACAAGTGAGAAAGCTATTCTTCTGATCATTCTTGTCATCTTGGGTTTTGCCATTCTTTTGTGTTCTGGTGTTGCAATCTCTGGCCATTTAATTTACAAAATTGGGATTTTGAGTTACAAGAGGTTGCTGGAGGTTGGAGATTTGGGCTTGAATGAAGGGATTACTCTGAGGGTATTTTCGTACAATGAGTTGAAAAAAGCAACGAATGGTTTCAAACAAGAGTTGGGTAAGGGTTCATTTGGATCAGTTTATAAAGGAAGTTTACACAAAGGGAGAAGACTTATTGCAGTAAAAAGACTAGAGAAGTTAGTTGAAGACGGGGAGAGAGAATTTCAAGCTGAAATGCAAGCCATTGGGAAAACCCACCACAAAAACTTAGTTCGCTTGCTAGGATATTGTGTTGAGGGATCTAAAAGGCTTCTGGTTATGAGTTCATGAGCAATCGTTCCCTTGATAAGCTTATCTTTGGTAATAGTACCGTACGTCCAGATTGGGATCAGAGAAGAAGAATAGCACTAGACATTGCAAAAGGGTTACTGTATCTGCATGAAGAATGTGGAGCTCCCATTATTCACTGTGACATAAAGCCTCAAAACATATTGATGGACGAGTTTTGGACAGCTAAAATATCAGACTTTGGGTTAGCAAAACTTCTAATGCCAGAACAAACAAGGACCTTCACTGGGGTTAGAGGGACAAGAGGATACTTAGCTCCAGAATGGCAGAAAAACAATCCAATAACAGTGAAAGCAGATGTTTATAGCTATGGAATAATGCTTTTGGAGATTCTATTTTGTAGAAGAAACATGGTGGTTACTGTGTCGCATCCAGAGCAAGTTGTTCTATCCACTTGGGCCTACAGTTGCTTTGTTAAGAGAGAGTTAAAAAAGCTTGTTCCTGGGGAACAAGTGGATAACACGTTGCTGGAGAATATGGTGAAAGTGGGACTTTGGTGTATTCAAGATGAATCTTTTCTTAGGCCATCAATGAAGAGTGTTGTGTTGATGCTTGAAGGAGTTACTGATGTCGCTATTCCTCCATGTCCATCTGCTGGTTGTATGTGACATTTCTCTGCTGAAAAAAAAGAGTTAATTTCGTGTTGTTTTGATTTGTTTTGTTTTATTAATGTGTGCGTTTAATATGATTTCCTAAGCTTTGCTCCTCTTGTAGATGAAAATAAAAGAAAGAAACACTTGATATAAGATGAATTTTGATTTCCTTCATCCAAAATTATCTGCGCAGTTCTGTAGCACATAAAATAACACACACTTTTTAATACCCCGGTCTCTAAAAGAGTTAGTTGGGGTTTTGAATTTTGTTATAAAAATAAGATATCAACCCATTTTGTGCCCATGAATTATACAATGAGAGGGAAAGGACTTTCAATAAGAAGCTATTTTGATATTTAATATTTTAATTTTAATTTAGTATGGAATTGTTGTTTCTAGGCATATGTATTTTTCTTAATTGGAGGTAATTATGTTCGAGGCTTTGTTTGACACTAAATATATGCACATTTTTCAATGGGGATTCAAACTTTGGTTTATTACATTGTGAGTGAAGCACTAAACCATTCCAATAGGCACAACCCTTTAGGTCCATTTTCTTCTCACATATTGATAATAGATTTTGAAGTATTCTCAGTCTGGCCCAGCTGTTGTCATAGATTTTGAACACTATGGACTGAAAGCAACAACTATAAATAAAAAATTTGAATCTCCAGCCCAAAATCTTGAATTTCTAAATGGGTCTCACACTTTTTGATCATATGTGGATTGGACCTATATATAGCTCTTTGGGATGCAAGCTTTTCTTTTTGGAAATTAATGTATGTTTTTTCTGAGTTTGAGTCTTGTAAATGTAGAAAACTCCATATGCAGATCGGATATGGATTAGTTTGAGCAAAGCCCTGAATACTTGATAGGCAACCCAAAAAACGAAGAAGGATGATGCACAAAATCAATAGGCTTAGTCTTACCATATTATCCAATATGTCGAAGAGCAGGGTTTCAAACTAATCCGTATTTCTCTCCATTTGAATTTTTTAATTTATGTTTATATTTTAAGAGACAGTTACTCGATTTTTTTTTTTTCTCAGCAGTTAAGTAGTAATTAATGTGGGATCTCATAATGTCCATAGTGAGCTAGTGTTACCAATTTGTTATATCTGTTATTTTCTTTTAATTTCTGACTTATATACACATAGGTTCAGATCTCATGGTATCTCAAATAATTGTTATTCATGGAATAAAAAGCATTATTTTTAGTTTTGCTTTCTCTCTTCCATTTGTCTTCTTCACATTAATTGCTCTGATTTTTTCCTTTATGTCCATAACATTCGATTATTTAGTCCCTTAATTAATTCATCATCTTATGTAATTACATGTTATTTAGTCCATTTATTTAAAGCTTCATATGTTGTTTTACTCACCGTTCTTAAATTCATGAATCAACTCGCCGAGTTCACCAAGTTTACGTTTTCACACATGAAAATATAGTAAACTCGCTCTCGGAGGTAACTGGCTCAAACTTGGATATAACTCGGTCAAACACAACAAACTCACCACTTCAAAACTGAGTGGAGCGAGTTACAGATTTGGAGAGCAAAGTACTAAAAAGTAAAAACTCATCCTGAAGAAGATTAAAAGCTCAAAATATAAAGTTAAGAAAAAATACATATTGCTCATATAAGTCGTCCTTAATGCCGCTACCAACTTTCTTAGGCTCACACTTTTTATTTTCCTTCTTCATTAATAGCCTTGTACCTTTGCCGTTGGTTTTTCTTCAATTAGAAGAACCCATAAAGAGGAAAAAGAGAAAATGAAATGAAGATGAGAAGTGAAGTTGAAGGCTTGTCTAAGTGGGTAAAAGCCTTTTCATCCTTTTCTGATTTTCTCTACCTCAACCAACTCTTTCACTGAGGTACCTTTTTAAACTAATTGATTTATTATATTATGAAAATCTTGAATTTTGAGACATAGATGAGCCATTAAACGTTGAGGATATGGGAGATACATCGAGGTAATTTTTTTTTTTTTTGGGGGTCTTTGTCACTAACATTTTCATAATTTTCTATGACCTTTCTTATGATATTTTGGTGGGGGGAAAAACTGGAAAAATAGTTTTTTGAATTACATTGTATTTAGTGACTTTATATATCAAGTGAATATAATTTTTTATGTTGATTATGAAAAAATTATGAATGTGAATAAATTTAATTTCAATAGTTTGGATTTGACATATATTTAAATCAAATTATTATATTTTAATAATTTAATTTTATACTTTTAATAGTTATTTATTAATAGAGGTAAACTCTTATGAATTCTTGGTGTAAAAAAAAAAACCTCTTACAAGTTTATGGTTAGAGTTTACAATATGAGTTTATCTTTTTCTCATGATTTGACAAACTTAGTTTTATTTATTATTTTCAACTAATTTTGTAATCATTTTATATCACTTATTTATTTATTTATATTTCACTAGTATAGTTTTCCTCGAATATATAACTTAATTTTGTTCATTAATTATGATAAAAACGTAATTATTTTTTTTTATCTCTAATATTACATCTATTCTATTATAGTCGAAATATTTCCTTGCACATCAGATTTGGTATGAAAATAATCACTACTAAATATTTGCGCTTATATAACACTTAATAAATAACGATTACATCAAATAAACGTCATACGACGTGGAGGTGGAAGTCACACAAGAATATATAACACCTAAAAGTAACGTTTAATTATGATCATCATCATGTATTTGTTAGAAGTAGACTTTCACCCAAGAGGGAGGGTGAATTGGGTGATAATTAAAATCTTAAAATGTAGCGCAAACTATAAAGAAAATAGGATAGAGTTGAAGAGATATTACCACACAAGATTTACACTAGTTCGGGTCCAAACCTCATGTACTATGCCCAGTCCTCAAAAGCCTTCACCGATTCTCACTATACCCCAAGATTCGCCAAGGTCTTAGTGCCTCAATATAAATCAGTTCTTTCTCAAGAACAATCGCTCCCCATTATACTTTGCAATTTAATGCTTACTCAAGATCCCACGATCTTGAGTCTCTTAAATAATAAATGATTGAATAAATATCTCTCACAAGAGTAAATATATGAACATTGAAGTATATAGTAAGTTCAAGAGCTTTAAATATGAATAAATGTAATGAAATCTTTTTGTAGTAGGTTGTTCAAGTTCGATGCGTTTGTCATCAATGCTTTGGGTATTTATAAGCGGGATAACTGTAATGACTGTTGTGAGTATTCAAATTTGTCCATTAGAGAGTAATTGTAGCCATTGATGAATGAGAATGTTTTCAATTGGCTTCTTTGCTATGCATTTAATGCTTTTGACAAAATTTTGATTTTCTTGAATTTGAATTCATTCCAGAGTTTAATCACTTGATACTTATGAAAAAATGTGATTAATAACATTTATAAGTAGTATAAGAGATTATAGTGTTAATTAGGATATTTATGATAAATATCAAATTTATCAAGATGCTGATTTCTAAAGATAATAAACATACACTTGAGTGTAACTGAGGATCACTTGAGTGCTTAAGTGATCTTCGTGTGATACTCACTGACACTACAAAAAATGATGTTTTGTAGCAATCAAAACCACGTTTTAGTAGTAGTTTTGTTTGCTAGTAACGACATGAGTAGCGATTACAGAAACCCCTATAAAATGCACTGTGGCAAATTGTTTTGTAGCAGTTACCATAAACCGTTACTCAAATATACTCATCGCTATTGAAACTGTAGTGGTCATAGAGTAATGCTACCGAATGACATCGGGACACCATATTGTAAGTACATTTTGTAGTGGTCAATAAACTACTACAAGATAAAATTGGAATTTTTTGTAGCGGTTAACTAACCTCGACTAAATACGTCCAAGAATTTTAACAGTTTGGCGAGAAACGATTGAGTGGCAACAAAATATTTTTAAACATTGGCTACAAATTATTGTAGTAGTTTCGTAACTGCTATAAAAAGTTTGGAACGGAATTTTAGGAATGGCGCCAAAAAGTTTGAAAATTTATAATGTAGCAGTTTTTATAAATTGCTATAAATGTTTGCCGCTAATTTAAAAAATTTTTAAAGTCATGCCAAAATATTTTTTACAAATTGTGTAGTTGTTAAGTAGCCGCTACAAATAAAATTAGAATTTTTTTAAAAAACGTCAATAATTGTATTGCTTTTTTATTTATTACTATGTCATGTTGTTACTTATATGATAATTTTTAATAATTTAAGAAATAATGCAGTTTGATGATATTTAATTATGGATATTATACAAGCATAATACTGAGAAAATGTAGATAATATAAAATTATTATGTTGTTCACTAGATAATGCAATATGTTTATTAAATAATGCAGTTTGATGTTAGTGTTGTTACTTATATGATAATTTTTAATAATTTAAGAAATAATGTAGTTTGATGATATTTAATTATGGATATTATACAAGCATAATACTAAGAAAATGTAGATAATATAAAATTATTATGTTGTTCACTAGATGATATTTGTTTATTAAATGAACACAAGTATAATATCATCATAGAGCAATGTTGAGATAATGTCTTTCTGGAAAATAAAATTAATAAGTATCAAAGAATATTAAGAAATTAAAAATCAAAGATATGAAAAAAATATTTACCATATTTGATACCTTTTTGGAAAACATTAATTAGAAAAATAAAATGAGAGAGAAGTTGGTAAGGAGCTAAGGTGGTATTTATAAGTATTATTGCATCAAAATTGTAGTAGCTAAGGTGGCGGATTTTGTAGTAGTTTATGTTTGTAGTGGTTGATGTGGCGGAATTGGTAGTGGTCTTGCGTTTGGTGGCGGTTTTTTTTTTAAAAAAAAAATTTGTAGCAGTTTCTTAATCGCTACAAAAAATAGTTTTGATTTTTTTGAGCCAAAATATAGATAGATTACTTTAAGATAAGCATTTTTTTTAATCATTCTTCGTCTCCGTCATTACAAAAAAAGATGAGGAGAAAATGTTAGTTGTGAGTTTATTACGTTTGAACAAAAATTAAACTTAAATTAATTGATAATAAAATGTAATTGGAAAAAACTCATCGAATGATAGGTAAACTCTTATTGCCTTTTGGGAAGAAGTCTTTGAAATTGGCGAGCTTGAATGACTCACTCTCGTAGGCGATGTTATCACTATTGCCTATGTCGTAAATAAGTTGAGATTTTAAGTGAACCACCATATTTCAATACCTGTGCCTTTCGTCCTCGACAAAATAAACCTGATGTGGTTCTGAGGCAAGAATATATGGCTCATCAACTTCAGACTAATCGGTGTGAATTGGCTGGGAGAAATTGACTGATGTGATGCTTAAGGCATCAATTGAGAGTCCCTGAGAAGTAGTCGTATTTTCCTATAAACACTTGAAATGCGTCATGCAGAAATGGCCTTGGTAATTTATTTAGATGATATCAAGAAGCTTTCTATAATACAGGACGTCTGAGTCGAATGCTTTCCAAGCTTCAGCATCCCATGGATGTCTTACTTTATCATCTGGGTTTTTGTCAACTTCATGCCACCAAATTTGCTCAGTTGTTTTAGACGACAAAAAAAAAATCTTTGTAAACAATGTTTTAAAGGAAAGTACATAAGAATATTTGTCGGTTTCTTCTTTTGCTTTCCCCCCTTCCAAACTGTCCTAAACCTCGAAGTTTGACATCACTTACAAGTCTCCCTACGAGCATCATCTCCCCAATAAAACATACAGTCATTGGGGCATGCATTAATTTTTTTCATTGTTCAAGCCTAATCAGTTAATAATGTTCTTGGCCTCGAAGAAGGTTGTGGGAATATTCGCGTCAAGAAATGCATCTTGTAGTAATTCCAGCAATATCGACATTTTCTTATTAGTAATCCTGCACAAGCACTTAATCTAATACAATTTGATCAAGAAAGATAATTTGGTATATTTTTGACAACCTTGATATAATGGACGATCTGCCTCATCCATGAGGTTAAAAATTCTCAAGCTGCGTCATTCCTAAAGAAAATAGGGTATGCACCCTAAACTTATTCGGTGAAGTTGTTCCATTCAAAACCAATCACATCTTGAACAACATCTAGAACATGATCATCTTGAGTTACTTTATCTCCTACTTGTGAACTTCGAGGAAGAATATCATCATATCTCATATGAGGTTTCTCACCTTGAATTCCTCATAATTTATATTTGTATGAGAAAAGGCTTCACAAGCAAATGTTCTTTAACAACTTCTTGTGTATGCGACTTTTTAAGCTTGCATTTACAACACGGACACACAACTTTACCATTATAGTTGGCCTGAGGAAATGAATCCAAAAAAGTGTTTAATCCAACCAAATATATTGGAGAATTGCGTGGCAACTTGTTCCATGACTTATCCATATATGTTTGACAAAGTTTGAAAAATAATAGGAGAGAAGATAGGTGAAGAGAGAATGTTTAGTTGTCATAATGACTTGTGTTTTGAAGCTTAAATGCACCATTGTAAACTTTGTAGTGGTCACCTAAATGCTACAAAGTGTTCCCAACATTTGTAATGGTTACATCACGCTATATCAGCCGATACAAAAGTAATCTATTTGTAGTGGTTAAGATGATGAAATCGCTACAACATCGAAGACTATTTGAAATTTCAAAATTGACATTTGTCTTGGTTGTTACCACTACCATAATCACTACAAAAATGTAACCATTATAGGCAGGAGATTCAAAATTCAAACTTTCATATTTTGTTGCGGTTACTGTTTTAATTTCTACATATTTGGCGGCATCAACAATTTGAATTTCAAATTGTAATAGATTTGTAGCGGTTTAAGAAGTCCAACCGTTACATAGCATTCACAATTTTTTTTGTCATTAATGTCATAAATTTTGAAGATAATTAAGAAATAATAACATGAAAAATATGTTAAAGAAATAAAATATAACAAGCCAATTTGAAAAACATTATATGTTTTTACAAAGAATTAAAACGCATTGACGTTGAAGGTGGAGGGGGAAGGATCAACGCATTGATTAGATGTAACACCACCATCGTCATTAGCATAAGGAGGTGAAGGTCGAGGTAGAGGGGCCGGATTTACGATGAACACAGGAGGAGGTAGAGGGGCTGGATCAATGTTGAATACAAGAAGAGGTGGGGGAATGAACTCACCTGGAAAACACTAATTGTACGTAATGGTCACAAAATTAAAGCTATGTCTATGCTGAGCGTACCAACTTTTGAACTGGTCTTGACCTTGATGAGTTATCCTTGAGTCCTCTCTCCATCATTGCCTTAACCATCTGCTCCGTCACCTTGCTAACACCAGCGGTCCTTGCTCGAGAGGTTCCAACCTCAAAGGCGGTGCTTCTATCGTAGACCATGCTAGGCTTGGTGCCTATCCCCATACCCCTAACATGTCCAGACTGCTCAACTTAGGACATACAACTTTCAAGGAGTCATAAACCCTTGTGACTCCAGGGTCTAGGATTGGTGCAGCTCTATCTGGGCCTGTATTATCTGCCCCTAGCACATATAATATATAAGAAATAAATGCAATAAATACATAAATGTAAATTAATTACATCAATTATATTTTTTTTTATGTAAATAACCTACAATGGCTTCGTCTGCTTGATGGGAGGTAGGCATCCTGTTTTGGTGTTTGTGGGTGTAAGTGTATAACTCCCCATAGTCAGTCTGGCGATTCTCCTATTGAGCCTTCCTCGTTCAAAAGAAATAAAAAAAATTATGAACTTAGTTGTAATCGAAATAAAACAATTGATAAATTAAAGCTAAAATTAATTTAACTTTAAAAAATACCAGCTCACTGTAGGTGACAACAAAAGCCTTGGATCCGACCGTGTCGTGGATCCTCTACTTCCCCAGGATCATCATGTTCCTTTGAGAAAGAGCTTGCATAAGACACAAAAAAACTAAAATACGTTTCAATAGCAATTATAAAATTTATAATTATTAAGAATTATAGAATTAAGTATAAATGTACCTAGCCTTTTGAACTCCTTATGTACTGCATAAAAATGGCCGAGTCTAATGGTGGGATGCTGTCTGGGGGCTCACCATCAGCTGATCCAGAGGTGTTGTACTATCCTTATGCACATGATGGTAGAGATGATTCTTATTGTCCTTCTAGTTGTCCTCAATCTTATTGAGCGTGTACCTCCTCTTGTTGTCTTGGACTTTAAAATTTGTCTGGATCACAATTAAATTTTTAATTAATTAATTCAAAAGGCCTAAATTATAACTATTAACATATATACTATAATTAAATGCAATAAATTACAATAACAACATTTGAAAAAGCTTTTTTCTTCTGATCTAATAGAATATTCTTCCAATCTCGGAAGCGGTTGGGAAACCAAAATCATTTCCCCCCAAAGTTGGATAACCAGTGGTTAAATAAGTGACCACCATTCTCGATTGGCTGGTCCGTGTACTTATTTCATGGAACTACGACACATGTCTCATTGATCACATTCAAACCAGCCACGTCCAACCTCCTTGTGCTGATGTTCCCCTGCTCATCTGTGCAATTCACAACATATTTTATTATAATTAAACACAAAATTAATAAATGTATGGAATTTAAATATTACATTTATTAAAAATATATTTAAATCTACCTTCAACTTCTACCTTTAATCCAATCGCCTAAGAAGATGAATGTCACGGGTTCCCAGATCCTGAGCGATGTCCTCATCTAAGAACCGCTCTAGTTACTGTATCAGCATGTTCAATTCAAACATCCCATCTTGCTTAAAGTCATCTATACTTATCTGAAGCTCTTCTTCAACCACTGCATCCTCATTATGAGGTGGTAGGATTGCCTCCTCACCATATAGGGCCACCTCTTTACCTGTAAGAACGTTTGGTGAGGCTAGGTCTCCTCCTGTGATGGCATAGGGATATTTCTACCCTTATGCTATTCTCTAATACTACTACTAGTTTGTTGAGTCATTCTTCCTTGTATCACTTCCTTTCATTTACCCCTCCCTGAAGCCATAACTCATTAATAACTATAGTTAAACGTTGTAAGACTGCGAGTGAGGAAAAAAATGGCAATAGTGAGAATGAAACGTGTGTGGGTCACTATTACTTTTAAATACATACAGTTTGTAGCAATTTTTACTGAAATCGCTACATCAACCTCTATAATATTCCTTGTTCACCATGGATATTTGTAGCGGTCACACAACCGCTACAAATGTGAGACTATTTGCATTCTGTAGTAGTTTATGCCAACAACCACTACAAATGTCACACTATTTACATTCTATAGTGGTTAACCTATAACCATTACAAATTTTTATGAGTTTGAAGGATAGTATCAAGAAACTACATATTGGTTTGAAATAGCTTCCACTCTAAATAAGATGCAAATGTAGTGCTAGATAACATGATACCAATCACAACCCATCTATAACTTTTCAAGAAGGCAGCTGCTTCTTGACCAAAATCTAGTTTCTTGCTACTCGGTATTTACAGAATAGAATTTTTGTGGATTCGGCCTATATATAGGCTTCAAATGTGTAGCGGTTATTGAATGTAACCAATACAAGTTTTCCAACTAATTGCATTTTGTAGTCATTATTAGTATAAACCGCTATAAATGTACAAGACTCTTTACATTATGCAACGGTTAATGCAGTGAACTACGCAATAAGAACTACTAATATGATATCTATAGTGGCTTTTACAATAATTTCTAGAACTTTTTGTTATTAATAAAGATCATGCAACATGAAGCAAAATATTGGTTTGTCAGGTAGACGTCAATCTCCGATGAAAAAGTTGATTGACGTTTTTTCATCGAAGAGAGGCAATTACATTAGAACCGATGTTTCGTTGTATGTTATAGAATCTTCACAAAATTATTTGAAGGTTGAGGGGCTTATATAGCTTTATAGTGTGTAGTAGTTATTAGGCATAACTGTGAAAAATGTGAGACATTTGCAATGGTTATAGTCTCCAACAGCAAAAAAAGAACATATGTTTCGAATTCTAAAGCAAGTTTTCTTTCAAACCATGACATATGTTGAGACTCTTAAAAATCTTGTAGTGGGTTTTACCTTAGAACAACAACAACCTTCGTGCCATTATGTACCAAGCTGGCGCCACATTTGTGGCAGTTTTGGAGCTACCACTTGCAACTAATATACCCACTACAAAATTGGTGCCATCTTACCGCCAATTTTGTAGCGGTTACGTTTCCTTTAGTCGCTACAAAGTTCGTTCCCTAACAAGCGCGCGTTTTGGCATAAGGTTGTCGTTGGAAATTTGTAGCAAGTTCCATATAAATTGGTACAGAATCAAATAAATGTAGTAGGTTTATATGACCGCTTCTAATTGGCAATTTTTTTGTAGTGTGGTAGTGAAGTTTTGTGAAATTGATTATCACTCAAGTACCTCAACAATTACTCTGGCGATCTTCCATTTTTTTAAAAAAACTTTTTGGCACTATAGAGTGACTCATGTGAATTTATGGATCACTTGTAGGAGTTTGCAAGTAATTACAGATCACTCGTGAATTCTCTCAATCACTTGAGTAATCTTCTGATAAGATCACATAACTTTCATTTTACTTGTGAGTGACTCACAAGTAAATGCTATCACTCGAGTAATTTTGAGCATATCATTCGAGAGCACCATCTGTCACTAAAGATATCTGCTCAACCTTCAGATCAATTATGACTCACTTGCAAATCCTTGCAAGTGATGTTTAATCACTCGAGTACTTACCTCATCACTCGAGTGATCAAGCACAACTTCATATTTTCATCGAGTGACTTGCAGAAATTTTGAAGATGAAGTTCATCACTCGAGTGATCCTCTTTAATTACTTGAAGTGAAACATAGCCACTTGAGTGACTTGTTGATTCAAGTTTTTTTTTTTTTTAAATGCAGTTATATCATTAGAGAGACTTGAATCATTGATAATTGAATATTTTACACACTTATTTTGTATATTTTGGGTAATAAATTTATAATTGTTAGCTAATAAATAATGGGCTTTAATGCTTATTTGGGTTTTGTCTTTTTATTTGGATTTAATTCATTTTCATGATAAAATTCCAGATTTAATATGTTTCACTATTTTAACCATAACTTTTGAACCAGACAACGGATTAGCCTCATTTTTATCTCATATTTCAGATGATTCAAAGACCTATAAATGTTATGAAGACTCGGAAGGAAAATTCGGTCAAGAGGATGGTCAAACTTGGAGCTGAAGTCAGAGACGTTTTTCTGGATTTTTATTTAGGACCGAATTTTGTAAAGGCCCATTTGTTATTTTAGGCTATTTCTTTTGGGCTGGATATTTTATGACTTGAAGCCCCATTTCATTTTGCCTTTTTAGGTTAAGACAGAGGGTGGCTACAAATAGTTTTGTATTTTTGTTTTTGAGACTTTTGAAGATCAAACATAGATTTTTAAAATTCTCTAAAATGTTCTTCATCTATTCTTTGTGTTCTTCATTGTTTTACTCATCTATGCTTGGCTAAACCTCTTTGTTGAACCCACGGATTAGGGATTCCATATTCTAGAGGACTCATGATTAATCAGTAACATCTAAACTCGTTTCTGTTTTCTCTTATCGGATTCGATTATGGATTCAGATTGGGTTTTTGATAAAAAATCTATATCGATTAATCCTAAGGACATAATTCAAACTGGGTTTAAGTGATTATTGTGCTATTGTTCGGTGTCACACTACTATTTCGAAAACATTCTGGATGATTGTTCAGTTATGGGAAATTATGGACAAACGCAGAGATTTCGGTTTGTCCAGAAATCGATCATGAGTTCGGTATTTTATTTTCGTCTGTTGAAGGTTCTGGAATCCCTGGTTTTGGGTTAGTCGTTTTAGTCTAGTTAATCTCATTTTCCTTTATTGTTTCTATTTTAATTTCATTTTATTGCAATTTGAAAAACTCCCCCCAATCATTTACTGTTTTACTTCTATTACCATTAAACCTACTGCAATTCCGTGGGAAACGATCTAGGTTCCTTATACTACAAATCTTTTTACTAAATTTGGTTATTTTGCAAGGGGTCGACAATCTCTTGTCAATCATCAAGTCAACTTTCTTGTTATGCCATTTGCTTTTCAAAATATACTTAGATATGAAGGTTTGTTATAATCAAAACAAAACATTATAAGAGCTAACATTCTCCCCCTTTTTGATGGTGAAAAACTTGAATTACATTTGAAATAGTTTGAAAAACTAAGTCAAATCAAGAAGAGAATCATATAACGCTCATAGATTAAAAATGCAACGTAATTATGTATGCTCATTAATATTCAAACGATTAGTGTACAAAATTCAATAACATAACATATGATACAAAAAACATATAAAATCCTAATTAGTTGTAGGACTTCTACTCTTCTCCCCTTTTTTGTCATCTGTAAAAAGAGTGAAGGGAAAGAGAAAGGCTTATATCATAAGGTGGATAAGGGTTGGCTTAGAGAGAAGTATATGGTGGAATAGGGTTATCAGAAGAGAAGTGAGGTGGAGTGTAAGGAATAATGGTCATTATGGGATAACAATGACAGATATGGGATCAGGAGAGGAGGAATGAGTAGTAGAGTATAGAGTGAATGTATGAAAGGATGACAAGATATGCTCTAGCTCAAGAATCTTAATTTCTTCAGTATCAGAACTGGAGTCAAAGCAATGTGATTAGCCAGGTGAAGAGTGAGATTGAGATTGAAGAATGGGATCCTCATGAGGTATCTCTCTAGTTGAAATAGGATCAGAGATATGTGTGGTGGAGGGAAGGTTAGTTGTAGTATCAAGGATAGTAGTATTGGTAGTAGGTGCAATGGTGGTAATATTAGGGGCATAGGTAGTGGCAGTTGAGATATTCGGGAAAGGAATGCTGAGATGAGTCCTCATAATATCCTTTATCCTTTGTATTTAGATTGTCTAAGCTTCCTGGAGGTCAAATAATTCTTTGAAGTTAAGATTAACGGACTCCACAAAATTTGGATTCGGTAGTCTACCTGATTAACTAGAAAAGTGTTGGACTTATTGATTTCTTTGATTTCAACATGGAGAGAGTCCTGAATATATGTCTGAATGGTGGCCTCCAAGAAAGAAGGGCATTGATAACTAGTTTTGAAGGATTGACTTTATCTACTTTGGAAGTTAAGGTCTCCATTCTCTTGGTCTTTTTCTTAGGCTTAGGCTTAGGCTGTGATTGATCACTATGATCTCCAAGTTAAATGCCCATTTTCCCTAGCTACACCTCCTCAAACATGGGAATCCTTACTATTTCTTTATCGGGGATCAAGTACCATATATTGTGGAGAAAGATAAGGTAGGAAACTAACTGAGGAAATAGAATAATAGTGGTCTTCATAGAATAAAATCTTAATCTCCTCATTTCCTAAAAGATTTGGTCTTTAACTTTTCTCTTCTCTTGAGATAGGATATATGTCATCATCAGATAAATCTTCTTAGTGATGTGAGAGAAATCTTAGCTTTATTCACCATACATTGGGAGCAGATATAGAAAATCACTTTGAAAATGTCACTCATAGACCAGGAGTAAATGTTAGAGGTTCAACCGGCTCCCTTTTCCTAAGGATCTCATGTATCTCATTAGTGATGAACTCTCTAAATTTTCTAGTAAGAACTTCCTCTATCCCAAGGTGGTGTTAATCAGATCTACAGATAGACTAACTTTTTGATCCCTCATAGAAGTTTCAATCATCTCCTTTGTAATTATGCCCTTATCATTATATTCATCCACTATCTTCATATTGCAATCAAATGTCTTAAAAATAGTGGAGTAGTATACGGTCCTAATCATCAACCAAGGTTTATACTGTCCTAAATATATATATAAATATAAGTCTAAATTGAAATCCTTATTGAGTTCCAAGTCAATATAGACTACAAGATAGAATGATTGTACAACAAAATTAGAGTCATAAGCAATTTGGCTAACTATCTGTAACTCTCATGTGTTGAAGTTAGGAGACGGTGTCAGAATATCTTTTTCTTTGGCCAATTGAGAAGGTGTAGGAGCAACTAAGCCTAAGAGGCCTAGAGTAGATTGACTTGTCATAGCCTCATGTGTCTATGAAGAAGGCACATATCTCAACTTCTTTTGGATATAACTCATAAAAGACAATCTTTAGAAGGTAAGTCAATTTAGCTTTGAAAATTTAATCTTGAATATCAACCTCTATTTGCAAGACCTCCTTTTCTTTCCCTTTTCCTTGAGGCACTGGCTTCGGCAATGAATAAGTCTCTTGTTTCTTGAATAACAATCCCCTTTGCCTTCAGTCTTGGTTGGGGGGACTGGTTTCTTGTACCTTTGATATGTGCTTTGGTGATTTTGGAGGCTTAGAGGACTTTGATTTCTTTGACGGAGGAGGAAGCAACTCATTTCGATCGATATTTGGCCTCTTAGTTCCATTCATATCAGGAGGTCAAGGAGAATATGCATGTTATCAATTAAATTGGATTAATATGTATTTAATGAAACAATTAGGAAGTTATATAAATCCTAACATAGAAGATCTGTTACATATATTTAGTATAGAAGAAATAATGGAATAACTACCTGTAGAAACTAGGGATATTTTAGAAAATGTAGAGTAGAAACCAACTAAAAAGATTAAAAGAAATAGCAAAACCATTAAAACAAAAAATATACGAAATAAAATCAGAAATAAAACAAAAATCTAAAGAATTAAAAGAAATAAAAAGTGATATAAAAGGAATTAAAAAGCCTTAGGAGTTTATGATAAATTAGAAGTAATAAACAATGTTAGTTCTCAATTTAAGTTTTGATGATAAAAACACTTGTTAACTGTTGGTTTAAAATGAACTAGAGTTTTGGCCTATAAATCCCAAGTTTTAGAAAAGTTGAAGAGTAAAAACTCAAGTTCCTGGTTATAGAACTCGAGTTCGCGCCTTCTAATAAGAGAGTTCTCAATCTGTCAAATTGAGAACTCGAGTTCTTGGGAGTAGAACTCGAGTTCGTGGCTTCTGATCAGAAAGCTCACAATTTGTCAAATTAAGAACTCGAGTTCTTGCCAGTGGAACTCGAGTTCGCGTCTTCTATAGGAGAGTTCTCGCTCAGTCAAGTTGAGAACTCGAGTTCTTGGGAATAAAACTCGAGTTCGCGGCCTTTGCATCATACAAAATTTTTTCAAACCATGAGAACTAGAGTTTTTAAGTGGTGAACTAGAGTTCTTGTTTGAGAACTAGAGTTCTTTGGTCAAGAACTAGAGTTCTTCATTCAAGAACTAGAGTTCTTGGCATAAGAACTCAAGTTCGCGGATTGTATCTCACTGAAATTCTTCGGACAGAAGTCAGCACTTTGAGAACTAGAGTTCTTTGGTCAAGAACTAGAGTTCTTCATTCAAGAACTAGAGTTCTTAGAATGAGAACTCGAGTTCAAAAAATTATGTTTTATCTAGAATTCTTCAGGAACATAAGAACTAGAGTTCTTGAACAAGAACTAGAGTTCTTCATTTTGTAAAACAACGAAGTTTCTTTGAAAATTCAGGAACTAGAGTTCTCATTCAAGAACTAGAGTTCTTGAGAAAGAACTAGAGTTCTTCATGAGGAAAAACATTCGGACCTTTTGGAAAGATCAAGAACTAGAGTTCTAAACTAAAGTTCTTCTTTAAGAACTCGAGTTCCTTTGAAACTTGGTCTGGGCCAGTACACAGAACTAGAGTTCTCGTGATAAGAACTAGAGTTCTTATATGGAAAAATTGCGAATCATTCCTGGAACTCTCCAAACGTTTTGAACTTAAGCAGATACTTGCCAGATTGATAAATAAACATTTGTAAAACATCTTTAACCTGTTTGCTAGTGATTTCAGGGTTCAAAACGAAGTAATAAATGAAAAGCAACATAAAGCAAATGCTCACGTCATCACATTTATTGCGGAGCAGAAAAACAGAGCAACATATGGAATTAATGCTACAGTAAAACAAAGACATTCTTCGAGACATTCTTATTCCAGCTTTCAAGTACAACCAACGGCCATCACATTTAATGAAAGAAGCTGAAGATTCAACGGTCCATTTTGTTTAATGAGGAACTTGAGCCTAATGGAAATTTAAACAAGTGACAATGGTCACCTTCCAGTTCCTCCTAACGGCATTAATGGCGAAGGATATAAAAACGCAAGAATTCAATATCGCCAACTACCAAAACTCTACGCACTTACTCTGATTTATTACTCTTGTTAGTTTCATATCTTCGGATATATTCTGTACTTCAGTTATCATTAATTACTCGCTCTTGAGGAGTGTAAACACTTTCATTATCTTTGATTAAGCTTAAGGTTGTGGAACCTTAAGTAGTGGGTGTACAAGATTACAAGTAGTAAGGGGGAGTGAGTCCGGGAGAAAGAGGATCATCCCTAACTTGTATCTGTAATTGTTGAAGAGATAGTGGAAATCCCAAGGAGTTCTTGGGGACTGGATGTAGTTCAGGATTAGACCGAACCAGGATAAATTGTCTCGTGTCTATTATCTTTTAAATCTCTGGTCATTTAGCATTAGTTATAATTCACGAAAATCTTGATTAAGCAAATAAATTTTTAAATCACCTATTCACCCCCTCTAGGTGATATTCCATCTTCAAATAATAATCCACAAATAAATATGATGAAATCTTTATATGATTGGGAAAAATCTGACACTACAATAGCAAATATAACAAAACAATTTGTAAACACGAATGCAGAACAAACTAGAATAATAGTGGAAGAACTTAAAAAAGGACAAACTATAATAAATAATAATTTATGGACAATCTATGGGAATGTAGAAAAAGTCGATAAAAATGTATTAGATATTAGAGAAGGATTAAGAAAATTAGACCAGTTTTATGAAGATAAAAGAAAAGGAATACAATTTGAACATAAGAAAGAAAAAAATACTAACTATAAATGAATCAGGAGATAGAATGAAAGAACTAATGAGTATTTTTAAGAATGTAGAAATTAGAAAATTAAACATGATGAAAAGCAAAAATGAGGATTCGGATTCAAAAGATGAAATTGAAAAACTTATGGGTCAAGATTAAACAAATTTAGATGCAATAATATAAGATTTAGAAGGATTAAAAATAATAGATGAAAATCAAATAAATATGCAAACAACTCAACAATCAGAAGTAGAACAAAAAACAAATCAAGATCAACAAAAAGGAACATCAAGAAATCTAGAAGAAACAGTTAATCAAAGAGAAAGAGAAAATGAAATGAGAAGACAAAGAAGTTTAGTAAGAGAAGATTTAAGTAATATAACAAGGTCAGTTTTTTATATTAGTTATAAAAAACATGCAACAAGTGGAAAAGAATTTATACCACCTACATTAGAACAATATGAAACAAGACAAATTCCAAATGCTGGAATATGGTTAGACTTAGATTGTAACTTAGATAATGAAAAAAGAATAGAAGAATGGAAAAAAGCTCAGTTAATAGCACTAATAACTAGAAATATAGAACCAGATGCTGTAAATATGATAGTAGAAGCAAGTTTTATTGGAAATGTATTAAATTGGTGGGAAGGAAGACCACTGGATTTTAGAATGGAAGTTAGAAGATTAGGAGAAGTAACTTATGAAAGAAGAGAAGTCTTATATGCAGCAATATTATTAAAGTATGAAAATGTGTTAGAAAATGAGTTTGTAGAAACTTTAGTAACAAACGTAGAATACATACAATTTTAAAAGCCATAAGATATTTACATGAAATAGAAATATGTAGTTTAGAGCCTACACATATAAATCAATATATATGCGAATATAAGAAATATTATTATGAAGCAAAAATACATGAACCAAAAAAACAAAAATTTTATTTAGATATGTTTTATAGAAAATTACCTAGATTAATGTCAAAAAATTTAGTGGAAGAATATACACAAGCAATGGAAAGTGCAAATGACCCAGACTTGGTAAAAATAATAGATACAATGGGTAGAAGAGAAGATTATTTAAGAAAATATTTATCAGAAAGATGTAAAAAAGCATGGAGAAATATAAAATATTATAAATTAAATAAATTAATGGTAAATTGTGCAGAATTAGAAAAAATTCATAAATGGGGATGTAACCAAGATAAATGGTTAAGAAAGAATAGAAAAAGAAGAAAGGTATATAAATTTAAAAAATATCCAAAAAAGAAGTTTTTTAGGAAATATAATTCTAGAAATAAGAAAAAATTTAAACCAAATAAATATTTTAAAAGAAAATGATTTAATAAAAATAAAAGTAAAAAAGCCTTATAAATGTAGATGTTATAATTGTGGAGATCTAGGACATATGGCAACAAATTGTGATAAACCTAAATCAAAGAAGAAAATGAATATTTTAATAAAAGCAAAAGAATTAGAATTAGAACCTTTAGACATAGATTTATTAGAATTTGATGAACCTATAGATAATGAATTAGAAATAAAAAAATTAACATATGATTATGAAGAAGAAAATTCAGAAGAAGAAGAAACAGAAGAAAGCTCAGAAGATGAAAATGATATAGAAAAAGAATATATAGATCAAAATCAAGAATATATAAATATGATGAATGTAGTAGAAGGTGAAAGTAGTAATAATAATTCAAAATTTGAAGAATATGAAGAATATATAAATACAGAAGAAAGCTTAATGGAAAGAAGAATAACATTTAATAAAGACCAATATGATAAAATAAAAGAAAAAGATTTAGGTATGACAGTTTCAAATATAAAAAATGAAAATTTTATGGAAAAAAGTAAGTAAAATATTAAAAAATAAAAGAAAAGAAAAAACACATTGTGTTGTATTAGAAAAGAAATTTCCAATAAAATCAACTTTAACTGAAGGAGTATTAAGAATACCACTAATAAATAAAACTTTAATAGAACATGAAATATCAAAAATACCTTTTAAAGATGAAATATAAAAAATATATATTGCAAGATACAAATCATGGTAAAAGCTTATTTTCAAAGTGGAATAGATTCGTCATTAGAACTACTTATAACAGATGGAAGAATAATTAGTAATGTGGTATTTTAGGAATGATAGAAGGAAATTTAATATAGGGTTAAGGTGCAATTTTGCTAACGAATTATTGGCTCAGGAGCAATTTCACCAATAAACTCTCTAGTGGATCAAAATCACCAACAAAATGTTAAAAACATTAAATCTGCACAACGTCGTTAATTGAGCCTAACGTATGTTTTCTGCCTTCATGCAAAAATTACATAATAGGACCTAGATATTTATGAAACTATATTTAAGCCCCACAAAATTTAAAAAATTTTATTTTAGTCCCTCCACGTACTTTATATGGAGGGACTAAAGGGAAAATTATAAAAAAATTTATGGACTGGAAAATAATTTTTCTAAAATTTTGGGTTCTTTTCTGTAATTTTTGAATCTTAGCCTGACTTGGCTTGTGGCCTATTAAGGAGGTCTGTAATTTTAAAAATTTTGTAACTAGTCTAATATACCACACGCCTCACCTCAAAACAAGCCTACTTCAAACAAGGCGGAAAGATAATTACTTTAAACAAGCCAAAAATTGACCTACTTTAAACAGGTTGTTAGATGTAGGTCTATTTTCGACCTGTTTAAAGTAGGTTTGTTTTCACCCTGTTTAAAGTAGGCTTGTTTTGAGGTGAGGCCTGTGGTTTGTTAGACTGCTTACAAAATTTTTAAAATTACAGGCCTCCTTAATAGGCCACAGGCTAGGCTAACACCGAAAAAAAGGCTTGTAACTAGTGGCAGATTTTGAGGGGTAGGGATGGCCCTGCAAAAATTATAGAAAAGAACCCAAAGTTTTAGAAAATTATCTTGCTGCCCCAAAATTTTTTTATATTTTTCACTTTAGTCCCTCCATATAAAGTACGTGGAGGGACTAAAATAAAATTTTTAAAATTTTTTGGGGCTTAAATATAGTTTCATAAACATATGGGTCCTATTCTGTAAATTTTGCATGAAAGTAGAATTAACGGCGTTGTGCAGATTTAACGTTTTTAACAGTTTATTGGTAATTTTGGTGCACTAGAGAGTTTGTTGGTGAAATTGCTCTTGAGCCAATAGTTCGTTGGAAAAATTGCACCTTAACCCTTTAATATACCAAAAATTAAAATCTACTTTAAATACAAATTTTGCTATAAGTAGAGCAGAAGAACACATGGATAAATCCATTTTAATATATCATAATTTACATAATGTAAGATTACAACCACGATCTAGAAGCATAAGTATAACAGCAATGATAGGACTTGTATTTTCGAATGAACATAGAATATATAATAAAAATAAAGGAAAAATAACAATAGATTAAATATTTTATGCCAGTAATAAAAGAAGTTAAGACAGATCCAAAACAAATTACAACACCAGAAATGTTAAGATTAGAATTAGATCATACTAGAAGTTATTATGAAGGAACACCCAAAAGAATGATAACCAACAATATATTAGGACAAAGATTTTTAAGAATAAATACATCAGAAAACCCAACATTAAATATAAATGTAAATCCAAGAAGAAGTTTATAATATAATAGACCATCATCTAGTAGAGGATTTAACAGAACTTTAAGTCTTAGAACTTTAAATTCATCACAAGAAATTAGAGATAATTTTAGCCAAAGAAATATATAGAAAGACCAATAAGCACAAATCTAAGAGAAATAAGACCACAAAGAGAAAGTTATATAAAATTAGAAGTGAAATCTGAAATGTCTTGGAAAGAAGTAATAGCAAAAATAGAAGAAAATAACCAAAATAGTTAAATGGAGATAGGATTTACGGAAGATAATCTAATATTAGAAGGACGTAATACAACCACTAAAGTTGTATTAAGATTTAATAATAGAGATATAATTAATTTAACATTAACAATAAAAGATAATATAGAAAATGATTATAAGATAATATTAAGAAAAGACTTCTTAGAATTAGTTAAACCTTATAGAATTCAAAATTAAAGAATAATGATAAACTTAAATCATCAAACAATTGTAATACCAAAGTTATCATGATTTACGAAGATATAACTATTGAATGGAATGAAGGTAGAAAGAAAATAGTATTTATATATAAGAGACAAGATATAGACAGAGAAATAGATGAAACTACTTTAGTACTAGATGTAGATACAAATTTAATAAGAATATTAGTTAGGAAACTAAAACAAAAAAAAAAATTAAAATGTACAAAGCAAGATTAACAACTGAAAATTTTATTTATCATGCAATGTATTTTAATCAAAATTTAAGGAGAATGAATTCGTGTAAAACTATAAAATTTCACTTGGAAGAAAAGTTAGAATTATTAAGTAGGATATGAATGAAAACAAGTGGATTTCTACATATTATGCAAATAAAGAATATGTTACAAAAGTACCACAAGCTTGTAAACATTTATTTAGAATCATGTTAAAAGTAATAAAGAAGATTAATAACATTGAGTCTAGAAGAGTAATGGAAGCATATAAAAGATATGAAGAAGCAAGAAATAATAATGATTTAGTAAGTGTAAGAATAGAATATCAATATTTACAAGATGCTTATGATTTATTAGAACAAAGAACAATTGCAGAAAAGATATATAAACATAAGTTAGAAGTATTGAGTAGGATATGAATGATTGAAACAATTTTATATTTCATAATAGACAAAGAATACATATAATAAGATGGGAAGAATATCATCCTAAAGCAAAAATTATAAGAAGAGAAGGAATTTACAATAAAGGAAAAATAGTACTAAATGCAGATATAACTTATATAAGAAAATTGATAAGATAAATAGAAAAACAAACTAAACAACAACAAGAAAGATTATGAACACAAAATTTGGATTCTACAACAAGATGGAGAATAAAAGAATTTATATATGAAGAAAAAGTAAAAAAAGAAGATATTTAAAAAGAAATTAGAAGTATTATCAAGAATATGACTATACCATTATATTATGTTTTGATAAAATTTAATTATGAAAAATATAGAGCTAGAAAATATCATGTTTTAATAGATATTGGAGCAAATCTAACAGTAGCAAAATATAATGTGTTACCACCAGAAATGTGGAAAAGAAAGAATAGAATCATAAGGATGGAATCAGCAAGAAGAGAAATACATATGATAGAATTAGAAGCAAGAAATATAATGATACAAATAGGAAATTACGAATTAAAAATAGAATAATTAAATCAGTATAATGAACCTCAATGTGATATAATATTAGGATTAGATTTTTTAGAAAAATATTATCCTTTTACATTTATAGAAAAAGCCTTAGTATTAACAACACCTTGTAAATATCAAGCAATAGGAGTTAGAATAACAAGCCCATATAAAAGAAAAGATGAAAAATTTCAAAAGAAGAAACACAAAGAAGAAGTACAGTTCTTACAAAATAATGAGCTAGTAAAAATAGAACATATGTTAGCTACACTAACTATAAGAGAAGAAAAAACCATAGAACAAAGAATATTAGATAATTTTAGTGAAAATCCATTAATACATTGGGAGAAATCTAAACCTATGGCAAAAAAAGAATTAAAAGATTACAGTAAAAAAATAAATTGTAAACCTATCCTTGGACAGTTGAGGATAAAGAAGAATTTGTAATGCATATAAATGAAATGAAAAAAAATATGATTTAATAAGAGAAAGTAGATCTGAATACTCATCACCGACAATGATTGTAAGAAAACTTAGTGAGGAAAGAAGAGGAAAAAGTAGAATGGTTATAAACTATAAGAAATTAAACAGCATAGCAATTAGGAATAGATATCCTATACCAAAAATGGAATTATTATTCAATTTAATAAGAGGAAAGAAAATATTTAGTAAATTTGATTGTAAATCAGGATTTTTTCAGATAAAATTAGAAGAAAGTAAAAAAAAAAAATAAAAATATAGCTTTTAGCACATCTGAAGGATTGTATGAATGGAATGTATTACCAATGGAATATCATAATAGCCCTAGTATATTTCAAGAATTTGTATCAAAATTATTATTACCTCTAAGAGATTTTGTTGTGATATATATAAATGATATATTAATATTTTCAAAAGATGAAAGAGAACATGAAAAACATTTAAACCAATTTGTAGATCTAATTGAAGAAAAAGGTTTGAACATATCACCTAAAAAATCTATATTAAGAAAACAAGAAATACCTTTTTTAGGACAAATTATAACTACAAATGGAATAGAATTACAAGATCATATAAGTAAAAAAAGTATTAGAATTTTAAAAAAAATAACAAGTAAGAAAGATTTACAGGCATTTTTAGGATTAATAAACCAATTTAGAAATTAAGTTCCAAATGTAGCAAAATTAACATAAAAAATATCTAAATTAGCAAGAGAAAAAACTGAATGGAAATGGAATAATGAAACTATTAAAAAAAATAGAACAATTAAAGAAAATATGTCAAAATTTACCAAAATTAACAATACCTTTACAAAAGAATATAAAATGGATAATTTATACAGATGCATCAGATGAATATTGGGGTGCAGCATTATATCATGAAAATGAAAAAGGAGAATAAATCATAACTAGATATGCTAGTGGAAAATTCCAAGAAACACAATGGAAATATCATTCTAATTGGAGAGAATTATTAGCTATTGTAAAGGCAGTGGAAAAATTTGAACATTTTATTGTTAATGCATAATTCATAATTAGGACTAATAATACACAAGTGAAATCTTGGTTAGATAAAATAAAATCTTATTTAAATGGCAAGGAGATTTAGCATATTATGATTATATTATTGAATATGTGCCTGGAAAAAATAACCTTATTGCAGATTTTATGAGCAGATGGAATCCAATACAGGAAGTGCAAATTAAGAAATAACATCTAATCAGAATTGTAACATGTGCCAGACTGTTTTAACAGAGTTGAATGTTCTAAAAATGAATGTAAACATGTTAAATAGTCAATGTAGCACAAGTGTTCAAAGCATCTTAAGCAACATTGTACATTTAAACCAGCAAGTGGAAAATCTATTCAAAAGAATAGAGAAGCTGGAAGGAGATGGAAGAAGAAATGTAAGTTCAGCTGAATCAGCAGTACAAACAAACTTAGAATCAAGCCAAGTAACTGAGTCATTTACTCAAATTGGGTCATCTACCCAAACAACTGCAAGTAGGTCATCCACCTAACAGAATGTTATTGGGCCTACTGCCCAAGCCCAAATTGAAACACTCCATAAAATAGCACCTTTAAATGAAATTATAAAAGCCTAATTACTAGAAGAAGCCTAAAGAAAAGAAAAAGGAAAAGCAATCGAAGCTTCATTCTCAACCCCTAGAATTACTAGAGATCCATCATTTGACACTTACTCTAAATTAAAATATTTTAGAACCCTTGTAAAGAAAACCGGAAACATGGAATTATCAAACCCTCATGTTAAGTATTCCTCTCATTTTGCTTTTAACAAAGTTGTAGCCTATCCAGGAACTTCACTAGATTTAGTCAAGATATTATACCAATATGGAATGTTACATGCCATTTATCCATCTAATGATCTGAAAGAAACTTCTGAATTGCCAGAAGCCATCCGAGAAGCAATCAAGATTTATACAGGAATTGTTACTCAGTATAAAGTGTATATCAGATTCTATTCAACCATCGCAGAAATTACTCATAATAAAGTCTATCCGCCTATTAGTCTAATCAGATTTGGAACGACAAGGAAACCAATAGAAACTGATGCAGAGATCAAAGAAGACATAGAAGATGAACAAGAATTTTAGAATAAGATGTGTAATATTAGAGCTCAGAATTATAATATCATTTTTCAAGAAATGAGCAAAACTATTAACTCAGAAGAGAAGAAATGGGTTTATTATTACGGTCTAACAACTATAATTGCGTCTTTTGGGACTAAATCATATGATTAGCCACATTTTATGTGGTGGTATGATAGATTGAAGACCAACAAGATGGAGAATTTAGAGAAGACAAAGAAGAAGATTTGTAAGCTTTTAGCAGAAAATGTAAATCACAGGTGTACATATTGTGAAGAAAGAGAAAAAGCAATGTAAGATATGGAAGACCCAGAAATAGATATCAGTGTCCTCTAAAGAATCTTGAAGAATCTGCCGACGAAGAAAGAGATAGAAGAAGACAAGAAAGAAAGCTTGCCAACACTGACAAAGTGTGACAGGCTAATTTGAAAATCGAAAAAATGTAATGATAGTAATGCAACGTGTTCGGTGAAGGTTTTGCCGACAATGTAAAAAAAAAAAGGCATCTTGTAATTTGCTATGTTACGAATGAAATTGTAGGCTTGTCAACTTTATCAACTTTTACTTTATGTCTTAGCCATACTTTAAGTCATAGGTTGTCATGAGTATGTTTTGTAAATTTCCATTACGTGTAAGTCTCATGTCAGGATTGTAAGCAGTTGGAATGCCGACTGTCTATATAAAGCCTTGTAACTCTACACTGGAACACACACCGAGCTGAAATCTCACTCAATTCACTCCTTATCTTACATACTCGAGTTTTGGCCTTACAGAGGAAAGCTCAATTTTAATGACTAGAGGCAATACCGCAGTTTCCTCTTGGAAACTCGAGTATTAGACCATACAAAGAGCATCACAAGTTTTATGTCTAAACAAACTCGAGTATTAGTTTCAAAACTTGAGTTTAGGCCAAAAGACTCCAGTTTCAAAAACTCTAGTTTTGGAATGTGAAAACTCCAGTTTTTCCACTTGACTCCAAAATTCAAACGTTTTCATTTTTCAAACGGAAATTCGAGTATGACATTTAAAAACTCGAGTTTCGAGCCTAGCACAGATAATCAATTTTTCAATGAAGCTATAAACTCCGGTTTGGAAAACTCCAGTTTCGGAAACTCCAATTTTGAACTAGTTGATGTTCTCTTTGAGTTTCAAGTTACAAATGCAAACTTGAGTATGAGTTTGGAAACTCGAGTTTTGAATCATACAATGAACATGGATGTTTTCCAAAGATTTCAATACTTCAGTTTCAAATGAAAACTCCAGTTTTGATGTTTTGGACACATTTTTATTATGAGTCCAAAACTCGAGTTTGGGTTGTAAACTCGAGTATTAGTCTAAGTTAAACTGAAGATCCAAAGCTAAAATCACGTCTTTCCTCTCTAGAAGGATGAAACTCGAGTATCAATATAGAAACTCGAGTAAAGACTTAAGTGCATAGTGATAAACTCGAATATGCATCGCGGTAACTGATAATTCAAATTTCCGAAATCTATGAAAAGCTTGTCGATTGATCTGAATACTTTCTAATATTAATTATCGACTTCATTAGGTATGTTTAATGTGTTTGCTAGTAGATTTTAGCTATCTCAAAGATTATTTAAGCAGATTATAAGAGTTGTTTGAGCTAAAGTAAAAAGACATGTCAGAGCATTAAATGCAAAGCCACCTAACTTGCCATATTTTGAATCTACCAAGCTCTGCACGATGCAAAAAGGATAAAGAAACATTCACCTAATTAAGGGACTGACATTCCAATGGATAGAAATATATAGAAGTCAGCCTTTATCCTACAACACAAAGAATAAGCAAAAGAGTAGAGAGAGAAGAGACCAAAGTGCTTCCAACAGATGGACAACTTCACCAACGGTCATATGGATGCTTGCAATGGTTATTAATCACACTCTAAGTATAAATAGAACAACATTCAATTCTTTTCAACAACTATTAAGCTAGGAATAAAAAAAAGCATTAAATTATGTTCATATACTCTTAAGCTTTTCTATACAAAGTATCTTTTGATACTATTGAGCTTCAGTGTGTAACCTTATCCACTCTTTAAGAGAGTTTATTGTTTGTACCTCATTTATTGTAAACAATCTCAAGTTAGGGGACTTGGAGATTTGGTGGTCATTGATTACAACTTGTAAGGGGGAACAAGTTCTAGTAAGAGAATTACTTCAAAGTTACAAAGGGTGTAATCAAGTGACATAGTGAAATACTTAAGGAGCCTGAGGACTAGACGTAAATCAGATTGTTGGACCGAACCAATATAAACTTTCATGTCTTATTCTTCTTCCCTACTCTCTATTTTACCCTGTTCGTTTGTCATTAAAACAGAACTTGCGAAAAATTTAAAAAATCCCCAATTCACCCTTCCTTTTGGTGATTTAGCTCCACTTTCATATATGTACACACACACACACACACACATGGCAACAAGTTATACACACAGATAGAGCCAGGAAATCAAGCTGAGCCCGTTAGGCCGGCCCTTTTAGGCACTGGTCCTTCAAGGACCAGATTTGAAAATTAGAGGAGCTAAATGAAATAAGCTCTGCTAGGCCAGCCCTGTAGAGCCTTGAACTTAAAAGGGCCAGCCCTGTAAGGCCTCAAGCCGGCCCTGCAAGTCCTTTTAATGGATGTGTTCATGATGCGAATGAAGAAATTCATGGTATTCTTACTCAAAAAACATATCCTAATAGTCAAATTGAATCACAATTAAATGTATTTGAAATTGATGATAGTGGCAAAGAAGATAACAATGATAGTCATCGTACTAATGTTGCTTAATGGTATGCTTCTGATATTTTATGTGAGTTATTTATAGACAATAGTTTGCTTTTGATTATGAATTAGTAAATATAATTATTTGTTAGATGATTCGTGTTGTTTGGATATTAATATTGACAACATTTATTTGATAAATTGGAACTTTGACTGTTATAATTTACTAATTATTTCTTTGGAAATAACAAAGGAAAAATAATTAAAATTTGGAATAGTAACTACCGAGCCCTGTTAAGCCAGCCCTGGCCCTGGTGCTCTCGGGCCGGGCTTGGAAAAATGGATGTTTTTCTTACTCCAGACCTTGTTAGGCACTGGCCTTTCAAGGGCCGGGCCTGATTCCCAGCTCTACACACAGATACATTTTCTACTCTTTCTAGTGTTAATATAAATACGTATTCACGCATGGCAGTAAGTCTCCTTTTATACATGACAACAGTGATACAATACACACACACAGGCATGGCAACAACGTTTTTTCTCTGCAGCATTAATACATACATATATACACACACACATATGTATATACATGCATATGTACATATATACATATGTACACACACACAAACACATATATATGTATATGTATGTATGTATGTATATTGTGTATATGTACACACACACACACATACACATTGAACATCAACAGATGCAAAACGCAAAAGATTCAGAGACGCACACCGACCCTGTTTTTCGTTTTCAATTTCAACACTTTGTGACTTTAATTCCTACAGCCTGATATTCATAACTTTTTTATGGGAAATGACGGAAACCAGGAGGGAAAGAGACTTGATGGCTTACCTTCATCTCCAAGCTTGAACTACGAGAATTGAGTGCTCTCTAAGTACCCCCTATTTTCGGCGGCAAGAAGCAGAGGAAGAGTGATCAATGAGTATTCACAGTTGGCTCTCTTCCTTTCTCACTCTCGGCTGGATGAGGCAATGAAATGAATGCAAGACAAGGGATAATGGTTATATATCAAACTGAGGGTCCAGTTTGAGGAGGAAGAACCAGAGAGTAATGACGCTGGGCTCGAGATGAATGGTGGGGGATGTGAAGAAGCATACATACTGATATATTCATATTCTCCTACTGTTTTTCGATGAGACTATAGGTGAGGAATAATGGGCTTCTTATTTATTGCGTATAGGTCACAATGAAAAACAATGGGCTGATCAATTGTAATTGGAGGGAGTGATAGCATTTGTCAAATAATTTAAGAAAATGTGTTGGGTTGTTGTGAGGCTGATTAGGATTATCCCACTTGATCCTTTAAGATTCTTTTTTATTTGCAATTAAGTCTCTTATTCATTTAATTAAAATTATTGGATAAACATAAATCCTCAATTTCCTAGGCCATAAAAATATAAATTTTAAAATTCTTCAACCTAAATTATCCTTTATTCATATTCCTTAGTCTTGGTCTTTTCCCAACATAAATTTAAGGAAAAAAATAGACTTTAATTTCCAATTATTATTTTAGGCCAAATTTCACTATTTTAATTTTTCATGTAATATTACAATTTTAAATTCCTAGATTTGGGGTGTTACATAACACATTGTGGAATCTGCTCAGGTTCGGAGGTAAAGCCATTTGATAAGCTACTGGTCCACATTTCGCCAAAATCTCGAACAAACCAATATAATGAGGACTTAATAAGGATGTTACAATATGTCCCTGTGCATTGCATGAGGAATGTTGGTTGAGGTCAGACATACCAAAATCTTATTTGAAAATCAAATCATTACCATTAAGACATAATTGTTAAAAACTATTGCATTAATAACCTAATTATTAATTTTAATTTATGGAGACCCCTACAGTCATGGAAGGTGAAGTTCATTGGCATGCTTAGATTACAATTATATAATTATTAATATAATTATGATTACTGATTAAACATCTAATTTCAAATTCTATTTACTTCCTTCCTTGTATTCAAATATCAACAATTGAGCATAGACAATTTAAATTGTGTGATCGATTATCCGCCCTATCAACTATGAAGTAAACCGTTTGACCCAATTTGATCATATTACTATAATTTTTTGTATAATTTATTGCATTAATAACCTAGTTATGGATATCCTTACAACCATGGAAAATGAACCTCCTTGGTATGCTTGGACCACATTAATATAATTATTGATATTTTAATAATGTTTAATATAATTATTTCCCTAATAACCTAGTTATGAAGATCCCTACAATCAAGGAATATGAAGCTCCTTGGTATGCTTGGACCACATTAATTTAATGATTAATATAATTATAATTCATTATTTAACGCATAATTTCAAATTTAATTTGTTTCCTTCCTTATAGTCAAACCTCAATAATAACATATGGACAAGTTTGATGGTGTGATTAATTGACCAATTTGTGAGTTAAATGGGTAACTAAGTGGGTACGACAATATTTCTTGTATATAGTTGATGATTGATTGATTCACAATATTTCATTAGATTTTAACAACTTTCGTTTACCAAGTAACATATCTACACTATTAGGTTTTTCTTAAGTTTTATTAAGAAATTCACGACATTTCATTAGGTTTTAATAATTTTCTTTACCAAATAACAAATCTAAACAAAAGTTGTCAAAACTTAATGAAATGTCAAAATTTTATTTTCCTATTTTTAAAGTTCTTTTCTCGTCTTTTTCCCTTCTATAAAACTCATATTTTTAGTAATGAAAAATGATTAAAATATGCTCCCTACCCACCCGGGTGCTTGATCTAGTGTTAACTAACTATATCACAAAGTGGATAGATTGAGATTTAATTCTCACTTGGTTAAAAGAAAAATCACTCATATTGAGAGACATCCAAATTGTAAAATCTTGATCCAAATTAGTCAATTGTTCATATAATAATATGATCCATAAAAAGGTGGGACATTGGATAACCTAAAAGGTTATTAATAAAAAATACTCTCTATCATCGAGATGCATGCTATAGACTGCAAGGATCATTGTATTTAATTCAATCAACCAAATATGTAAAAAGACTATATATGATGCTGGACTTGTGAGATTCTATACTTGGTAGACTGGTGATCACTCTCATCTTTAAGCATTGTGATGTATAATGTCAGTCTTCCAAAAGCCAGCAATTGGGCCTCGATTATTGTGTAACCACAGTCTTTTTATTTTCATTCTAATTAGTGTTGTGGAAGTTAATAATTCATCATTTGTACTTTAATTATGAGTTGAGTTTTCAATTTAAGTCGACAATTAAAATATCATAATTAAAACCGATATAAGTATAAACATCAACATTGAATATACAATGTTAATTAATTACATAAGAACCGTAAAATGTATAGTTTATTTTTCTGGCATTCAATGGGTACAATATATGGTACAATATATGACATTCAAAATCTACCTAATTTGACAAGTAATGCTATGAGGAGAAAGTTAACATGAGTCAGAAATTTATGAAGTGACAAGTGATAATAAAATGGGAAAATTTCAACTACCCCCTATGTATCAAATTAATTTCAGTGAACCCCAAAACTTTCTAAAATTTCATTGCACCCCATGATTAAAATGAAATTAATTTTTTGTAGATGAAAAAATAATGATACCTTTACTTTTTTTGTCTTATAAATTTTTTTATTTGTCTTGTAAATGCTCATATTTGTCTTGTGAATTTTCATATTTTTCTTATAAATGACCAAAATATTTTTAATTCCTTATATTATTTCGAATTCCTTGATTTTTTTTTGTAAATCTCTTTATTTATTTATTTTGTAAATGCCCTTATTTTTCTTATAAATGCTATTTTGAAAAGAAATCAAAGAATGACATCATTGTTTTCTAACCTTAAAAAATTAATTTCATTTTGATTATGAGGTGCAATGAAGTTTTAAAAAATTTTAGGGATTGATTGAAATTAATTTTCCACTGACAAATTGAAATTTTGCCATAAAAGAATGGACCACATACTTTTAATTCGAACAAACAACTTCACGTTCATTGTTGTCTTTGAAGATGGAACTCTTCTTTGTAAGGATAGAAATAGACTACGCCAGGCCAGGTTTTCGCTAAATAGGCATGAACCTATAATGGGCGTAAAAAACCTAAGCTTCGGTCTGAACCTGAATATGTAACGCCCAAATCCAGCACCCAAATTCTTAGCCAAAAATATTTGAAATAACTCCAACGAGGGATGATCAACATCCGAAACATTTTAATTACATTTGAAACAAAGTTCATAATACAAAATCAACACATTTCTGAAATATTTCAGAATAAAATACAAAGCGGAAGTCCTAGGGTTATGGCAAATAAAAATAACATAACATTAGCCATAAGAGTACAGAAGAGCCTTATGGGCTCACTCCATTGGTGCCTTCCCTTGCTCCTTACTAGGACAATCTCCTGAAAAATGTTAATATGGGATGAGATTCCACGTCTCAGTAACTACTGAAATTTTATACTGTACACAAGCAAAATACATATGACAAAATGTATGAGCTGGTTTAAATAAAATATATGTTTGTATATACCATAATTTTTCATACAAAAATTCTTTTACAAAATATATATCATCAAGTCAATCTTATGAAACTGTAAATTATTCAATATGCAATATGCAGTCTCCCTTATATCCTCTGCCATTCTTATACTGCTGACTGGAGCCATAGGCTAACATATAGTCCAACAGAAACATATCCATTTGACTGGATTATCCCAAGCTCACAAAAACTTAAGATACACCCGACCAAAGGTATAAAGCTTAAGCTTGAACTATGGCTCCCCTTCTTAATCACAACTATGGAGGTGTCACATATCCCACAGCTCCAATGCAACCCTGGCTAGAGGATAACATGGAAGAAGGGGCCCTTACAAGTACTATCAATTATGCACCGAGTGATGGCATTAAAACATTTTATCATACAAATTCCTCCTTACTCCATCCCATCAAATACAGCCATCATGATAAATATATATCCATTCCAAAAATAAAAGCATTAAATTATACTTCTATTTAACTTGAATCAACATTTTATGATGCTTTATTGGATCAATAAGTCATTTTGAAATTGGAGACTTAAATAGTAAATCACTATTCCAAAAATACGTACAAGTCACTATATAAATAGTAACTCACTATTCCAAATAGTAACTCATTGTGTAAATAGTAAATCACTATCCAAATCATCAGTGCAAACAGTAAATCATTGTGCAAATAGTAAATTACTATTCTAAATAGTATGTAAATAGTAACTTTCTGCATAAATAGTGCCAAGGTATAAGATGTATTTGTGACAAATTTACAGCTCCCATATCAGCTCTTAAAACCTTATAAACAATAAAATATTTTATTTTATATACATATAATTCTCTTAAAAATATACATATACAATCATACATAATTTACAAGTATATGAGAGAATATTCAGAGTTACTTGTTGTCTCCTAGCTTACAGATAATCCTCAAAAATTACTCCAAATCTCCTAATGAGAATCTTCTAGCACCCCCAAATAATCTCCACTGCACTATTTCTCTCTCTCTCTCTCTCTCTCTCTCTCTATCTTTTTCCTCACGCTCTATGAAATTGTGTGGGTTGTGTGTGTGGTGGTAGGGGGTATTTATAGCTGAAGAAATCCTTCCCCACTGAATAACTAGGGGACAATAGCGCCCCCTTATTGAATTAATGAGGGCGCAAATCGCGGCACTGCACCACCCTCATTTTCAAAAAGGTGATTTCCCTTCCCCATTTTTCAAATAAGGTAGCCCCCCCCCCCCCACACACACACATATATATTCTTTTCTTTTCTCTTTCTTCTCTTGGCGCCCCCCTTTTTTTATGTATTAATATTAATATAATAATATAATAATAATATATAAAAAAACCAACTCTTTATTTTATACTTATAGATTTTCTCTAAACCTCATAATAATAAATCACACCTGACAAAAATACTTAATTATTATAAATATTTAGGATGTTACAGAATACATGTTTTTTTTAGCCTTAGATCTAAGTCTTCATAAAACCTGGTTGAGCCTAAAGCTTTTTTAAAGGCCTACTTACAATATAGGCCTTTAAAAAGATCTCATATTGCAAGTTTTAAAGGTCATAATAAACTAACATAAAAATAGGGGTAGTACTATAATTAACTAATTATACTTGAAATTAGAATATAAGAATGAAAAAAAAATTAAATATTGTGTTATTTATATGATATAAATGTTGGAAATTATTCCCTAGGAGCAAGTCATTGTACTTTAAACGTTAATGTCATTTAAAGTATTCTCCATTTCGTTATCATTTCATTTGCATGTTTATAGTGATAATTGTATCATTTGATGTATCTTATAGATTATTCTAAATGTCTTTGGTCGGTCATCTACATGAGAGCGAAGATAAAATAAAACCAGTATGACTTTGATGAGGTATGGAGATACGAATTAAAGTCATAGGCACTTATAAGAGTACAAGGTGTTGGACCGACCCACTATAAGAAAGTTGCATGGATTTAGTCATAAGTTTATCTCATGTATAACAACGTCACAACGCCCTTTGACTTAAAATCATTATGGATTCCTACATGATGAGTCGCTGATCTTTGACCTAGTCAAAAGTCACATTTGACTGGGTGATGATAAAAACTATGATCGGGATCCGTGGTCTTCATGCAGAGGAATGTGAATGGTCAAGATGGAATTTGTCTCTCACATTTGTGGAGAGATAATTCTAGGCCTCTCGATGAGCGAGTCTAAGAAATATATGGCCATACTACGATGGAAAAGAGTTTCTACTTCAATTATTAGACTACTCAAGAATCAAGAAAGTAATGGTCAAGAACAGGAAGTTGACATTATCCATGCCTCATAGACCAAATTATCACATGACAAAAGGGACGTGACATGGTTGTATGATAAGTTGTATCGTATCATCGATCCCCATATAAATTTGGTAGTCGCAATCTCTTGCTAGAGGCCACTTGCGACTTGTGGGCTAATACAATATTGACCCGCTATCAATCTCATGTGGGCATGTAGAATCACACACAAGAATAGCCCAACACAAGTAAATGTGTCCAGATTCATTAAATTATAAATATATCTAAGATTTAATGGATATTGTATTTAATCTAGGATATATATATATTGAATTTGAAAATAATATAGTAATATTATTTAATAGAGATTATAACTTTATTATATAATATTTGTTTTGTATTTAATTTATTTGATAAATTAAATATCTAAAACAAATAGAGATATTGTATCTCAAATTTAATTTTCGAATAAAGATATCATATATTTGATTTAATTTAAATTAAGATAAAGTTGTTAGTTCTCTATGTGTTTTGATGATAACTGACAATTGTAAACTTGAGATGAAGTGTGTCTTTGAAAAGTTGAAAAACTTACTGTAAAAGACAAACTCGAGTTTTGGTTAGAAAACTCGAGTTTAGACTTGACAGAGAGCAATTCCAGTTTTGTGAACTAAGACAAACTCAAATCAAGATTTGAAAAATCAAGTTTAGATAATTTAGAGAGAGTTCCTAAGTTCCTAAGTTCCTAAGTTTTTCCAAGTAGTGTGAAAAACTCGAGTTAGAGTTTTGGAAACTCAAATTTTATCACATACAGAAAGATATATTATCCTGAGCTTGTGAAAACTTGAGTTATGATTTTGAAAACTCCAGTTTGGATTTGTTTGAATATTTTACAAAGTTTTCTCATTTGAGAAAACTCGAGTTTAGTTTTCACAAACTCGAGTTTAGGACTTACAAAGAACAACACATATTTCTAAAATTTTGGAAACTCAACTTTTGAAATGTAAACTTCGATTTGATCAATCTAGAGAGCTCTCCAATTTTCATGAGTTTATGTGGAAACTCGAGTTAACCTTTACAAACTCGAGTTTATGCTTTACAGAGAACATCACTCTCTTTACACCATTTAAAAACTTTGATTTTGTTTGAAAACTCTAGTTTTGAGCTTTTGGACTTAAAATGTATTTTTCAGCTTAAGTGTGCAAAACTCGAGTTAGTCACTTAATAACTTGAGTTTAGGTCTTGCTCAAAAAGTGTTTGAAAGATCAAATCGCGAACTTCGTCTCTGTATAAAGAAAACTTGAGTCAAACATATAAAAATCGAGTTTATGCTTGTTAATGTGAACTACAAACTCGAGTCTTAATGAACTAACTCGAGTCTATATCACAACATTCAAAATTTGAATTATTTGAATCTGTGAACAACTGTGTGATTGATCTATATGTTGTTTTATCAGTTATCACCATCTCTGGATATGTTTAACATGTTTGCTAGTGAATTTCAGTTGATTTAAAGATGGTTCAAAGAGAATTAAAGTGCAAGTTCAACACAAATGAAAAGCATGTCAGAGCATTTATTGCAAAGTGCAGTTAACTTGCTATATTCTAGACAATCAACCTCTGCACGATACAAAATGGATTAATGCTTCTTACCTAAACTAGCTTCTGACATTCCAATAGACAAAACTTAAGGAAGTCAACATTAATCCTCTAAACAAAAAGAATTAACTGAATAGTAGAGAGAGAAGAAACCAAAGTGCCTCCAACAGCTAGATTAATGCACCAACAATTATAATGAAGATTTCAACGGTCATTTAATACTCTCTTTGTATAAATAGAGTTGCATTCAATTCTTCTCAACAACCAAGACTGTTGGAAATATATTTCATTCAAGTTTTCCAACTACTCTTTCAATTTTAACTTGTAAAGTATCTTTTGATACTCTGTGCTTCAGTGATTATCTATTCACTTTGAAAGAGAGTTCATTTGATTGTAAATCACATTGTTGTAAAGAATCTCAAGTCTGGGAACTTGGAGATTGAGATATTGATTACAACTTGTAAGGGGGAATAGATTCTAGTGAGAGAATTACTCTTGAGTTACAGAGTGTGTAATCGATTGGATTAGTGAAAAACCTAGAGAGACTATGGACTGGATGTAGGTCAGAGATTAGACTGAACCAGTATAAATTCTGTGTGTCTCGCTTTTCTTCTCTATACTCTGAACATTTCTATTTAGCATTAGAAAACAGAGCAATGGAAAAAGAAATTTTAAAATCTCCAATTCACCCCCGCTCTTGGTGATTTGCTCCATCTTCAAAAGTATCTTAGATTTAATTAAATAGATAGATATCATTTCTCAGATTTAATTTATAAAGACAAATTGAATTAGATGGCTTTTAATTCGGATTCAATAAATAGATTAGATTAGATCTATTAGATATATTAAATTAACATATTATTTTAATCTAAATTCAAATTTCAAAATTAATAAGGATTAATTTTGAATATAATACGCCTATTATGTTTTGAAAAACCCACGGGACTTTTTATCAGACGTATTAGAAAAGCCGCGAGAAACCCTAGAGAAAAAAATAGAGAGATGCGAGAATACTTAAAGCGCTAGCACGCTGCTATTGGTATTGGAGACCATTTGTCTGGATACCGGTAGAGGAAGTGGATTCTCAGAGTCCGCTCCCGTTGATTGAATAGGTAGCCTATGGATCAAATTGAAAGAGACACTTATTAATTCGCATAGGTACGATTCTTTTTTTAACTTGATTTAAACGTCGTTGATGGATCCTCCGATGAGATTCGTAAGTCTTTTTAATTTCGATGTTTGTATGGATCCCAACAATAAATATAATTATATTTATTTCATGTGTAAACAGATCAAGCTAAGCCATATCAAGCCAGGCCAAGTCTTCACCCATTTAAGCTTTTAAATAGTCTTTGGCCTGACCTTTTGAACAAATAAGCCAAGCCATATCAGGCCCTAAACAGGTTAGGCTATAGGCTCTTGATAGGGGCTTGGACTAATCTCACCCCTACTTCTTCACCATACTTGATTTGACACCTTATTAACAATTTAGGGAAAATCATAGTAAGGTCCTAAGGTATGGAAATAATCACACAAAAGTTCCATACTAGATTTCCCTCGCATATTCAGAGAATTTTTTACAACATATGAAGCCATTTTGACAACATTAGAAGCCATTTTTACAAAGAGATTTTCATAGGTTATTTTAACAACTAATAAAATTATTTTGACAACATGAAAAACCATTTTTATGTAAAGACCTTATTGTGATCATAATTCAATAGCTTATTCATAGCTAATCACAAAAAAGCCGGGACTTTTTGTGAAGAGAATTTTTTGTGATTATTTCGGTACTTGGGACCTCAACGTGATATTCTTAATTTATAAAGTGACAAGGGATGAAAGAATTGGACCCAAGCTGTCATTCAAAACTAATGTTGATCCGTTGACTCGATTAACGACCCAAGTTTGGGGTATTATTTTTCTCAATATTCATTAAGAAAATGAAACTCTAACATTCTTCAGTGGAAAAATTGTAACTATATTTTCAACAAATATTGTAAGCATTTAAAAACCATAGTTTGTATGTAACAATAGTACAATTAATTTTCCAAATTTTATCAAACGAAAAATCCCCCTAATTTAATTTGTAAGACTCTGGCTGAGGTTATTATTAGAAAGTTCATATTTTTTGGGGCCAAAGCTAAAAAAAAGTTCATATAAGAACAAAATTTAAGAATTTGACAAGAGATGAAAAATTGGTTCACATATGTAGCTTTGGAAATACATAGTTGCTTCACGTTCTCTCATTTATTAGTTACACTTAATTTGGTTATCCTGTGAATGTCCAAGTGTTATTTAAGGATAAGCCTTACTCATAAAATTCGAAATTGAGACCTCTTGTTCCTACATTTTTCTAAAGGACTTGTATTCCAAAGTTTGGATAGTATTGTCAAGAGTGACAACCTTTTTAGAATGTAAACATGTCATTATTTCTTAAACAATAAGTAATTCCCTATTTTTACACTCAGTCCGATGTGCAAGGGATAGTTCGAATGGAATAGAACAGAATAGAAGTGTGACCCATTTTGGTTTGTTATGAACCTTTTAGGAAATTCAAGATTATGAGCAGGACTCCTAGTCCATTTGATAGGAATAAGACGTCCACCAAATGATTTCCTTTATGCTTTTTTTTTTTTAAATTAAAAAAAAAATCCTTCTGTGCTCTAGTTTATCCTGCATTTAGATTTTTCCCCCCCTCAGTCCCCAGTGTCCAAAATCTATGAAACCAAATGGGCCAGGCCCAAAATACTCAAAAAATTGATTCCTCTTTTTGGTTCAAGGAATGGGGTACAATGAATTTTCACATTACCTAAAATAGAAGGAAGGAGAGGTTGAGGAATTTTAATATGAAAGAGCTGATTTTATTTTAACACTGCAACTAGTGCAAGAGTAATTAATGGGTTTGTGTAATACCTCAATTTTCATAATACATGTAAATATTATATTTTGATAAATAACACCTATTACAATAGGTGAATATGTGGTCTCAGAACAAGTGAAATAATTATCTTATTTTCTAAAGGTAATTTCTTATGAAATTAGAGTAAATGAAGAGCTAAAATCCCTAAGTGAATTTATGGGTCATAAAATACCCTAAGAATGTTATGATAAATCCTAAGAGGCAACTAAATATTTATTAAAATAGAGAGTATGTTGTCTCTAAAGTTTTAATTTATTTATTATTATTATTAGGAATTACACCATTTTAACAACTTAAAATCATCAGAGGATGATAAAATCAATTAGAGGAAATTAGTAACAATTATTGGGAAAGTGAAATTGCAATAATTGAGGTACTCTATTAATTTTTGAAATTAGTTAATGATTAAGTTTTTAAGGTCATAATTTAAGACCAAATGATATTGATTAGCATACAAGCAGTTGTAATTATCAAAATTGAATTAGAGATCTTGTTAAATTTAAGCCTAGTAATCCCTAATATACTATATTGGAGATTAAAATTAAGACTTAACTAATTATTCTTAATTAATCTCTATGGGACGAAAATTCTTGTTTAATGGTAAATAAATGGAAGAATTAAATTATATTAACCATGAATCCAAAATCTACATGGACCAATGGGAGAATTACCTTCTTTAATCATGTGAGAGAATTAAAAATATAATTGCATAATTAAAATTAAGGGAAGGGGGACGAATTTTTCAAGAATTAAGGGAATATAATAAGTCAAAAGTGTGTAATAAAAGATTAGTAAAACTTGGGAGGCAAGTTGTATGTCTTTGGAAGCAAGAAATGGTTTATTTAAATAAAATTAGATGAGAATGTATGGGAATTAAATCATATCTTGAAATATTGGAACTAAGTATTAAAGATGAATACATATATGAGATCAGTGAATTATAAGCTTCAACTTGGTTATTCCCAAAGCTATTTTCTTATACTTTGAGAATTCATACCTAAGTGTTTCAGGAATTAAAAATCACCATAAATCTAATCATAAAATTAGGATTCTAAAAGTGAAATTGGATTATGAATTAAAGCATCTACTTACACCTAATTAAATTAGAGTTTGGGATTAAATTAGGACAACTTGTGAAGGAAGAAGAAAGACTTGGGGAAAAGCAAACATTTAAGAAGAAAGGGGGAGGAGGTGGCAGTTTTGAGGTGAGTTGTAAGGGAGAGATCAAAACTTTGTCACCAAGAAAAATCCAATGGCTTAGATCAAGTAAGAAGTGTTAGGAAGTTAAGTATGGTTTTACTATAAATAGAGACTTAGGCAACACAAATTATCCATCAATTTCTCAAGCTTGGTCGAAATATAGAGGGTGTGGGAGAGAGTGGAAGAGCTTCAAGAAGTAGGAAGCTATTGTTCTTCAAGAGGTAAGAGAGTTTTTAGTTTTATAGTTCAAGTTCTTAAATTATGAAGTAGAAAAGCTAGAAATGTTGTTTTGATCATCAAACTTCCAATTCCAGTTTTAATATCATGTTCTTATGGTTTTCAATGTATTTATTTCAAAAACATGATGAGGAAAGAGTATGGCAAAAATTTCCGGAAGATTATGATCAAAATAGCGAAGCTCTGGCAAGATTTCAGCAATTAGTGTTTTCTGGAGTCAGGGGTAAAAATGCCAGTATCTTATAAAGAAGATGATGTTCAAAAATTCTGAGAAAATGCATGGTGAAAGTAGACATCTAGGGCTTTTCAAATATATAAATAGTGTGTCATTTGAAGCTCTTTGCAAAAAAATAAAAATCTCAGAAGTTAGGCAATGTTTTCTGTGCGAAATTCTGGGCAGTGTTGGGAAACGTGGGAACTGGGAATGATATGGTTGGAACGAGTTGAAGCCGTTATTTTTCCTTAAAAATAGACTTGTTAAGGGAACTTTTGGCTTTGGTTTCACCTCAAAATGATTTTTCTAGAATTACTTGCTGATATGGTTTTGAAAGTTATAAATGTGATTTTATCATTGTGATATCTGTCATATACTGTTTACATAAGCATGAGGTTAACCGTTACCTGAGGTCCAATGGGTATTGAACCTCAGTCTTAATGAATAGTATAGGAAAGAAACCGGGATAGAGAAGATGCCGGTGGGTAGAGCCGTGAAGAGGCAGCAGTCAAAGGCAAAGGTCGATAGAAGTTATTAGGACTTAGCTTCTGGCTCGAATTTAACAAAGTTACTTTGAACAGTTTGGTGTCTAAGGCTGGGTTCATCTATGTGGGAAGCCAATCAGTCGTCGTATAAGTCAGTGAGGCCTCCATGATAGACCCCTACCTGACCATTCTGTTTAATTAACTGATGTTAGGTTCCAAGTCATGGGTTTAGTTTACAACTTTCTTTATCAGAGGATTGTATTTAACCTCTGTAAATTGTATCACATGAATATTCCTTCGGGATATTTAATATATCAGCTTATGTCGGGCATCATCATATGTTTGGGCATTTTTATATCAGATACTTGTTGTCCGGATCTTAGCGCACGCTATCAATTTCCACAGTACTCTAAGCTGTAGCATCTCAAACTCTGTTGTTTTTCTTAAAACTAAGTGTCGACCGACACGATTTTCAAACCTGAAATTTGGGATATTACAGTTTGTGGCTATGAACTTAAATACAAACACTAGTGGCACTAGTTGACTTAGTTTGTCAAAAAATAACCAACCCAAATAATTGGTATTATGATATATATATATATATATATATATATATATATATATATATATATAATAGAACTTCAAGCAAGACGAAGAAAAACAAGAACGGAAAATAAAAACATGAACATCATTGGAAATATAATTTCTTTTATTAATATATTTGATGGGGCAGGCGAATACATTCATAGCATGAAAAAGACTACATTATTATATAGAAAAACCCTCCTCTCCCTTCCTTGTTACCAAGGGATTCAAGCGAGGGAAGAGTACAAATTATACTCAACAACATTATCGTCGAATACTTGATTCATCTGTCGAGAGAGTGAAAAAAGTTGCTGATTCTCAAGAGAATTTGCTTCACGCGTTCCACAATAGTGAACATGGATTCTGAACTTAAGAATTTGAAGAGAAATACAAAAGAGTACCTTAGAAGTTGAAGCTATAACTGAGAAACTCATAAGAGTTTTAGACTTGTCCTATGAAATACTTGTCTCTTGAAAGTGGTCATTAGACCGGTTTTATGTGACACTGATCAAGAAAAACATTTAAATTTTAATTCTTTTAATGTGTTAAAGTCCTATTTTACTCCAGAAGTTGATAGGGTGGGACAATTTTGCTTCTAAAGTTTTTCAGGGTACAATGTTTGTTACAAAAGTGTTTTCAACATGGTAATTTTGTCTTAGTCATCATCCCAATTAAGTTTAACTTTTAGCTGACTACATGTCATTTTTTGTTTTGGGATTAGGTGTATATTTGCTTCAAAAGTTTCACTCATGAGTAATGTTACTTTTGCTATTTATTATCTAAGACAAGTTTACCTATTAATTGACCATATATGCTTATTTGACAAGTACATGTGTCATTCAACTCTTTTTTTTTTTTTCCAAAGTTATATTTAAAATAAGAAATTTTCTTTTAAAAAATTGCATCTAGTCTAAAGGATTAGAGATAATTAAAGAGGTAAAAACATTTTGTGAAGTGAAGAGAAAATCAAACAGGTACTTAGCGTTGCTGGGGTACGGCGTCTCAAAGTTTTTGGTAACCTTGTTATTAGCAATCTTCCTTTGCATGTTAAGTATTTAATGATTGAATCTTTTTCTTTATTACCCTCTAGCGAGTGTGAGCTCCACCACTATATGTAATTTCTTCTTCTTCAATTTTGTTCACACTAGCAACTAAATACATTCAATCAACTAAAGTCAAATTTAACATAGATAACTGACAATACAACATTATTGTTTAAAATTTGAAAACTTCTGGAGTATTATTACTCTTAAGTGAAAACTTCCTAGATAAATTTGTACCTTAACAAACATGATATGGATGACACGTAGCCTGTCAAATAGTCAAACTTAATTGGGATAATGATCATGGTAAAATTGCTATACTTTGGAAGATTTCAAGGCAACATTGCACCCCAAAAACCTTTTGGGCAATATCACCCCACCTTGTCAACTTATGTGGCAATATCACCGCACTTATGCATGTCTGGTCTAAAAATTATATGGATATTTACAAAAATACAACTAGTTATATTTTTCAAATAATCTCCACAATGAACAGTCAAGATGAAGTGGTAAAAAAAAAAAAAAAAAAAAAACCTCCCCCCCCCCCCCAAAACTAGGGGTGGTTGATGATAATTTAAAGAATCGGTCGGTCGACATGCTCGTATTCCAAGTTTCCAACAAGCAAGCACTGAAAATGAGGGGTAGGACTGATTAGTCTTGCCTTAAACTAAAATGTGATGCATCGAGTGTGTTCTTCAATTTTTAATCGGGCTATGCTGCTAGTTTTGAAGTTCTTACAATTAATTATGTGCGTCTGCTTCTCCAATGGTTCGTGCGGTTACTTAACATTTTGTCTGGAAAGGGAATGGTTAATTAAATATGGCAGAAGAGTTGATGTTTCTTGGCAAAGCTTTTAGCTCGTGTCTATTAGTGGATCGATCTGATGTGCTTGTGCAACTCTGTTGAAGAGATTCTCGAACGAGTGTAGCAACTCTCTTCTCCTCTGAAGAAAATCTCAGCTTATGACCTATGGATGGCTGAGAATTGCATTGATTTGGGTTTTCTTTTCTTAATTAACGATATTTTTCTGTTCTCTTTTTTTTTTTTTTGCCTTTTCTTGCTTTAGTAGTTTTGGTTGTTTTTCTGGTTTGGGAATGCTTTGTGCTGTCCTCCGGAGGCCTTTTTGATGAATTATGCATGTGTATATGATCTTGGTTTGCCGAAGTATTGAAATTATACAGGAATTACGTAAACAGGTAAAAAGAAGGTTTCCAACCAGCAGCTTCACGTTGTGTCGTCATTGAAATATGATGGTCTTTTTCACATATTATATAGAGTACTCTGTTATTTTCTATGGACCCATGTTGACCCGGCCATGGGGCGTCTCCATTGAGGTTTCTCTTCATTTCTTTCCTTTTACATTGAACATACGTCGCTTTGAATAAAAGATGGGTCCATATGTTATGTTTAAAATTATATTTAAAAAAAAAAAAAAACCCTCAAACGTCATACTTCTTCATCAGTGGATGTTCGATGGTCTCATTGGGGTAAATCCTTCGGCTGAAAATATTGTCTTCATCTTATAGTGATTAAAAATAATGCCATTTGTCTGGTATGACGTTTCGGGATGCACAAGCCATTGAATTCCAATTCTGTGTTGGAGATTTATCATCCATACACAAAAACTGATCATCAAAGCACCTAGAACATTGAACAATCTGTTAATTACTGAGATTTCAATATTGATGCAGACACCCATTAATTAATCGTAAAACTGTTTCTTGTCTTAGCTGATCATAGTTTCTGTCAGATGCTGTTAGAAGTAAACCATCGCTGCAAAGATATTATATTATTGAATCTAGCAGACAATTGATGATCTAATCCCAGAGTTGGACCAAAGTAGATTGCTTGAGTAAAAGGCCACAACAGAAATACATCACTTGGTTCATCGTCAGCAGAACAAGACGGAGGCCGACGATCTTGGTTGAGATAAAGGAAGACGGAAGATGACTGCTTCTTTTTTTTTTTTTTTTTTTTTTTGGGTGAGTTCCTTTTTTTTTAACATCAGGTACCATCTCTCAACACTAATCCATACTTCGGTTTACCACCTTGTGCATATTTCATGTATTTCAAAAAACAAAAAATAAAAAGCTTACATACCAAAGCACTCTAGGTCCAATCCATCCTTCGTCAAAAAGGGTTTGACCCATTTGAGCTCGTGATGACCCATTTAGAAAGTTCAAGATTCTGCGCTGGCTTTTATGGGTCCATTTTTGTCAGATATGATTTGAGATGAATGAAAAGGCCACCATATGATAAACCTTTTTTCCTTTTTTTTTTTCTCTGGGCTTGTTTTTCAAAAAAAATTAAAAATTGGTCCCAGTTGTTGAAAATCTATTAGACCAGCTCCGTCAGGCCCAAAATACTCTAATGCTATCTTTTGATCCTTAACATAAGATTTAGTTTATGGTGTAAATTAAAATTTGTTAGTTGTTTATTATATGTTAATTGTGATGTAATTTTGATATTGATTGTTTGATTATACAAGTTTATTCACCCGTGATTGGAGAATTTTATGGACAAATTAAAGAGAATTAGATTCTGAAATATTCTATTGTAAATAACTCTGTTTTAAAAATTAATAATTTGTGGCGTTTTGGTGAATGAAGTGCTACGGAATAGACATGTTTCTGTAGTGCTTCACAAGGAAGCTCCTACCTTACAAACACTCACGAAAGAATGATTTGGGAGTTAATACAATTGGTAACTACTCCGTTAACTCTGGATTCCATAAAATATCTGTTGATTCGTCTCCAAATATGTATGATGCTTTCTGAAAATTTTTGTGGTCAATATCTTTGCCATTTATTGTTCATATAGAAATTATTAAATGATGCATTGCCTTCTATAGATGTATTGTAGGCATCATCTTCCTGTCTCTGAAACTTGTGCTTTTGGATGTTCAAAAATTGAATCTCTAGAACATTTATTTATTCATTGCCCTTTCACAAAGGTTGTGGTATGGTGTGGTGAGCTATCAATAGAGCTGTCATTTGAAGACTTGGAAGGATTTAAAGTTTGGTTAAAAGTGACTCTAATGGATTTGTTCAAGGAAAGGAATTTGATTATAATGGATAAAATTATTAAATTGTTCTCCACCATATGGATAAATCCACCTTAATTATACCCTAATTACGTACTCAAAAGCATACCTCCATTATATGAAATCACTATTCATATATACGGCACTATTCATGTATACGGTACTATTCACGTATACATTCATATATTAGAGTATACCCAACAGTAAGCATGTATAAACGTATGGACGATGAGTAACTGATAACAAAATCCAAATATACAGTGGTTTAAAGAGTGTACACTTAATACAAATTAACAATCCGGTAATACTGTAGAGGGTATTATTTAATACAGTTATCCCAAAGGCAATTTAAATAACTATTAAACAAACCTCACTTATATATAAACCCCATTTATTCATATTTCCAACTTTGGGGTCTTCATCGTCTAATGCAATTGTATCGCTTTACTTCCTAATCCAAAACATCTTCTTGGCTTCTTAGGTGTTTCTGGGATCCAGTGATTAGATGAATGCCAGGGTAACGGTTAATCTCATATTCAAAGTATAAATTATACATGGCAAATATTTCATATATTACAGAAAATTATAAACGACCAATAATAAAACGCACCGCAATCGGTATACATAACATATAGCAAATGTAACATCACGGCGAAAGCATTTAAAAGTAGTGGATAAACAGGCATGCAGCATTATTATATAAAAACAAGAATACTCAGCCAAATAAATAAAACGCATGACACAGACATACAAATCTGGCAACGAGTGCACAAATACATAAAACATATAAGATATATATAGGAACACAAGGAATCAGAGATTAAGTTACTAACCTCAACTTTGAAAATATTTATAAATTTCCCAACGTAGGAAATCGATCTTCCTTCAATATTCCTAAAGTAGAATTATCATAAGTATCAATTTCCTTTTATTTAATAAGGTATTTTAATAAATACCATTTCTTCATTATTTTAACACAATACTTATGATTTAACATAATTTTCACTGACTTTGAAAATTCATAATTAGTTGCACAAAAATCCCAATAATGTGCTTCCAAAACCTAAATATCCTTAATATACCTATTTTTACCGAAAAAATACTCCCAACCTTATTACCACTCTATTTTCATATTAAACACCATAGAATCCGTAAAATCATCAAAATCCTTTTTGTTCCATCACTTCTTAATTAACCAAAATAATATATAGAAAATGGTAATTATCATCTTCGAAATAACATAAGACAAATTAAATCCTTTACTTACTTGTCTTGATCCTCTGGACTTTAGCAACTTCTTCTTGCTCTTGACTCTTAACACTTTCAGCCTTCACTCTCAAAATAGCATAAGAAAATATCCCACTCACACGTTCAACTCTCTCTCTCTGTTTCTATTTCAAGTTTCTCTCCTGCTACTCCTTACTTTGGTGACCGAAATGAATGAATGAGAAGCATACGTTTGCATATTTAATTACGTAAAGAGAGAATGTTTAGCCCGTGAGTGACCAGTAATCCAACGTGCACATCACCTTTCTTAAATTCAAAAGAAATGTCGGCAAAAGATATCCAAATAATATACATGCACAGTTGTCATCTGAACCCCTTTTCTCCTAATAATAATCTCCACGAAGGTCATGATTGTAGCAGCTTCAACCACGTAGCATTATTAAAATATATAAGACAATGCTTCTCTTAGTGACTTTGCTTTATATTCTTGTTTGCATATGGAAAAATGGGACGTGAGTGGGGTTTATGATGTAAAAGTCGGAGTGATTGTGGAAAAAGAGAAAATGAGTGGAAAATTCGTTGTGTGTATGTGTCGGCCATGATTTTCTTTCATTGACAAAAAGATGGAATAATTGAAAGAAAGAGAAACGAATGTTACAATCATCTTCCTGTCTCTGAAACTTGTGCTTTTGGATGTTCAACAATTGAATCTCTAGAACATTTATTTATTCGTTGCCCTTTCACAAAGGTTGTGTGGTATGGTGTGGTGAGCTATCAATAGAGCTGTCATTTGAAGACTTGGAAGGATTTAAAGTTTGGTTAAAAGTGACTCTAATGGATTTGTTCAAGGAAAGGAATTTGATTATAATGGATAAAATTATTAAATTGTTCTCCATCATATGGATAAAGAGAAATCAAATTTTTTGTGAGAAGAGAATTCAGTCAGAAGAAAGGGATAAAGCTCAACCATGCCAACATTCTTTACAGAGACATATCATTTTTACTTAGATCTTTTAAATTCAAGAAATTCATGTTTATTAGTTCTATTTCCTCACAAATTTACATTGGGTTGCAATCGTGCCCAGGTATAATTGTAAACTTCTAAAGTAAAATCCTTTTATTCATTAATGTATTTGATTCTTACAAAAAATAAAAGTTGCTACATATTATTTATAATTTGTTTTTTTAAAAAAATGAATATTTTGTAACACTTTGTCAATGAAATGCTATAGAATAGGCTTGTTTATGTTGCACTTTACTGAGAAAGCGCTATATAAAATACAACAGTTATTATTTATTTTTTATATAGAAAATGTTATTATGCAGCGCTTTTTTTGTAACAAAGCGCTGCATAAGTGCATAACATTCCATCAATTGTGGCACTTCCTAAGCGCTGTGTAAACTTATTGTAACATATTAGAATACGTCGTCGTTTTAAAGTATTATAAAATAGCATTAAAAATAAGTGCTACTGAAAAAGGTTTTATGTAATATTTCCCTTTATTGTTTACAGAAGCAACTATAACTTATGTCTTGTTCTTATTTATTAAAATAATAATAATAATAAAAGTTATCTTAATTTTTTTTTTGTTGATTTTCTATTTTAAACTCATTTAATTATTCATTACCAATATCATTGTATATAAATTCCCACACATTTTCTGTTCCACTTAAATGAGGGTAATTTTGGTAAAACAAAAGTGTTACATATTTAATATATATATTATCTTTAACCAACTTTTTTATGCACATGATTCGGTTACGTTTTTCTTATTAAAAACAATGGAGAGAGTAGTATATACTTAATAATATTAGTAATATTCTTGGGCAATTCAATCTCTTCCAACACCTTCAATAACATCCAACTTGGCCTATATATGATAGACTTTTTCTAGATCAATCTTTATAACCATGAACAAAATCCTATAATTAATTTCAATCTAAGGGAGTAATACTTTTTTCATCGTATTTCGACGTTTTTATTTTGGCCAAAGATCGTATTTGGAGTTGAGACGGGGACTTAGAGCAATGATTTTCCCTCCAATCCTTCTTAACAGTTAAATCAACTTTCAACCATCAAAATTCAACTACATTATAAAATCATAATTGAAATTAATTAATAAAAAATATTAATAAAATTATGTTTGTTTCTATAAAATTATTAGTAAAATTAAAAAAAAAATTATTTTTCACAAAAATTAGTTTTGTGAAAGTTAATAATCACATTGAACTTTTATTACTTTATGAGTTAATTTTTCAATGTAAGTTAATAGTTAAAATATCATCAGTATAGTTTATTTAAAATCAATATTAAATATAAATTTATTACTAATTATATTTTTTAAATAGTTAAAATTATAATTTATTTTTCAGATATTCGGTATAATATATGACATTAATTCAAAATCTACCATTCTACGGTTCTACCTAATTTCACTAGTAATTAGTGAAGATAATGTTTTGAGAAGAAAGTTAATATGGAAAATACTCTTATATATGAGGAGCCAAGTAATAAAAAGATTTGGTCCGAATGCTTCTATTCCAACAAGCAGCTTCTTCACGTTATGTCATTCAAAGATGGCTCTCTTTTTCTACATATTATTATTTTCCATGGACAACCGTTGACTCGACTAATGACCAAAAGTTTGGCCAGAATTTAGACTTTTCATGTACAACGTTGCATATTCCATCATTCATAAGTACTACTAGGGTAGCCTTGAAATCTCATAAAATAGAAAGTCTCGCCTGGTTTAATTGATAATGCGATGATAGGCTAGAAAAGTTCATAACACGGCAATCTAAGAGGTGACAAGTCACCAACAATGTGTTGATTTAGGTGGTAGGCGGTATCGCCCCTGTAACTAATGGGAAGAATATATTCTTCCCGATCTTAATTACAAGACATATTTATCTAATTTTAAAAAGATTAAGAATAATAGTTAAATTAATTCATTAAACAAGTAGTAATTTTTTTTAAAAAAAAAAAAGACACAGAATAATGGAAATAAAACAGAATAAAAATTTTAAAATACTATTTTAATTTAAATAAATAAATAAATATTTAAGCATTAATAAAAATAATTTAAATAAACCTGTAAACACACAACAAAAAATAATAAAAAAAACAAAAAAAACCCCCAAAAACCACAAAAGAGCTACGGCATATAGATATTAATTCCAATACCATCCTTAAGGTTTTCAATAATCATTTTCAATTTTTTTCCTGTCATAAATATTTTAGAAATCAATGAGAATATAGAAAACTAAAAGAAATCAATTTCTCTTGCAAATCGCCCTATATCCATTATTAGGTGTCTAGGGCAATTAATTTATTTTCAATTTCCCAAAAGTCTCGAATTTCCTGATGTTGATTTCTAATCTAAAATAATATTATACACACACATGTGTATTTTTAGCTACGGTAGATCAAGATGCTTCAAATAAAAAGTCAATACTAGTGAAGTATGGAAATCACACACAGCAAAAGATTCTAAGATAACGGACTTAAAACATGTTTGTTGACGGTGATGGGAAATGCATAACAAAAGAGATAGGCACAGATCGATTAAAACGGTTGTGTGTACGCGGCGCGCCTGTGGAGAAAAGGATTTGACGCGCATAGGGATGTCAAAAAAATCCGTTAGTCCAAACCGTTAGGGCGCGTTTATTACAAAGAAAGCAAAAGAAGGAAATGGAAGAGCCCAAAATTCTCATGGTTTTTTGGTGTTTGGTAGAGGGAAAATCCAGTCAGCATCTTCCAGTTGAAATTTTCCCACATGTGATGGAAGATGCTTTCCATCCAAAAATGGATAGAAAGCTGCAATCTTCCAAGAAAACATTTTTTTTTCTTTCTAAAATTGACCCTGGTTCTTATTTTTCCCACTTAACCAATACCAAATTCTTCATATCAAACATCTTATTTTTTCTCAACTTAATTAATTCTATTCCCTTGTATACCAAGCGGCTCACATTTTTAAAGTTCTTTCTCAATCTTCCTTTCCTTCCTCTAAGTTCCTTTCTTTCCTTAAATCTTCTCCGTAACAAAATGAGGCCTTAAGCATACGAGATCAGACTGGTCTTTGTTTAGGCTGGATCAGACTTCGGACTAAAGACTCAGAAGATTCGGTCCTTTTAGTCTCGTCTAATCTAACTGGAATTTTTTTCTTCTTCTTATTTTCCTACCAAATCGCGAAATTTAATGGATACAAAAAGTAAATGACAGGGATTATTGCGTCAGAACTTCCAGGCATGCAGGGTCTCCAGTCATGTGCCGTAAATGACACCGAAACTCACGCGAAATTTTTATTTTTCAAACGAATGTCATAACTTCCACTGATACAGCAGAAGGTAAATTATATTAGGAAACAGGCTAGGAAAGTTCAAAACACGGCAATCTAAGAAGTGACAAAGTCACCAATAATGTGTTGATTTAAGTAGTAGGCGGTCTAGAGGAGAATAATATATTCCTTTCGATCTTATTTATAGAATATATTTACCAAATTTTAGAGATTAAGAATAGTAGTTAAATTAATTAATAAATTAGTTAATTATATTTATTTTCCTTACCCTTATTGAAAATTTAAAAGGGTGTCTTGTTACTTTGATTCTTTGTTCTTTGTCAGACTTCTCTTTTTTACACATGACTTCTCTAAACTCTTACTCAGTTCGGCATCGTCGATCTCCCTTATCAACTTCCTGTCTACCCTTAGAGGTTGAAAATGTAATTTTATAGTGATGTCATTATTAAATATGGCAAAAATTGCTCAAAATTATTTTATTAAAAAAAATAAAAAGCAATAGAATTGAGATGTATGTGGTATTAATGAGTTGCAAGCATCACATACTTTATATAATATGTAGACACATTAAGTTATTATTGTGTTTAATTATATCAATAGGGATATTTTGAGAAGGAATTGACAAAAATTAGAACTTTGTCCTATAATTAGGACCAACTCTCAAATATTATCATATATGTTTGAATTATGGAAAGCACACTTTCTATAGGAGGAAAAAAATTGTTTGTGCTATAAGCCTTATAAGGAAGAATCTTTAATCAAATAATAAAAAAAGGGGGACAAACCATGGACCCCAAGCCTTTGGAATTTGTAGCTTCTGGTAGTTCTTTCATTCATTTGTGACCTTTAATTTGGTGTTATGAATTTTCAAACTACAGCGACAATTAAATGGTGAAAATTGGGGTTATCATCCTTGGAACGCGTTAACGTAGTCAACATGAAAACTTTTCTCCCTATTGTTACTTCTCATCTTAGCAATGACATCAAATTTCAATGATTAAGATTTAATATTTTCTATTAAACTATTATTAAAATAATGAATTAAAAATATAAATAAGTCATATTTATTTTCATTAAGTTTATTTTAGTGATAAGTTCATATTTTATAATTAAATATGTGTATAGTTTGGGATATGTGTGTGTGTTTGTGCCTAAATTTCATTATCTGGACAAAAAAATGTGCTAAATACTCTACTCATATTGTCCTTTATTATGCACGAACAATAATAAAAGAAAGGAAGAAGCAAAGAAGAAAATCATAAAATAAAAAATGACATGACATGCGTCCTGCGGTGGAAGAAAAACACGCATGGACGGATCTGTGAAGTTTAAAAGCGACAGAGAAAAAAGAAGGGAAGAATACCTGTAAGATTCAAGGAGGAGGGAAGGAGAGAAAAAGAAAATGATAGGGAAAAAAAAACCAGAAAAAATAGAATTAGATATGTCATACCTAGTAAAAGTTTATAACATAGTATTTTTCATATTTTAGAAGACAAGGGGTTATCTTAAGCTAAATATTATAAATAGAAGCTCCGGGATCATTGAAAAGGCATCCAGTTCTAAGTTGCTGGTTATCTAATATGTGGGAGAATTATAAGATCCAATAGATCTAATGCTGTAAAGGGTCTAATAAAAAAAAGGGGGGGGGGGACTCAAGGGCCTAGTTTAAAGTTGGGAGAAATTATAATAACCACAAAATTAGTTTGCTTCGTGTATAATTTAACTTTTGTGTAATTTCAGCAGTCTCTAAAATTTTAGACATTTGTGGTTTAAATCTAATAAAAGAGGTTAATCTCTTACAACACATGGTGAACAAATGTTGGAATTCCTATTAAAAGATGTATCCCGAATAAAATTGCTTTCAATAATATGACACTTGTGCTTAGCAATAGCATATCATTTTCCACAAAGGAAATTAAAATACAATCTCAAGTGCTTCCATCTTTTATTTGCAGCTACTAGTAAACCAAAGCTAAGAAAATCGAACTATACAGACACAATAATAAAACAAAGCAAATCGTTGGCCATAAAGAAAAAGAAAATTGAAACAAAACGAAATTCACTCTTTTTATTTTTAATTATTTCCGTAGAGAAATGTCAGAGAATCAGAAGAAGGACAAGAAGGAATAGCATCCCTTGAAACTCCTTCAAGCATCAACACCACAATCTTCATGGATGGTTGAAGAAAAGGTTCATCTTGAATACACCATATCCCCACTTTCATCATATTATGTAGCAACGTCATGTCTACTTCTTCCCTAAGAACAAGCATATTTAGCTCTCGCTAGACAAAACACTTGTTCACCCAATTACACAAAACAATTTACTTTGGATTCGAAATGTTAACCACTAAGTCTCTTGTGCAATCTCTAGCAACATTATTCCATAGCTATAAACATCTAATTTCATTGTTATTGGAGTGTTGTTGTTCCATCCTGAATCCAAATAACCTCTTGCCCCTCTAACTTGAGTGAAGGTTTTGGTTTGATTTGGCATCAGAAGTTTTGCTAACCCAAAGTTTAATATTTTTGTTGTCCAAAACTCATGCATCCATCAATATGTTTTGAGGCTTTATGTCACAGTGAATGATGGGAGCCCCACATTCTTCATGCAGATACAGTAACCCTTTTGCAATGCCAAGTGCTATTCTTCTTCGCTAATTCCAATCTGGACACATGGTACTGTCATCAAATATAAGCTTATCAAGGGGGCTATTGCTCTTGTACTCATAAACCAAAAGCCTTTTATATCCCTCAGCACAATACCCACTATTACAAAAAGTGGATACTACTTCTCCAAAAGAAGTCTTTATTTTAAAAAATGGAGTAAAAAGTATAGGCGGAGACTTAGATGTCCAAAATATAAGCTTAGGGCGCCTAAAATTAATTTTACCAGGAAAATACCATAGCGCCAAATTTTTAGCCAAAAAAAAAAATATTTTAGGCTCCCTAAATAAGTTTAGGGCGCCTAAAATATATTTTAGGCGCCCTAAATTATTAGGGCGCCTAAAATATTTTCTAAGTTCCAAAAAATTAATTTTAGGCGCCCTAAATAAGTATAGGACGCTTAAAATTAATTTTAGGCGCCCTAAATATAAGTTTAGGGCGCCTAAAATGGGATTAATCTATTTTTATTTTGTCGCCAACTTCAGATGTGTTCAATAAATTATTTTTTATTTTTGGGCGACCTGATTGGTTAATAGGACACTTTAAAGTAATATTTAGCGCCCTATTATATGTATAGGTCGACTTAAGAGTGAATTTTTTTATTTATTTTTTTTATATTGTAAGGCGTCCTTATTATTTGATAGGGCACCTTTTATAGATTTATAATGCCAAAAAACACAGCAGAAGATAGGGTTCCCGCGCCTCTGCTTCCCACTCTTCCCTCTGTTTCTCCTTCCTTGCATTGAACACTCGCGCTGTTCCTCAGCTCCCTCACTGCTTCCCTGTGCCGCGCGTCTCCTCCGTCTCCTTCTTCTCTATCCTTCGTGACAGTCACCCTCACTCTCCTCCCTCACTTCTTATTGTGAAGGACGAGAAAGTGGAATTCCCGCCGGTGAAAGCGAAATCTAAACACAGTTCACTACTAGAAAAAAATAAATTTGCGAGGGAAAATTATTCCGCCGCAAATTGCGAGGGAAAAATTTTTTCCGCCACAAATTGCGAGGGAAAATGTTTTCTGCCACAAATTGCGACGGAAAAAGTTTCTCTGCCTCAATTTGCAATGGAAAAACTTTTTCCCTCGCAATTTGCGACGGAAAATGTTTTCCGCTGCAATTTTCGCCGGCACTGGTAGTTTCCCAACAAAAAAATTGCGATGGAACAAATTTTGCCGCCACAATTTGCAACGGAAAAACTTTTTCCGCCGCAATTTGCGATGGATAAATTTGTTCCGCCGCAAACTGTCAGTTCCCATCAATAGTTTGCTACGGAACCACTTGTTCCGTCGCAAAATACAGTGGTTTGTGACGGAACAAGGTGTTCCGTCGCAATTTGTCGGTGCAGTTTTGCGACGGAACGCCATGTTTCGTCGCAAACGGGCCGGTTTGCGATAGAACAAGTTGTTCTGTCGCAAACCAATTTTTAAAACCCCCTATTTCTTCTTCTTCTCGCACTTTTGAAGTTGATTCTTCATTGGAGCTTTCTTCATCCGTCCTTGTCGAAGCTTTCTCTCCTCACCAATTTCGGCCACCGTCCCAAGGAGCTCAGCCACCTCTGCCTTGAGCCCTTATCCACCTTTCTTGCTCTTCTTTCTCTGCCTCAAGCTATGAACTTCAACAGGTATGTTTTATTTTTAATGATTTTTTGTAGAATCCTTAATGTGGGTAACTTATTCTTTCTCCGTCACACATTTGTGCAATATATGATTTCAATTTTTAAATTCTTGCTCTAGCTATGTATAAATGCCTTAGGTTTTGCATATGGTTAAAGAAATTGCCAACAATCTACTCTAAAATACTTAGGTCCTTAAACACGTTTGAGGTAGTTAGTGTTATTTTTGCAATGAAAGATTTTCTGGGCAATCCCAACAATATACAAATCTGTTATAAGATATAAAAATTAATAATTATAGTGTATATAAACTAATTGTCTTTAAATTCTCTAAATTGAAATAAAAATATGGTATTACGTGTTGATTCTCTATGTGTTTTGATGATAACTGACAATTGTAAACTAAATTTGAAGTTTGTCTTTGGTAAGTTGTAAAACTTACTATTTAAGGCAAACTCGAGTTTAGATAACTAAACTCGAGTTTGGACTTGATAGACAGAAGCTCAGATCTTACAAAAGCAAGCCAAACTCGAGTTTGCATAGGCAAACTCGAGTTTGCAAAGTTACATAAAGCAATCAAAATTTTTCACAACAAGCCAAATTCCAGTTTGCAAAATCAAACCTGAAGTCTGGAAGATACAGAGAACACTCAGAATCCCAAGCAAGCCAAACTCGAGTTTAGACCAAACAGAAAGGAACCAAGAAAACTCAATAGACTCCCAAACTCCAGTCTGGCCTTTCTAACTCCAGTTTACAATTGACCCAGATAAACCTCAAATATTTCGGTAAGTCACTAAAACTCAAGTTTGCTCCCCAAACTCGAGTCTAGATCATACAGAAAGATCATCCATTTGGCTACACTACAAACTCGAGTCTATGATCCTAAACTCTAGTCTAGAAGATTACGAACTTAGGCCTGTTCTCCAGACATAGACCCAAACTCGAGTTAGTCACTAATTGACTTGAGTTTAGCTCCATGCCCAAAGTCCCATTCCAAGACTAGAGCCCGACAGTTCTCTCTGTAAAAGCCGAACTCGAGTTTGCTTTTACAAACTGCAAGTTTAGACCACTGATTAACAGACATGCTTTCTGGATGAACTCCAAACTCGAGTTTGGAAGAACAAACTCGAGTTTGCATCGGGGATTTTGAAAAATCAAATGATATTGATCTGCGAAATCTTAATGGGTCAATCTAAAATTATTCTATCATATGATATTATTGTTTCTAATGTCTTTGATGAAGTTTTGAGTATTTTTCAAATAAGTTTAACTAAGATCAAGATGAGATCAAGATTCAGGATAAGTGCATTAAATGAAGAACCAAGAATAGGGCTGATCTTTCTCCCTTATCCCAGATGCTCAGGTCAGATCGTTGCAACACTTCAGGATCACTCTAAACGGTCAAATTACGATCATAGAATGACTGAAAATCTGGAAGACCTTCTGCAACAACTAAATTCCAAAATTCCAGCTAAGAATTCAAAGAACAGAGCAAAATATGCAACTGCCATTTTTCCAGAATTGCAGCTAAACGTTGGAGAAGAAAAAGCAACGGCTAGTTCATCTAGCTAGGCTATAAAAGGCTGTGAAGACTCAAAGCAAAAAAAACAACAAAAAGCTACACTTGAATACATTTGCATCTTAGAGTCTGTATTGTGATTTTTGATTTGATCTTCAGTATTTATCAAAATCTACTCTTTTGAGAGTTTGTAAATTTTTGAAAGCATTTGTTTGTGTGAACTCATGGTTGTGGAACCTGTGAGTTGGGTTGTTTAATTACAATGTGTAAGGGGGAGTAAGTCCTAGGTGATTAGGATTGTGTCTTGTCTTCATTGTTGTAGTTAAAAACCTGTTGAACTAGTGGAAACACCTAGAAGGTATCTGGGGACTGGACATAGGTCAAGGTTGAGACCAAACCAGTATAAATTCTATGTGTCTAAGCTTTTCTTTCTCTACTCTTTTATTATTCATTTCTTAAGCTTTATTTTTAAGAGTTGAAAAGAATTTTTTAAAATCCCCAATTCACCCCCCTCTTGGTGATTTCTTCCACTTTCATTACGTCATTTATTTTGTTCCAAAAAATAATGTTATCTTAATTTCATGTTTATTCAATTAAAAACAATACAATAGTTAAGATTTTTTTTAAAAAAAATGCTATATTATTCCTATAAAACATTATCAAAATGAAAGGGATAAAAAAATACAAATATTATTTTATATGAATTAATTATACAAGATATTCTTATTTTGCCTACCTATAGAATGAAATTGGATTTCTTTTGGATTCTGCTGTATGATGTATATGAGTTGGATAATAAATTGAAATTTTTTAAACGTTTATGTGTAAAAATGTTGAAGAAATGAAAACACAAATGAATGAAATCTATTTATATATTACACGACAGTAGTAGAGGTGGTCCTGAAGGACAAATAAATTGAAGTAGGACAAATAAATTGACTTTGTAATGTTGGTTTTTCAGAAGATACTAGGGTAAAGGCATTAGAACAGACGGTGAGGGAGCAAGGACAAATGCTTAGTGAGATGCGAGCACTTCTCTAATCCCTATTGAAGGGCAAGGGTATGGGGCTGCCTCCTGATGGTGACGATAATACTGGTGGTGACGATGACCAGACTGCTGCTGTTTAGAGTTTTTTTAGTTTATTTTGGAACATTATATTTGTAATATTTTGTTTTTGCAATGTAGACTCGTAATATTTTGGAACATTATATTTTATTTGTATGATATACAATTTATTTTATTTTCTAATTTTTTTACATTTTTTATGATTTTTTTTTCGGATTTTTTTAATTTTTTTAAATAATTTAGAATTTTGCGAGGGAAAGTTTTCCCTCGCAAAATCTGCCAAATTGTGAGGGAAAATAATTCCCTCGCAAATTCAAATTTTGCGAGGGAAAATTTTTTCCGCCGCAAAATTCAAATTTGCGAGGGAAAGTTGTTTTCCCTCACAAAATTTGCGAGGGAAAATTTTTCCGCCGCAAAATTTGAATTTTGCGAGGGAAAATGCATTTTTTCCGTCGTAAAACTGATTTGCGAGGGCTTTTTTTGTGATGGACATTTTTCCGCCGCAAATTGCGACGGAAAATGCTTATTTTGTGACGGAAAAATTCCGCTACAAAAAATGGATTTTCTAGTAGTGGTTCTGTTTCTTCTCCTTCTCATTCTTCAAATTCTTCGGAGGAGAGTTCAATGTCTTCGCTGTTCAAACAAACACTATATGAAAAACGGGGCTTGAATCCAAAATCAAAAGGCATGTCGGAGTCTTCTCCTCGGATCTCTTCAAATTCGCTGATAGATCGTTCACCATCTCTTCGTCGAAAAGCTGGTTGTTTTTGGTGCTCTCCGAAGAAGGATTCTAAGAAGAAAAGCAAGGAAAATTGGGACCCAGCGAGTATTTTAGGATGGGACAAAAACGATGAGTTTTTGTCTGATATAAGTAGTTTCTCGAGTAAGCACCAACAGAAAATGCTGAAGAAGGCCATTAAGGAAGAATAGAAGATAAACCACGAGGCTAAGAAAATCGTCCAGTGGGTAAGTAGGCATCGGCGAGGATGAGCGGTCTGGCCATCGATGATGATCTAAGTGATGATTAGGGTACAGACAGATAAGTATATCATCGGTCCTTTGTGTTCTTTCTTCTTTATTAGTTTACTCTTCATGAAAAATAGAATTGTTGTAAACATTCATACTGACTAGTTATTCTACATATGCTTGCATAATGCATACATATACTATTACTACCTATCAAATTTTATACAATAGAGGTTGATGCTGGTTTGTAGAGTTGTAGTTGTTTATATTCTTTAATATACTAGTTTTGGGATTTTATTTTGAAATGGTGATCATAATGTTTACATTATACTTAAATAGACTTGGTTGTATCGTCTCAATGTTTTGCTGTATATTGCAGATTACCACAAGTGTAAGCAGTTTTACATCCTAAAGTCTTTAACTTTGATGTAATTCCACCCCTTTGTCGTCTCATTTTGTTTTACTGACTTTGGTGTTTCATGTTACTACGTAAATTGGGTTAAGCTAATGATTAGACTTTAACTGTTTTGCTATTGAAATTGAGAATATATGTTGTGAAATTGCTGTTTATAGAGAGTTCCATTAAATGTTTTACGAGTCTAGGAAATGTCTCAACTAAGCCTGTGGCCCCTATATAAAAGGGTGCCTTATATAAGGAGCCCTTTTATATATAAGGGCGCCTTATATAAGATACCCTTATGCAGAATTTTTTACTTCCCCCGCTTAAACGTCCCTCTGAAAAAGGGCGTTAATTGGGTCTTATTTAAGTCATTTTTTTGGTTGTTTTGTAGTACTGACCCTAGCAAGCGAACTAAGCCTTTTGTAGGGGTTTTTCTAATGGCTTGCATTTCAACTTTGAATTCTCTGTCTCCTTCAATTAACTTGTGTAGCCTTTTTACAACAATCACTTTTCTTACTTTAAGTAAAGCTCTTCTATAAATTGATCCAAATGAGACTTACCCACCTCTTGTTTGAAACTGTTACGAACTCATTTATGAGGCTTATTTGTGGCATGGCCCAACAAGGGGCGATCTGTATCAGAATCCACCTATAATGAAGGGATACCCTAACCATCCTATAATCAAGGAAGATCCTAATCAAGGATTTTGACCTAGGTGTGGCGGCACAATACTTAGGCTATAAGGTGCACGAGGCCTATGAGTCCAAACTCTATAGGTAAAACTCTATAAATAAGAGATAAACACTAAGGTATGACATTCTCTCTCAAGTTAATCTTTAGCCGTAACTATGCAAACACACTACCCCTTTGGCAAAAGTCTTATTAGTGCACAGTGATCCACAATTCTCCTAAGTATCGACCTCATAGATATCTTGGAGTAGTTATTTGATCCAATATCAACATACTAGTCAAACAGTGCTAGACATATGTTGTTCTTATACAGAATATTGGCACGACTATGGGGATTCATAAATTTTGATTCCCATAACCATAGATGGTTTCCACCAAAAGCACCAGTCAGTTGCCCATACACGGGTAGTTGCCTGAAAATTCATCATGGTAAAACCAAGAATAGTAGGACCAGGTTCACCAGCAACCTAAAGGCATTCCAAATTATGATGTAATGCATGCCGAAGACATATGAGACACGGCTTCCTCCCTAGCGCTTGCAACAAATCCTCAGAATATGGTGATCTAACAAGTCCAACAGCATGACCCTTTTCAGCAAGTTCCAGTTGAGAACCCAGACACTCGCCTTTTATAAACCACTTTGGGTTCGATGATAAGGTGGATGGAGGAGATGGAGTAGTGCAACCACTTCCAGAGACAAGAGGATGTCAAAATAATGCGGCTACAAAAGGAGCGTTTAAGACAAATAGAAACCTCAACTTGGAAAGCAAACCGAGATGAGCAACACGGGAGGAGATAAAAGGCAAATCAGAATGCTAGTAACCGGGATTTGTGCAAGTTGATGCTAGAGGTCTTGCGCAAGGCAAAAACGCTAGAGATAACATGACTAATGGAGACTACACTCGAATTGCTGAAGTTCTAGATTCAGGTTCTATGCTATAGGCCCAGCTGGCTGAGAAGAACCGAGTTGGAGGAGAGTAAAGTTGGGATGTGGAGCCACAAGCGCAAAATGCTCTGGGAAAACTTAGGAGGAAGTACAAAAGGGGGTATTATAACAATAGTCAGTTCACTGACGAGATCATGGGTGCTCCTTTCCCAGAAGATTTTGATCTAGCCTCTTTGCCAAAGTACAATGGAAATCAAGATCTACGAGCCTATCTTGATGCTTTCAACACGGCCATGTTCGTAAAGGGAATTGATGAGCCTATCATTTCCCGAATTTTTGCTACAACTTTGATAGGAGCTATGCAGACATGGTTTCACACTCTACTCACAAATTCCATCCGGATGTTTGAAGATTTGGGAGACAAGTTCGAACTAAATGTTGCAACAAGCAAAAAACAACCAAAGCTCAAGTTCGCTCTTGGCAAGATTAAGTAGCAACTAGGGGAAATACTCCAAAAGTACTTAGACCGCTTTAAAAAGGCCGCTTTACAAGTATGTGAATTATAAGAAAATTTGCATGTTCACTTGATTGTGGCCGGATTGGAAGGTTCATCTTGGCTGGTGAAATCAATTTACAAGGATCCCGTCAAGACCTTGGTGGAGTTCAGAATTTGATTAAAGAAATATTTGGAGTTGGAGCAAATGGAGATAGCTAATGTTTCAGGAAAGGAAAGGATGGGAGAAGTTCATCTCCAAAAGGAAAGGAACAGCCAAGAAGCCAGAAGCAAGATTTTCGTGGAAGGAACCCGGACCGTAAATTTCAGGCTGGAAAGAACGAAGGAAAATATGAAAAATACAATCCTCTCAATATTCCCCGATCTCAAATTTGGAGGGAGGTAGCATTGACCAAGATGAACAAAGCAGATCGACCTCGACCACTTTATAATAAGTTAGGCATAGATCAATCCCAATTATGTGAATTTCACAATGAACTGGGACATGCTACTGACTAATGCTGGGATCTCCAAGATGTTATTGAAAACTTTTTCTAAGACTGAAAATTATGACAATATGTAATAAAACCCAGGGCCAAAAGAATAATAAGCACAAGCCGAGAGGTCACAATAAGAGCCTGGCTCCTGAAAAGAAAAGGAGAGATGACAAGCGTAAGCCAAATGATAATGATGACGAGTTCCAAGTTACCAAGTTTGAATGCAACGCTATCAATAGAGGTCTTGGAGGAGGGGGAGGTCCTTTCGATAAGGGATCACCCAAAGTTTAAAGAAGACTCTAGCAAGCCAGAACCTCCTCTCCTATTTTTTACTAAAGAAGATTTGGAAGATGGTTTGGTAATTATGGGAACCCTGGTAAATTATCGAGTTAAGAAGATCTTCATAGACACTAGAAGCTCTGTAAACATTATCCTATGGGATGCTTTCAAGAGGATAAACCTCGATCAAGAAGATATGAAGCCTTGTAAAACCATCCTTATAGGGTTTCACAGGGAACACATTTCCCCCCAAGGGGTACATCGATCTTAGATTAACTCTGGGAACAAAGGAAACATTCAAGTCAAAACGAGTAAGGTTCATCATTGCCAACTTTCCATCCCCATATAATATAATATAAGAATTTGCAAGTCACAAAAATTGGCAAGATGATGAATCTGGAGTTGAGAGTCGGATTGGAAGATTTCTTGAAGAAGAACTAGGATATTTTTGCCTGTAGGTGATCAGAGATACTGGGGATTGATCCTAAATTTTGCTGTAACAAATCTGTAACAAATTGGCGATTTATTCGGATCAGTCCCAATGGCATAGAAGAAAAGGAAGCTCAACCCAAAGATGCGGTAGGCTTTGGAAGAACACGTGAAGGAATTGTTGGATGATGAATTTATAAGAAAAGTACAGTATACCACTTGGTTGTCCAACGTGGTTATGGTAAAGAAACCAAGTGGAAAGTGGAGAGTATACACAGACTATACTGACTTGAATAAGGTGTGTCCCAAGGACTCTTATCCAATGCCCAACATCGATCAGCTAGTTAACGACCCTTCGAGATTTCAATTGCTATCCTTTATGGATGCATACTCCAGGTATAATCAGATAGCCATGTACCCAACGAACCAAGAGAAGATGACCTTCATCACTGATAACGCTAACTATTTTTATAATGTGATGTCCTTCAGGTTGAAGAATGCTGGGGCCACGTATAAAAGGATGATGAACATAGTATTTAGAGATCGGTTGGGTAAGAATTTAGAAGTTTATATTGATGATATGATTGTCAAGTCGACTGATCCAGTGAAGCACGTTCGAGATTTGGAGCAGACTTTTGAGAAGTTGAAAGCATATTTAATTCAGTTGAATTTGGCTAAATGTGTATTTGGAGTCTTGGATGGGAAGTTCCAAGGATTCTTGTTAATAAACAAAGGAATCAAGGCCAATCCGGATAAATGCAAAGCTATATTGGACATGAAGGCCCCAAAAAATAAGAAAGAAGTTCAAGAATTAATGGGAAGATTGGTGGCATTGACAAGATTTTTGCACAAATTGGCAGAAAAGTGTTCTTCCCTTCAAATTACTAAAGAAGGAGGTGTAAGGAGGTTGGAACCTTAAGTGTGAAGTCGCGTTCGAAAGAGTAAAGAAATGTCTTACTGCCTTGCGGATCATATCTAAGCCGAAACCTGGAGAAATCCTGATCTTGTATTTGTCCATGGTGAAGAAGTTGTAAGCGCGGTATCAGCCAGGTGCTAATTTATTTTGTAAGCTGGGCCCTATAAGTTTTGGAGTTGAAGTATCATAAGCTTGAAAAAATGGCATTTGCATTACTCACCACGGCAAGGAGATTTCGCCCTTATTTTCAAGGACATCAAATTATGGTTAGATCTAGTCAACTAATCTAGCATGTGCTTTATAAGCCGAATTTGGCTAGAAGGATGATTAGCTAGGCCATTGAGCTATCTGAGTTTGATATCACCTATAAAAGCTCAGCACACAATTAAATCACAAGCATTGGCCAATTTTGTCATGGAATGAACCCCAAAAAATAAAGGAGAAAATGGAGACACGAATACTTGGAAAGTCTACTTAGACGACTCGTCAAATGTGAAAGGAAGCGGAGACGGGATTATCGTTAAAAGCCTGTAAGGATTGTCAATGGAGCATTCCCTTCAACTGAAATTTCTGACGTTGAATAATCAAGCAAAGTATGAAGCTCTTCTAAACGAGCTACTTTATGCGAAGGAAAATAGAGCTAAAAAGGTTCATGTTTTAACTGACTCTCAACTCATTGCAGCACAAATTGAAGGGACATACCAAGCTAAGGTTCCTTTATTGATTAAATGCCTAAATAAGGTGATAGAAGTTATATCCGTGTTTGACGAGGTGACCATTACTCACATTCCTAGAGGGGAGAACACTAGAGCTAACATCTTCTCAAAATTGGCAAGTACGAAGAGCCCTGATAACCACAGAACCATGATCCAGGAAAGTTTATCAGAGCTGAGTTGTGTTATGGTTATCTTATCAGTGGCGGATCGAATAAGACTAATAATTGATTACTTGGAAAAAGGAGTTCTTCCTAATGATTCAGTTGAGGCCAAGCGATTGGTATGAGTTCCAGCCACATACACAAATGTAAAAGATTAGTTATACCACAAGGGTTTGCACTCTCTAATTTTGACATGTTTGAGCTCAGAAGAGGCCAAGTACATCTTGGCCGAGATCCATGAAGGAATAAATGGCCAACACATGAGAGCTAAGGCTTTGGCCAGGAAAGCTCTACAAGCAGGGTATTACTGGCCAACGATAGAGGCAGATTCAAAGAATTATGTTGAAAAATGTGGTAGTTGTCAGAAAGACTCCAGAATAATTTGGTCTTCCCCCCAGCTAAATTGCAATCTATCTCAGCCCCATAGCCTTTTTTCAAGTAGGGGATGGATTTACTTGGACCGTTCAAGGTAGCTCTGAGACAGTTGTGATGGCTCATTGTAGCCATCAATTATTTTACCAAATGGATCAAGGCTAAACCAGTTACGACAATCACCTCTGCCTGGGTACAAAGGTTCTTTGAAAGAAATATAATTTCCATATTTGGAATCCCGGTTGAGGTGGTAACGAATAATGAAACCCAGTTTATTGATAAAAGGTTCCAAGAAATAATGTTCAATTTCCACATCAAGCATCACTTCGCTTTTGTGGAGCATCCTTGATTGAACAACAAAGCAAAAACAACGAATAAAGTAATTGTCGAAAATTGAGGAAGCGGATAAAGGATGCAAAGTCCAGCTGGGTAGGGAAGTTGTACTTGTTGGCTATGATTACTTTTGATGATGTCTTATATAGATTCCATTATCCAGAGCAAAAAGCTTGCATACTACATTTATCTTCTACTTTGATTAATTCTTATATATTAATGTAGATATGAAGTATAAATAATGAAGAATGATCAAGATGGGAGATGAGAGATGGGAGATGGAAGAACTTGATGAATGGAATCAGAATATCATTATACAAGCTCCAAGATTGATTCTAGAAGTCTCCATGATCAAGTGCAAGTTGAAATGACTCAATTTGGAGTTAAAATGAGCTACAATTGGATTCCTGAAGTCATTCTCGAGTACTACAATGTAATTCTCGAGTATGATACTATTTATGTGAAAATTTCAGGTATTATTGAACCATTCTCGAGAATCATACATCAATTCTTGAGAATCCTCTTATGATTCTCGAGAATGGTCGAGAATTCATCAACTCTGCTCAACTCTGTACACGTTTCACCTGGGCGACGTTCAGTAAATTGATGATATCTCCCAATCCAGAGATCAGATTGAGGTGAAACCAATTTTGCATGAAGCTAGACATCCAATGCGTCATCTTGACAAAGTTTCATGACCAAAGAAGGTCAGATGAGAGAGATATGAATTTTGGAAGTTGCCTCATCTGTTAACGTCATACAACAGACCAAGGTGTGGTAATTTGAGCATATCTCACAAAATACACATTAGCATGAGCTGAAATCAGTGGCATATGAAACTAGACTCATATACCTTTCAAAAAACATCAAGATCACAAAAAAAAAAGATCAAACGAGAGAGATATGATGTTTTGAAGTTGACGGTTAGTTCAGAATACTGCAAACAATGCTGGTCAAGAATGGATGAATTAATAGAATCAGATCATATAGCTCACTATACTTATTCTTGAGAATGATAGGATGATTCTCGAGAATTCCTACTTCAAGCTTCAAATATGTGTCTCTGCCTACATCAATGATTCTCGAGAATTAGAACTTAATTCTCGAGAATGAGCTCTTTCTAATTGTCATATAGATCATGTGCACATGCTAACTCTCAAGAATGGAATATGGATTCTCGAGAATGCATTAAGCATGAACATAATATGTGTTTGAATTCACACGATGATTCTTGAGAATGGGATATGGATTCTCGAGAATGCCTTAATCAAAGAACATGATAAAAGTTTGAGCTCACGATGATTCTCGAGAATAAGCCTATAATTCTCGAGAATGGTTTAGCTAGACGTTATCATTTGCCTGATATGAATCACCTTCATTTACATGATTCTTGAGAATAGATGAAAGATTCTCTAGAATACAATACATACATTAGCATGAGTATTAATATTAATCCCAATATCAACATTTTACACATCATTGATTATCTCTAAACATCTGTGGGTCATCATCTATTATTATTTAATCATACTCAAACCTGTTCATATTATATTTAATCATCTTTTTGAGTGGTTTGTAGTTGATTAATCCTGTTTAATTCAAGATTGGCCGAAACACAATCCTACGTGTCAGTAGCATTAAATGTGTCTCAGAAAACAGAGCAACAATTAGAACTAAAGTTCGTGGTAGACAAAAACATACTTATTCTAGCTATTATTCCAAGTCACAGAATTAAGAAGCTCCCACGGCTATTTCCCAAAGACAACCAACGGTCAGATTCTAAAGTAGAAGAATAGTCCAACGGTCGAATGCTCGCAACGGTAGAAACACAAATACCTATAAATTGTGAAGTCTTCAAACCAGAAAGGGTGATGACGATTGATGAGTGATTCAATGAAGCCAACAAAATGATCTTACTTCTTCATCGTCGATATGTCAATGACTCATACACTCTCTGTTCCTCAATATTCATATAGTTTACAGTAGAGAGTGAGATGAATGATTATGTACTTCAGTGTATAGTTATTCACTTTTGAGAGAGAGAGACTTTTGAGAGAGAGAAGATTTATCTATAAACATTCTATCTGAGAGTTACTCAAGATTGGGTGATCTTGAGTGGGAAACACTTTGTATTGATTACAACTTGTAAGGGGAGTGAATTCTAGTGAGAGGATTACTTCGAGTGTGTAATCAAACGGGTGTATTGATTACAGTTTGTAAGGGGGAGTGAATCCTAGTGAGAGGATTACTTCGAGTACATAACATGTAATCAAGTTGAAAGTAGATAGTGGATTGGAAATCTCAAGTGAAGCTTGAGGACTAGATGTAGGTTAAGAATTGGGCCAAACTAGTACAAATCACAGTTTGCATATTCTCTTCCCTTATCTCTTATATTTCCAGTATATATTTATTTGAATATCTAACTGATGATTTAGAAGAAGCGAAAAGATTTTCAAAATTCCAAGTTTTTAATCTTAACCCAATTCACCCCCCTCTTGGGTTCAGCCAGTTCTTCAATACTTTGTCTTGTAGGGCTACAAGACCAGTGCTCAAATGTCAACCGATTAAACTCCATTCTGGTTAAACTATATATGTGAGGTTATGATCTCAATTGAGATAAGTCAGCCTTCATGGAGAAGAATGGAGATTATTTAAGAGAGCGAGGAAAAGAATAATTAGGTTTTGGCAGTAGAGCTGGACGTGATAGATGAAGTTCGAGTCACGGCACACTGTCGGGATATGACCACCAAACAACTCATCGCCGCCAAGTATAATAAAAAGTGAAACCATAGTCATTTGAAAAGGTTACTTGGTGCTTTGAATAGCAAACATGGGAAATAAAATTGCCAGAGATGAAAAGCTCGCGGTAATTAGGAAAGCCCTTACCAGGTTAGAGAAAAGTTAGGCAAGGGAGCTTACATGTTAGAGACTCTAGAGAAGAAGTTTAATAAAAAGAACATGGAACACGGATAAATTGAGCATCTATTACGGTTAAATCTGAGTTCTATGTTCAAGTTTTAGTTTGCAGATAAACTGAGTCTATTTCAGTTAAATCTAAGTTACACCGTTTAGTTTTCAAGTTCAAATTTCCTTTTTAGAATTGTTTAAAGTCTACTATATTGGCAACTTTATTGTCAAATAAATGAAAAAATTCTTAGTAGAGAATCAAGTTTCAAATTTTTCGAATTGTGCCAGTTATGAATGAATGAATAAGGCCAGGGTTGTTGAACTCAGATTTAAATAAAGCAAAGGTATACCAAGCTTTCGTAGTTGTGGTATATCAAAGTTTTATTCCAAGGTAATTAGGTGGAACTGTCATGTTGGATCAGGTCGAAATGTTTGAAGTTTTTGTTAAAACTAAGTTTGAACATGTGATAGATCACCCTTACTCCAGATTAAATTTTGGTTAAGTAAGTCGGAATGTTGTGAGGGTTTTATTAAAAATCATCACCTATGTGATACCTGGTTTTTAATACCGAAAGAATATTTTAGTAGATTCTGCGTAATATATTTTTAACTTTGGCCCAATCACTGAATAGAACTCCTAAAATATGTTTGAGTTCATATTATTAACTTATTTTTTGAGAATGCGATAAAACTTGGAACTATATTCAAGTTGGTCAAGTGAATTAAGTTTAATTGATATTCAAATTTGATCCAATACAAAGGAGTTAAGGACAGAAAACATATAAATCAGGTAATAATCCAACAAAAATAGTTACAAAGGAAAAAGGGGGCTTCAGTACCCCAAAACAAAATAGTACAAATGAAACCGACATCTCAACTCTTCACTCTTGAGGAGCTGCAGACTCTCATAGAACATCTCCACCAGCCAAGCCAGCAGTGTCAAGCTCTTGACCTCCTTCTAATCAGGATGCAGACTTGCCGCCAGGAGAGGGTGGGATGAGTTTGTCATCGTCAACATAAGCCTGGTAATGTAACCTGGAGATGTTCAGATCGATGTCAGGATTTAATAGCTGGATTTGAGCCAAGACATTGTTAAAGGCACTCTCCACAGCCTATTGTAACGTGCCTGCATACTCTGAGACCTCGGCATTAGCAACTTCAAAGGTGCCCTTTGTTTGGCTCAACTTAGCTTCGACGTTCTCATGCATCATCTAAAATTGTTTTCAGTGTTTTCACATCAGACACATGAGTCTCTTGAAGATGTAGAGCATCTGACTTTGCCTTCTTTATGGCCTCACTTGTCGCCAACAACTCCTCATATGTTTTGCCCTTCTCTGCTTCGGCCGCCTATAACCGCTCATGAGCCATAAGTCACTACATATTTTTTTTCAGCATACCCATGGTTTGGCTTAAGGCAGTGGCCTTTAAATCATGCAATTTAATATATAGAAGTTCTTGAAGTTTGGCATCAAATAAGTGAGTTGACTTAAAAAAGCGCTTTGGAGGCTCGAGTCCTTTACCAAACTCCACCATTACACCTTTCTCCCAAAGAAATCCACAAGCAAGTTGGGTAGGTGGAGAAGGAGGAGGCTGGGCAACATGAAGAGGGGAAGTCTGAGGGACTCCTTGACCAGAGGTTTGAGTGGCATCAATCAAGGCATTTTTTGTTGTTTGAGTCAAGCCTTCTTTAACGCCCTTGGATTTCTTGGCCGGGGTTGCTTGGGGGTTCGTCCCAGTTGCAGTCTATCTGGGCTCAGGAGCTTAGTGCTTCTTGCTCATCTCTGTACCCAAAACTGCCTTGCCACGTTTCAACAAGTCAAGATAACGTGGTTGCTTCCCCATGCTCGTAGCTGTAGGTCAAGAAAACAAAGTTAGAAGCTATAAATGGATCCCTCTCCAGCTAAAAATAAAAGCACACAGTTTATATACAAAAAGAAAGCCATACTCATTGCCGAATCCAACTCGGCTACATACTTCGAAATGAATTTAGTGGCGTTAACAGGGCCGTGTTCTTTGATGTTGTTAACCAAGGTTACCACTGAGCCGGCCACGGAAGACGACAAGTCATATTGATCAAAGTGGTAGGAAGAAGGAGTGAATTTATGGTGATCAAGAGTCTAGTACAATGGGAATGTCCATTTGACATCTGGAACTTGAGGGAGTTTAGGAACTAGGGTTGTTTGTTGGCCTCGGCTACAACTTTGAAAAAACCAGTTTTGAATTTTTTGAAAGAATCTGTATATATAGTAAAAAGTTTCCTGTTGGGCACCCCTCGGAGTGGGGTCCAACCCTTTCTATTTGAGGCTTCTTTACTAGCACGAGCCATATGGACTGTAAAAAATTAAAAGAAAAGAAGAATTGTTCAAGCTACACCTAAAGACCTACAGAAATGATCAAAGGCGAGTACAAAACCCCAACCATTAGGTTGAAGTTAGGAGGGAGCAATGTGAAAATGATTTAAAACATCAATTTAAAACTTGGTAAACAAAAAGCGAATATCGAGCTTGGTAACAAGATCCCGGTAGAAGAAGGAAAAAGATGGGTCATTATCTTCCCTAAGAGATTAGACTGGCTCATTTGGATGGGGTAGGCTAAGGGTATAATTCTTACAATTGCCTACGGGGAGGTTGGAGACATCAGTCGCAATCATCTCGGGTAGTTTGGTCAGCATGTCTTAGGTAACCCACATGTACTTGTCTGTTAAAATTCTCAAGGGATATGTAGAACTCGACTCCTCAAAATTAGATTCTTCAGTAGAGTGTGAAGAAGGTGAACCCATTATAACCTATAACAAAGAAATAAAAATTAGAAGTTGAAAGGTATACCTGAATCATATGAGCAACTACGGGAATAAAGAAAGGCTGATATATTGGGGGATTTCTCTAATAGAGAATAACTCTCACTACCAGAAGCCGAGATGGGTTTCGAAACTAATTTGTGACAGCAGGAGGCCAAAGTAGATTCGACTAAAGAGTCATGGCTATTTGTGATGAATTGGGAGCTTAGGAAGACGCAATCAAAACATAGATCGACGAATTCCTCTGTGTGGGATCCCAGAATTACTTGGTGTATACCCCCATGCTGGAAGTGTATGATGCCGGGATAGATCTACTTTTACCTCGGCTCTAAGTTTTCAGTGTTGGGGTATGGGATCCTGAAATAGTTATGCCCTCATCCCAACCTTAGATTCTAGAGGTTGGGATCCCTTCCTATGACCTCCACTATAGTACCCATAAAGCAAAGCCTCTCGCTTTTCTTCTTCATTGTGGGAATACACCATAACCAAAATCGAGCCCTAGAAGGAATGGTTTTACATAACTCTTCTTCCTCGACTAGAGTAATTCTATCTTGACTTGAAGACGGTAAAGGACTATCCTTACCCATCTTTAAACAAAAATCACCGCTTGAAATTAAAACACAATGTGTTTGGTAGAAAGAACGAAGGAAGAGGTACAACGATGATACTAAAGATCAGCTATAGAAACACTATGAAAGATACGACAATACTAGAAAATGCATATGAAGAACCAATAACCAAGCTACTCAGAAACCCCAGAAACACATAGAACAAGAAACCAAAAAACAACTAATGAAGAGAACTTTGAAGCAAACCAAAGAAAGTGTAAGGAGATGGTGGGAATACCTATGTTTGGAAGGGATAGTAGAAACCTAAAAGCGCAAGCTAGGAAACTTGAGAAAGGAAGGTTTTTGAATAGAAGGAAGAATTCTCAGAAAGCAACCGACAGAGGTTTTCTCCATAGTTAGAGCAAAAGTTTGAATGTGAAGATTGGGAGGATAATGAGCATATAAAAGGTAATCGTTGAGGTTACCGCTAAAGTTACGAATTGCAAAAGGCAGGGGCAAAAAAAAATTCACCCCCAAAAAGTAGTGATGAGGTATACAAAGTAACGTGAGCCATAAATTTGCACAAATATCAAAGATGACTAAAGGTGACTATTTTATGCCATGACAGTTGGGAGTGTATAGCTGTTAGGTATCCACCTCATAGATATATTAGAGTATTTATGCGATCCAATATCAACATACTAGTCCAACAGGGCTAGACATTTGTTGTTTTTATACAGAACAAAAACCATTCGTTGCTTTCTTCAGCTAATTGTATGAAAATTCCCTTAAGTAATCCCTCTGCTCAGTCTTAAATCTTCAACCTCTAACAACCTCTTGTATCTTAAATCTCTAATCTTGTGTATAAATCGGGTAGCAATTGCAATAGCTAAACATAAAAGAATAGAAAAACCTTAGAAATGAGAATGATCACCTTAATTGCTTTCTTACTATTAGTCTTTGATTGGATGTGGATGGTGGTCATTGTTTCTTTCCAGTCTTTGAATTCCCACCTTGAAGTATATTATGTACAAGTAGGGCCCAAATATTTTGTAGGAGGACCCTTGTGTTTCTCTTCTAACATTTCTTAATGGAAGATTTTGTTTCTTGCAATGATAATCTTCATAGAAGGCAGCGCCACAGTAACAATCCTACAAACAAGAAGATGGGCCTTCCTCCTTTCCAATGTCTACCTCTATATAAGGAACATCATATAAGCTCATAGTAGTTATATTGGACATGTAATAAAATGTAGCATTATCTATCCCACCTTTACATGCAGCTTTTGAGAAGTTCCTTTTGCATCCAAGATTTTGTTGACTTGGGTCTCTAAACTTGATTTTAGAAATACAATTGCAATAAGGCTTATTGTCATTAATGATACAAAAGGTTTTGAATCCACAAGAACTCTTCACTTTACAAGGATTGTCCACTACCTCTGTCGATGACCACAACAACCCACATTGATCTACGTTGACAAAATGAGCATAGAGTTGTAAAACTCCATCTGAATGAAGAGTTGCATGATAAGTAGTATTGTCCCTTCTGAAGCTACTACCTCTATCACCATTGCTCCAAAGTATTTTTGAGTTAGAAACTACTGGCATTTACAATACATAAAGACTGATAGAATCTGTGTTATTGAGGAAAAGATAATATTTGAAACTAGTGCCATGATCAGTATGAGAGGGCTAGTAAGCATCCCAAGTTGTATTACCAGGATATCGTGCATACAGAACAAGGTTTTCGTCGCCTTGCATTGATAGTTTAAACCTTTTTGAAGATTGGCTAGTGTTTGATGAACTAGACACCAATTCACTCCCTGAAGATAGAATTTAACCCCCTAACATAGTATCAGTTGGGTGATCGAAACTCTGCCAAACGATTTCAAAATTTCTTTTTCTTTTGTTTTTGTTTCTGTTTATAGAACAAAGTTTCCATAATCGAGCATGGAAGCAAAGGAAATAGTTCCATTGTTGCCATCAGAAATAACCTTCTTTTGCCCTAGACTTGTTAGCAGAAGAAGTTCACCATTTGTTAGAACAAGAATTGCATTTGAGGAAACAGGAGGTTCATCATGATTTGCAATCTACACGATTGTTTTATTATTCCCATCGAGCAACCAAATTCCAACTTTGAAGTCATCTCCTTGCTCGTAAAAGCCAAATGCAAATCAATGAGAAGGTATAGACCATGAAGTGGGACAAACAATGAGGTAAAGTATAGAGCTAGGTGGTACCTATTTAGTAAATAATGTTTCACAAAGAAAATATACCAAAAAGAGAAAGTAGATGTGCTGCCACATGTTCTGTTAGCAAACAGTATGGTCATGAAATACATGAATTTGCTGCTTATTTAGTTAATGGTAATGAGTATTTTTCTTGCAATCAGCTTATTTACATATGCTTTGTATTTTGGATTGCCCACTTTATATACCCAATTTGCAGCTTATTAGCAACATAATTGTTCCTATTTTTCTATACTTTACACTAGACATAATGTCTGTACAAAATGGCCTTACTTGACAGCATACAAAATATACCTTTTTTAACTTACATTAGGATACAATTTACATTCCACTTTCAAATACAAGTAATTGACTTACATTAGACATTACAAATATCCTTCCACAGAGCTTAAAAACCATTTAAGATGAAATGAAAATTACAAACAACACATAAGTCAAAATCAATCCACAAATTGCAAATCTCAATCTCTTAGTATGTAGGTGTCATAAAGACAATCTGTATTATCAGAAGAACACCTTGTACTATGTAGTATTTAATGATTTAAATATTTGAGCATACTTTATTTTTATCATATTTATGTCTCACATATATTTTACGGATAATATACAATTAAAGATAAAGGCCTAGGAATAGAATAGGTGTGTACTTTGGGATCTATGATAGGGATCATGATCATGAGAAATTGAGAGCACTACATGTCTATTACCTGAAACTATTCCTTATCTTGAATCACCAAGAAATGGAATTGATGATCTCAATAATACTAAGTACGACGTCATCTACTTGTATGGAGAATCAAGGTAAGGACCTCATAGAATGTAAGCATGATGATGCCTTAGATGATGTCATGGGTAGATCTGTTAGAGAACAAATAGCACTTAAATGATTGGCAGAAAGGCTCCACAAGGATTCATTATAGAGAGTATCATTGGATTGATAATATCTCTCATCATTTAGTACTGTGGATCGTCCTAGATTTAAGAGTGTCATTGACCACTATGTCCTAGGATTATGCTTTAATTGTACAACTCTATCTGCCTGAAAAATATGGAGAACAATATATTCTTGGATATGACTTAAATGAATGAGTATAGATGGACATGCCGAAAGGACTCACATCTCTTACAAGGTATTAATGTTTACAAGAACGGTAGTAAGTAATCATGAAGAGTCATGATCCGTCTTAGAGTCAATAGAAGAAGATTCATATTTATGTGAAATAGCTACATTTAGTCAATCAAGAGAAATGATACTCTATCCTTACTCTCGACTAAATGTGAACAATGATATAAGGGATAATGTCAATGCGATATCAAAATTAGAAAGGAAGATCACTTGATCAACTTAATTAATTCCGAGGGCGTAAAGCCTTGCTGGTGTCTTATGTAGTCATTACATAAATTGGTCTAAGTTTAACTATGTCAATGACTAATTTGGGCTAATGGCTCACACAATAAGGGGTTCTTGATTGCTTTATTTAGAAACTATGGGCCAATAATTGTTATTGAGCTTTATCAAGACTATAGATGTAATTGGGTTTAAGTAGGACTCTAAGCCTTATTAAGAAAAAGGCATTATGTTTAGCTATTTAGTGAGAAATTAGTTTCTCTACTAATATGTTATAAGGCCCAATAGGGTCATGGACCATTTTGAATTTTGAATTTAAATGCGTAATTTAAATTCAAATTTTAAATTAAAGTGGTTAGGTTATTAAGGATCATTTTATATTATCAAAAGGAATATCCAATAAAGATTGGATAAGATTCAATAAATATTGGTTGGATAAAGATTGAATAAGGATTAAGCTTCTTGGAAGGCATCATTTTTGGATTGGACCTTTCTAGTTGGATTGAGCCGTTCTAATGGACTGTGTTTTTCTTATAATTACTTGAATTAGGGTTAAACCCTAATTGTAGTAGCTGAATTTTGGCCATGTGGTTCATGGGTGTTTTAGTGCAGCCAAGAAGGTCTTAGATGCCATGTATGTGCCCCAGTTCAAGAAAGATAAGTTCCCAACCTTATTCATCAAATCCTTCAATCTTGCACCTCACCTAATCTCAAGACACCATCATTGTCTTGAGAAAAGAAAACCCAAAGACTTAAAGCCTCTGCCTTGCCATCACCTAGCAAGAATCCGAGAAGAAGGAGGAGTCAAGGAGAAGGAGTTCTCATTGCAATCAAGAGGTAGCTGTGTGGATCAACATTAGAGGACATCATATACTTTGAAGTCTTCAAGTGATCAAAGGTAATTCTAAATCCCAATAGCTATTTTAGCAATCACATCCTTTATATTACATGAGTTTCGTAAATAGTTAGGGGTTATAGCTCTTGAGTACTGTAAAGAGTTATAGGTTCTCATGAGCACCTGTAAAGAGTTATGGGTTTCGTAATTATATCACTTAACTGTACTTGTTATGTTTACCCCTAACTTATAAGTACTCACGGGTACAAAAAAAGCTTTTAAGACATGACAAAAGAGGCATCGGAAGACCGGACTTGTGACCGATCTTGTTCCAGACGGTATTCAAAAGTATATTTTTAAGACCGAACTTAAACCGGTCTTAAATAAACTCTTTTAAGATCGGACATTTAAAAACATCAGGTCTTAAAAGTGAGACTAAATCTAACCAAAATATTTTTTTTGTCGGTCCTAAAACTCAACTTTTAAGACCGAACAAAAATTTAACCACTCTTAAAAGTTCTAATTTTTAAGACTGGGCAAAAATAAATGCGCTCTAAAAAGTAGCGGCTTGTTAGACCGAAGAATAATTATACACGGTCTTAAAAGACTCACTTTCAAGACTGGATGATTAATACGTCCAGTCTTAAAGATTAACTTTTTAGACCGGGCATATTAAACCATCAGTCTTGTAAGACCAACTTTTAATACCACCTAATATCAAGTATGTCACCTGACCTTTAAGACCGCGCATTTAAGTAAATTCGAGTACATCCGATCTTAAAAGTTGAACTTTTCAGACCAGCATTTTTGTTTTATCGGTCTAAATTTTCCTAAATTTTTTCTCTGTTTTGTTCTTACTGATCATATATATATACAAATCCATACCAGCCAATACAACACATAAAAGGGTATACTTTAAGCTACAAGCTATGAACAATTATGGATAAATTGAATGGTTTATACACAAATCCATACCAGCCAATCTAGCATAGAAAAGGCTACACTTTAAGCTACAAGCTATGAACAATTATGAATAAATTGAATTGGGAAAAAGCAGATCGTAGAATACAAATATTATTGACCATGAGTTACAAATACAAATACAATAAGCTATTACAATAAGATATACCACACTTAAATCAACATACATGCCCAATATTCACCATGCCTTTATCTGATTCCCATCCAACAACGTAACATCCTCTTTTATAACATGCATGCCCCTTTGGATCGGATCCTGGCACCAAAATAAAACAAGAACAAACGTCATAGAGTTAGTGACATTGTTTAAAAACACGGATGAAATATAATAGAGTTAAAACCTTAAAGTTTTCAAAGATTTGTGAAGTTACCTTACGAATTGACTCTTTTATAAAGAGATATCCTCCCATATCCCTTCTTGATGATCACTCCTTATGATGGGTTCATTATCTGCTTCATCTTCTTCGTTCATGTCCGGTAGACCCCTTGAAAAAGGAGTACTATCAGGAAGACCATAATTTGCATGACTTTCCACATCAATATCGATGACCCTTTTTCCTTGGAAAGCTGCATACCACATTTTATTTATTTGATCGGTGATATAAAAAACTTGTTTCGCCTGGTCTGCCATAATATGGCATGACTACCAATTTAGGCCGCTTGTCTTTTAAACTGGGGAAGTGCATAGATTCAACCTCTAACATTACACCACTGTTCTGGACGGTGCTCCTATTATCTAGGGACTTCGTGTAAAATGTGTAACCGTTGATCACATACGAATTCCAACTTATGACATCAACCTCAGGACCACGTGCTAACCATTTCATTGTCTCAGAAACAGATTCCACTCCCTTGACCTTTTGTTTGAACCAGTTTGCAAATGTTCTATTATGCTCCCTAATCAACCTTTGTTCAGTCATTCAAGGATTTTCTTTCCTCACAGCTTCTTTATGTGCAGCTATGCTGGCTTGAACTTCATCAACATTATTCAAGATGTATAAGTGGACTTGTGACAATTCATTAGGATCCACTCTCTTTACTAAGGCCCCCCGTCTACCCCCTTTAACATGTTGATGTTTTGGAAGCCCAATCTGTCTTACTTTGGCCAAATAATTTTGACAAAATTCCATGGCCTCTTTAGATACATACTTCTGAACAATTAATGCTTCTAACCGGTATGCGTTTTTCACATACCCTTTTACGAATTTCATAGATCTTTCAATTAGGTACATCCACCGTAAATGGACAGGGCCAGACAACTTGATCTCCCTCACTAGATGAACAATTAGATGAACCATTATGTCAAAAAATGAAGGAACAAAAAGCTTCTCAAGGTGGCACAAGATAAGATATCCTTCATTCTCCAATTCATCCAATTGTTCAATTTCGAACACTTTACTGCAAAAAGCATTGAAGAACAAACAAAGCCTAATCAAAATGTGTTGAAGATCATACTCAGCTATACCTCGAATAGCTATTAGGAGTAGTTGTTGTATCAAGACATGACAATCATGAGACTTTTGGCCTACCAATTTCTAGTCCTTCATCGATACAAGCCTCTTAAAATTTGAAGAATACCCCGACGGAACTTTTATGTCATGCAAACACTCACAAAAACTACGTTTCTCATCGCGATCCTTAGACAAAGTATGAGAAGCCGGGGGACAATAAGTTCTGTTACCGTATGGCCTTGGATGTAAGTCTTCGCGTATTCCCATTTCTTGCAAATCCAATCTTGCCTTCACACCATCCTTTGTTCTACCTTGTATGTTGAGAAGCGTGCCAACAATACTATCACATACGTTCTTCTCCATATGCATGACATCAATACAGTGTCTCACATCAAGGTTGCGCTAATATGGAAGATCGAAGAATACTGATCTTTTTTTTTCCATATATTTGTTTCTTTTCTACCCTTTGCAGTCTTACCGAAGACAACATTTATATTTTTCACCTTTTCATACACTTGCTCCCCAGTCAATGCCACTAGAGCATCTTTATGCTCTTAGCCACCAAAAAAGGCTTTCTTTAATCGACGATATGGGTGGCCTCGGCTAAGAAATCTTCTACGTCTAAGATAAACCGTCTTTCTTCCATGTTGAAGTTGATGGTAGCGTGTGCCTTCTTCACAAACCGGACATGCTTTATGGCCTTTTATACTATACCCTGACAAGTTCCCATATGCTGGGAAGTCATTTATAGTACAAAATATCATGGCTCTCATTTTAAAGACCTCCTTCTTGAAAGACTAAAAAATATCGACACCTTCTTCCTAGAACTCCTTCAAGTCTTCGATCAAGGGCTGAAGGTAAACATCAATGTCCTTTCCGGGTTGTTTTGGTCCCGAAATCAACATAGATAGCATGATGTACTTTCGTTTCATGTATAACATAGGAGATAAGTTGTAAATAATCAAGAGTACAAGCTAGGAACTATGTATGCTGATAAGGCTTCCATATGGATTCATGCCATCCATGCTAAGGGCAAGCCTAAGATTCCTAGGTTCTTCGCCGAAGGTCGCAAATAATTGATCGATTTTCCTCTATTGAGAAGAATCAGTAGGATGTCAAATCTTTCCATCAGAAATCCTCTCATCTGCATGCCACCTCAAATTTTTTGCATCATTTTCATTAGCAAACAACCGCTTGAACCCTGGTACGATTGGAAGATACCACAACACTTTTGCAGGCCCCTTATTCGACTTATACCTTGGGGTTTCACATATCAGATAATTCTGCTTCTCTTCTAACTCGTTCCTATACAACATGCAATCATTCGTGCATGCGTGGATCTTTTTGTACTCCTTCCCCAGTGGACAAAGTATTTTCTTAGCATTATAGTATCAGTGAGGCAACACATTATCATCCAGAAGCATGTCCTTAAAAGCCTCAAGCATTTCAGAAAAACTCTTGTCGCTCCATCCTTGACGTGCCTTCAAGCTGACCAATTTCAATATAGCGTTCAATAGATGGTATTTTTTACACCCAGGGTATAGTGGGGTCTCTGCATCACTGCACATATTACCATATGCATGTGATTGATGAAAAGCTTTTTTTCCTACATCACGAATAATGTCCTCAATGCGATCATCTATATCCGCGTCATTATCATCAGAGGCCACTTCTCCATGTTGAGACCCACATGGCATTTTTTCACCATGTCATACCCATATTGTATAGGTCTTACAAAATCCTTGACAAATTAAATGTGCGTGTATAACTTCAAGACTTAGTCAACTCTCATTAAAACTTTGTACACAAGGGCAATAAAACTTCCTACTATCATCGTGGGTGTTTTGTTTAGCAAATTCTATAAATTCCCTAACCCCATTCAGATATTCAACACTCGTCCATAAAGCATTTATCCAACTGCAATCCATTGTAGAATTCCTATAGACAGAAAGATTTAACATACATAATCTATAAAAACTGAAACTTGCATATAAAATAAGCCAACTAAAAATGCGTATATAAGCTAGATGTCGGTTCTGTCTTATGTTCATAAATGTATCACATTGAATCAAGAAGCAAAATAAATGCATGACGAGGAAATTAAACGCATAACAAGTAGGTCTTGTGGACTCACCTGTAGCATATAAGGTCAAATGCATTTGCTAAGTCTCTCTTCTCCTGCCACGAAGCAACACACAAACACTGGAGATAGAACCTGTAGTAAGAGTAACCTGAAAACACTGGTTGGTCAGTTGGGTAGGTCCCAAAAGAATATTTCATTGATTTTGGTCAACCCATGAAAAACCCAGAACGATAAGTAGGAAAATCATACAGTTATATAGCCGAAACAACTCGTATAGCTTGGTCTTTAGATGTTGGGCTAAGGAACCAGAAAGTTGTTGTCGAGAGAGCAACGACGGAGCAACACACAAACACTGGAGATAGAACCTGAGTAGTCACTTCGACTCGACGGGAGAAGTTCATACAGGGAAATTTAATTTTTCCATGTGTGGCGCGAGAGAGACATTTATTATTTGGGATATTATTAAGACTGGTCATTTTAAAGGAATACGGTCCTAAAGAAATATTTAAATTATATTGAACTTTGTAAGAATGAAGTTTTATAAAACTGCGGTCCTAAAATTAATTTCATTTAAATTTATATTGAAAATTTTAAAATCGGAGGTTAATAATACTGCGGTCATAAAATTCATTTAATTTTGAACCGCATGTTTTATAAAACAAAATATGTGGTCTTAAAAGTCAAATACTTTTTAATTTTAAAACGAAAGATTTGTTGGACCTGGCTATCACCCAAGAGGGGGGTGAATTGGGTGTTTGATAAGCTTTAGGAACTTTTAAAAAAACTTTTCACAATTTATAAATTGACAATTAGATATTCAAAGATGAGCATATACTGGAAATATAAAAGATAAGGGAAAAGAGTATGCAAACTGTGATTTGTCTTGGTTCGGTCCAATCTTTGACCTACGTCCAGTCCCCAAGCTTCACTTGAGATTTTCAATCCACTATTTGCTTTGAACTTGATTACACGTTCTGTACTTGAAGTAATCCTCTCACTAGGATTCACTCCCCCTTACAAACCATAATCAATTCACTTGCTTGATTAAACACTCTATACTCGAAGTAATCCCACACTCGGATTCACTCCCCTTACAAGCTGTAATCACAACAAAGTGTTTCCCACTCAAGATCACCCAATCTTGAGTAACTCTCAGAATAATAGGATGTTTACAATGAATCTTCTCTCTCAGAAGTAAGTGAATAAAAACTGAAGCACAATACATATAATCTCACTCTCTAAGCTAGATATATGATCATTGAGGTATTCAGAGAGTAGATGAAGCAGACGTTAGAATATTAGCATTTTCACTGTGTAAGCTCACGTCACTGTTCTTGTTCTTCCTCTTGTATCTGTGTCTGTTGTTCTTCGTTTCTGGGCTTCTTATATAGATGAAGAAGAGGAACTAGCCGTTGCATTTTCTTCTCTTTGATTCTTCAAAGTTCAGCTGTAAATCTGGAATATGACAGTTGCATATTTTCCTCTGTTTCTTCAATTCTTGGTATGAATCTTGGATTTAGTTGTTGTAGATGGTCTTCTAGAATTCTTGTCATTCCATAAACTTAATTTGACCGTTTGAGATGATTCTTATGAGTTACAACGGTCTGAGCTGAACATCTCGGATAAGGGAAAAGGATCAGGCCTGTTATAGGTTCGTCATTTAATGCATTTATCCTGGATCTTGATCTCACCTTGATCTTGGCTAAACCTTATCTGAAAAACACTCAAAACTTCATCAAGGACATTAGAAACAATATCATATGAGGAAATAATTTCAGGAAGACCCATTAAGATTTCGCAGATCAACATCATTTGATTTTTCAAAATCCCCGATGCAAACTCGAGTTTGTTCTTCCAGACTCGAGTTTGGGGTTCATCTAGAAAGCATATATGTTGATTAGTGGTCTAAACTTGCAGTCTGTAAAAGCTAACTCGAGTTTGGCTTTTATAGAGAGAACTATCGGGCTCTGGACTTGGGATGAAATTTTGGTCCGGAAGCTAAACTCGAGTCAATTAGTGACCAACTCGAGTTTGGGTCTATGTTTGAAGAACAAGCCTAAGTTCGTGATTTTCCAGACTGGAGTTTAGGGTCATAGACTGGAGTTTGTAGTGTAGCCAAAATGGATGATCTTTCTGTATGATCCAGACTCGAGTTTGGGAAGCAAACTTGAGTTTCAGTGACTACTGAAATATTTGAGGTTTATCTGGGTCAAGTGCAAACTGGAGTTTGGAAGGCCAGACTAGAGTTTGGGAGTCTATTGAGTTTTCTGGGTTCCTTTCTGTTTGGTCTAAACTCGAGTTAGGGAATCTAGACTCGAGTTTGGCTTGCTTGGGATTCTGAGTGCTTTCTGTATCTTCCAGACTTCAGGTTTGATTTGCAAACTGGAGTTTAGCTTAATGTGAAAATTTTGGATTCATTTCTGTGTCTGTACAGACTCGAGTTTGTCTATGCAGACTCGAGTTTAGACAGACTCGAGTCTGGCTTTTATGTAAAATTGAATATCTTTCTGTCAAGTCTCAAAATTGGAGTTTGCTAACACAAACTCGAGTTTTCTTCTCCATGGCTCAGTCAAATATCCTTCTCACAAGTTCTTTGCTTTCTAACTTGATAAAGATCAATCCCTAGAATCCAGTACCTATCTCTATAAAGCTCTTTAAGTCTTCTTTCCATTGCAAGAAGAATCAACTCCAAACTCACTGTATTCTGATAGTTATGATCTGATGAATGAAGGTTGTTCTTTGCCAGCGTTTTTGCAGCATCTTGAATTTATAGTCAACTTTCGAAGATCATATCTCACTCATTTGATCTTTTTTTTCCATGATATTTATGTTTCTGGAAAGGTATATGAGTCTACTTTCATATGCCACCGATTTCATCTCATTCTGATGTGTAGATTGTGAGATACACTCAAATCATTGAAGCTTAGTCTGCTGTGTGGCGTGAATTCCTATTCCAACTTCTAAAATTCATAGCTCTCTCATCTCAACTTCTTTGGGCATGAAACTTTTTCAAGATGACGAATTGGATGTCTAGTTTCATACAAAATTGATTTCACCTTAAACCAATCTCTGGTTTGGGAGATATCATCAAATTACCAGAGGTCACCAATTCTGATCGTGAAACAGAGTTGGACAGAGTTGCTAAAAGCTTGCTAAACTCGAGTCATTAAGTGACTAACTCGAGTTTTGAGTTTCAAACTCGAGTTTACATTGGCTAACTCGAGTTTTGATGATCCAGAGACGCCAGAGTTGCTGAAGACTTTACAAACTCGAGGCATTAAGTGACTAACTCGAGTTTTGAGTTCCAGACTCGAGTTTTCTCATAATCCAGAGGCAGATCACTTCCTGTAATGCAGTAAACTTGACTTTTGAGTATCTGGCTCGATTTTGCTCATCCAGAACCTGATATATGCTTGTTTTAACTCTGAATTGAGCCATCCCAACTTCCATTTGATCTTGGAGACTTCAAGAATCAAACTAAGAACTTGTATAATGATTTTCTCAGTTTATTCAACAAGTTCTTCTTTCTTTCTCCTCTCTTCTTGATTATTCTCCATGAATCAACTCTTTCTTTCTTCTATTCTCTTGTTCTTTCTCCACATGAACAAATCTACATTAAATGTAGCAATTAGACAATGTATATGATATAAACTTTTTGCTCTTGCTAATGGCATCTATATAAGACATCATCAAAACTAATCATAACCAACAAGATTGCAGCAGCAACTGAATGAAAATAAAGAATACTGGAGATTGGAGAATAAGCTTTTTCTTTAATGGAAAAAATAAAATATAAGCTTAGTTCTTATTAATTTTTAGATTACTATGACAATATGCAAGTACAAAAGGAAAATAAGAACAACAAATTTAAAATTAACAAAAAACAAGCTTATAATGTTACTAAAAATCCTAATGCTAATTATCAGCTAATGTCTTGGAGATATCGGCTTCAGCAGCTACAATTTCGTGCTGGATATCAACAATTTCCTGTATTATGTGCATCAGTTTCACTTCATCATCATCATCCGTGGGAGCATTGGGACCAGAAGATTGGAGAGGGGGAGCAGGAACCTCTTTGTGGTCTGAAGGCTGGAGGGGGCCGTCAACCTCTTCATCATCCATAATAACAATGGGTCCAACGAACCGTGACTCCTCCATCGGAATGGAACGCACTGGAAGAGAACCCACGAGAGATCTGGGGTGGGCACGAGCTCCAAGAGTACCCCTACGAGGGGTTATCTTGTATCTAACCATTGTTTGAGCAGTTGGGGAAGGAGGGGCAGAGAGCTACATAATGTGGAGTTACAAGGTAATGAGGACTTAAGAAAGACAAAGAGGAAGCGTGAGGACCATAATAAAGGCAGGACAGTAAGAGTTAATACGCAAAAGTGTATTAAGACTGTCATATCACATATCCATGGTCCTAAAAGTTTATTATTTATTATTTCATTAAATTACCTTTAGGACTGATAATTTATATAATACCCAGTCCTAAAGGTAATTTAATTTTTTTTCCATTCAATTACATTTAAGACCGGTCATTTATGTTATAACCGGTCCTAAAAGTCTATTAATTTTTTTTAAAAAAATAATACATTTAAGAATAGATCTCTTACAATATTTAGTATTAAAAGTTCATTCTTTCCAAATGAGAGACAACAGTATCCTTATACTTTGTTCAAATGAATGATTCAGAGTCTATTCGGCTACAAGATAAATTTCCCAACTAGGCGTCTCCTTGTATTCTGATGAACTATGCGTCTCCTCGTAAACGTTTCCCGCGTTTCACATTCTTTAGGATGGCTTCTCTATTTAAACCTGTTGTTACTTTACTTTCTTCACATTATTCTCAATCACTTCTTCTACAATCTCCACCATAATGGTTGCTCCACCACCACCAGGTGTGCCTAATCATCGTCCTCCCCCTCCACCACCAACAGGTGTGCCCAACCATCGTCCTCCCCCTCCACCCCCACCCCAGAAGCCACCTCCATACCCTCCTCCGCTGCCTCCAAACCCCTCCGCCCGATAGATAATGCAGCACCTCCTGGCCCGCGTCGCTCATATAGACCGACGCATGGGCTAAATGTTTCAGGTCTACCACGCCATCAATAACAAGCTGAACATGTTACTTGACGCCAATGACGTCGAGTACAATCTCTCTGACGACGACGTCTCCGACCTCTCCTCCGATCCCTCCCTCCCCTCCGACAATGACAAGGGGATTAAATATTTTTATGTTTTTTTTATATGTTTTTTTTGTTTGTACTATTCCTGCCCTACAACGAACAGGAAAGAAATATGATAAATAATTTTTTTCCGTATTCGATTGTCTAGTCGTATATCCTTTCGTTATCTCGACTTTGTTTTAGACAGAAAGGAAACAAACAAAACCATAATTGAAATGTTTCAAAAAAAATTCACAGAATACAGTTAACAACATACAAAACAAAACGGAAAAAAGACAACTTTTACCTTTTAAGAATAAAAACAAACAAAACCATAACTGAAATGTTTCAGACAAAATTCACAGAAAAAAGTTAACAACATACAAAACAAAACGGAAAAAAGACAACTTTTACCTTTTAAGAATAACGACAAACACAGTGACAACTCTTCTCAAGGTTGGACCACCGTTGCCGTCGGTTTTACCAAACCCAAAGTTGAAAATTTCCATTATCTTACATCTTTTCTAACAATCTCTTCAACTTCTGTAGAGTTAAAACTGTCGACAATGAGGGTCCTGAGCTTAAGTAAAACGCCAGAAACTCGAAGTGTTCTTGAACCCTAATTATTTGTCTTAAAAATGAGTTATCATTTCTATTTAAAGGAAGACTATTAAGACCGCAAATTTAACAAATAGACAGTCCTAAATATCTAGTCATATTTTATTTAGAATTATCGAAGACTTTTAGGACTGGACGTTATATAAATAAGTGATCCTAAAAGTGTTGCCATTTTTTATGAGACTTTTAAGACCGGCGATATCATAAACATACAATCCTAAAATCTAGTCCTATTTTTTTTTAAAAAAAAACAAAGACCTTTAAGAGCGTCTCTTTATTAAATATTCATTCCTAAAAGTGTTGCCATATTTATAAGACTTTTAAGATCGGAGATGTTTCAAACATACAGTTCTAAAATCTAGGTTTTTGTTTTAAAAAAAATAAAGACCTTTAGGACCATGTCTTTAATAAATATGTGGTCCTAAAAGTCACGAATACTTTTCAGAATCTCTTACTGCTATTTACAACTCTCTGAAACTCAAATCTCAAGCAATATCCACCATCCAATATGTTTAGAAAACCAAAATTACACAGGCTAAGAAAATTGTTCGAAAAAATAAACAAATTTATATATATATATATTGAATTATACAAATTGTTCATTTACAGAATGAATTTACAAATTAATGTAGTATTGTAATCACAATTGTTGCTCTACAAGCATATATTTACAAATGAATTAGTACTGTGATTGTTGTATTTACTTTAAGAGGTCAGTAACATGTTGACAAAACACACTGCGTATGTGGTCCACCTCATCATCAAAAAAGGACGTCTCAGAGGCAAACCTCTATAATGAATTAATTCGCGTGCATATTTCATATGTAACATTAAACCAAAAACTGAATTCAGCCATAATATGTAACATCAAATAGATTTACCTTTGCAATGAATTTATTACTTGGTTGAGTGATAATATCATACTTGTGTTTCATTATGTACAGGCCATATAAGTTGGATCCGATTGGTTGCCGACGGGTCTGAAAAGAACAAGAAATATATATAAGATCGAGAATATATAGCTTACTGACCAACTTCACAAGGCAGTGTGCCAGTGTCCAAATATGTACTAACCTTTGGTGTGAGCCATTTAGGATCTTTGAGATCACTCCCTCGCTTTTTGTTGACTTGGTTTTGGAAGGTCCTCATGGCACTATCATCAAAATCATAGATTTATCAATAATGTTCATTGAAAATTCACATCAGAGATTTCAGACAAGAGAATCAAAATGACATGCTTACTCATTGATGATCTGCTGCAACAGAACCCCTAGTTTGCCCTGAGTGGAGCATAAGAATAAGACCGTATTCGAGTCCATGCACAAGACGAGCAACTGCCAGTGGTTACTGAAATTTCACAGCAGTAAAGTACTCAGTGATATATTATGCAGAATTAAGTGAATTGCAACAAGAGATTGATTGTGATATGTACCTATGGTGATATGGAAACAAGCACACCTTCCTTCTCATTTCACACAACCTCTTTGGTATGTACTGCTATCTTTCTTCCTTAGGGGTTATGCTTGCATAGACTGGGCACAAGAATCCAAAATCATTGATTATGCGCTGTTGCTCCAAATCTTGATGCATAAACCTACAATAATGACATTGAACAGGGAATTAGTATATATGTATGTGTGTCTAAACAGTTCATTTAAATTATGTACTCATAAAAAAAAAAAGATACTTCAAAAACATTTGAACAACTGCTGATGTAAGCTCCTGTCCAGGAAGCAGCAGGGACTTTATATCAACGTTGTCAAAGAAAACCAGTTGAGGGTCATGAGGAACCCCTACCACTTCATTGATATCCCACGATTGTAATGTAAATTCTCCTTTGGATACCATTTAGGATATTTTATCCTTGGCCCCCAACTCAGCAGTAGGGGATACAGCTTTATTAGGAGAGGATAGAGATTGAGGACGGGATGCAACTTTATTATGAGGAGATGGAGATTGAGGAGGGGATTGAACTGGAGGAGGGGATGAAGCATCAGGAGGAGTATAGACATTTACAAGCTTCACTGGCCAAAAGATGAAGGTTCCCTTGACATCACTCACACGCTTCAGCTGATCAGTTGAGAGAGGGAGAGGTGCAACAATGATCACCTCTTCAACTGACACTTTGACTTCATCATCAGCCATTTGTTTGTGGTGTAAAGTTGATCCTAAGTTGTGAACTGTCCCTTTAGCAGCTAATTGTTTAGTTGGTTCTGCCACGTACAGGTCACAAAGTTGCTCTGACTATCCAACAATGCAGCTCCCTCTGGTGCTCTGCTGCACAAGTTCAAGTGTATGTGTGAAGGGAACACTGGTCTCTGGCCGAGAGCTAATAAGCTTCTTCATCTCCATCATTTCCTCCTTCATTTGCCTCATCTGGGCTTCAAACATTTTTTTTGAATGCGCGTTCTTTGGCCGCTGCCTCCTTATTTAATTGTCTAACCGTTTGGTCCATCTCCTCCCGAGTAACCATACTTTGCTTAAGATGTTTGGTTTTACCAAAGTATTCTTTTAGGCCTACCCGTCCTCCGATCCCCCTTACCCACCCCGAGTGATCTAGTTTTCCAGTCGCAACGATCAGAACATCATTCCTCCTGCCCAACACAAAAGATCCCTCTACTTCTTTCTTTTTAAGATCTTCCTGTAAAATACAGATAACAAGAAGCTTAGTAATGAAACATGCTTAAAATCTATCCACATGGCCATGAAGCTCTTTATTACCTCAGTCAACCTCTCACCTATTTCACCATCATGCCATTAGAAGAATCCACAACTAATGCCTTACACATTACTCTACATTAGCCATCACCATTAATAATATACAATTAATTGACTTCCATCAATTAAATAAATACTAACATACTTGTTGATAGTTTTGACAACCAAAGAATCTTCTCCCAGAGTTTTGCTCGGTCCATGGCGTACACAAAAGAGCCATGATTCCAAAGTGACATATCCTCGCCAGTCAGTCGTATTGCAACTCTCAACCTCCTTGTCTTAACTGTGCCACCCTCCACTTTCTCCTAGTCATAGAACTTGCTATCGACTCACCCCATGTCTTTTCTTCTCTATACGAACACCTTTGGTTTCATGGATTGGTTGGGATTTTTTGCCATGGATTTCAACATCTCCACTCTGACCAGACCCTTTCTCTTGCAAAGTGAATCTACTAACCTAACCAACGCCTTTTAATGTGGCAAATGACAACCCATGGGTCAAACGTGCAAGCTTGCATGGCGTTTCTTCTGACATGGAAAAATTATATTTGAGCTACCATGATGGTTGGCCAAAATCGATACGTTTTACAAACTTCTAGGGCAAAAATGGTACCAAAAGAACTTTTTGGTGACAAGTGCTTATTGGACTAAACTTCCATGGCAAAAATGATACTTATCCCAATAATTAATATTGACATTGAAAATGAAGTAATTCTTACAAATACTGATATTATTGGCAGTTTTATTATACTCTTTTTTTATTTTGTGACAAGGCTTTAAAACTTAACATAGATTTTTTCCAAAAAAAAAAAATAGGGATAATGACTTTAAGGTCTCAATGAAGTGAAATAATATCATGAAAGTCCCCATTGACAATTGAACAGGGGCATAATTAAGTACAACAGTTACCACTAACTACTAATAAGATTTGTTAATGGATTATTTCCCAAGGTTGGGACTTGAATGTCATTCTCAAAAAATTTTACTTAGATAGCCCCCCAATGCATTAAGCAAGTCAAAGTCAAAGTCTTCACTTGTCCCCATTGTTTACGTTGATGTCTTTCCTTTAAAAGAAATAAAGAAAGAAATTCATTCATTTCTCCGGAGTTCTGTTCATCATTTTTCCCTCCATCGTCCCTTTTCTCACCATACATACCCATGGCCTCCATAACTCTGTTCTTACTATTCGCAGTTCTATCTGCAAACGAAGTTAGAGCTCAAAAATATAATTCCAACATCATAAATTTGGGTTCTTCTCTCTCCCCAAAAACGAATTCTGTTTTATGGATTTCACCATCGGGTCTTTTTTCCTTCGGCTTTTATCCACAAGATGATGGCTTTTCCGTTGGAATACGACTAAAGGGTGAACGTGAAGGAACAATCGTTTGGACACCTAACTTGAAAAATCTATCTGCTTCCTCTGATTCAGTAATGGAATTAACCAAAGACGGTCAAGTTGTGCTTAGAAACGAGCCAAAACAGATAGAAGTAGTCATTGCTAATGCGTCTGAGCCTGCAGATTCAGCATCTATGCTTGATTCTGGGAATTTCGTGCTTTATAGCAAAAACCATAGTGTCATCTGGCAAAGCTTTGATCACCCCTCGGACACCTTACTAGCAGGTCAGAATTTATCCCGTCCAGAACAATTGGTCTCTGCAAATGGACATTTTATTCTCAGAATGCACAATGATGGAAATCTCGCTTCCTTCCCTGTGAACGATCAAAGAGGAGAAGGTATTTACTGGATTCAGGGAGGCATCTCAATGCTTAATCTTAATCTTACAGGCTTTCTTTGCTTACTCGATGATGATGGGAAACCCACTAAGGTTCTGGCCAACAGTAGCAACCATCTTCGAAGAAACACGAGCTTAATCTATCGTGCAACCTTGGATTTGGATGGTAACTTTAGATTGTATGTTCACACATTTGAGAAGAATTCTACTAGATTTGTCAATGTTCAGCCTGTGTGGCAGTCTAATTCTAATCAATGTGAAGTCAAGGGATTTTGTGGTTTCAACAGTTATTGTTCCATGAATAGCGGTGAAGCTGTTTGTGAGTGTTATCCTGGATTCGTGCCCATAAATCGGAATCAAAACATCACGTTCTTTGATTGCTATCAAAGGAGCCAAGATGACTGTAAAACTAGTGAAGATCCAAAGATGTTGTACGATGTTGTTCCCTTACAACATGTTCAATATTGGAGCCTTCTTCCTTATTTGGTCATACCATTGGAAATGGAACCGGATGCTTGTGGGAAGTCTTGCCTGGAAGACTGTGATTGTGGGGCAGCGTTATATGAAGATGGAAGGTGCAAGAAGTACAGGCTTCCGCTTAGATATGGCAGAATTGATAAAAAAGTAACAACCACTGCCTTCTTCAAGTTGCCTTCAAGAAAGATCAAACCAAAGAAGGCAGAGGTTCTTGTTGATGACAAGAAAAATATGATTTTGACTCTGGTCATCACTCTAGGTTCAATTTCATTTGTTGGCTTACTCTTTGCAATGTCTATTTTCTTCATCTACAAGCGTCAAGTCCATTCCTACAGAAAGCTATCTGCAAGTGCGAATCTAGGATTCACTGACGATTGTAGTCTACGAATATTTTCTTTTGATGAATTGGTGAATGCAACAGGAAACTTCACAGAAGATATCGGCAGAGGATCTTCTGGAGTGGTTTACAAGGGGGAAATTCAAGGAAACAATAGAAGGATAGCTGTGAAGAAGCTAGACGACGTTGTTGTTGACGAAGGAGAAAGAGAATTTCAAGCTGAAATCACTACAATCGCTAGAACTTATCACAGTAATCTGGTTCAGCTCATCGGCTATTGCATTGATGGGACAAGAAAGCTTCTTGTTTATGAATATATGAGCAATGGGTCTCTAGCAGATTTTCTGTTCAAGTCCGAGATGCATCTATCTTGGAAACTAAGAGTCAAAATTGCATTGGATGTAGCTAGGGGAATCTTATATCTACATGAAGAATGTAAGGTCTGTATTGTACACTGCAATATCAAGCCTCATAACATTCTGTTGGATGAAATGTGGACAGCAAAAATATCAGATTTTGGACTTGCGAGACTATCAATTCCAGAACATTCAAGAATCGGATATAGCAACGAACTAACAAGTGGCAATGTTGCACCGGAACGTCAGAAAGATGTATTAACATCCAAAAACATTGACATCTACAGCTACGGCGTGGTGCTGCTAGAGATAATATGTTGCAGAAGAAATATAGATGTGAATGTGGCTACAGAAGAGGAAATAATGCTTTCAAGTTGGGTTTATAAATTCTTTGTGAAAGGGGAATTGAACAAATTGGTAGAATTAGATGAAGATGTGGAATGGAGGACACTAGAGAGAATGGTGAAGGTGGCGTTATGGTGTGTCCAAGAGGACTTGTCTCTGCGTCCCTCCATGAAGAACGTGATATTGATGATGGAAGGGTTGAAGGATATTCCAATTCCTCCATCTCCAATCCCACTTGCATGATAATCTCCAAAACCATTATGCTTTTTGCATAAGCATCAATCAATATGTAAATGTGCATTCATATATACTGTTTGTACTTTTTTCAGTGTAACTTAATTCACTTGGAATTGAGATTAATTTGTACTTTATGCAATTTTAATTTATATATGCATTGTCTTTATGTATCCAAATGCAAGTTAGTTTTCTCATTATGCGTCTCTACTATATTTTTTGCTGATATGTAAATAATGTGAAGACAAATTATGAGAATTGACAAATCGCATTAGCAAGTTAGTCTTTTAGGTTCAAATAACTGAGTGACACATTAGTCTTTTAGGTTCAAATAACTGAGTGACACATTTGACCAATTTGTCACCTCTCTTTCAAGCTTTCCATGCACAGGCTTTTTTTATTACTATGCTGTAGGCAGTTAAAAACTCTACCTGCTACACTTTAAAAAGTATTCACAAATATGCTACAATAAAATTGTTCACCAGAAGAATAAGTTAAAATTTTCTACTAATTTTCCGAGGAAAAAAAAATTCTAATAATTTACGCCAAGAATGATTTTCACTTTTGTTAGAGAATACATATAATATTTTAATAAATAGGTGAAATTGTTCACTTATTATCCTTATTTGTTCACTTATATTTGATGCTTATGTAGCCAATTACCTGGTTTTGAACATGCAGACTCTTGGTACATGCCATTTGGTTCAACCTAAAGCCATGGTCATGTGATATGTGTATGCTGGTTTGGCTGCATATGTTATGTTTTTTGAATGCTATTTGTTGTTGTGGATTGTTTGTTACAATTGTATGTCAAATAATGTTTATGCTTGGTCTATGAGATTAATATGTTACTTTGGGGTTCAAATTGAATCTCAGACGATCTTAAGAACTCAGGATTTACACATGGTCGAAGTGGAAGACAAAATTCCAAAGGAAAGGCAGTTAGCACGGAATATCAATGGCTGCCACTGGGATATTAGATAGGATTGTAGAACATATAGGTTTACTTAGTTACATTTATTTTGAAATGTAATATATCGAAACTAATGTAATGGATCTTTGTATTATGAATTTTGTAGTTTATCCCTGTTCAAAACCAATAATGTTTTCTGTTATCAGTATACTATGATATTCCTGTGTTGTTCACTATAACTTGTTGTTTTACTCTGATCAATGTCGTAATTACAAGGGGTATGACATTATTCCCTTTACGCAATTTGTTAATGGTGGTCAGATTTTGGTTTCATCAGTGACATTTGTTCCCCCCTGGAGAATAAACTTGTTACTCTCATTACTTAACTTGTTAATCTCATCAATGAACTTGTTATTCCCATTATAATTTTTGTTAAATCCTACATTTACTGTTCACCTTCTACTTCCTCAAAACCTAGATACTATTAATTTTGAATTTCAGGTGATGTTTTCTTTTTCTTTACTTAATTTTAGTGTGTATAGATAGTAAATCAAATCAATTTAAACCTTCTCTTGATTCATAGTCTGGGTTCTTGCCTCATATTCTCTGAGAAATCTCAAAAATCACCTTCTTGTTCCTCAAAACTTAGATATTGTTTACCTTCTTCTTCCTCAATACTCAGGTACTGTACCTCGACCTTGTACCTCGCCTCCCACTGTAAGAACAAGTTCTCAAACTAAGAACTTGTTGTTTTCATTAGCAAACATTTTTTGAGTACTTTTAGCAAATTCATAACCAATCTATAAGCTTGTCGCCCAAAACCTCTCGCTCCAAATCAAACACCCAATTTTTTTTCAAAGAAAGGTTATGAAAATAAAAAAGATTTTGGGGACTTATCGACAAGTATCCCTTAAGAAAAACTTACCTTTTGACACTATTAAACTAGATGAACAAATTAGAGAGAGAGAGAGAGAGTGTGTGTGTGTGTGTTCGCGCGCGCGCGCGCACTCGCACGCCTGCTTGCCAGAGCAAAAGAGGAAGAGGGAGAGAGGGAGAGGAGAGAAAAAGAGGAAGAGGGGACATTATGGTAAATTCATTAACATTTAAAATCTCAATTTAATCTCTCTTACCTTTAGTCCTTTACAAATTTTAATAGACATTTGTGAGTTTTGAAATTTCATTTGGTATTTATTTGTCATTCTCCCAAAGTTTTTAAAGAAATTATTTACACATAATTTAAACTGAGGCTATTATCTTCATAAAAATAAGGTTAAATTATACCAAACTCCCTAAACATTGGGTTAGTCGTATATAACCCCCTAACATTTTAAGGTTTAAATTTAACCCCCTTGACCTTTTATTATTTAACTATTAACCTCTAACCATTAAGTGTTTGTTATCTTTTTAACGACAAATGACATGTTAGATTATGAGATTATACGTGTCATATTATGTGGCATCCTATGTAAATTACTAATTTTATAAAGCCCCTTGAACTTTAAACAGTTACAGACAACCTCTGAATTTCGATCAATTGCAAATAGCCCCCTGGATATTACAAAATTTAAATTAAACTCCCTTAAAATTTTGATTTATAATAAATAAACCTCATTTGTTACTTTAATCATTTTAATAAATTTATTAAGTATTTTACTGTCATTTGTCAATTAAAATAGTTTTGTTGTATGGAAAAAAAACTAGAAGAATGATATTTTAAAAATATATTAAAAAAATGTCATCATTTGTATAACCTTAATTTTATTTTTTTTTTTGTTGGGGTTAGTTAAGTTTTGATAGTATAAAATTGTTTTCATTTATGTTAAATATATTCTTGGGATAATTAAGCATTGATAATTTAAATATTACATTTTTGTTAGAGGATAGCTCTTGCCCTCATTAATATTTTATTAGTAATGCATATTTTTTCTTGAATTAGGGGTTCAATGTTTAGTTTATATTAATCTTCTAGTTTTTGCCATACAAAATAACTTTTTTAATTGGCAAACGATAATAACAATTTTAATAAATTTATTAAAATGATAGAAAGTAAAGGCATACCATTTAAAATTTTAAATCAAAATTTTAAAGGAATTAAATTTAAATTTTTAAATGTGAGGGGATTATTTGTATTTGATCATGGTTTAGAGGGTTCTCTACAACTGTTCAACGTTCAGGAGTTTTATAAAATTAGTAATTTACAACAGATGCTATATATGATGGCATGTGTCATTTCATAATTTAACATGACATTTTATGTTAAAAAGATAATGGCTACTTAACTGCAGGAGACTGATGGTTAAAAAATCAAAGGTTGGGGAGGTTAAATTTAAACTTTAAAAAGTAAGGAGGTTATATGCAATATATTGATCCAAAGTTTAGGGGGTTTTGTATAATTTTTCCTAACAATAAAGCTTAGAGATTTTGAGCATGTTTGATAAGAACATGTTTGCCTTTTAAAAACAAAAAAATTATAAAAATTATTTGGATATCTATTTTCAAAAGTTTTTTTTTTAAAAAAAACATAAAGTTGTTTTTAAAAAGATTAAGTAGCAAATTCACTCTGAAAGTATATTTTGAGGAGCAATGTTGCCCTGCAAGTTTTTTCACATTCAATTTTGACCCGAAAATCTAAAAATATAACAATGTTGTCATTTTCCTTTAAAAAATTGATGTTGACTGTTATTGACGTTAACCATTAACTTTTTAACGAAAAAATGCAACATTATTTATTTCTTCATACTTTTGGGGCAACATTGAGTCCAAAAAAACTTTCAAAATAACATTGTTCTCGGATGTATACTTCCAGGACAGATTTACTATTTAACCTTTTTAAAAATCTAAAAAGTTAAAAGAGTTTTATGCTGTTGTTCTTGTTCTTGTTTTTATTTTTGTTTTTTTTTTTTTCAATATTATCACAACACTATGGGCATCAATCACAACCACATCACCATCAATCACGATGGCTGCTACGTCACTTCAAATAAATAATTTCCTAAAACAACTATCTAATAGATTTTTTATTTTTTATTTATTTTCAAAACTTGCTTTTAAAAACAATTTTATAAAACCGTTAGGATAAAAAAATGGAAAACAGAAACAAAAAAACCCTTAAACATGATACTAACGTATCGTAGTAGTATTATGTTTCGTTAGTGAAATAAACTGAGCAATTGATAGTAAGAAGCTGTCAGCATAAATATAAAAATTTAAAATATTTCTTGTTAAGTTTTAAAAAATGGAGGGGATTACTTTCTTATGGGTTTCTATTCACGAAATATTTATTTAATTTATATTATTTATTTAGAAAATATTATAATTTTTAAAGATGGAGACAAAATGTTGAAACCTTGAGATACCAAATTCTGTTGCACTGTACGTAGAGAGAAATTAATTTGATAAATAAAATTAAGCTAATGACTTGATCAGAAAAGTCAGGGTCATACCGTGATTGTTACTTATAATATTCAAGGGAAGATTTCAGAGAAGGACCACTTAAAGCAAATTAATTCCTATGAGCTCTCAGAAATCTTAAATTTCACTACAGTCCAGTGGACTTGCTGTGAAATTAATTTGTGAGGCAAAAAGATAAAAATAACCCCTTCCATAATCAAAGAAGAAACAACTTGATTCATAAGTTGTAAATACATAATGAACAAGTGTAATAGTCTTATGAATAAATAAAATTAATTGTTTAACAAGAACATATTTGAGCAATATCAAGTCAAATTAAATTTCATTTACAAGTAACAAGTACATTATAAACAAGTAGAATAATTATATGAATAATTTCACGATGGTACTTGATGAAAATGTAGAATGTCACTTATTCATCAGACTATTTCACTTGTTAATGATGTATACACTACTTGCAAATAGAAAATAATTTTACTGTTATGAATATACTTATTATGTGGATGTCCATTGACTCCCGGTCTCCAAATACTACAAGATGACATGAGACCCACGCATAGTACCATGCATAGTGATTTACTATTTGGTGGGACCCGCACACAATTATCACACACCCACGGGAAGGAAATCCGTGAGTGTACAGTTTATGTTTTAGAGGAAAACTACACCAAATGACCCTGAGGTGTAAATTACACTAAAGACCCATTTTCCTTCTATAAATAGAGGTCTTCTGTAACTATTCATTTGACAGTTGAAATGAGAATTTCTCTCTCTACTTTCTCTCTCTATAATCTCTTCTCTTATTCTTATTAGTTTTATAACACGTTATCAACACGATGGCTTCTTCATCTTGCTGAGCATCATCGTAAATGGTTACTCTTCATCTCTCCCACATTACTTCATAGAGCTTCCTTCCCCAGCCCACCATTGCTTGCTGATTCTCTTTTCTATCTTCAGATCTGCGTCTTCCTCTTTGTCATACGCCTCAACCTCTAAATTCGATTCTTCCTTCCTCCATTGGCCAGGTGCATCTTGGAACCCCTTGAATTCATTTCTTGATTCACATTCGGCCCAGCTTCAACCAATTCATCTCAGTCGCCTCTTATTTCCTATTTCGTCTTTTCCTTCAATTAATATTTGCCTATTCTACCGCCCCCATTTCGTCCCTTTCTTCAATTTCTTTCTTCAGCCTATTTAGCTGCTTCTCATCTATTCCAATTATCAGTTTTCTGCAAGTTGTGCAATCTAATTAAAGTTCTTTCTTCTTACCCACCTTCTCACTTTTCCGTTCAAATATGGTGGCTACTCCAGCCAAAAGCCCATGAAAAAACAATGGACGTTGTATGTCACAAAAGGTATTTATTTTGGGCTCCACATGTTTTTATTTTATTTAATAAAAAATATAGAAACATGGAGGAGTCACGGGTGTTTAATTAAAAAAAAAAATCCATTTAACAAGGTATTCAAATCGACACTTTGATTGTTTTGTATTATATTAGTATCATATTTAATTATTTTATCTCAAATTTTTCAAAGTGATATGACTTGTGTAAAGACTAATTATTCTTTTGTTTTCCCTTTGAATCTGTCGAATTGCCAATATTTGTTAGAATTTTTCTATAGTCTAAATTAAACTATTATAAAGTTTTTAATTTTATTTAATAAAAAAAAATAAGGCTGCCGACAGTTCCAAAAAAAAATTGTCTTTATTATTATTATTATTATTATTATTTTGACTCTAGATTGGAAGTATAGATTTAATTCTTTCTTTTAAGTGTTTTAATTTGAGACTTTATTATTGTGACTAACATTTACTTGTGTTTATTTATTTTTATTGTTACTAACATTTATTTTTACGTAACTAATATTTACTTTTTCGCATTTACTTTTATGTCATTTATTTATATTTATCTTTTATGGCGGCAATACTATTTATTAGTGGGCTCCATTTATTTATTTTATTTTACATTTATTTATTCTTCATGGAGGCACACTAGTATCTATTAGTGGGCTCTATTTATTTATTTTATTTAGCGTTTATTTATCTTTTATGGTGGTGACATTTTGTGGGCCCCATTTATTTTATTTTAATTCTTTACTACTTTATTTATCTTTCATGGTGGCAACACTAGTATAGTGGGCACCATTTATTTTATTATTTACTGCTTTCTATATATTATATATATATTTGCATTTGCATATGCATCCTCTTTCTTACCTTTGGATGAGATAGGTCTCGTTGTGAGTTTACTACCATTCCTATTTCATCTTCTTTTTATTTATTTAGCACGTTTATTTCCAGTCATTTATTTTATTTATTTACTGCATTATATCCCCCTTCCCTTTTATTTTTATTTATTTATTTACAATTTATATATTCCCCTACCCTTTTTATTATTTATGGCAACGACACTATTATATACAAGTATATTAGTGGGTTCCATCTGTTTTATTATTTACTGCTTTTATTTTATATATTTATCCTGATGATAAATTGTTAAAGGTCATATGAGATCAATATGCCATTGAGATATGAGAATGCATAAATTGGCCTAAGAACATGAGGAGGCATAAATTAGCCTGATGCTAAGAGGCAAGTTGGCCTGAAGCCAAGAGACAAATTATGAAACAAGGCTTGATCCATAATTTTGTATGCCATCAATTGTATAAAGGCCTCAAAATTGTATATTTGGCATTTAATACTCCCTTAAATTATGTGACAATGGATTGTATGATAATGATTGATATTATAAATAAATATATCCAATTTGCTATTGCAGTAGCAAAATTGTGATTAAGTCAAGAAATATTGTGGATTAATTTCTTGCCATGATCAAACAAATCTGTGAATTATGGATCATGAATTTTATCTAACTTCATTCCCAAAAGTGAATGAAGCAATAAATAAATTGTGATTATGGTTATTTTACTATTATTTTGTGTTTAGATAATTATAACAATTTTTGTGAATACAAGAGAAAGAATATTTATAAATAAAATAATTAAACAAAAGGCAATATTATTTCAACAAAGTTTAATAGCGAGTGGCTCAACTCCATTACAAACCTTAATCATCTCATTTTGAAGATATTTAATGTCTTCTTTTTTTGCTTCTCTTGAGATGGGATCTAGATGAGGCAAAGCTCTTCGTAATATCGAGATTTGCATCATAAGTTTCTTAAGCTTTTTGTATGGCCACTCAGTTAACCCTCCTTTTTGATAGATCTTTTGTATGGTGTGAGTAGACATATTTAATTGTTTACTTGCATCATCTAGGGTTAAGTGAAAATAATCACTTAAATCATGGTGCGTTGTTTTCTTTATTCTTTCCCGTTGCTCCATTGTTAATCTATATAATTCACCCTGATTAAGGGATGATATATCATATGGAATATTAACCGCGGGTTGTTTTCCTTTATCTAATGGATTTTCAATGTTGGTTTGAAATAAACTCCGCCGTAGTTCATTTGGGTTTTTAGCCCATTCCGAACCAACACAAAGGACCTCATGATAGTCCAATACAGGATCACGCATCAAGTTATATCCTGATGCTTGTAAATCTATACAATACTGTGTCAGAAAATGTTTGATTTCTCCAAAATTTTTATTACTAAAATCAAACATTGGAAGCCTGTCAGTATTGTATGATTTATCTTATACATTTTCAAATAAAACAACATGGGAAATCATACCTATCTTCCTTCCGTGAATTTCAAGTTTATGATATTGAAGTCCGTTGGTATGTATAATTTCCCGTAAAACATGACAACAACTACATTCTAATAAGCTAGTAGTTGCTAATTGGCTTGTGGTTGTTGGTTGGATGGTTGTTGATGGCTGGCTGGTGGTTGTTTGCTGGCTTGTGAGTGCTGACTCATTGATTGTTGTGACTATTGGTTGAACTCGACTGGTAGACTCCATCAGTTCGGCCATAGTTCTACACCTTTTAACAGGCCTTCTTGATGAACCTGCTTCAGTTGTACCTTCAATCCTTGTAGATTGAGGAAGAACACTTGTTCTTGGGGGAGAAGTAGGTACATTTGAAGCAGAAAGAGGAATAGTAGAAGGAGGAATAAACATCTCTAAAGGATTAGGAGATAACAAAGAAGTAAATGACATGTTGGGCTGATCATCATACAACAAAGCATCAAGTAATGTTGTTTCAGATGTATCAGAAACTAGGATAAAATTGCTAGGTCCTGCCATGACAATAGAATTTAGATAAATATGTGAGTATGTGGTAATTGATATTATCAGATGCTTGTGTGTTTGTGAGGCATGTTCGTTTGCCTTCTTCTATTTATAGTCGAATTAAATCCTATTGAATCTCTGCATATTTGCGCAGTCCTGTTAAATCTCTGCAAATCTGCTCCCTATAAAGCATGAGCCTGGAATCTTTTTGACTTTATATGCATACGACAATATGAGTTGTTGCGTCTGTGATTCCACAGTAATGCACCTGTGATTCCACAGTGATGCGCTCGTGAATCTGCAATTATACACCTGATGATTTTGTATTTAATATATATTTGTTTGTTCATTCTGGAAAATGGAAATTTTGTTACCAGAAGTAACAAAATTATGCATTGATAATGCATTAAGAAATCTGTGGAATTTTAATGAAATAGATATCATATATGCTATTATTATGGAATATTGTATGGAAATTCCATGAATTAATTTTTAAGGTCTCACACTTGAAGGGGAGAATGATATATATCAAGTGTAAATATTTATGTGATAATTCTTTGTGAATGTTTCTGTGTTGATTCCCCCAAAATGAATATTAGATTTGTTAATAAATCATATGAAAAGTTAGCATGACTTGTTTGATCATCCGAGTCATATATTATGTGTTGCTTGTTCTCAAATAGAAATAATTATTGGAAATAGATCTCTAGAAATATATCAAATTGAAAGATTAGATGTGAGATTATAAGTCTGCAAAGTTTGCAGTGATGTTTGCAACTAGAAATTTGCAATATATTATGCGCGCAATTTTCTAGATTGAATGATCCAGAAATCATATATGAGTAGATCAATGATTATGAGAACATTGTTTATATATATTTGCAGCAATTATATAAGCCAACAAAATTCTCCCTGTAAAATTGGCTTTTGGTCAGGAGCCAGATAAATTCCATTTTAACAGTTTTGAATGTACAATGATCCACTATAATGCACACAGATGGATATACACTACATGATTAGATGAGGGGGAGAAAAATAAGTAGATTGGGTAAAAGAGATAAAGTGGAATGAATTATCATTGGCTCATATTGATCCTCGTACAAAGAAATGTGCACTAAGAGTTCAAAATGATAATTCAGTTGCAGAGTTTAGTTAATCGAATGCTAGAAGCATTTACTGACCTAAAGAAAGTGACAAAGTCACATGTCCCAACTGCAAATGCTCCTATATAAGTTGTTATAAAGCACGCCTGAAGCGTTGCTGGTCCATCGATTTTAAAGATAAAAATCCTCGAATGAGAAAAAGGAGCTATAAAAATATATAGATGATTACGTCGAGGATAATTAAGAAAAGCTCCAGAAGAGTGTGTTGTGGTCCAAAAAGAGACCTAGGTACCTAATATATGTGAATATAATGAGATCTTAACAAATTATGAATGAAATCCGATGGGACCAGAAAAATAAAGTCAACGTTGACGACATTTATGTTGATATGATAGCATATGCTGTAATGAATGATAATGAGGATCATGAGCCACAATATATTAATGTGTGTCAAAAGCACATGTCCTTGAAGGACATAAGGCGCCAAAAACACATATGTCCCAGAAGGACTCAAGATGCTGGGAGCATCAAATTCTCGAGAATAATTAATTAAATGAATTCATATAGTGCATATAGCATCATTATCTGGATAAACATTTATTAAAGTTCTATATGCACATGTATATTTATGAAAAGATTATTATGATTTTACTTGAAAGATTTAGATCTTGCAGGTATACAATGAACAATCAGATCGGGCGTTTCTATTATTCCACAACGAATAACAGAATACTTGATGATAGAAAGGATGATATGCTCAGAATGATATTGAAGCAATGTGGTTATCAGGGGGAGCAAGTCTGATGTAATCAAGAGGGGGAGATGATACACGCTGTACTCTTTTTCCCTTATCTAGGTTTTGTCCCACTCGGTTTTCTTAGAAAGGTTTTTAATGAGGCAGCACTGGATAGTATATCAATAGATGATGTACTCTTTTCTTTGGCTAGGCTTTTATCCCACTGGGTTTTTCCTAGTTAAAGTTTTTAACGAGGCATATTCATAAATGGACATCCAAGGGGGAGTGTTATGAATATACTTATTATGTGGATGTCCATTGACTCCCGGTCTCCAAATACTACAAGATGACATGAGACCCACACATAGTACCATGCATAGTGATTTACTATTTGGTGGGACCCGCACACAATTATACACACACCCACGGGAAGGAAATCCATGAGTGTACAGTTTATGTTTTAGGAGAAAACTACACCAAATAACCCTGAGGTGCAAATTACACTAAAGACTCATTTTCCTTCTATAAATAGAGGTCTTCTGTAACTATTCATTTGACAGTTGAAATGAGAATTTCTCTCTCTATAATCTCTTCTCTTATTCTTATTAGTTTTATAACATTTACTTTTTTATATGGTTATTCCATTTACTTATGATGTGATCTTCACTTGCAAATAATTTTTTTTCCTTTGACTTTGAAATGGTTATTTTTGTCTTTTTGCGTCACAAGTTAATTTTACTATAGCATCACCGGATTATAATGAAATTTCATATTTCTTTGGGGTTAATGTGACTTAATTTGCTACAGTGCCTTTATATGAAATTTTCCCTGTTAATAATAAATTGCCAATCTTTGACACGCAAGGTGGGAAACGATGAAAAGGAAAACCTCATAGTTTTGGCCCCTATCGTGTTTAGTTGAACAATCTTTTAGAAGTCAATTTTTTTAATGAAATAAGATTCCATTCATAAATGGTCAAATAATGTACAACTGAGAGGACATATAGAGATCACAAAATAAAATTAAACTCAGGAAAGCACTTTTTTTTTTTTTTTTTGGTATATAAACAACTAAGGATTTAACCAGAGATACAATAGCTTTTGCAATAAAAGATTCTCTAGTGAAAACTCTTCTGTTTCAGATTTCCCGGAATTACCCGCACGTGATGCATACACCTATCATCCAAGACTTGTGCAAAGAAGGTGATCGAATGATTAAGTTTAGCCAATTAGCCAATTTCAAATGTTTAATCTAAAGAAGTCTGTACTCATGTATGTACGCAGGATTTTCCTCCAAACTAAGAGGCCATACAACATCATTTGAAAACATCCCAATAAGAATTCTCTCATTTTTCATCTTTCTCATTATTTTTTAATAACTTATCTTCTCTCTTAGATTAAGAAATGAATAGTTGATATTTAATATTATTAAAACTATTATTATAATATTTATAAATTTAAATTTATCTCAGTATTGCAATTATTAGCTGTGTAGATTAAACTTTAGTTGTTTAAATTTATTTATTGATGTTTATAATAATAAATTTATAAAATATTAAATCTAAACTATTTGTTTTTTGTTTTTAATTTGAGGGTAAATATAAGATTTTGAGAAGAAAATTAGAGGGCACAAATCCCAATTTTTCATGGTAATCGATTTTCACCTATGTAAAGGAAAATTTGGAAAATAAGTTTGCCCCTCAAAATTATTCATCTTCATCTCCACTACCATATAATAATAATAATAATAATAATTTAATTATTATTATTATTATTATTATTATTATTATTATTAAATCATACCAAGTGAGGTTTATGATTACGGGTAGTAACTAAAATTATTATTATTAAATTTCTTTAGGATAAAAATTTTCTTTATTATTTTGAATAATAATTAAACCATCTTTAATACTTACTTTGCTATTTTTCACTAACAATTATAAGAACAAATCACTGTTAGGTCCTACGCAAAAGAATAACCACCACCAAAAAGTCGTATAAAATCTTCGAATAGTTGTGAAATGTCTAGGGACATGGGGTGAGAGATTTGAAATGTGCAATTACACATCTGTCCTTTTTAATAGAATAGAGGAGCTGAAAACAAAGTGGCTTCCTGCGCCCAGGTTCCCAGCATCGGATCCCATCCGAAATCTCTAATGCCTATAGACAATGGAATTCCATCCTCCGACCTGAACATTTCATGGGATTTTTTTGTTGATTAATTTTCTTACTTGGGACTTAACAGTGATTACCCTTAACTATAATCATAAATAATTATTTTGGTATTTTTATTAATTGCAAAAAAAATAATTATTTTATTATTATCTAAATAAAATTAACGTCATTTATTCTTACTTTTTTTCTAGTACATCACCATTTTCATTCTACCTAAAATAAATTTTTTTATCAAACCATTGCTATAATATAAATAATGCGTACTAAACATGTCAACCATCAGAATTTTTCCATTACATATTCCCTTCTTTTTATCCCAATTAATTCTTCCTATCAAACCATTCCACATTCGTTTTCTTCCGCGGAGAAAAGTCAAGATACATTTAAGAAATGACAGATTGGCAACTTCTCAGCACTTTCATATAGAAGACTGCAAAGACTTCCAGTATTGCACCAACATTTTCTTTGTTCATCTTCCATTATTGCACCAATCCTTTTTGTTCATCAAGGATTCTTCAATTCTGTGAGATTGAGTGGCCATGGCGCCTGCCCTTGCAGCAAACCTATACTTTCTCCTTTTTGTATATCTTCTATGTGAAACAGTATTCACACAAGAAATACAACTTGGCTCTTCAATTTCCCCCACTGATCCTACCACTTCATGGCCTTCACCTTCAGGTCGATTCGCATTTGGCTTTTACGAGCAAGGCGATGGTTTCAAAGTTGGAATCTGGCTGTCCGATGGGATTAATAAAACAATCGTCTGGACTGCGAATCGTAATGACCCTCCTGTCTCCTCAAAGTCAATGGTTAATCTAACCAGAAACGGTGAGCTTCTTCTGCAAACAGAACCAGGGAAAAAGAAGGTAATTGCTCATGGTAACAATGGAGCTGTTTTCTATGCTTCCATGCTTGATTCTGGAAACTTTGTTCTACAAAACGAAACTTTGGGCTTCCTTTGGCAGAGTTTCTATTACCCAACTGATACTTTGTTAGGGGGCCAAATTCTACTTGGTGGGAGTGAATTGGTGTCTAGTTCATCAGAGACCAACCAATCTTCTGGAAGGTTTCAACTCTCGATGCAGGTTGATGGAAACCTTGTTCTGTATCCACGATATTCTGACGCTCGCACATCGTGGGATGCTTACTGGGCCTCTAATAGTAATGATGTCACTAGTTTCAAATATTATCTTTTCCTCAACAGCACAGATCCTCGGCCTCTATGTATTGTAAATGCCAGTAGTTCCAACTCCGAAATACTTTGGCAACAGGGTGGTAGCAGCTTCGAAGGAAACAACACTATTTATCGTGCAACTATTGATTCTGATGGAGTTTTTCGACTCTATGCTCATTTTGATGATGCAAATCGGGAACATCAAGTCAAAGAGTTATGGTCACCGACGGAGTTGAACAATCAATGCAACGTGAAGAGTTTCTGTGGGTTAAACAGCTATTGCACCTTCTTGGACAACCAGCCTTCTTGCAATTGCCTTCCCGGAACAAATTTTGTAGATCCGAGTCAAACAAATCTTGGGTGCAAAAGGAACTTCTCAGAAGCTGAATGTAAAGAAGGGAAAGATAACGCAACTTTCTATCACATGATCCCTATGCTAAGTATGAATGTGGATGATCCTTATGTAGAGGAATACAACCTTCTGGAGGAGGAATGCCGATCTTCTTGTTTGCAAGATTGTTACTGTGGGGCTGTCTTTTATGAAAATAATCGGTGCAGAAAACAAAAGCTGCCATTAAGATATGTTACAAGAGTCACACAAGGGTCCTCCTCCTACGCAATGTACTTCAAGGTGGGAATTCAAAGCCTCAAAAGCAACACCAATATCGAAAGCCAACCACCTCCCATCAAGACTACCAGTAAGAAAGCAATTGTTCAGATCATAGTTGTCATCTTTGGTTTTGCTATTCTTTTTTGTTCAGCTGTTACAATATCTACTCGATTTATATACAAGATTAGAGTTTTAAGTTACAAGAGGTTGTTGGAGATTGGAGATTTGGGTTTGAACGAGGGGGTTGTTACTCTAAGGTTATTTTCATACAATGAGCTGAAGAAAGCAACAGATCGTTTCAGACAGGAGGTGGGTAAGGGTTCCTTCGGATCAGTTTATAAAGGAACTTTACACAAAGGAAGCATATTGATTGCCGTAAAAAGGCTACACAATTTATCTGAAGAAGGGGAGAAAGAATTTCAAGCTGAAATGCAAGCCATTGGTAAAACAAACCACAAAAACTTAGTTCGCCTGCTGGGATATTGTGCCGAGGGATCTAAAAGGCTTCTGGTTTATGAGTACATGAGTAATGGCTCCCTTGAGAAGCTTATCTTTGGTGACAGTACCATACGTCCTGATTGGGATCAGAGAAGAAGAATAGCACTGGAAATTGCAAGAGGGTTACTGTATTTGCATGAAGAATGTGGGGCTCCTATCATTCACTGTGATATAAAGCCTCAAAACATATTGATGGATGAGTTTTGGACGGCTAAAATATCAGACTTTGGCTTAGCAAAACTTCTAATGCCAGATCAAACAAGAACCTTCACTCAAGTTAGAGGGACAAGAGGTTATTTGGCTCCAGAATGGAACAAAAACACTCCAATAACAGTGAAAGCAGATGTTTATAGCTACGGAATAATGCTCCTAGAGATTGCATTTTGCAGAAGAAACTTAGTGGTTAACATTTCAAATCCAGAGCAAATTGTTCTTTGTAATTGGGTGTATAAGTGTTTTGTTCAACGAGAGTTACATAAGCTTGTTCTTGGGGAAGAAGTGGACCTAACGTTGCTAGAGAATTTGGTGAAAGTGGGGATATGGTGTATTCAAGATGAACCTTTTCTTCGGCCATCAATGAAGAGTGTGGTGTTGATGCTTGAAGGTGTTTCGGAGGTGGCTATTCCTCCTTGTCCATATTCCAATTCTACGTGATATTTCTCTGCGGAAAATTAAAAATAAAAGAGTGAATTTCGTGTTGTTTTAATTTGCTTTTTTGCCCCCTTCCCCCGCCAACGATTTGCTTTGTTTTATTATTGTGTCTGTGTAATATGGTTTTCTTAATTATGGTCTGCATGTAACTGCAAATAAAAGATGGAAGGACTTGAGATTGTATTTTAATTTCCCTTGTCGAAAATGTTATATTGCTAGGTACAAGCATCTTATTATTAAAAACAATTTTGTTTGAGGTAATATTAGACACTAAATATAGATACAAGGGATTTGAATATTTATTTACTATGTGTTGTAAGAGATTTGTATTAGATTCAACGTGTAGGTGTCTAAAAATTTAGAGATGACTGAAATAACCTACAAGAGTTCAAATCTAAATAAAGCAAACTAATTTGGTGGTACTTATAATTTCCCTCAGTTTCAAATTAAGCCCTTGAGTTTTTATTCTCGTTTTATTAGACCCTTTAAATTCATATCATTAGATCTAATGGATTTTATAATTCACCCACATCTTGGATAACCAGACAACTTACAGTTGGATGCCTTTTGAATGATCCGAGAGTTTCTATTTATAACACGAGTATTTAGTTTAAGATAACTCCTTGTCTTTCCAAAATATGAGAAATCTTATGTTATAAAGTTTTATGAGGTATGACATATCTAATTCTAATTTTTCTCTCTTTTTTTTTTATTAAAATTTTCTTTTTCTTTCCTTCCTCCTCCTTGAATCTCACAGGTATTCTTCTCTTCTATTTTTTCCCTTTCCCTTTTAAACTTCATAGATCCGTCCATCAATAAAGAATGTTGTGTTCGTGCTTTGAAGGAGTTACTGAGGTGGCTATTCCTCCTTCTCCATCTCCTGATTCTATTTGACAATCACTTTGCTGGAAAACAAAAATGATCAAACAATTAAAGATCTTGCGATTCCATGTAGCTTTAGTTTGATCCGTCTATATTTTTTGGGTTTCTGTATAATTTTATCTCTTAATGATTGATTAGATTAAAAAATTTAGTTAAATTAGCTAATATGATATGTTTGTTTTAAATTACCCTCATCATCTTCTTTAATTTTCTTCATATCTCTCTTACTGTATTATTGTTAAGGTAGTATCAATAGGCATAATTTTAGAAAAAAATTGACAAATATGAAAAATAGATATTATATTTAGGATCAAGATCTACCCCTGATTAAGTTCTATATTAAGGACCAGATGGAATATTATTGTTTACTCATTAAAAAAAACAGTCATTTTGTAGCAGTTAAAACTCGTATTTGTAGGGGTTTCGACCACTACAAATAACATTCGTAGCGGTTGATAAAATTGTTACAAAATGCATCGTTGCAAGCTATTTTGTAACAGTTCACCAAAACCGCTACTCATGCAAATAAATTGCTAATGTTACTATAGCGGTTTGATGTCACTACTACAAATAAGACTTGGATGACGTATTGTGTAAACAAGATAACTGCTACTAGATGAAACTGGCCAAATTTGTAGTGGTTAATTAACCACTACTAAATACATCCAATAAATTTTAGAAATTGGTAGCAAATATTTGTAGCGGTTTTCAAACTGCTATAGAATTGGATGAAACTTCATAAATGACGCCAAATATTTGAAATAAAATTTGCTACAAAATATTTCATCCAATTTTTTCAAAAAATTGTGCCGCCTTTTTCGAAATTTCATTCAATATTGTAATAGTTTGACAACCACAACAAACATTAGGTTAAATCTTAAATATTCCACAAAAAATGTATATCAAAATTTGTAGCGTTCTAAAACAGCTACAAATATTAACATTCTTTTAAAAAAATTAATACTGGTAGATGATATTTTATTATGGATATTATATTGGTAAAATAATGAAAATGTGTAGATAACATGAACTTATTATATTGTCTACTATAAGATATTTGATTATGAAATTAATTTTGATAATTATAGAAGGAATGTTAAGCGAATGTTGTTAAAATTCTGGATAAAAAATAATTAGTATCAGGGAATTACAAGAAAGGAAAAAATTTGAAATTAAAGACTTATAAAAAAAGGCTTACCATATTTGATCCACTTGTATAGCACTTAACCTCTCCAAAAAACGTTGACAAATGAGAGAAAACGAAAGAGAATGTGGATGGTGTAATATGCTCCATTTTGAAGAACAATAATTAATTAATGGTTTGATTAAACCGTCCGTGCAAATTTATATGCACACAGTTGAGTTTTGACTTTACAAGTCTCAAACTCAATAATTGAAATGTATCAGAGTATGCAAAATGAACCCTAATGTGGCAATATTTAATAATCTAACATATATCAAAAAGATGTTAGTTCTCTATGTGTTTTAATGATAACCGACTATTGTAAACCTAAGTTAAAGTTTGTCTTTGAAAATTTGAAAAACTTACTGTTAAAGACAAACTCGAGTTTTGGTTAGAAAACTCGAGTTTGGACTTGACAAAAAGCAACTCCAGTTTTGTGAACTAAGATAAACTTGAGTCAAGATTTGAAAACTCGAGTTTAGACAATACAAAGAGTTCCTAAGTTTTTCAAAAGACAAAGCAAACTAGAGTTTAGTTAAATAAACTACAGTTTGACAAATCAAGAAACCTGAGTTTTACCAAGTAGTGTGAAAACTCGAGTCAAAGTTTTGGAAACTCAAGTTTTACCACATACAGAAAGATAAACTATCCTGAGCTTGTGAAAACTTGAGTTATGATTTTGAAAAATCCAGTTTAGATTTGCTTAAATGTTTTACAAAGTTTTCTTCTATGAGAAAACTTGACTTTAGTTTTCACAAACTCGAGTTTAGAACTTACAAAGAATAACACATATTTCTAAGGTTTTGAAAACTTAACTTTTGAAATGAAAACTCCGGTTTAATCAATCCATAGAGCTTTCCAATTTTCCTAAGTTTTTGTGGAAACTTGAGTTAACCTTTACAAACTCGAGTTTATGCCATACAGAAAGCATTACTCTTTATTCACTATTTGAAAACTCCAGTTTTATATGAAAACTCTAGTTTTGAGCTTCTAGACTTAAAATGTGTTTTTCACCATAAGTGTCCAAAACTCGAGTTAGTCACTTAATAACTCAAGTTTAGGTCTTGCTCAAAAACTGTTTGAAAGATCAACTTGCGACCTTCTTCTCTGTATGAAGAAAACTTGAGTCATATAAAACTCAAGTTTATGCTTTTAAATGTGAACAAGAAACTCGAGTTTTGATTAACTAACTCGAGTCTATATCACAAAATTCAAAATTTGAATTATCTGAATCTGCAAAAAACCGTGTGATTGATCTATATGTTGTTTATCATCACTCATCACCATCTCTAGATGTGTTTAACTTGTTTGTTAGTGAATTTCAGTTGATCTATAGATGATTCAAAGAGAATTAAAGTGCAGTTTAAACACAAATGAAAAAGCATGTCATAGCATTTATTGCAAAGTAAAATAACTTGCTATATTATGGACAATCAACCTCTGCATGATGCAAAATAGATTAATGCTTCCAACAGCTGGATTAATGCACCAACGGTTATAATGAAGATTGCAATGGTCATTTAATACTCTCTTTGTATAAATAGAGTTGCATTCAATTCTTCTCAACAACCAAGACTACTGAAAACGTATTGTATTCAAGTTTATTACTTACTCTTTCAACTTTCACTTGTAAAGTATCTTCTGATACTTTGTGTTTTAATGATTATCTATCTACTCTAAGAGAAAGTTCATTTGATTGAAAATCATATTATTGTAAAGAATCTCAAGTCTGGGGACTTAGAGATTGGGATATTGATTACAACTTGTAAGGGGGAGTAGATTCTAGTCAGAGAATTACTCTTGAGTTACAAAGTTTGTAATCAATTGTGATAGTGAAAATCCTAGGAGAAACTGGGCACTGGACGTAGGTCAGAGATTGGACCAAACTAGTATAAATTCTATCTTTCTTTTCTTCCCTATACTCTGAATAGTTCTGCTTTTATCTTCGATAACAGGGTTTTGAAAAAGAATTTTAAAATCCCCAATTCACCCCCTCTTGGTGATTTGCTCCACTTTCAAAATATAGAAGCACTTCTATTAACAAAAGTAGGTTAAGCTTTCGAAACCTTCCCTGATAGACCCACACGAAAACTACCAATTGAAAAATATTAGTAACCATAAATCCAACTCATTACAAATGCTAATATGTGTTCAGGAGGTGCCAAGTAGAATATTTTATATAAAAAGTATTAGCACTTATAATTCACAAATTTTCAAATCGCAAATTGTGTATTACAATTTCTTTATCAAATTTCATATCATAAATCACATATATAACATGCCAAGTAAAAGATTGATGAGTTAATTATCCTTATTACCTCAAACAACCCTTATAACCACTAGTTGGAGCCATAGCAAAAAAATAATTCATCCATTTAACTAGATTACACATGATTCCAAATCATTAGGAGTCACCTGGCCAAGGTTCCTAACTTGTCATAATTGTACTATGGCTCTCCTCCTTCTGATGAAATTAAAGAGGTGTCATTGTCCTTTGACCTAACCCTTAACTTAACTAAAGAACAAAGGATGATACCAAGGGCCCTGAAAATGTCAAAGTCATCCACTGTGCACCGAGTGGAGGCATACCACATAATATATACTTACATGAAATCTCTCGTTGCAACTCCACAACCATCTATCCATCCCCTCTCATACCAATACTCGAGAGATAAAATGGCAATGGACTATCACATACCATTATTATTTTTCAAGTATCAAAGGAATGCTTTCAATCTCATAAATCAATAATATAATATCACTAATAATCTTCCAAAATCAACCCGACAAGACAATTTCATTATTAACATAGTTTCATATATTTATATGAAGATGGAAGAAATCACCAAGTGAGGGCTAAATTGGGGATTTAAAAAAAAAAATCTTTTTAAAGATGTCTAAGTTTTCAAAAACTTGAAATGAAAAAGGAGAAGGAAGAAAAGCTGGACACAAAGGATTTATACTGGTTCGGACTCAACTTTGACCTATGTCCAGTCCCCAGATATCTTCTGGGTATTTCTAATATCTCAACGAGCCTTAATTACAACAATATAAATCACATGCAATCTTAATCACCTAGGATTTTCTCCCCCTTACATTTTGTAATTAAACAACCCAACTCACTGGTTCCACAACCTTGAGTTCTCACACAACAGGTAATCAGAAGTAATTTTTCGAAATCACACTCTCTTAAAGAGCAAATAATCATAAACATTGAAGTTCAAAAAATATTTCGTATAACAGAGCTTAAAGATCAAAAAGGCAATCAAATGTAATTCTGTTGTGTGTCTTGCTCTTCGTCTTCATGGATATTTATAGGTTAACTGGTGAAACTAGTCATTACATTTTCTTCTCTAACGTTCAGCTGTAAATCTGGAAAATGGCTGCTGCATATTTTTCGTCATTTCTTCAATTCTTTGCTGGAATCTTGGATATAGCCATTGTAGATGTTCTTCCAGCATTCTTGTCATTCCATAATCCATTTTTGACCGTTGGAGAGTGATTTGGTTGATCCATAATGGTCTGTGCTGAACCATTGGGATAGAGGAGAAGTTTCAACCTGGTTTTTGGTCTTGCATTAAATGCTCTTAACACAGATCTGATCTGAAGCTCAAATCGTGTTAATGTAATTTGTAACTCATGAACAAACTTATCAAACATATATATGATGATTCTTAATCTTATATAAGTGTAAAACACATCATGAGGGTAAATCAGAGCTCTCGTCAGGCTCGAGTCTAACATCAGTAGGCTCGAGTTTGTTCATGAAGACTCAAGCATAAAATAAGTAGGCTTGAGTTTGCCCCTTAGAATTCAGTGTTTATCGTGATGAGTGTTTGAAAGTATTTTGAAATAGTGCATAGACTCGAGTCTATTAGTGACAGGCTCGAGTCTAGAGCTGTTTGTAATGAAATGAAGTTTAAGTACAAAGTTGTAGGCTTGAGTCAGAAAACTTAGGCTCAAGTCTAATCGGGCCATGAAACTTTGATAGCTCTCTGTTTGAGCCAAACTCGAGTCTGTAAGTGTTAGGCTCAAGTTTGCTTCAGCCATACGCTTTTGAGACTTCTTTCAATCTGAAATAGGCTTGAGTTAATGATGTTATGCTTGAGCCTATTTTTGAGTAAATATTTGATTGCTCTCTGGAAGGGTCAGGCTCGAGTCTACTCACATGAAATTCTGTTTGAGGAGCTCTTTGTAAGACTTAGGCTTGAGTTAAGAAATACATGATCAAGTGAAAATGCGACATGCTCTCTATAAGGCACAAGCTCGAGTTTATTTAGGTAGGCTCGAGTCTAACTGAAAGCCAATAACTTAATTTGCTCTATGTAAGACGTAGGCTCGAGTTTACCATAACAGGCTCGAGTCTGCCTTAGTTATAAAACATGAAACTTGCTCTCTGTCACGAGTAGGCTCGAGTCTAATAAGTTAGGCTTGAGTTTGCATAAGTTCAAAACACTTGTTTTACTTTCTGTTAAGTGTAAACTTGAGTTTATTAATCCTAAACTCGAGTTTAACTAACATCATAAGTTTTAAATTAATTTTAGCATGTTTGAACTTTAGCAACAATAAAAGACTTTTTTAGTTTACAATGGTCTGTTATCATCAAAACACATAGAGAACTAACATTATATAGTTAAAAATCACTCAAAATTATCATACAAGCATGCATAACAATAGGAAAGTAGTTACCTTTCACCAAAGCAGATTATTATCATACTACTTCTGATCCAAGAGCTCAAACATATGTTAAAATCAATCTACCACAATTAATTTACTAATCATTAATAACTCATCAAAACACCACATAATAAAAATTATAACTTATAATTTCATATAATTCAAAATATACAAATTTTAATAATAATATATTATTTTCATAAAAACAAAAAATGACAGTTTAGACATACGAATATCAGAAATATCAATTTATTCCTTAAATTTTAAAACTAAACTAATTAAAATTTCAATACTATCTCTATTAACCCAAATAAATTATTTAACCCACATTTAATCAATAGTGGTTGATGTGATAATTTTATAACGATTTCAATTTGTTGCAGTTTATGTGATGTTATTTGAAGCAGCTTTGATGTTTGTACTAGTTTTCTTTTTTTTTTTTTGTAGCAGTTTTAAATGGCTACAAACATTCTATTGGTTTTTGAAAAAATATATATAAAGGATTACAATAAGATAAACAAAATTTTTAAAACCAATCTTCTTTGTCATCCCTACAAAAAATGTGTGGAGAAAATATAAGTTGTTAGTTTAATATGTTTGAACACAAATTAAACTAAAATCATGTGATAATCAAGTATAACTTAAAAAAAAGGCATTGAACTATAGGTAAATTGTCATAGTTGTCAGGGAATAAGTTTTCAAAATTGGCGAGCTAGAATGACTCACTCTCATAGGCAATGTTATCACTATCGCCAATGTCGTAAAATTCTTAAGGCTTTAAGTGAACCACCATATTTCAATCCATATGCCTCTTGTCCTTGACATAATAAATGTGATGTGCCCATGCAACAAGAATATATGCCCATCATCTTGAGACTGACCAGCGTGAATTGGCTTGGACAATTTTATTGATGTGATACCTAAATTGTCAGTTGTGAGTCGCCAGAAGTTGTTGTATTTGCCTACAAATACTTGAATCACCCTAAAATGAATTTGGTAATTTATTTAGATGACATCAAGAAGCTTTTCATAATACGGGATGTCTCTGAACTAAATGTTTCCATCACTGCTATTCACATAACTCCTTGTCCAAAAGGTTCCATAAACACTTGAATTTTATGTTAGCAAATATTGATCTCGTGATGACATGTAAAACTTGAAACCATTGATATTGTATGTTGTAAACTTGGTGGCATGGTCAGGACGACTTAGTGCGAGAGTTGTGAAATCTTTTGAGTGCAAGTTGTGGTCATTTAGTGTTCTCTGCATAAACCTTTGTGGCAATTCTCTATAGGCCTATTTGTCAATTTCAAAGGATGTCTATGTACAGATCCTGAGGTGATGCTTCACATGACTTCTAAATTCCCTACAATTAATCATGAAATGGTGATCTTGAAATGTAAGCATCAAATGTAAGAAAATATATAGGATAACATATGAGTCTACAATCCATACTAAAGGAAGGGCTTAACTTTACTGAAATTAATCAAGACATATCTATGTGCTTAAAGCTTCTTAGTTGCTATTAGTTTGAATCCCTCACTTCCTGCAACTGGTTTACCAACACAAGAGATAAACAACTCTCTTGATTATGGCTCAAGTTCATGTGTAGGACAATCATCTGTTAGTTCTCTATGTTTTTTGATGATAACAAACAATTGTAAAATCAAATTGAAGTTTATCTTAAGAAAATTGAAAAAACTTGTGTTTAAGGCAAACTCGAGTTTCGAGATCAAAACTCAAGTTTTGGCCTTACAAAGGAAAGCTCAATTTTAATGATCAAAGGCAACTGCAACTTCCATTTGGAAACTCGAGTTTTGGCCTTACAAAGAGCATTACAAGTTTTCATCAGGACAAACTCGAGTATTCAGTTTAGAAACTTGAGTTTAGGCCACATAGAGACTCTTCAATATTTTCCAAAGGAAATGAAAACTCTGGTTTCTAGATTTTCTAAGTTTTCCAAGTTTTGGGAAAACTCGAGTTTCCGTTTGAAAACTCGAGTATTGTGAGTCAAAAATGTTTTCACGTATTAACATCTAAAAACTTAGGTTTATGGAATGGAAACTCCAGCTTTCTACTTGGCTCAAAAATTCAAATGTTTTTATGTTCTAAATGAAAACTCGAGTTTAGCTTCGGAAACTCGAGTTTTGGCCAAGCATAGATGATCATTATTTTTCTATGCATTTATAAACTTTGGTTTGGGAAACTCAAGTTTCAAAAACTCTAGTTTTGAAATAACTAAAGATCTCTTTGAGTTTCAAGTTATAAATGGAAACTCGAGTTTGGGTTTGGAAACTCGAGTTTTGGTCATACAGAGAGCATCAATGTTTTCCACTAATTTGAATACTTCAGTTTTGAATGAAAACTCAAGTTTTGAGGTTTTTGACATATATTCATTAAGAGTCCAAAACTCGAGTTTTGCTTGAAAACTCGAGTATTGGTCCCAAGCTAAAATGGTTCCAAAACTCAGATCGCGACTTTCATCTCTGAAAGGAGGAAACTCGAGTATCGACTTGGAGACTTGAGTTTATACTTAAGGGCATAGTGTAAAACTCGAGTATTGATACACAAACTTGAGTTTGTGTCACAGCTAGTGAAAATTCAAATTTGCTAAATCTATGAAAACTATCTTGTTTGATCTTAATGCTTCCTAACATTAATTATCAACTTCATTAGATATGTTTAACGTGTTTGCTAGTCGATTTTAGATGTTTTAGAGTGATTTAAGAAGATTATAAGAGTTGTTGCAACATAAAAAAAAAGCATGTCAGAGCGTTAAATGCAAGGACACCTAACTTGTCATATTTTGGTCTACCAAGCTCTACACGATGCAAAAAGGATAAATGCACCTTACCTAAACAAGACACTGACATTCCCATGGACAAAAAAAAGCTCAAGGAAGTCAACATTTATCCTCCCAACACAAGGAATGAACAAAGAGTAGAAAGAGAAGAGACCAAAGTGCCTCCAACAGCTAAATAAATGCACCAATTGTCATATTGAAGCTTACAATGGTTATTAATCACTCTCTATGTATAAATAGAGCTGCATTCAATCTTCTGAATAACCACTGAGCCAGAAAACGAAAAAGCATTCAGGTTGTTCATCTACTCTTAAGTTCTCTTGTACAGAGTATCTTCTGATACCATTGAGCTTCAGTGTTTATTCTTATATACTCTTTAAGAGAGTTCATTAATTGTATTTCATTTATTGTAATCAATCTCAAGTCAGGGACTTCGAGATTCGGGTTCATTGATTACAACTTGTAACGGGGAGTAAGTTCTGGTGAGAGAATTCCTCTTGAGTTACAGAAGGTGTAATCAATTGATATAGTGAAATACTCAGGGTGCCTGAGAACTGGACGTAGGTCATAGAGTTAGACCAAACCAGTATAAACCTTTGTGTCTCTACTCTTCTTCCATACACTCTGTGTTACCCTATTTTGTTGTCATTAAAACAAAACTTTCAAAAAGATTTTTAAAATCCTCAATTCACCCCCTCTCGGTGATTTAGCTCTGCTTTCATTTGGTATAAGAGGAAGGTCTTCTCTAAAGAGCTTAACATATCAAGAAGGATCCTCATGGAAGGTATTCTACCTGATGGAGCTTCGATCAACAGACCACCTAGTTTCAGTGGAGAGCATTACTCCTTCTGGAAAGCCAAGTTTAAGGTGTTTGTCATGGCATCTGAATATGACTTGTGGAGAGTATTCGAAATTGGAAATTATTGTCCAACTATACTTATAAATGGTCTAAGAGAGTCAAAGCCTGAAGAAGACTACGATGATAATGACAGAAGAAATGTCACTCTTAATAGTAAAGTGATTCTCATGCTACAAAGTGCCTTAAGTCAACAAGAGTACTTTCGGATATGTATGTTGCCTATTGCTGAAGAAATGTGAGATGCGCTGGAAATAGCTCATAAAGGAACCACTGGAGTTAAAGAAAATAGAGTCAACACTTTCATGACTGAATATGATCTTCTTCGAATGAAGCCAGGGGAGTCTATTATGAAAGGAGAATATCGCCTAGAGGGGGTAAATAGGTGATTTCGAATTTTCTTCTGTTTCTGAATAATTTGAAGAAGTAAAACAAAAAGGAATAAAAGACACAACAAAAATTATACTGGTTTAGTCAAATCAAACAACCTACTTCCAGTTCCCACAACAGTATGGGTATTTCACTAATCCTCAAGATTACAATTACACACTCAGTAACTCCTGCGACAGTCCAATCACTCAAGACTCGCTCCCCCTTACTGGTTGTAATTGTACACCCTTTACTTAAGATTCCACAACCTTAAGCAACACTAATAAACAAACAATGTAATTGATTTTCACTCCTCACTGAGTAGATAAAAGCTAAGCACTGAAGTACAGAGAGAGATAATAGATGAAAGCTAATGGAACAGTGAACTTAATTAATTTCAAAATGAATGCTCCGTGTTCCAGTAGTTGGCACATTGAATGTTCTGGCTTTTTATATGATCGCCTTAACAAGCTTCCTTGTCTTGCATTTAATATATCCGTTATCTCTATTTTAATTTCCGTTAGATTCAATCCTTCGTAAAGCTCAGTCGACCGTTGTATTCATTAAATGCAGTGGTGCTTCTCATTAAATGAGTTTTCCATTGTTTGTCCTTGTGTCAGAGAGGTAGCCGGAATAGGTATTGCTTATAAAAATAAAAGTTGCTATCTCAGTATCTAATTCCCATTGTTGCCTTGTTTTTCTGTCAACATTTAATGCTCGATACACGTCGGATTTGCTTTTCCTTAAAAAACTGGATTTACTGATAAATCTGTGAAATACTTAGATAAAGATTAAACATAATATAATTATGTTAGAGAGAGATTAATGAACCAATTGGATTAGTCTGATGAAGTGTTGATATACACAATGACATTCCTAAAGCACAACATTACTTGCGCATACAATACAAAAAAAAAAATCATATAAGTTATATTCGAAAAAGCTTATTCCCATTTGTTCATTCTCAAGAATGTCCCTTTCATTCTCGAGAATCAACAAAAGAAAAGAGAACATGGATGTGTTATAGGTTTTTAGAATCATTATTGGTGTCCTTCATTTGCTCTGGGTATTCTCGAGAATTCAAACATCATTCTCGAGAATCAACGATTGTGAGGGGATGATGATTTGCGATCACTTCTTTGGCTCATGTACTCACATATCTCATTCTCGAGAGTTCAAACTCCCATTCTCAAGAATTAACGAGCAAGAATTGGAATTGGACGGGAGGATTGTTTCCTTGCTCTTGGATTCTTGAGAATCAAATTTCAATTCTTAAGAATCAACAAATGCAAATAGAAAATGGAATATGTATGTGTTATAATTCACTAAAGGTTCTCGAGAATTGATTATATCATTCTTGAGAATTGAGGAATTACAAGTTGATTGAGATAAGTGTGCATTTCATGTATCCATTATATCTCATTCTCAAGAATGTATCTTACATTCTTGAGAATCAACGAATGCAAATGAGAAATGGAAAATGTATGAGTTAACTCTCTTGTACATGAACTAATAAAGGTTCTCGAGAATTACCTACCCATTCTCAAGAACCAACGAACAAGAAAAAAGAGAGGATTATTGCTTTGCACTTGGATTCTCAAGAATCACCTTTGATTCTTGAGAATTGTCGGTGATCACATAATGAGAGGAAATATACATTTCAAGCACATTCTTGAGAATCAAATTCTGACTCTTGAGAATCAAAGATGAAGAGCATTTGTTTGAGCATTTGTCATATGCTTTGCTTTAGTATTATCTGAGAGTTAATTAATGTGGTTTAATTATCAATCTTTGTTAAATCAAATCTCTCATATTTGTTATCATCAAAACAACATTAGTAGTCAACATATTATCCAATTTCAGCTAAGGTTCACCCATCTGATTAACCAGCTTGCTACCTTGGGAAAAGTATACGAACAACCTGTTCAAGTGAGGAAGATTCTCAATATCCTCAGCAAGGAATGGGAAGCCAAAGTCACTGCTATTGAGGAAGCTTAAGGAGAATTAATGAGTCCAGTGGTAGCATTGTTCGGTAGCTTATCTGAGTATGAAGGAAAGATCAAGTTTAGAAAGGAACTTGATGAAGTTAATGGCAAGGGAAAAAGTATTGCTCTTAAAACAGTCAAGGAGAACAAAGAATCAAATGATGAGGATGTGGAAGATGAAGATGAAGATGAAGAGATTGGCATGATGGTTCGAAGATTTAAGAAGTTCTATAAGAAGGGCCAAGGCTTCAAGAAAAGTCACAAAAGTAGCTCTAGCCTCAAAGCTAAGAAACCAATTATCTGCTACGAATGTGAGAAGCCTAACCATATCAGATCAGAATGTCCCCAACTGAAGAACAAGGATAAAGAAAAGAAAAAATTCAACAAATTTAAGAAGAAAGCCTATGTCTCAGTAATATGGGGTGATAGCTCATCGGATGAAGATGAAGCTAAGGAAGAAGAGAAAGCCAACATCTATCTAGTTGCTGAAGAAAAAGAGCAATACGACAAAGAGGATGAGGTATATGATTCGCAACCAACTTATGATGAGTTATTTGTTGAATACAACCTTGTTCAATCTGAATTTGAAAAATTGGATGAGAAATATCTTGCTTTGAAAAGAAAGAATATAACTCTTGAAATGCAAGTCGAAAACCTTTTTACTCCTGAAAATCTCATTTGTGATAAATGTATTGAATTAGAGAAAAAGAATTTGGATCTCACAAAGGCACTTGAGAAATTCACTAGAGGTAGTGAAATACTCAATGTTATTTTGAAACAACAAAGGTTTACAAATGACAAAGCGGGAATGTTAGTTCTCTATATGTTTTGATGATAACTGACAATTGTAAACATAATATGAAGTTTGTCTTTGGTAAGTTGTAAAACTTACTGTCAAAGGCAAACTCGAGTTTTGGTAGCAAAACTCAAGTTTGAACTAGACAGATAGTAGCTCAGATTTTACAAAGGAAGCCAAACTCCAGTTTACTTAGGCAAACTCAAGTTTGCGAGATACAGAGAGCACTCAAAGTTTTCACAACAAGACAAACTCGAGTCTCGGTCTTAAAACTTGAGTTTAGACTAAACAGAAAGAATTCAGAAACTTCATGTCTTGTAAACTCTAGTCTTGTTTCAAAGACTCCAGTTTGTCCAAGAAAGTACTCAAGTTACAGCTTGTTTTCTAAACTCCAGTCTTGTTTCACAGACTCCAGTTCTGTCTCAAACAGAAAGCATTCGAGTTACAACTTGTTTTCTAAACTCCAGTCTTAACAGTGTAAACTCCAGTTTTCATTTGACAAAATATTTCAAAGTTTCAGTTTTCACTGAAACTCAAGTTTATGTACTGCAAACTCGAGTTTTGTGACTTACAGAGAGCACTGCAATATGTCTAATTTAAAAACTCTAGTTTATGTTTCTAAACTCCAATCTTGAAGTTTTTGATTTAACTCTATCTTCTTATCAAAACCCAAAACTCGAGTTAGTCATTAAATCACTCGAGTTTGACCATATGTTCAGAATCTCATTCAAAGACTAGAACTCGATTCTCTTCTCTGTAAGAACTGAAAATCGAGTCTTGAGGGATAAACTCGAGTTTGTATCGGTGATTTTGAGAAACCAGATTATGTTAATCTACGAAATCTTTATGGGTTAATCTGAGAATGTCATATCATGTATTACTATTATTTCTACCATCATTGATGAAGTTTTGAGTAATTTTCAGAAAAGTTAAGCAAAGATCAATATGAAATCAGATCTGGATCAAGTGCAATAAATGAAGAACCAAGAACAGGGCTGATCTTTCTCCTCTATCCCAATGGTTCAGCACAGACCATTATGGATTAATTAAATCACTCTCCAACGGTCAAATAAGGATTATGGAATGACAGAATATCTGGAAGACCATCTCCATCAACAAATTCCAAGATTCCAGCAGAGAATTGAAGGAACAGAGGAAAATATGCAACCTTCATTTTCCAGATTTGCAGTTGAACGTTAGAGAAGAAAATGCAATGACTAGTTCTTCTAGTTAGCATATAAATACCTATAAAGACTCAGAGCAAAACTCACAACTAAATTACAACAGATTACATTCTTCATTTTTAGTTGTGTTATGCCAAATAATTTTTGAACTTCAGTGTTTATGCTTATTTGCTCTTTAAGAGAGTGTGATTTTGAAAATCATTTGATTACTGTTTTTGTAAGAACTCAAGGTTGTGGAACCTGTGAGTTGGGTTGTCTTATTACAAAGTGTAAGGGGGAGTAGGTCCTAGGTGATTAAGGATTGCTTGAGTGTTACATTATTGTAATGAGAAAGCATTGATAGTGAAAAACCTAGAAGATATCTGGGGACTGGACGTATGTCAAAGTTAGGACCGAACCAGTATAAATCTTTTGTGTCTAAGCTTCTCTTCCTTTGCTTGTGTGCATTTCATTTTTTGAAAACTTGAATATCTTTCTAAAAGAAATTTTTTGAAATCCCCAATTCACCCCCCCTCTTGGTGATCTCTTCCATTTTCAGGGAATTGGCTATAGGCCTGATTTTGACAAAAAGAAAGGGAAAAAGAAATTTGGAGAAAAACTTTATATGAATTATTTCAGAAAAACCATTCACTCTTCAAATCCTTTTGATCACTGCAATTACTATAATCGAAAAGGCCATACTACCTCATCCTGTTTTCATAAAAAGGAAAGAAAGAATAAACCTATAGGAAATTATCAATGGGTGCCTAAGAGATCTTATAAGGTTCCTAAGACACAAACTAACCCAAAAAGACCCAAGAAAATATGGGTACCTAAACCTGAATTTTTGTGAATTGTAGATATCTCTAAGAGCATCAAAGTCCAACAAATGGTACATTGACAGTGGATGCTCTAGACACATGATAGGAGATCAATCCAAGTTTGCTTCAATCAAACCCAAGACTGGTGGCAAAGTAACCTTCAGAGGAAGTCAATCCGGAAAAATTGTTGGCATTGGAGAAATTGGAAACAATGAAGGACCAATGATCAAAGATGTCTACCTAGTGGAAGGACTTTGTCACAATCTCCTCAGTGTAAGGCAAAGCACCGATAAGGGTAATCTAGTTATCTTTAATTCTAAGGAATGTTTTATTGTGAATAAGGATGCTCTTTCTCTTGAAAATTTAAAATCAAAAGCTTTATTTAGAGCTCCTAGAGAAGGAAACTGTTATACTCTCAACCTCTCTAGTAATAGCTTTGTTTCAGAAAACTGTTTTGTAAGCAATATGAATGAGAGTTGATTGTGGCATAAGCGACTAGCTCATGTCAACATGAATCAACTTGACAAATTGCTGAAAAAGGATTTGATCATCAGTTTGCCAAAGCTTAATTTTAAAAATGATATAATTTGTGACGCTCGTCTAAAAGGCAAACAAACCAAGTCATCTTTTAAATCTAAAAACAAAATCTCAACTAATAGACCTCTTCAACTACTCCATATGGATCTAGTTGAACCAGCTAGAGTAAAGAGTCTTGGAGGCAATCTTTACACTCTGGTCATAGTTGATGACTTTTCTAGATTTACATGGACTATATTCTTGTCTTCTAAAGATGAAACTTTTGATTAGTTTGTTATTTTTGCCAAGAAGGTCCAAAATGAGAAAGGTATTTCTATTGTAGGAATTCGAACTGATCATAGAGGAGAATTCGAGAATCTTGCATTCTAAGAATTTTGTGACAACCTAGGAATTGACCACAACTTTTCAACTCCGAGAACTCCACAACAAAATGGTATAGTGGAGAGGAAGAATCGAGTGCTCACAGAGATGGCAAGAACTATGCTGAATGAAAACAATACTTCACAAGTATTTTGGGTTGATGCAATGAGTACAACATGCTATATCTCAAACTGAGCATATCTCAGGAAGAAGCTGAACAAAACTCCCTATGAGCTGTATAAAGGAAGAAAACCAACTCTGACATATCTGCGAATTTTTTGTTGTAAGTGCTTCATCCATAATAATGGTAAGGATAACTTGGGAAAATTTGATTCCAAGGCGGATAAAGGTATATTTTTGGGTTATTCAAATAGAAGTAAAGCTTATAAAGTATTCAATACTCACACTCGCATTGTTGAAGAATCAATGTATGTTGTATTCAGTGAAACCAATTCTAATAAACCTTTAGATGATGAAGAAGAAAATATTTTCAAGAATCAATTCTTTTCGAAAACTACCCCTGCTTATGTAGAAAATTCTGAAGATGTTTTTTAAACTAATTCTCAGAATGATCCTCAGAATTCTGATCAATCTTAACCTAGAGCCTATAGATTTATTAGAAATCATCCTCTAGATCAAGTAATAGGCTATGTTAATCAAGGTGTGAGAACCAGAAGCAGTACTTTAAATGAAGTAACCTTTTCTGCATTTATTTCTTATGTTGAGCCCTCTAAAATTGAAGAAGCCCTTTCAGACAATGACTGGGTGATAACAATGCAAGAGGAGCTACATCAATTTGATAGAAATCAAGTTTGGGACTTGGTACCTAGGCCTATGGACCATCCGGTCATTGACACTAAATGAGTATTCAAGAACAAACGTGATGAATCAGCAATCATTGTCCCTAATAAGGCAAGATTGGTTGCAAAAGGCTGTAATCAAGAGGGAGGAATTAATTATGAAGAAACTTATGCTCCAGTGGCAAGATTGGAAGCTACAAATGTTCTTATAGCCTTTGCTTGTGTAAAAGGTTTTAAACTTCTTCAAATGGATGTGAAAAGCGCTTTCTTAAATGGTTTTATTCAAGAAGAGGTTTATGTAGAGTGACCTCCTAGCTTTGAATGTGAACATCATCCAAATCATGTTTATCGTCTCAAGAAAACCCTTTATGGACTTAAGCAAGCTCCTAGAGCTTAGTATGAGCGATTAAGAAAATTCCTTCTTGATCAAGGTTTTATTAGAGGAAAAGCTGATAAAACACTCTTCATAAAGAGTAATAAGCTAAAAGAAATTTTAGTTGTACAAATATATGTTGATGACATAATTTTTGGTGTTTCTAATGATGTTTGGTTTGAAGAATTTGCTAAGAATATGCAGGGAGAATTTGAGATGTCCATGATGGGAGAACTCAATTATTTCCTTGGTCTGCAAATCAAGCAAAATAAAGATGGAATCTTCATATCATAGACCAAGTACCTCAATGACTTGTTGAAGAAGTTTGGGATGGATAAATGTAATGGTGCTGACACACCAATGAATTCTACTACTTCCCTGGATGTTGATGAAAAGGGCAAGGACTTCAATATCACAAGATATAGAGGAATGATTGGGTCATTAGTCTATCTAACAACAAGTCGCCCAAACATTCAATTCAGTGTGGGAATGTGTGCAAGGTTTCAGTCTGCTCCAAAGGAGTCTCAAGCCGAGAGTGTGAAGAGGATTTTTAGATACCTGGCTGACACAAGAACTCTTGGATTATGGTTTCCCAAAGGTCAACCTAAACATCTGGTGGCATACTCGGATTTAGACATTACTGGGTACAAAATGGATAGAAAAGCACAAGTGGCCAATGTCAATTCTTTGGAGGCTCACTTGTGTCCTAGTTCAGCAAGAAGCAAACTAGTGTTGTTGTCTTCTCTACTGTGTTGGTTATGATTAGTTTTGATGATGCTTTATATAGATACCATTATCAAGAGAAAAAAGTTTATATTATAAAGTTTATACCATATACATTGACTAATTGCTACATTTAATGTAGATTTGTTCATGTGGAGAAAGAACAAGAGAAGAGAAGAAAGAAAGAGTTGATTCATGGAGAATAATCAAGAAGAGAGAAGAAAGAAAGAACAACTTGCTGAATAAACTAAGAAAATCATTATACAAGTTCTTAGTTTGATTCTAGAAGTCTCCATGATCAAATGAAAGTTAGAACAACTTAATTCAGAGTTAAAACAAGCATATATCAGGTTCTGGATGAGCAAAATCAAGCCAGATACTTGAAAGTCAAGTTTACTGCATTACTGGAAGTGATCTGCCTCTGGATTATGAGAGAACTCGAGTTTAGGACACAAAACTCGAGTCTGGAACTCAAAACTCGAGTTAGTCACTTAATGACTTGAGTTTGTAAAGTCTTCAGCAACTCTGGCGTCTCTGGATCATCAAAACTCGAGTTAGCCAATGTAAACTCGAGTTTGGAACTCAAAACTCGAGTTAGTCACTTAATGACTCGAGTTTAGCAAGCTTTCAGCAACTCTGTCCAACTCTGTTTCACGATCAGAACTGGCGACCTCTGGTAATTCGATGATATCTCCCAAACCAGAGATCGGTTTAAGGTGAAATCAATTTTGTATGAAACTAGACATCCAATGCGTCATCTTGACAAAGTTTCATGCCCAAAGAAGCTGAGATGAGAGAACTATGAATGTCAGAAGTTGGAACAACAATTCACGCCACACAGCAGACCAAGCTTCAATGATTTGAGTGTATCTCACAATCTACACATCAGAATGAGCTGAAATCAGTGGCATATGAAAGTAGACTCATATACCTTTCTAGAAACATAAAGATCATGGAAAACAAAGATCAAATGAGTGAGATATGATCTTCGAAAATTGACTATAAATTCAAGATGATGCAAAAACGCTGGCAAAGAACAACCTTCATTCATCAGATCATAACTATCAGAATACAGTGAGTTTGGAGCTGATTCTTCTTGCAATAGAAAGAAGAATTAAAGAGCTTTATGGAGATAGGTACTGGATTCCAGGGATTGATCTTTATCAGGTTAGAAAGCAAAGAACTTGTGAGAAGGATATTTGACTGAGCTATGGAGAAGAAAACTCGACTTTGTGTTAGCAAACTCCAATTTTAAGACTTGACAGAAAGATATTCAATTTTACATAAAAGCCAAACTCGAGTCTGCATAGACAAACTCGAGTCTGTACAGACACAGAAATGAATCCAAAATTTTCACATTAAGCTAAACTTCAGTTTGCAAATAAAACCTGAAGTCTGGAAGATACAGAGAGCACTCAGAATCCCAAGCAAGCCAAACTCGAGTCTAGATTCCCTAACTCGAGTTTAGACCAAACAGAAAGGAACCCAGAAAACTCAATAGACTCCCAAATTCTAGTCTGGCCTTCCAAACTCCAGTTTGCACTTAACCCAGATAAACCTCAAATATTTCAGTAGTCACTGAAACTCGAGTTTGCTTCCCAAACTCGAGTCTGGATCATACAGAAAGATCATCCATTTTGGCTACACTATAAACTCAAGTCTCTGACCCTAAACTCCAGTCTGAAGACTCTGGGAATAAGGCTAAGTCTTCTTTGCTTATCCCCAAACTCGAGTCAGTCACTAGTTGACTCGAGTCTAAGAGCAGGACCAAAATTCCATCCCAAGTCCAGAGCCCGATAGTTCTCTCTGTAAAAGCCAAACTCGAGTTAGCTTTTACAAACTACAAGTTTAGACCACTAATCAACAGACATGCTTTCTGGATGAACCCCAAACTCGAGTCTGGAAGAACAAACTCGAGTTTGCATCGGGGATTTTGAAAAATCAAATGATGTTGATTTGCGAAATCTTAATGGGTCTTCCTAAAATTATTTCCTCATATGATATTATTGTTTCTAATATCCTTGATGAAGTTTGGAGTGTTTTTCAAATAAGGTTTAGCCAAGATCAAGGTGAGATCAAGATCCAGGATAAATGCATTAAATGACGAACCTAGAACAGGCCTGATCCTTCTCCCTTATCCGAGATGTTTAGCTCAGACCGTTGTAACTCATAAGAATCATCTCAAACGGTCAAATTAAGTTTATGGAATGACAAGAATTCTGGAAGACCATCTACAACAACTAAATCCAAGGTTCCAGCCAAGAATTGAAGAAACAGAGGAAAATATGCAACTGTCATATTCCAGATTTACAGCTGAACTTTGAAGAATCAAAGAGAAGAAAATGCAATAGCTAGTTCCTCTTCTTCATCTATATAAGAAGCCCAGAAACGAAGAACAATTGACATAGATACAAGAGGGAGAACAAGAACAGTGACGTGAGCTTACACAGTGAAAATGCCAATATTCTAACGTCTGCTTCATCTACTCTTTGAATATCTCAATGATCATATATCTAGCTTAGAGAGTGAGATTATATGTATTGTGCTTCAGTGTTTATTCACTTACTTCTAAGAGAGAAGATTCATTGTAAACATCCTATTATTTTGACAGTTACTCAAGATTGGGTGATCTTGAGTGGGAAACACTTTGTTGTGATTACAGCTTGTAAAGGGAGTGAATCCGAGTATGGGATTACTTCGAGTACAGAGTGTGTAATCAAGAAAGTGAATTGATTACGGTTTGTAAAGGGGAGTGAATCCTAGTGAGAGGATTACTTCAAGTACAGAACGTGTAATCAAGTTCAAAGCAAATAGTGGATTGAAAATCTCAAGTGAAGCTTGGGGACTGGACGTAGGTCAAAGATTGGACCGAACCAGGATAATCATAGTTTGCATACTCTCTTCCCTTATCTCTTACATTTTCAGTATATGCTCATCTTTGAATATCTTATTGTCAATTTATAAATTGCAAAAAGTTTTTTTAAAAGTTCCTAAAGCTTATCAAACGCCCAATTCACCCCCCTCTTGGGTGATAGCCAGGTCCAACATACTGAAGCTGAGTATATAGTTGCCTCAAGTTGTTGTGCCCAGGCTTTATGGCTCAAACAACAATTATCAGACTTGGGAGTACATTTGAGGGAGATCCTAATATTGTGTGACAATACCAGCACAATAAGCTTGGCTAAAAATCTAGTTCAACATACTCGAACCAAGCATATTGATGTGAGGCATCATTTTATAAGGGATCACGTTCAACAGAGGAATATTAAAGTTTTGTTCATCCCAACACATCTTCAACTAGCAGATATCTTCACGAAGCCATTAGCAAAGGAGCAATTCAACTTTATTCGAAGAGAATTGAGAATGGTAAATCCCAATGAGTTGAAGTTTTAATTTACACAATGTTAGTTATGGTTTTGATGATTTATAATTACTAATTTGAGCATTAGAGTGTGTAGTCTAATCTCTTGCAAGATGCTTAAAAACTTGAGTTTTGCTAACATGATGAGAAAAATTGAGCATAGAGAACAAAACTCAAGTTTATCGGGCTCTGAGAAGAACTGTAGCTTTTGGAAGACATGAAAACTCGAGTCATTAAGTGGAATACTCAAGTTTCCATTAGACAGAATGGAACCTATCTTGAAGAAGGGTGAAAACTCGAGTTTGTGAATGAATACTCGAGTATTGGTCGCAGAAGTTCAAAGTTTCACCTTACACCTTTGAAGTCTAGGTTAGTAACCACTTATCAAAACTCGAGTCTTGATTAGAAAACTCGAGTTTGACATATTTCACTTATAAATGTATGTGAGGTCGTTCTGGAAACCATCGTTCAAAACTCTAGTTTGACCTAAAACTTCTCTCTGTTCTCTGTCTTCTTCATTCTTGCTCTCTTCATCCATTCCTTTACTTCAACCCTTCACGATCTCGAGCATCTTATGTTAGACCTTCTCATGCTCAAGAAGCCCACTCCTTTCCTCCATCCAATATGCCATCAGATTTTGATTCTAGAATCAAGGTTATAGTGGATGCTGCTATCGATGCACTAGCTACAAAGATAGAAGTCCAAGTAGGCAAGATGGTAGATGAAATGACCAGATGCAACAATGAGATGATGAAAGACCAGGATGCTCTGAAAGAACAGATAACAAAGCTGCAAGAAAGCATGTCTAATCATGTTGTCCAGCTCTCAACCATCATGATCACTACTGGTGCTCTTAGTGACAAGTTAGATAAAGTTCTTTCCTCTCATCAATCTGGACCCATTCGCTCCAATCCTACTAGTGAACCCTCCTTCTCCTCACCATTTGCCTTCACCACTCCCCCAATCACCTCTTCCTCACCAATTTCTCCTACCACAAAAATTCTTCCCACTCCTTTCACTCAAACAATTTCTCTATCTACCCCAACTACTAAAATTCTTTATCACTCCCCTCCCTCTACTCCTCTCATTAATCCTCTCTATGACTCTCCTATCTCAGCTCCACCCCATTTTGAAGATGACAAAGGGGGAGAGAATCTAACTAACAAACTAAAACTTTAAAAGTCTTTGCAGAATGATTTGTGTTTGATTTGTGAATATTTTGACTAAGTTTCTATCTCTTGACTAAGTTTTCTTGCTATGCTTACTTTCTATATTTGTTGACAATTGTGAATTCCTAGTTGTAACAATCTTATCAATGTTAGCTATCTTACTTATTATTGCATTGAATTTATGCTTTGAAGCTGATTGAGAATATAAATGTTTAAAGCACTTCAATGCAAAATGTCTCAATCCAAAACTTCCTGAACCATTTTTACAAAACCTTTATGCAAAATCTTCACAAATATGAAATTTTTAGATTTTTGATTGAACTCTGATTTACAAGTGTTGTCATCGTCAAAAAGGGAGAGAATGTTAGTTTTCTATGTGTTTTGATGATAACAAATAATTATAAAATCAAATTGAAGTTTGTCTTAAGAAAATTGAAAAACTTGTGTTTAAGGCAAACTTGAATTTCATGATCAAAAATCGAGTTTTGGCCTTACAAAGGAAAGCTCAATTTTAATGATCATAGGCAAAATTGCAGCTTCCATTTGGAAACTTGAGTTTTGGCCTTACAGAGAGCATTACAAGTTTTCATCAGGACAAACTCGAGTATTCAGTTTGCAAACTCGAGTTTAGGCCACACAAAGACTCTTCAATGTTTTCCAGATGAAATGAAAACTCCGGTTTCTAGATTTTATAAGTTTTCCGAGTTTTGGGAAAACACGAGTTTCAGTTTGGAAACTCGAGTATTGGGAGTCAAAAATGTTTTCACGTATTAACATCTGAAAACTTAAGTTTATGGAATGGAAACTCCAGTTTTCTACTTGGCTAAAAAACTCAAATGTTTTTATGTTTTAAATGAAAACTCGAGTTTAGCTTCGGAAACTTGAGTTTTGGCCAAGCACAGATGATCACTATTTTTCTATGCATTTATAAACTCTGGTTTGGGAAACTCCAGTTTTGAAAACTCTAGTTTTGAAATGACTGAAGATCTCTCTGAGTTTCAAGTTATAAATGGAAATTTGAGTTTGGGTTTGGAAACTCGAGTTTTGGTCATACAGAGAGCATCAATGTTTTCCACTAATTTGAATACTCCAGTTTTGAATGAAAACTCAAGTTTTAAGGTTTTGGACATATATTCATTAAGAGTCCAAAACTCGAGTTTTGCTTGAAAACTCGAGTATTGGTCCTAAGCTAAAATGGTTCCAAAACTCAAATCGCAACTTTCCTCTTTGAAAGGAGGAAACTCGAGTATCGACTTGGAGACTTGAGTTTATACTTAAGTGCATAGTGTAAAACTCGAGTATTGATACACAAACTCGAGTTTGTGTCGCGGCTAATGAAAATTCAAATTTGCCAAATCTGTGAAACTATCTTGTTTGATCTTAATGCTTCCTAACATTAATTATCAACTTCATTAGATATGTTTAACGTGTTTGCTAGTCGATTTTAGATGTTTTAGAGATGATTTAAGAAGATTATAAGAGTTGTTGCAACATAAAAAAAAAAGCATGTCAGAGCGTTAAATGCAAGGACACCTAACTTGTCATATTTTGGTCTACCAAGCTCTACACGATGCAAAAAGGATAAATGCACCTTACCTAAACAAGACACTGACATTCCCATGGACAAAAAAAAGCTCAAGGAAGTCAACATTTATCCTCCCAACACAAGGAATGAACAAAGAGTAGAAAGAGAAGAGACCAAAGTGCCTCCAACAGCTAAATAAATGCACCAATAGTCATATTGAAGCTTACAACGGTTATTAATCACTCTCTATGTATAAATAGAGCTGCATTCAATCTTCTCAATAACCACTGAGCCAGAATACAAAAAAGCATTCAGGTTGTTCATCTACTCTTAAGTTCTCTTGTATAGAGTATCTTCCGATACTATTGAGCTTCAGTGTTTATTTTTATCTACTCTTTAAGAAAGTTCATTAATTGTAATTAATCTCAAGTCAGGGACTTGGAGATTCGGGTTCATTGATTACAACTTGTAAGGAGGAGTAAGTTCTGGTGAGAGAATTGTTCTTGAGTTATAGAGGGTGTAATCAATTGATATAATGAAATACTCAGGGAGCCTGAGGACTGGATGTAGGTCATAGAGTTGGACTGAACCAGTATAAACCTTTGTGTCTCTACTCTTCTTCCATATTCTCTGTTTTACCTTGTTTTGTTGTCATTAAAACATAACTTTCGAAAAAAATTTTAAAATCCTCAATTCACCTCCTCTTGGTGATTTAGCTCCGCCTTCATTCTACACAAGGTGGTCGGTTGAAAGATATCTCAATGTCATCAAAGTATCTTGAAAAGTAATATAAGACCTTATCCCCTATATAACTTTCTGGCCACGCCTTATTCCTTACATAAGTTTCAATTTTCCAAGAAACCTATAAAGTAATGAAAGAAAAATATCTATAAATGCTTAAATGTGCTACTAGGAAATTCATAAAGTAATGCCTATGCAATTATTTTAAATGAGTACCTCTCAACCAGATACATCCATCGGTATTGAACTGGGCCACCAAGCTTTGCTTCATGAACAAGGAGTACTGTCAGGTGAACCATCACCGTAAACAAGTATGAAGGAAAATTATTGCCAAATGACACAACATAAGAATGATTTTTTGTTGCAGCTAATCGAGCTCCTTAACAATCAAAACCTTGGAACACAACTTCTAAAAGAAAGGACATAGCTTTGTCAAAATAATCAACACATCAAGAGGCAACATATTTTTTATTGCCAGTGGAAGTAATTGTTGCATAAGAACATCATGTGAGTCATGACTCTTCAGTCCAACAACCTTTTGAGCCTACAAGTCAATACATCGTGAAATGTTGCTTGCATACCCATCAAAAACTTTCATTGTCATCAATATCACAAAGAAAATTTCTTTATTTGGTTTTGTGAGGGTGATTTTTGCTGGTTGAAATTTTTCATGCTAATTTGGCCACGTGTTTTCATGAACTCCCATGGCCCGTTAATCTTTCCTCGTTTGAAGATGATCTATTAACTTGTCGGGTTCGTTAAGTAGTGTGTATTGTACATTGTCAAATACAATGAACAATTAAAAAGGAGTAAAAAAAACCAATGAAGAATTTAAAACTTCCACAAATAGACTAAAACAGGGATTGTGCTACTTTAAACAGAATTAAAGTCTTCATTGGTATTTTTGTGCCTTTCCAATTATTCACTGGCATGTTTGCTCCCTTCAAAATATTTTTGTGCCAATGCTCCCAGCATAATACTTTGTTGGCCACTCTACACCTTAGCCCTCAATAGAATTTGAATTTCAAAATGTCACGTTTTGTAACAATTCTTAAAGTAAAACTGCTGCAAAATTTTCAAACTAAGTATTTTATATATGTACTTTAATTTCACAAACTTGAAAATAATTGAGGAAGAATAAAGTGGAAAATATGTAACACCCTATCGTATATGCATAGTCATACGTCATTTTTATAAAACTTGTAAATAAATTACATTATTTATAAATTGTGAAAAGTGAACTTTATTTTGACTTTTGATTATGATAAAAAAAAAAGGTTTTTTAAATATAAATAGCCTTTTCTATTTTCATTAAGAATAATTATATAATATAATTAACTTTAAATAATAATACATTAATACAAGTATTACAAAATTATTGTAGTAGTATTAAAATTGGTACATATATATATATATATATATATATATATATATATATATATATATATATTCAAATGTCTGATGATATCACAAATAAAAGATAACAAACAATTTGAATAAATAAGATTTTCCAAAAACAAAAATAAAACTAACTATCCAGAGGTCGATCATCAGGTCCTCTCTTAGGTGGTAGGATCAATGCGCTGACTAGAGGTAACAACACCATCTCTCTCAGGGGCCGGATCGACAGTGAACCTAGGCGTAGGCAAAGGCTGTGGAATTTTCTAGTTAGGAAACATACAAGAAAATGCCCTTGACATGAAATCCCAACTCTGCCTTTGCTAAGCATACCAAGTTTTGGCCAGTTCCTGAATTCACCTGGAATTCTCTTAAGTCCTCACATTAGCCTATACCTCAACCATTTGCTTTGTCAACCTTCTAACACTAGAGGTCCCTGCTGGAGAGGTTCCAGCTTAGAGGCGATGCTTTTGTTGTAAACCATGCTAGTCCTATTGCCTATCCCTATACCCCTGCAGCGTCCTTCCTTCTTTCCTCAGGAGGAATACCTAACTCTAAACCCTTCACCTCCTTCTTTCGTTAGAAGAATGAGGAGGAATATGAGGAGAAGGAGGACAACAACGACATTGATGGTGATTACTAAACACATCTACTGTATTTTTAAAATATTATAAAAAATAAGTTAATAAAAAAAATTCACACTCCAAGTTTATTAATTGATAACCATAAAGAATTTTTGTAATGTAATTACAATTAGCATCAACATACTTAACGGTTCCAATTTAATAAATGTTAATTAAATATTTTGAAATCTTTACTCTTCTACACCCTGACTCTGGGTGCCTCCTCATTATCTGATGATCATCAGGAGAACCATGTACTCTTCCATTACATCTTATTCAACTTCCAACACTAGGTTTTTTCCATCCCTTCCATATGTCTATTTAAACTACCTATTTTCATTTGCTTTTCCTATGTTTTATTCATTGTCCTCTTCTTTGTTCTCTTAATTTCCAAGATGAAACATCGTGGGAAGAATTGTTAGAAAGTTCTTGGCATCATCCTCTTTCTCCACAACATCCACCTTCGCCATTACCGCCTCTCCCTCCTCCTTATTCCCCTCTATAACACCCTAAATCCAACACACAAAACTGAAGAGTTTTCGAAACTGAAGTTTGCATTTCTTTTGTAAAAATACTGAAGAGTCTCTAAGGCCTATACTCGAGTATGGGAACCAATACTCGAGTATGTTCTGATGGAAAACTTGTGATGCTCTTTGTATGGTTCAATACTCGAGTATATACTAGGATACTGCGGTATTGCCCTTAGTCATTCGCATTGAGTTTTTCTTTCAAAATCCAATACTCGAGTATTGCTATTGATAATCGAGTATTGTCTCAATCAACAAGTTTTTACATTCTTGAAACTACTCTTCAAATTTGGTTTTACAATTGATTGTTATCATCAAAACCCATAGAGAGCTAACAGGCTCCATAGTAGCTTTATCAATTGACTTCACTTGCCTTCTTTCATTGTTGTTCTGAATAAAGTCAGCTGATAAGTCATCTAAACATCTCTAGACATGATTCACTGGTTGCTTTGTAATTTCCCCATTGGTGACAGCATTTAATTCTGATTTGGATTCAGGGGTCAACTGGGTACTAAAGATTTGAAGTAAGACCCACTTCTCTAGATTGTGACCAGGGCTCTGTCTAACAAGCAGCTTGAATCTCTCCCAAGCTTCATATAGATGTTCCCCAAATTGTTGACAAAAATTGGTAAGAGCGGCTCGTGCATCTACCATCTTATTATGTGGGAAAAATCTCGATCTGAACTTCTCTTCTAATGTCTCCAAAGAGGTTATGCTGTCCTCTTCTAAATTGTTGAGTCATTCTTTGGCTTTCCCTTGTAGAGAGTAAGAAAAAAGCCGAAGGCGAATCACCCCCATTAAGAACTCCATTATGCTTGAATGAGTTGCAAACATTAAGGAATTGTATCAGATGCTGATTTGGATCCTCTGAATCATTTCCTGAATATTGTCCCTGTAATTCAAGCATCTTTAGCATAGTCTGCTTGATTTAAAAATTGTTGGCTTGAAAATTTGGCACTCTGATTCCTGACTGATAGCCCCGAGATTGTCTTCCCAGAAAATCATGGATACACAAATTATCATTTTCATCCTCAGCCATCTCTTCAATTTTAGTATGTAATACTTCTTCTTCTTGGTTCTAAGATGTTGTAGCTTCCAAAAGCTCTTGGATACTCCTTGTTTTCTATGGTGTTTTAGTAGCTTTGGATCTACTAGGCATGTACCAAATTACCTTCAAAACCAAACAAATCTCAAAGTATCATATGAACAACAAAAACAAAAAACGAAAGAATAAAAACAAGAGAGAAAAAGGGGGAAAAATACTCAAACTAAAACTACTAAAGAATTTCTAATACTAATCACCAATCCGACAACGGCGCCGAAAACTTGATGCTACCAAAATTTAATTAAGCACCGCAAGTGTACAGGTTATGAAAATAATAAGTGGTAAATCAAGGTCATCCCACATTGACTCAATCTAGCTAGTGATTAGGTGTTAAATTTCTTTTTTCATTTAAGTTGAATAAATCAAAATTGTTTTCAATACGAGTAAAAAGAAATGCAAATAGAACAGGAAATTAATATCAACAAAAACTTTTCACGAAGAGCAAATTCCAATATTAAAAGGACAACCTAGAGTCACTAATCCCTTATTTGTTCTTAAATTTTATTCCCACTAAATTAATTTTAACTTAATTCAATCAGCTAATCTAGAGTATTAGTGTTTATAAATGTCTGTCAGTCCATTTATATATCTATCTCAATTAATTATGCAATGTCTTACACAACTAATTAAGATGGAATTTAAATCGATCTCACTCTAATTTGATTATGCGGAGCTTCTAGGTATATGTCTATCTTAGACGCAAATTAGACTAAATCTAATTCCGCATTATTTAATCTCAAGGTCAATTTAAGATTCCCTTTGTCAAGTTCAATCTTAAATCCTCAAAACATGCGGTGGCCAATCACTAAACAATAACAATCAAAACAAGATTAAATAAACTGAATTAAAATTAAGCAAAACTAATTAGTGGGAACAATTTTTAAGTCTCAAACAAGTTCATGGTGCTCTAAGTTGCAAAGGAAAAATTAGCCATGGCTTTAAACATCATCACAGCAAGACCAATGAATTCAAAGTTAAAACCCATAAAAGGAATCTAAGGCAAAAGAGTGAAGTTAAGACAAACAGGCGTGAGCTCAGTGTGCAGTGAAGAAGATGAACAGTGATGCTCCCTCAAATGCCGCCTCTATTCTTTTTAATTGCGTTTCTGGATTCTCTTCGGCCCAGCTGTCTCTGTTCTTTTTCTTCCGTCAGCCTTCACTTTTTTTCCTTTTCTTTTCAGTCTGCCTCCACGTCTCAACCTTCTGCTCTATTTTTTCCTCGCGTCAGACTCTCCGCTTCCAATTAATTAATTGTGCCTCTTTCTCAGCGTCTCTGGTCCTTTTTCTCTTATAGGTCAAATTACAGTCCCCATTCTCATTCAATCCGTGGGCTCACTTCCAATTCATTCCGTGGCCCACCTTCTTTTCCATTTAGCCCATCCGAAATAATGCTCCCTCCTGATCCTTCAATTCCCAAAAAAAAAAATCCCATTTAATTCATTCAAGGGCCTACTTCAATTCAATCCAAAGTCCAAGTCCAAAATGAGTGATCTGATTGTGAAAAGCCCTAATAATATAATAATAATAAATAATAATAGAAATATTTTTTTCTTTTTTAAAAAACTTCTAATTACTACTATTTATTTCCTAAACTCAAAAACATTTATTTTAAGTTGAAACCCCACAAATGATGTATGGATTTGACTTGATTTTATAATAGCATAATCTCATAAAAATCTCCCAAATTTGTTTAGATAACTCTCCAAATATCTTCAAAATATACCTTATATATATATATATATATATATATATATATATATATATATATATATATATATAATGATTTCACCTAGTACAAGTGGGAGTCTGTTGGAAATTATGCCCTAGGGGCTAATCATTATATTACTAAAACTAATTGAGATATCGTATCTTAGATTTGATTTATGAAGATAAATCAATCATTTAATTAAATAGAGATATTGTATCTCTGATTTAATTTTCAAATTAAATATATTATATATCTAATTTAATTTAAATTGAGATATAGTATCTTATTTTTAATTAAATAGATATGTATATCTTTTCTCAGATTTAATTTATAGAGATAAATTAAATCAGAAGACTTTTAATTCAGATTAAATTAAATCTATTAGATAGATTTAATTAATATATATTTTTAATCCAGATTCAAAAAAATCGAATTTCAAAATTAATGAGGATTAATTTTGAATATAAAATACGCCTATTGGGTTTAGAAAAACCTACGGAACTTTTATCAAGTGTATGAGAAAGCCATGAGAAACCCTAGATAAAAGAGAGACGCAAGAATACTGAAAGCGCTAGCACGTAGTTGTCTGTGTTCAAGGTTATTTGTGTGGATACCGGTAGAGGAAGGCAATTCGAAGAGTCGACTTATGCTGATCAAAGAAGGTAGCCCATAAGTTCAAATAGAATGAGACGCATACCAGTTCAACATAGGTATGATTCAGATTCTTTGAACCTTGATTTAAATGCAGTTGACCGATCCTCTTCAGGATTCATAAAAGTTTTAATTCCGCTGTGTGTACGGATCCCAACATAAAAAACCTAGTGGTTCAAGTGATCCAACCCGGTCTGGTCTAACTCGGTCCGGTCTGTTAAAAAAAATGGCCTAGGACAATATTACCCAAGGCAAACTAGTCTATTCAGGTTGGGTTGGACCTCGATCTAGGGGCTTAAACCCTTGGACGAGTTCTCGGTCTAGCCCAATTTTTTTTAATGTTTGAAAATCCCTAATAATTCCTTCTGGTCCGGGACAATATTTTGTATTGTTATTCAATGTTGTTGAAGATTATTATGAACTTATGATTGGATTTAAGTTGTTTACATGTTATTTAAGATCTTAAAATCTCTATCATTTTTTTAATTTAGATTTAATGATCATAAGATCATTGTTTAAATTGTTGTTCCATCATTCTTGTTACTTGTTGGGATTAATGTCTTTCATTGATTGTTATTTAAGATCTCCATCATTTTTTTAGATTTATGATTGTCCAAATAAGTGGCAAAAAATAAAAACAAAGGTTCTAGACTGTCTGGACTGGTCCAAGCAATTCATTGGACCAATCTGGTCCAGCCCAAGCTCGAGATGATGCTGAACTAGACTGGACCTCAAGCTGATTTGTCCAGCCTGAGGTCCCTCTTGGACTAGACCTCAGGTTGACCTCCAACCCAGTTTGATTTGGTCCATGGACATCCCTAGCTCGAAGTACGATCAAATTCAAGCAGACCATTTTGGTCTAGTATGCCAAATACTATCTCATGCAATTTTTTCAATGTGATCGAGTCAGGTCAAACTATTTTTATTAGTTTTCTTTATTCACATTTAGTTCTAAAATATTTATGACGGGAAAAAAAGGAAACAATTATTGAAAATGTTAAGTATGGGTATTGGAATTAATATATATATATATATATATATATATATATATATATATATATATATATATATATAGAGAGAGAGAGAGAGAGTTATGAAAAATACTTTGGAGAAACAATTGTATCAAAAAATTACTTTAGAATATCTAGTGTCTCTGAAAAATACGTATGATCTTGTATGTACCTTAACGAAGTTTTTAGATTGTTGTTCCATCATTCTTGTTACTTATTAGGTTTAATTTGTTTCATTGATTGTTATTTAAGATCTCCATCATTTTTTTTAGATTTATGATTGTCCAAATAAGTGGGGAAAAAAACAAAAGGTTCTGAACTACCTGGACTGGTCTAGGTACTCTACTGGACCAGTCTGGTCCAGCCCAAGCTTGGGATGGTGCTGGACCAAACCAAACCAGACCTTGGGCTAATTTATTCAGCCGAGGTCCCTCCTGAACCAAACCTCAGGTTGACCCCCAACTCAATCTTCTAGTCCATGAACATCCCTAGCTTGAAGTACGATCCAATCTGAACAAATTCCAATACCATCTCATGTAATTTTTTTAATGTGATCGGATTGGGTCAGGTCAAATTATTTCTATTAGTTTGCTTTATTCTCATTGATTTCTAAAATATTTATGACGGGAAAAAATTGAAAACAATTTATTGAAAACCTTAAGGATGGGCATTGGAATATATATATATATATATATATATATATATATATATATATATATATATATATAGACAGACACATGTACATATGTGTGTGTAGATAGAGAGAGAGAGAGAGTTATGAAAAATACTTTGGAGAAAAAATTTATCAAAAAAATATTTTAGGATATTGAGTTCCATTGAAAAATACATTATGATCTTGAATGTACCTTAACAAAGTTTTTGGGAGTTAATGACGAGGGCAAAATTGCAACTGAAAAAATTCTTGAGGGCAATATTGCACCTAAAAAATAGCAAGTGATGATTTTTAAGTGAAATTTGTAAAAATATCATCATAACTTGTTACAATATTATTTGAACTTGTTAAACTCTTATCAAATATGAGAGTGTGATATTGAGGCACTAGTGCATGAAAAATTACCCGCTAAATCGCGCTTTCTTCTCTATTATGTTTTTAAACTTATAAGGAAATTTTTGTTATTTCCATTTAATTTTGAAAAGGATAAATCAAGTCCTCAAACTTATATGATATTATAAATATTCAAAACACATTTTTGTTCTTTACCATTTTTAAAGTTCTTTTTGACCGATTTTTCCATATATTTTTGTATTTTACTTTATGTGATAAGTATCATTTTTGCCCTGGAAGTTTTGACTAAGGAGCATTAGGTACCAAGAAGTTTTTTTGGGCAAAAACTGCTCTGGAAGTTAACAAAACATAACAATTTTGCCCTTACGTTAATTTTGACCATTAAGTTTAATTGATATGCACATGTAGCACAAATGCTTGCCATCTCATTAATCAAAATAGGGATACGTATCATTTTTTCCCTGAGAGTTTTCACTGAAGAGTAGTGGGTATCAGGAAGTTTTTTTTAGGAGCAATTTTACCCTAAAAATTTACAAAACATAGCAATTTTACCACAAAAGTTTACAAAACGTGACAATTCCAGTGATGTAGGGGAGGCTGGCCCATATAAATCTACACAAAGGTACTTTCATTTTTTCTTTGTCTTATTGAACCAATTTTTGGGGCAAATCATATCTTGTTTTGCGTTTCATTTGCTTAGATCATAAGTGACGTTGCCTCTAGGTTTGGCGACAGACCTTGCATTCCCTTTAACCTATTCGACTTTACAAATTCTAGCCGTTTTGAGCTCAACATCTCAATGATCTCCCTCTCTAACTCCAAGTTCAACCTTTCCAAGGTTGGTTTCTTCCTCTGCACCTTTGATTCCTAGCTCTGTGTCCTTCAATGACTCAAAGAAGACGTCATTTCCTGCATTCTTCAGTCCAATCTTTTTGAGTCTGTTTATCCTTTAATTCCTTAAATACCGATGATTCATTCAACAAAGCGAGATTGATCTCTTTCCTTATTAATTTCTTTATGGTCACCGTATTGGGCTAAGTGATGCCCTCAATACCAATGATTCCATCAACAAGAAAGATATGACGAGTTGTGAAGTAGATGATAAAGTGGCATTACATATATGTTGTTTGACTAATTTAACAGTAACATTTAATATTAGGGGATGACAAGGCATAATTGCTCCTACAAAAATTTCTAGATACCCACTACTTCTCAACAACAACTTTTGGGGCAAAATGAGACTTAATTGTCATTTTATTTATGACAAGCTCTTTTGTGGTTTTTGGTATTGTTTTTCATATTTTTTTTATGTTATTTTTATTTTTTTGTGTGTTTACAGATTTATTTAATTTATTTTATTAATTCTTAAAAATTTATTTATTTAGTTAAATTAAAATAGTATTTGTTTAATTAAATTTTATTGATTTTTTTTATTTAACTACCGTGCTTTTTGTATTTTTTATTCTGTTTGATTTCGTTGTTTCAATTATTTTGTGTCTTTATTTTATTTGTACTACTTGTTTAATTAATTTTGGTTTATAGATTGGCATAATTTATTTATTGTTAGTTAGTAACAGCTAATTTACATTGACTTTGGTCAAAAATAATTTATGAATTGGAAAATATTTTTAGGACATTAGGAACACCTTAACCTAAAGTAAAATAAAATGGGATGACTTTGAGTCTTTAATATATCAGTCTGATCTTATTTATAAGTCTTTTTTAATTAAATCATATATACTAAAGAGAGATAGTTATTTCAATGATTATAGAGTAAATTTTCAAGTTTATCATCATTTATGAATAAGTATCTTTCAACTTTTTCTTCTTTATTTATTTTCATTGGTACAATTAATATGAGCAAAATTTTCATAATCTCATTTATTATCTAAAAAAAATTATAAATAAAGCCAAATTTTTTTATTAAAAAAGAGTTATAAATAATATCATAGTAGTAAGAAAAGTCAGAGTCATCCCATCATTCCTGTTAAAAAAAATGGATGAATAAAATTTTCCCTTTTTAATTAATAAAGAAAATGTTAGTTAGAATTTTCTCAAAAAAAAAAAAAAATGTTAGAGGAGCAAGCAATTCGGTCACGTGTATATAAAATATCAACTAATAACTTTTATAAATCAATAAATATATATATAACATAATTAAAGTTATTCTAAAATAATAATTTTTAATATTGTCTCTACTAATTATAATAAAATATTATATTTTATTAATCATTATTCTTACTCACTATTTTTTTAATTTTAGATATACATAAAAAATAATTAATTTTACTTTAAAATAAATAAATGTTATATAAAAAATATTAAATGTAATTTTTAATTGGTATTTTATAATAAAAATAAGTGGGATTATTACAATCTACTTTCTGCTGGAAGTTCTGACATTCGTTTAAAAACTAAAAATTTCGCTGTCATTCACGGCACATGACGGGAGACCCTGCATGACTGGAAGTTCTGACGTAGTAATCACTGTCATTTACTTTTTGCATCCATTAAATTTCCCGATTTTTTAAAGGAAAAAAATCCAGTCAGATTGGACAGCCTATGTGGATGAAAACAAGTTAGAGGTTGACAAAAGTTTGCCCGACAGTTAGGAAAAATGTCACAAAACTACCATTCTATAATAAAATTTAGGTTTTAGAAAAATTATTATTTTCTCTCATTTGTTATTATCAATATTTTTTAAATATTGATAAGTATCCTTTAATATTTTTTAGTAGTCGTCAGTATTTTAAATTTTTTTAATATCAGTCGATATCTTGAAATATTTTTTTAATACCGATCAATATTCTCAAGTATATTTTTAGTACTTACCAATACTCTAAAAGTAGTTTTTGGATAATAACTTGAGGTAAAATGACTTTTTCTTAATAGCTTTTTGCAGAATAAATTATTGAAAAAAATTATTTTGATAAAATGATAGTGTTTAAAATTATTATCAGAATAACTTTTTCATACTCAAATTACCAAAAAAAAACATTTTCCTTTGTGATAATTGCATATAAATGATCAAGTTTTATTTTAAGTATTTTTAACATTAAATCTTATACTAAATAAAAAAAAAATTACATAAATTTGCATACAAAATAAAAATACTTCAGCGTACTGACTTGTACTAAAAAAATATTTCAGGGTACTCACTTTTATTAAAAAAATACTTCATAATTTTGAACATTTATTTTATGATCTTGAAAAATATTTGAGAGTATTGAATGATTTTGAAAAAATTATTTTAATGTACTGATGGTTATTAAAAAGATATTTTAAGGATACTCGTTGTATGGAAAAAATATGTCATGCTTTTAAAAATTATTTTAGGATCTTAAAAAAATATTTTAAGGTACAGACTAATCTTGGAAAAAAAATTTCATGATACTAAAAGGTACAAAAAAGATATTTAAGGATACTAATTGGTACTAAAAAAAATACTTCATGATTTTAAAATTTTATTTTTGAATCGTGAGAAAATATTTCAAAGTACTTATTGAACTTAGAAAAAATTTTAATGTACTAGAAGGTACAAAAAAGATATTGATTGATATTGAAAAAATATTTCTTGATCTTAAAAATTTATTTTAGAATCGTGAAAAAATATTTCAAAGGTACTAACTAATCTTAAAAAAAATTCAAGGTACGGATGATTATTAAAAAGATATATAAAAATATTAACCAATACAAAAAAATGTTAATGATGATGGAGGAGAGAAAACAATTTTAAAAAATAGCTTTTTTCAAACCTAAGTTTTGAGTGCAAAATAGCTTCAAGCAAAATGGTGTTTGGCAAACTGGAGGCAAAACCTAAACCTAGCTTTTGATTCCCCAAAATAGACTCTAAGAGGTCTGAGGTCTGATCAATTCCTTTTCTCCACAGGCGCGCCGCGTACACACACAATCGTTTTAATCGATCTGTGCCTATCTCTTTTGTTATGCATTTCCTATCATCGTCAACAAACATGTTTTAAGTCTGTTGTTCTATTATAAGAACACAGATAAATAAATAACGTAGAGATACCCTGGTATTGTACGTAGAAGTCTAATGCACCAATGGACAACTAAGGATTGATTCAATAATTCAGCTTTATTGCTGAGAGTATCCCTACTGAATATCTGTGGATCACTGCGTCACACACAACCAATCTGAGGGTGGGGTGTGTGCTCTGTGATAATAATTTAAGAGTAGACAAATAGCCTTCCTTACCTTGTGAGTGCCTCTTGGTTTATATAGAGGGTGTCTCTGCACTTGGTTCGCTCTTTTTGCCATCTGAAGTGCAACCACGTGATCTCGCTTATAACTGCCCCACTATCTGCATGGTATATAGCAGTTAGCGATATTATAGGGATAACATATTACCAAAAAATTGTGTACATATCATCGGGCTCTTCAATATTGGGCCTATTGCGGTGAAGCCCAATCTACCTATCCAAAACAGATGCCCCTAAGCTCGGTGTTTCAGGCTTCTGATATGCCGAGGTTAAGTGACTTTGAGCCGCTTTTGATTTTGCTGTTAGAACATGAAGCTTTGCTATCTTGGACATGAGATTGTAGTCCCTTATCTCAGGTTAGGAGTTTTAATCTCGCATCTCGGAGGATTAGGATTTGAGACTTTCAGTTCCTCTCTATTTCTGGCTGGGGCCAAATTATCCCGTTTTACTGAGTTTGCATTGTTCCTCGACTTTCATTATTACTTAATACCGAGTTATGTTCCTTCATCATATGTTTCCGTGGTTGCCCCCAAGTTCGAGGTATGACGCGAACTTGGCATCCGAATAGGCATTTATAAGTTTAGGTGTTGGAATGCATAACAGCGTATCAAAATTGATGTCATCCATATCCCTGCCAGTCGTCTTTGGTTTTTGCACGTATTAAATGCTTGCGACTTTTCGAAAAAGTCATGATTGCACTTTTTGTTTTAGGGTTTAACCACACCTAAATCTCACCTCAATCTTTGAGCTTTTCTATCATCACGGGTCTTGTCGTTTTGCATTCACGCCCGTTGGTGTTTTATGGACCCGCCTCTTCACTTCTTCTTCTATATAACTCTTGATGTTGCAGTGCTTTCCTTTTTTATGACCTGAGATTCCTGCTACTGTCAAAAGAAAACATTCAAAGTCCAAGCATTCCCATTCTAAATCTCACTTTTCATCCTTAGCAAGTTCTTCCATTTCAGGTACATTTACTCGTTGGTTCGTTCTTTACATTCGTTTGTTGTTTTTGTTCCTTTTTTCCAACCCCTTGGTTTTTCTCCAGTTCTGTTTTGCCTTCTGGGTTTGGGTTCATTGTTTCTAAACAGTGTTCTTAGGATCTTGGGTTCTGGGGGTACTGTTATGTGTTTCTTTGTTGTTCTTCTCCCATTCTTGGTTTTCATGGATAAAAACCCAGAGATACTTGTAGACATACACGGTAGGCCTATTCCTGAGGAAGATTGGGAGGTTGTAAGAAAGATGCCTGAGAAATCTGCCTTCTGGTTATATGGTTTTCGCCATTCTGAGGCATCTATGGTTGCAGATGCCCTCAAGCCTTCTGGTAGTGGTAATCGGAGGGGTAGACGTACAGTTCCTTCTCTTTCTTCTCCTTTAAGAACTTCTCAGTCCCCTATTTCTCAGCCTCCGACACCCGTAAGAGCCCCGCCTTCAACTCCTATTAGGGCCGTTCCTATCTCAGCCATACGACTTCTACCTCCTAACAGAGTCAGTCTAACCCCGGTCATTCCTTGCGAAAATTGTCAGCATGAGGCCATTACCTTTGTTACAATTGGTCGGGAAGGGGTAGCTGATACGGTGCTTAGAAGTTGTACTCATGGAGCTACTCCTATCCTTGCTTCAAAGAGTGGGTTGCATCACATGTCTGCACGCAGAGGTAAATCTCTGTCAAAGTCGTCTTTGCTTTTTGTTTTATTTATATAGGTATAGATGGCCTCTTCATCCCAGAGTAGTGAACAGTCAGTGGCCGAGGAATCGGGTTCTACCAACGTAATTCACAGTTCGTGTCACTACGTTATATGCCCAGAAGTGATGGGGATTTCAAATAAGATGACTAGGGAAGAATTTAAGGGGTCTACACTTAGGGACGGCGATGGATACACCATCCGGTTACCTTTAGAAAGAGAGTCGGTAGCTTCATGGCGGGTTGGGGAGGCACCACACTTCTTCTTCATGTATCGGGACGTGATTACCCTTCTTGGTACCTCATTCCCTTTCTCCGACTTCATTATTCATGTTTTAAATCATTTACATCTAGCCCCCACACAATTGCATCCGAATAGCTGGGCTTATGTTCTAGCTTTTGAGAATTTTTGTAAGGAACAAGGAGTAGCCTGTACAGTTCCTTTATTTTTCCATTTCTTTTCCCCCGTAAACTCATACAAAACCAAAGAACAGCCTCTTGAGTTTGAGTGGATCGTTCTTAGGGGGATCCGGGGTAAGAAACTTTTTAATCCTTACATAGAATCATTTAAAGGTTTTAAGTCGACCTATTTTAAGGTCGAAGCCATTCCTTCCCAGATCCTGTGGTTTCTCCGCTTAAATGACCTTGGGGGATTAGAAGAAAGATTTCCCCTTTATTGGACTAGCAACCATCATAATTTAGGGTCCAAGGCCTTTAGTTCCAAAGTAACTACACTTACCCCGGTTAAGGAGAAAAACAAGGAGCTGTTAAGAGATATTGATAAGGCAATGGGGCCTTTCGATGCCAGTGTTTACTTATCTGTTCCTTTAAAGAAAAAGAGGAGAAGAACAAGTATACCCGACGTTTGTAATACTTTCTTTCATACTCCACTTATTATCGCAAGTTATTGACTGTTTTCCTTTCTGTGTAGAATTTGTTGGACCTGGCTATCACCCAAGAGTGGGGTGAATTGGGTGTTTGATAAACTTTAGGAACTTTAAGAAAAACTTTTCGCAATTTATAAATTGACAATTAGATATTCAAAGATGAGTATATACTGGAAATGTAAAAGATAAGGGAAGAGAGTATGCAAACTGTGATTTATCCTGGTTCGATCCAATCTTTGACCTACGTCCAGTCCCCAAGCTTCACTTGAGTTTTCAATCCACTATTTGCTTTGAACTTGATTACACGTTCTGTACTTGAAGTAATCCTCTCACTAGGATTCACTTCCCCTTACAAACCGTAATCAATTCACTTGCTTGATTAAACACTCTGTACTCGAAGTAATCCCACACTCGGATTCACTCCCCTTACAAGCTGTAATCACAACAAAGTGTTTCCCACTCAAGATCACCCAATCTTGAGTAACTCTCAGAATAATAGGATGTTTACAATGAATCTTCTCTCTTAGAAGTAAGTGAATAAACACTAAAGCACAATACATATAATCTCACTCTCTAAGCTAGATATATGATCATTGAGGTATTCAGAGAGTAGATGAAGTAGACGTTAGAATATTAGCATTTTCACTGTGTAAGCTCACGTCACTATTCTTGTTCTCCCTCTTGTATCTGTGTCTGTTGTTCTTCGTTTCTGGGCTTCTTATATAGATGAAGAAGAGGAACTAGCCGTTGCATTTTCTTCTCTTTGATTCTTCAAAGTTCAGCTGTAAATCTGGAATATGACAGTTGCATATTTTCCTCAGTTTCTTCAATTCTTGGCTGGAATCTTGGATTTAGTTGTTGTAGATGGTCTTCCAGAATTCTTGTCATTCCATAAACTTAATTTGACTGTTTGAGATGATTCTTATGAGTTATAACGGTCTGAGCTGAACATCTGGGATAAGGGAGAAGGATCAACCCTATTCTAGGTTCGTCATTTAATGCATTTATCCTGGATCTTGATCTCACCTTGATCTTGGCTAAACCTTATCTGAAAAACACTCAAAACTTCATCAAGGACATTAGAAACAATAATATCATATGAGGAAATAATTTCAGAAAGACCCATTAAGATTTCGCAGATCAACATCATTTGATTTTTCAAAATCCCTGATGCAAACTCGAGTTTGTTCTTCCAGACTCGAGTTTGGGGTTCATCCAGAAAGCATGTCTGTTGATTAGTGGTCTAAACTTGCAGTCTATAAAAGCTAACTCAAGTTTGGTTTTTATAGAGGGAACTGTCGGGTTCTGGACTTGGGATGGAACTTTGGTCAGGAAGCTAAACTCGAGTCAATTAGTGACCAACTCGAGTTTGGGTCTATGTTTGAAGAACAAGCCTAAGTTCGTGATTTTCCAGACTGGAGTTTAGGGTCATAGACTGGAGTTTGTAGTGTAGCCAAGTGAATGATCTTTCTGTATGGTTCAGACTCGAGTTTGGGAAGCAAACTCGAGTTTCAGTGACTACTGAAATATTTGAGGTTTATCTGGGTTAAGTGCAAACTGGAGTTTGGAAGGTCAGACTAGAGTTTGGGAGTCTATTGAGTTTTCTGGGTTCCTTTCTGTTTGGTCTAAACTCAAGTTAGGGAATCTAGACTCGAGTTTGGCTTGCTTGGGATTCTGAGTGCTCTCTGTATCTTCCAGACTTCAGGTTTGATTTGCAAACTGGAGTTTAGCTTAATGTGAAAATTTTGGATTCATTTCTGTGTCTGTACAGACTCGAGTTTGTCTATGCAGTCTCGAGTTTGGCTTTTATGTAAAATTGAATATCTTTCTGTCAAGTCTCAAAACTGGAGTTGGCTAACACAAACTCGAGTTTTCTTCTCCATGGCTTAGTCAAATATCCTTCTCACAAGTTCTTTGCTTTCTGACCTGATAAAGATCAATCCCTGGAATCCAGTACCTATCTCCATAAAGCTCTTTAAGTCTTCTTTCCATTGCAAGAAGAATCAGCTCCAAACTCACTGTATTCTGATAGTTATGATCTGATGAATGAAGGTTGTTCTTTGCTAGCGTTTTTGCAGCATCTTGAATTTATAGTCAAATTTCGAAGATCATATCTCACTCATTTGATCTTTGTTTCCCATGATCTTTATGTTTCTGGAAAGGTATGTGAGTCTACTTTCATATGCCACCGATTTCAGCTCATTCTGATGTGTAGATTGTGAGATACACTCAAATCATTGAAACTTGGTCTGCTGGGTGACGTTAACAGATGGGTCAACTTCAAAAATTCATATCTCTCTCATCTCAGCTTCTTTGAGCATGAAAATTTGTTCAGATGACGCATTGGATGTCTAGTTTCATACAAAATTGATTTCACCTTAAACCGATCTCTGGTTTGGGAGATATCATCAAATTACCAGAGGTCGCCAGTTCTGATCGTGAAACAGAGTTGGACAGAGTTGCTGAAAGCTTGCTAAACTCGAGTCATTAAGTGACTAACTCGAGTTTTGAGTTCCAGACTCGAGTTTTGTGTCCTAAACTCGAGTTTTCTCATAATCCAGAGGCAGATCACTTCCTGTAATGCAATAAACTTGACTTTTGAGTATCTGGCTCGATTTTGCTCATCCAGAACCTGATATATGCTTGTTTTAACTCTGAATTGAGACATCCCAACTTCCTTTTGATCATGGAAACTTCAAGAATCAAACTAAGAACTTGTATAATGATTTTCTCAGTTTATTCAGCAAGTTCTTCTTTCTTTCTTCTCTCTTCTTGATTATTTTCCATGAATCAACTCTTTCTTTCTTCTATTCTCTTGTTCTTTCTCCACATGAACAAATCTACATTAAATGTAGCAATTAGACAATGTATATGATATAAACTTTTTGATATAAACTTTCTGCTCTTGCTAATGGCATCTATATAAGACATCATAAAAACTAATCATAACCAATAGAATTGACTATGTCTTCAAAACCTACAGCGCCAGCAGTTCTAGCTTTTATGAAGAGACTCGGCGAAAAGCGGAAGGCATCTGAGCCGGAGAAAGGTAGCCAAGTTCAGCCTTCCAAGAAGGCGACCGTTGCACAGACTGAGCCAACTATTGTTCTACCTTCGTCTTTGTCTCCTAATGTTGGCGGTGCTACCTCCTCCCCCTCTTTGGCAAGTCCATCCCCGAGCAGATATATCATGTTGTCCTTCCTGTTTGAGAATCCAATTGACTTGGAGCTTCGTAATGGCATCTGTCCTCCTCTAAGTTGGTTCACGCCTTTGCCACCGACTTCTGAGGAGAAAGATATGTTGATGGCCATCAAGCAATTTGCGCTTCATGCAACCGTGCTTCCCCAGGCAGTGGCTTTCTTCAAGGCTCAATGGGCTGAAACAGATGCCAAGCTTAAGGCTGCCATATCAGATCGATTTGAGGCTATTAAAGCGGCAGTGAAGGTCGCAGTTAAATCGGCCGAGGATGCCAGGGATAAGGCCGTTGCTGAGGCAAAGGAATTAAAAAAGGCTGCTAAGGAGAAGATGAAGGCGGCTCAGTTGGAGGTGGAGAATTCAAGGCAAAAAAGTCAAGAAGACACCGCCGAGATTTCTCAATTGAATGCAGCCTAAAAAGACTTGAAAGAGCAAATGGCCCTTGACACGTCCTACATTGTCGATTTAGAGAAAGGCGTGCAGGAGTCATTCAACAACGCCATAGCGCAAGTGGTTTTTCTCAACCCCAACACCACTCTTAATCTCGAAGACGCTTGCTTTGAAGGGGTTGTTAAGGATGGGAAGATCATCCCCGCTAGCGCTTTGGAAGAGTAGGCTGGAGAGGGCCCATTCGGGGTAGTAGGGGATGCTGAAGTTCAACCGGCCGTTAATGCTGAATCTCGTCCTCCTATTCCGACGGATGTTACTGCGGCTCAATAACTTTACTTTTTTCTTTCTTCTTTGTTTTGCTGGGATTTTTTTTCCTCAGCATTTACTTTGTAATTTCCTTTCCTGACAATGAAATATGTTTTCTTGTTTTGACTTGTATGACATTCATTTGATGGGCATTTAAACGTTTTTCGTTTGCACATCGACGTTTTAATTTAGAATACCTCACTTCGTATGAGCGCTTTTATCCCAAGTTATTAACAACCTCGGTTTAAGATTATGTAAATTAATCTCAACTTTAGCCGGCTTGATCAAGGCCGACATAACGGTTTTAACTCGGGTGCAGCTTCTAATTTCTCATATTTTCATTGGTTTTGTCGACATTTTAATTCACTTAAGAATTTGTGGTAGTCTTGGCAGCAAAGACCATCGCATTGGATTGTCAAAAATGGGTTCTAAGACTCCTTTTCTTAAATCCATATATATTTTTTTCAACATTTTTTCTTGTATATATTCATTTAAGAATATTGAACAAGCTTGATGATTTAATGCGGCCTTACAGAATTCATTTGAAAATAGGTTTCAGAACTCTTTTTCTTGAATCCTTATATAGTTTTGACGACGCGACCGTCTTACTCGGCTCTTTTGGAGCTTATGACTGATTGGCTATAACATCTTTAACGAGATAACTTGTTCTTGCCAAGCTTTTATTGAAGATGGCGACTATGTCGCTTACAAGATAATGGCTCTAACCAAACTTTTAATCAAAATGGCGACTATGTCGCTTGCAAAATGAATGCTCTACTAGATCTTACAACGAAATAGCGAACACATCACTAAAAGAGAAAACTAACTCTTATTCGAGTTTGCATCGAAATAGCAACTACATCTCTTGAAATGCCCGGGTTTTGCTCAAGTCGTTTCATATACTCGCAACTATGTCGTCTTTACAGTCTCAACTGTAATAAATTTTGAGCTTGTCTGCATTCCACGTTCTCTTTACTGTCATTTTGGTTAGGGTTTCCAGCCTTTAAGCTCCGTGTCCTAACTCTTCCCTAACCCGGTAAGGTCCTTCCTAATTTGCCGCCAACTTCCCTTCTCATGCATTCCTATGGCCTATGTCGGCTCTTCTTAGGACCAGATCGCCCTTTTCAAAAGAACGAGGCCTTACCCTTTTATTGACCTTAGCCGTGATGAGTTGTTTTACAGCTAGGTTTCTACAATGTGCAACAGCTCTTACTTCATCTACGAGATCTAACTCGATCGTAATGGCCTTATTATTCTGTTCTTCTTTGTGCAGATCCTTTTCTCTCCTCTACGAGGGTTCTCTGATTTCTACAGGTTTCATTGCTTCACAGCCATATGTCAGTTTATAGGGTGTTTCACCTGTAGCGGTCTGGATGCTAGTTCGGTATCCCCATAGCACCGCATATAACTGTTTGACCTAGTCTGTCTCGGCCTCGTGCATTTTCTTTTTAAGGCCATCAATGATTATTTTATTTGCTGCTTCGGCTTGACCATTAGATTGCGGATGTTCGACCGAGGCAAAGTGTTGGGTAATCTGGAAGTCGGCCATCATCTTTTGGAACCCTTTGTCTGCAAATTGATTTCTGTTGTCAGTGACGATTTCTGCCGGTATTCCAAATCGAGCGATGATATTTCTCACCATAAATTTTTGCACACGAGCCGAGGTAATGCTGGATTGCAGTTCAACTTCAATCCACTTAGTAAAATAATCCACAACGACTATTAACCATCGTAAC